>CM075066.1:61825852-63043977 GCA_037428765.1 Rubia yunnanensis
GCAATTTCTGAGCTCTTGTCCACTTTCCGGTCTCTATCTGTAATGTTTTTGAATAGAAATTTTTTTGATAAAATAGTTTCCGTGTTTGGAAAAAAATTGCATCGAAGGTTTCCGAGTTCGTAAAACATTTTCTGGCCTATGTAACTTGAGCATGATAGGGACGACAGACTTTCCAAATTCGGAAACCATTTCGGTCTTTTGGTAAAAAAATTGTTTCTTTAATATTACCAGCATAAGAACAGTCTTGATACACAACCACAATTTCCAAAGAATACAAGATAGTATCTTGCACCTAAAAAAAATCAATAGATAATGCTCACCAAACAATAATCTATAGATAGGAATATATATCGCTACAAATCTATTCCGACATTTCTAAGGTTCATTTCTTATCTAACTTGAGTTTCCCTACCAATATTGAGATTTCCTAGTGTGTGTTACCGATTGAGAATTAGATGCTTAGCCAATGAATTCCGCGCTTTGTTGATATCTTCTTACAAGTACGGTTTCCAATCATTTTTTAAAATCTAAAAATAATAATATAGTATTAATTATTCGGTGAAGGCTATTTAGAAACATTACCACTATGCATTTGTACAATTACTTTGTCAAGTTGAAGTACATGTTTCTGGACTTTATCTATGCACTCGGACGCGTATACCATGACATAATATCCGCACTCCCAAGTTTGAGCCTGTTTCATGTACTTTATGTAAGGAACATAAATTATCAAGACTATTGCACTAAATAATTTAGGATAGTATTTTTGAAATGAACATACTGGTAGACCTACCTTGATTTCGATCACGCAAAATGAAAAATGTGTTTGATCATTATTTTCATTCATTGCAGAGTCCAAGATCTCAACAATTTGGTCGAACAGTTGGAAATGGAGCGGATCCATCCAATACGTTCGCTACTCTGCGGTACTATCAATATTAGTCTCCAATGGTCCCTGAAAAAATAGAGTGATTATTTGAAATTTGTGGAAACAATGTTGGCTAAATAATTGAATGCAGTAAATAACCTTTCGATGTATGACACAACGAAAAGCGTCTTATCCTTCCAGCTTAGGCATTTGCAAATGTAGTCAATCCTGTTTCATTTTGTACAACCAATTTCATGTATCATCACTGGGCACATGTATCCAATCCATCAATTTTTGATTACTTGCAAAAAACATGTACCTAGACAAGTTCACAGTAGGTATGAATTGTAATAATGGTTAGCGAAATTTAAATTTAATTTTGAAATAAAAATTATAAAATCACCCACAATGTGTAGATCGACATCATCGCCTGATTAACTTGCTCGCAACTTCACAGGTATTCAAAATCACTCCATAACGCCATGATTCCACGTTTGCATCTGAATACGCATTCATTTCCCAAGAATGTGAATGTTTAGTTTTGATCATGGGGTTGTAGCAAATTATGAAGAACATGTACGAAGCCAAGTAAGTCTCGAGGGACGTTGGATCTTGCCGTTGGGGGTCTAACCCTAGTTTGTGTTGTTGGCACAATTTTGGCCGTCAATTTGACCTGTTTTGGTGTTATCATCACTAGTTTTGGTGAAGGAGGTATTTTTTCCTTCAAATGTCCATCCTTGATAGGATCAGCGTCTATAAGTCTACGGGGCCAAGTAAGGAACATTCCCCGACAATGCCCAACTTTCTTGTATTCTCCGTCGAAAATTGTCAAAGGGCACCCATCACCAAAGGATTCTCGAAGAGAAGTCTCGAAAGACTTTCCTCAATTGGTATGGAGTGATGTTGTTTCATTAACTCATGCAAAACTTCATCGGCTACATGTAGCAGCTTACTGTCTACGCCTTGATCAATGTATAGTTCACACAGACATTATTTCTAAAACATAGGAAAAATATATGTTAAATATAAAACTTTAATCAAAGTGACATAATTTAGAAAATTATCGTTCGTACCTTGTTTTTCAATTGCTAGGGTGGCAATGTCGAGGTTGTGCGGTTTGAACAATTATCCATCGATTCTTGGATTTTGCATAATTTCCCCGTGATTTACCTCATCTCAGGGAGAATGTTGTGAACCCCTAGATTGCGGATCTAATCAGGTGTTAAGTCTTCTAAATTGTCCGAAAGGACTAGCCCGATGTGTTGGACCAACTTCCAAATTACAATTTCTTGTTGCTCTATTCGTTTGTCTTGGATTTGGGTTTTTTTTTCAACGAATGAACTCTTGAGGGTTCCGCTCCACCGTAAGACCGTAAGATCCCAAATTCTTGCCGATATGTCACGAAAATACCCACTCCCCTAACCCAGCCCGGATGGTCTTGTTCATCCATGGCTTCACAAAGGATGTCGTGTTTATCCCTTGGTTTAAAATTCCCTTGTAATTAATCATTCTTTAAGTTTTCCTAAGTGAAAACATAAATAGATATACCATTTTAAATTCGATATAACATGTATGTAGTTAAATGTAATGAAGTAGTTACCTAAACATTTACGTACCACTCTTTCGTGTAGTAGTTTCTCTTCGGGCTTGACATATTGACCCTTCTTGTTTTGTTGTCCCTTGAGAAATAGATCGCACAGCTCAATGTCTTCCACACAAATCGGCTGCACAGATGACCTTGCATCATCTTTCGTCATCCCGTGCGCTATTTCCGCTTGCATATCTTCTTCTAGACGTTCTTTTACTAGCTTGATTGCCGCTAAGCAATAACCTCCACAATTCAATCGGTGAGGAATTTTATTCTCCCTGGAAACATGTTATTTTACTCCCCTTGTACCCTAGGCGAGATTTAAGGTTATTGTTAACACTATACACATTTTAATGTATTGAATCACACTATCAATTTTCATATTATTTTAATTACATTTTCACTATTCTCCAATGGCCTTTTTTTGTGAATCTCCCATCTTTTGGGTTGAATGTGCGTATAAGTTACCCATGGTCGATCACCTTCCTTACTGCTAATTATGTAATCTCTGGAAAAAGTGTATTTATGTTCATGCCAACTCTTTGACATCATGAACATAACTCTCTTTCGTAAAGCACCAACATCTTGTACTTCAATTATGAAACAAAGTGGTTTGAGGATAGGGAGTATATGTGAACAGAAATTGAAGAAGAATTATGTAGAAAAAAATGATTCACTAGAGGTACCTTGCATTCCCTCCACAATGTGTCCTTGTATTCATTTGGGACATCATGCCAAGTATCGTATTTGATATCTACCCTTGTTCTACCAAACGTTTCCACCCAACTAGACCATTTGGCACGTTGCTCCGATACAAAATTGCCTTTCTTGTCAAACACCAAAGACGTTAACTCTCTCCTAGCCATTCTACGTTCTAATGGTCTACAATGAGTTTGGTGTTTTCCGTACCGTCATCTTCATCCCACGCCATGTTCATTGTTGGTGGGTTGACATTATCGGATAGTGACACATTGTCACGAGTCCGTTTCCTAGTTTCCATTTTCAATGCTACATACACAAATATGTCAAAAAATACCTTAATCTCGGAAAGAAATTAGTTACTAACATTTATAGGAAATGTTGTACTAAACCTTAGGCAATTGAACAAATTCGATAGATGTTAAATTTACCACTCTAGTTACTAACAAATTTTTATCACCCCCACCACCAAGTCAACCAAACCCTAATGGTATACACAACCTATCATTAATTGGCAAACCCCACTTAAAATAGATTTCATAACAATCACGAAATCCAAACCCTAGGTAGCAAGAAACATGAAAAATGTGTGCTAGCTCATTCATGATAGTAAATAATAAACCATAGCTATTTATTGAAGAGTATATTTACCTTTTTTTATCAATTAAAGGTAATGAAATACTCCTTCATATGTTATACTTACATTACATTGAAATTTCAAAATATAAGTGAGAATTTGGATGTGAAGAGATGTAGAAATACCTCAAATCATCAAAATTTGAAATGGAAGACTTGAAGATGGAATGGATTGATGATATGGGTTTGAAAGGGTTTTTGGAGGGGAGAAAGAGAAGAATGATGCGGTTTTCAAATGGGAGTAAATGCCCATTTGAAAACAAATTATGCATTTTTTATCCCGTTATTTAGGGTTTTGGAGTTTGGAAAGTTGATTCCAAACTCGTAAATGTGTCCGCTCTTAAATATAAATGAGCGGAACTATTTTTGAACTCGAAAACCCTTTTTCCCCTTAAAAAAAAGAAAAAAAAGAAAAAAAAGGCAAATTAAAAAGCCCCAAATCAAATTATATAACATTCATTCTCCAAAACCCTCATTTGCAAATTTCAAACTCCAATAGCCTCAACCCCCAAAATTTTATTAACAATGACTAAGAAGAGCACGACCTCTAAGTCAAAGGCCAATGATTAGAGCAATCGTCTTCTTACACAAATGAGTTCGTCCTTGAAATGTTTCAGTGCTATGGCCGAGCAAAGGTATGTAGACTTTTCAAAGAAAAAAGTTATCAATTCAAAGGATACATTAGCGTCGGACATAGAGCCCTTAAAGCTAGGCTATTTGCTTTCACATTTCAAAACATGGCATCTAGAGAAATTGCTATGTATGGATGAGCCGATTTATGTTGACAAAGTGATTCAATTTTATGCAAATTTGGGTCAAAATAGCAACAATAGGGATATGACTAGGGTGAATGGGAAAGATGTATTTGTTACTATATGTACAATTAACGTAGCTCTACATTTCCTTTACATCACCACAGAGAAATTAAGGCCCGATGACCCCAACGGTCCCCTCAACATATATCACACACATGTTAGGCCGGGAGTTAGCAATGCTACTCCTCTTTGTCCCATTGCTATGGCTAGGAAATATTTTAAGAGGGTGGGAACCGATTCCAGTAAGGCAGAGAGTTTTGATATAGATGTTTAATTTAGGAAGAGCATCTAGTGTATGAGTGGATATGCCTTAATGTTTTCCCCACTGGTGGACATAATTGCGAGCCTACTATAGCTAACCTCATGATGTTTTACTACGTCATTGAGGATAGAAAGGTAAACCTAGGTTATGCCATAATATCATTCATGTTGAAGGTTGTGCTGACGAAGAAGAAAGATCTTCCCCACGGTGGTTTGATAACATGTATGCTGAAGAATGCGGGCATCATTCCTATAGATAAGACTCTTCGCCTAGAGTACTACGACAAGAGTTGGTTCAAACACAAAGGCCTACATATTGACTCCGGCGGCAAGTGGTTATTTCGTTCAGCACCTGATCATAAAGCTAAAATTTCTAAGAGGGCCCGCAAAGCAGAAGAAGAGAAAGAAGAGGCATTGAGCTCCTGTAAGTGTTGCATTGTTTAATTAACTTCAATTTTAAATATAAAACTAATTTATCATCATACATACTGACATAGTAAAGTTCCCAAATTTTAGAGATCGTGCCAAAGTAGCACTTTAGAGCATACATAGGATTTTCATCACCACCACTTCCAACATGCAATGCTTCAGAAACAAGAGACACTCCACTGTTTTGAGTGACACTCTGATCATCCATTGATTTCATCACAAACATAAAACCAATGATGGCATAGCCTCCATAGGAAATAACTGTCCCCAATAGTCTGCGAGCCAACCATTTCGTTATTATGCTGGATGTTCGCTGATATGTACGCGTTCCTGTAACCATGGTGCAAATGTTAAAGTGTGTAATTGAAGTACCTGAGCCTCATTAAAATTAGGGTGCCTCACTTGTATGGCATCCATATGAATCTTGATGTATGAAAATACATCTTGGTGGTTGCAGAGAATATAAATATGGGCGGCACATAAATATTCCACACTGGGGCTAAATAATTTTTGTTGTCTAACCCCTAAACCTTCCAACCTCCCTTCATGTCTGCCGATTGGAACCCCAACAAATTGAACTTGCTTCATATAATTAGTGCAAAACTCAATGGCCTCTTCTGTCACGTATCGTTGCACAATACTAACATTTGGCATGTACTAATTTCTCACAAAGTGCTTGAAGATTTTCATGTACCTCTCAAACGGGTACATCCATCGTAGAAATACATGACCACATTGCTTTATCTCATGGACCAAGTGGACGATCAAGTTGGCCACAATGTCCAAAAAAGAGGGAGGGAAATACATTTCCATACGGAAAAGAACTTCAACAATCATAACTTGCAACTGATCTAACTTCGATACGCTAATACTTTTGCAAAAAAATAGATTTGAAAAAAAAACAGAGCTTGGTAATGCACAATACGTGAAAAGGCAATGAAGAATGAATGGCAATGGCGTTCAATTCCTGCATTAGGTTGTGACAAATGTGTGACTTCAACCCACCCAACCTCAACTCCTCAACGGACACACAACTGCTTATCTTGGATGAGTATGAACCGGGCACTTTCACACTATTAAGGGTCTCAAAAAAATATTTCTTCTCCGGTTGCAACATTGAATAGCAAGCGGGGGGCAAGTAACAATCATCACCCCTTGTCACTGGTGCACGATTATATAGAATACCCAGCTCAACCAAATCTAACCTAGCCTTCAATCCGTCCTTTGTTTTCCAAGGGGTATTTAACAACGTCCCAACCAAAGAATCACAAAACTTCTTCTCGATGTGCATGAAGTCAAGACAATGTCTAACTTCCAAATACTCCCAATATGGTAGGTTGAAGAAAAATGAGCATTTTTTCCAACTTCCTTCTACGAAAACTTTTCTTTTCTTCTTCCCTTAGTTAATGGGAAACTTTTTAACACTGGTGTAACTCGTGCATCTATTTTCCCATTGAACCATTTTTTGGGCCAACCGCCATGGGTGCCTCTCAGGAGAAAAACGAATGTGCCCCTGGTAAACTGTCTTACAACCGTGTTTTAATTGACAAAAATCGGTGTCCTTCTCACACATTGGACAAGCAAAGGAGCCTTTCACAGAATACCTAGAAAAATTCCCTTATGTAGGAAAATTATTAATTGTGGAAATAACAATTCTTTAAGAGTGAAGAAATCATCAACCAACCCATCAAACACCCCAACACCATCATTAAACAGAATCAATAAATCCTCCACTAGAGAAGCAATACATTCATCAATATCATCACCAGGTTGCCTCGGACCTGATATCATCAAAGATAGCAACACATGCTTACATTTCATGGTCAACCAAGATAGGAGGTTGTATATGACCAACATAACAGGCGAAGAGCTATGTGTGTTACTCATATTACCAAAATGATTCACACCGTCTGTACGTAACCCTAACCTCAAATCCCAAGAATCTTTTCCAAACTCATGATACATAGCATCAGCTTTCTTCCATTGCTCCACATCCGAAGTATGTCTTATGTGTCTTATGATATCATCCGCCGGTCGGTCTCTATCCGAGTGCCAAAGCAACAACTTGGGGTCTTCCCTACAAGCATACAACTTCTTCAAATGGGGAATAATTGGGATGTACCATAAAACTTTTACCGGTGTCATTTTCTTCAATTTCAATAGAACTTCCGCACCTACCGCAATCGCACCTCTCTTCAACTTGTACCGAGACTCGCCACATACCCGACAAGTTTCTCAATATTTATCTACTTCCCCTCTATACAACATACAATCGTTCGGGCATCCATGAATTTTTTGCAAATCCAATCCCATCGGGCATAGTATTTTTTTGAAGCATATAACCTATCGGGCATTAAATTACCCTCGGGAAGAAAATCCCTAAACAACTCTAGAGCCTTGGTCATCAACTTGTCTATCCATCCAAACTTTGCCTTCTAGTTCATTATACGCAGAGTTGCATTCAGAACTGAGTTTCTCGAACTATTGTACAAAGGTGTCCTTTATCGCCAATCAAAGCTTGTAATGACTCCGATTCACCTTTGAATACCCTCGCAATATGTTCCACCATTTCTTCAAACCCGGCGTTACCATATAATTCATCAATCGTCATAGTGTCCTCCAATTCATTGAAAAGAGAGGCTCCCACAACTTCCTCATGTCATACCCAACGAGTGTAGCTAGTTTGGAACCCTCTCATTATGAGATGTTCGCGCAAGTTTTTCCTCTCTAAATACGCATCATTTCTACAATCCTTACAAAGGAATCTTGTTCGCGTAGAACCATTTTTAGAAGCATGTTCAAACACAAACGAAACAAATGATTCAACCAATGGAATGTACTCGGGTGATTTCCTAAGATCATTACCAATTAGTTCCTCTCGATCCATTCTTCTAAAAGTCAATTAAAATGCAACACATAAGGATCCATTCAACAATGATCTTAAACCTAGCTAATCTCAAACAATGATTGTAAATCTGGATGTATACGAAGAATTAAATACACATTCAAAATTTTCAAGAAAATGGTAAACATGATAATTTGGATTAAACTAACCTTATCCAATTCGAAATGATGAATTCTCAAGCACAACAATGGGTAATGAATAATGGGTAGTAATGAATGAGCTTCTTCTTCTTAGTTTTAGGGTTTTGTGGCATTTAATGGAAATTGGCGCATTTTAAAAAATATACAGGGTCGTTTTCGAACTCGGAAACCTTATCCAAAATTAATGAAGACCAGAACAATACCATTCCAAACTCGAAAAATAAACATGCCACATTTTCAAGTTCGAAATGTGTTTCTTTTGTTTGTAGTTCCCAAACAATGGGATTTCCGATTTCGGAAACACTATCGTTCCCCCTTTCCAGGTTCGTAAACTATCAAATTTAAAGGCAGTTAGACATAATTGCCTTTAATTAGGGCTAATTAAAGGCGGTTCTGCCTTGAACCGCCTCTATTTAAGGTTCATGAAAAACCGCGTTCAATTTCTAGAACCGGACACAATCACCAATTTCCAAGCTTGAAAATTCAAATTAAAGGTGGTTTTCTTTGAACCACTCTCCCTTGTTACCTTTAATTGGAACCTCTCTACTAGTGAATATTCAGCAAAACAGGTCCAATATTAAGCACAAATTTGCAGCTGCCTTTTGAACTATGACTCGTACCATTTCAGCGGACTTAGACCTGCCACTGACTCATTTGATGGAAACGCTACTCGTTCACAACTTATTTGATAGAATCTCAACTAACCCGCAACTCGTTTGGTGGAGATGTGACTGTTAAAATTGGTTGATGACTCTTTAACTGTTAATCCTTATTAAAAGGGAAAGTGTTAGGAAAGACGGTCTTTTCATATCCTTATGGACAGTCTTTAGGGGCAGTTGTCTTAAATGTTGTAATTTTTTATAAAATTTAAATATTGCATTTTATAAGTTAAAACAAGTAATAATATGTATTTGAATGTGAAAATAAAAAATATATATGATATAAAAAAATATTTTAAAAATTTTTATATTTTGTATGTAATTTAAGAAATGCAGTGTAAAAGGTAAGAAATAAGTTGTCTGTCCATAAGTTTATGGACAAGTCGCCTATCAGGAGACCCACTCTTATTAAAATATGGAGAGTGTTCTATTATGTTTGGACTTAAATCCATTTTAAAATTCCTCTTTTCCTTGGTGGGAAATTGAATTTTCAACTTTTTTTTTTTTTGAATATAGATATATTATTTCAAGGTACTAGAAAACGTCTAGATGCATTTGAGTAAACGAAAGTAGGTGGAGATAACCACACTATCGAATCTAAAGTAATAGATTTAGCCATAGTCTCTACACAATGTGACGAGTAATTTTCATGTGGAAGGATCCAACAAGGGAAACGAAGATGATGGATATGAAATAGGGAGCGAATATCTCTGAGTAACTCCTGGAAACCAATTGGAACTTCAACATCTTCGTCGGTTCGAATCATCCGGATGGCATTCAATGCATCTCCAATAAAAACTGCATCAGGAACGTTGAGAAATATAGTAGCTAATGCCGCCTCGCGTAAATCCAAAGCTTCTACATGCACAGGAGAAGGAATGTTGAGTCGTTGGAAAGCTTGAGCTCGAATAAATACATTGCCAGCAGCCATAATTAAAATTCCCAAACCATCTGACATAGAAGAAGAAGCAAATGCAGCATCAAAATAGATACGAACTTCGTTTGAAAGACGTTCTGGCCAATGGTTTCCGTCGTGGAAGCTCTGTAGAGTTTGGATCGCTGAAGCCGTAACGAGCTCTGCATGAGTATGAGTTTTTTGAAAGCACTGAAGTTTACACTGTCTCCAAATGGAGTAATATAAAATAATAAAGAGTTCTGCAGTAGGATGATTGTTAGCAGGCCCCTGATGTAGGCCTTGCTGCGCTTAAACTTGTAATCTGCCAACCGATAAATCTCTATCGCAAAGGAGCAGTAGAAGAACAAGTAAAGTGTGTAACACTCTTGCATTTGACAAAGAGGGCAAGAATCTGGAAGTTGGATATCCACTGATCGAGCATAAAGGTTGGCATAAGTTGGAAGAGAATCTGTGGCAGATCTCCAAGCCAAATGTTGAGCTCTTTTTGGCAACCGAAGCTTCCATAATTTCTTCTGAAACATGGCATCAAAACATGTCAACAAAAATTGAAAATACCGTAAATGATGCGAATTTTCCACGAGGGTATGATATATGGAGCGTACAGTAAAATGCCCAGATTTTGTATAATGCCAATGCCAATAGTCTCAGCTTCGAGTTGAGTCCAGCGGAATCAAACGAATAAGTGCAGCTTCAGAAGGTACAAACAAATCCTTCAAATAATTATCCTTCCTTGTATAAGAATCTCGATCAATTAAATCCAACACCAAAATGATAGAATCTAGAATTCTGTCAGGCCAAGTAACATGGAAACCTGATGCACGAGGTATCCAAGGATCAAAACAACCCTTTTTCTGATTTCCACAAGCAAATACCTCACGGCAACCAAGTTTTAATGCAGAAATATCCATAAAGATACTGCGCCATGCCCACGTAGGGCGAGTTCCTAAATCTGAATGTAAAATAGAAGAAGATGAGAAGTACTTGGCTTGGTACACACGAGATAACAAAAGGGATGGTTCAGTAAGCATTCGCCAAGCTTGCTTGCTAAGTAGATCAATATTAAAGTCCCTAAATCCCAAAAACCAAGCCCTCCATGTTGCTTAGATCTCGACATTTTTGCCCAAGACACCCAAAGTACTTTCATGTGTTCAGAGGTTCCACCCCACCAAAAATTAACAAGCATTGATTGAATTTTCCGAATGATATTTTCTGGAATATACAAGCAACTCATAGTATAAGTTGTTATAGCTTGAAGAACGGATTTAATCAAGATCTATTTCCCTGTTTTAGATAATGATTTCTCATTCCAGCTATGAATTCTCTGTCGAATTCGGTCTTAAATTCCTTAAAAGATTTCAGCCTTCTTACGACCAACTTGTGATGCTAAACCCAAGTATATACAATGGGAAATAACTTCTAAAATGTGGAGAATATTACAAATCTTCTTATGCATGTCTAGTGGTGTATTTGGACTAAATAGAGCAATAGACTTATCATATTTACACACTGACCAGAAATATTCTCGAACAATGAAATATCCCATTGTAAATGTGTTACCTCAGATATAGATTCTTCACCAAAAAATAAAGTATCGTCAGCAAAAAATAAATGAGGTACCCATGGTCCATATCTAGAAGCAGTCAGACTCTTCATCTTTACAGCCCGTAGCAAATCAGCGAGTATTGTAGAGAAGACCTCTGAAAAGATAATGAAAAGAAAAGATGATAAAGGATCTCCTTGACGTAAAATCCAGTGCGGTTGTGAGGACCTAATTCACCACTATTTAAAATGAAGGAGAATGACACGGTAGATATAGAACTGTTAATTAAGGTAATAAAAGAAGGGGGAAACCCCAACTGAGATAGAGTACGTAGAACAAAACTCCATTCAACACGATCAAATGACTTACTCCTATCCAGTTTCACACTCATATGTCATTTCAAACCCAATTTTTTGCCCTTCATTGTGTGATTAAGACATTATCAAAAAGCAAGGGACCTGGGACAAAAGATGATTGAGAGTCCAAAATAATGTGAGGAATAATCAATCGTAGCCTATTAGCAACAACCTTCAATATAATCATGTAGATGATATTACATGGGCTAATCGGACGAAACTGCGTGATCAGTTCAGGCTTGTTAACTTTTGGAATCAAAAGAATATGTGTATAATTCATAGTAGGTTCAAAGACTCCAAAGTTAAGAAAACCAAGAGCAAAAGCATTAACATATTTTCCAATGATTCTCCAAAATTTCTGATAAAAAACTGGACTCAAAACCATCTGGACAAGGTGACTTGTAATGATGCATTTGTTTAACTGCACGAGCAATATCCTCTTGAGTGTAAGCCTGAATGAGTGAAGTAGTATCTTCAGATGAAAGCTTTGGTTGTATGCGCCCCAACACCTGCGACATGAGATCTAAAGGCAGTTGTGAGGAAGAAAATAAACCACCAAAATAGTCAGTAATAATATTTTTCATATCTAAAGTACCCGTCTATAAAACATTGGCATTATTTTGAAGACCCAATGTAAGATTATTACATTGACGGTTAAAGGCGTAATGATGGAAAAAACTAGTGTTTCGATCTTTATCCTTATACCAATGTTGTTTAGACCATTGTCTCCATTTGATAATTTCAACCTCTTAAAGCATGTCCTATTACTTTCTAGGTGACAAGAGCCTCTGTTGAATTTCCAGACTTATAGTTCCCTACTAAAGTCGATCCAAAGTTTGCTTATTCTTCAAGTCGTCGTGGGATAACAGGGTAGGCCGTACGACTCCAACGCAATAAACCCAAAGATGAATTGGAGGTCGTTGTTGTACCTCTCAAAGATGGTATTTATTAGCCTAAATTACGGCTAACTATTAAATAGTAGCTAGTAGTAAGATGGGGTCGTCCATGAGGAAAATGGAGTTTTATCAAGTGTTAAAGCATAGTTAAAAAGCACACAAAGATGTCACTCTAAGTGTGTGGTAACAAAGTGGGGGGGGGGGGGGTTTGAAAAACACTACAACTACTTTAAACTACAAAATTAGCAACCATGTAGAAAAAGTGATGTAAATACGATCACAAATACCACGAATAATGTAACTAAGATTATAATGAGTCTTGAGCGCAATTGGTTTACATTTCTAGTTATCCTTTAATCATTGATTAATTGTCCTATTTTTAAGCATTAACCACATATTGTGGCAAACTTATCAACACCTTTCGAGTGTTGATATTTCTCACCTCTCGCCGATTATAGTTATAGTGGAGATTAGCACCACACAATAACCCTAATCCTCAGGTCACTCTGGACGATCGGTGTCATAGACTTCCCTAAGGATAACAATACACATGGAGACCCAACAAACTACCACAATGTCCTACAAGCGAGAAACACATAGATAGTACAAGTATATTTACTAATAACGACTAAGAGTATCCACTTTCATGCTAATCGTTATTAGTGAACCACATTGAAAATTAGTCAAACCCATTCAAATTTATCCTGAGTATAAGTAATTTCATTAATCAACAGTCATAATTAGTTGTCACTCATAATTATGACCTAGAATTGACTAACAATAATCACATTTAAAAAGTCGAAGTCTTCCGTGTTTGACAAAAAACCTAGCAAATAATCAACCCACAATCATCAATTAGTTGATCATCCTAGTCTAAATCATGCATTAATCACACAAGAAAACGCAAAACATACATGACAATCAAAGCACAAAATTGGATAAACCAAATCTCACAAATTCATACTAGAAAAGCTTACCAATTGCTCCCAAGAGTATATTTTAAACTAGATTATGAAAACCCATAACAAAATAGCAAGAATCCATGGTAAACATAGAGTTAAAGAGAATAAATAAATGTAGAACTAGGTTTTTAAGAGAGCAGTTCTGGTAGGAAATGAATGAGGAGAGAGGAAGATAAGGTTCAGCTAGTTATAGTACAAAGTTTTGGTCAAAAGGAGGTCAAAACCGGGTAGGACCGCTGACCGTGCTGTGGGATCATGGGTGCGCAAGGCTGAGATGCTGTCACAAGGCATGGTGTGAGGCTGAGGTGCTGGCGCGAGGTAAGTACTGGCGCGCTGGCGCCTAGAATTCGAGCAGGCGGTCGAGTTTGAGGCGGGTCTACAGTTAGTCGTGCAAGCGCATGATGAGGAGCGCTGGTTACGCTGATCTGGTTTGGGGCTGTACTCCATGGTTTATCTCAAGTAAGTGGGTGTGGGCTAGTCGTGCTCAGTCCTCCGCACGCTGGCCGCGCGAATTCGTACTGAAGCCTTGCTCTACGACTTCTTCTCCAGTGCACGGCTAAGGGCGCTGGCCGTGCCTCGGTCTTCTTCACCCGGCCGGTCGGCCAGCCACTATTTGCGTCGCTTGGTTGTCCTTAGTTCTTCAAGTTCGGACTCTGCTCTACACATTTCGATCGTGAACTTCAATTTTCTACCATTCTTGTGAATGACCTTCACTAAACCAATCCAAAGTTCTTATGAGCAATCTACAAATTAAGCTTAAAAAAAGGAATCTAGATGCTCGTAAAGACCAAAAATCCATTGGACTATAAATAGGTTACAAAATGAAAGATTTAGATATGAAAACCCAAAAATGATGTAAACCCCTTATGATGTAAACCTACCTGAATCTTGCAATCTTCCACAAAAAGATGACAAAAGAGATGTTAAATGTTTTGGAAAATACATGCATTTGACGTCCTATCAAACCTCCCCGCACTTAAACCTTTACTCTTTCTTGAGTAAACAAGAACAAGCAAAGATCTAAGCGTAAGCTAGCATGAAAGAGTTTCCCCAAAACGTCCAACATCATATTCCTACACTACCCTGACCCCAAAAACATAAGAATCTCTCACACTCTCACACCCTAAAGTTTAAGATAATAGAAAAATCATCATACCAATCAAAGGTGAGGTATAAAATGCAAGTGCAAAACTAGCTTACTCTAATAAAGAAGCCACCAAATAGAAAAATCAATAGATGCATAAAAATTTTCAATTTCTCTCATTTTCTCTCATTTTGCTAGGAGCCCTCTCGGGTTTTCATCCTAGCTTCACACATTTTTTTCATAAGTTTCCCTTTCGGGTTTTCAACTTAGCGGAGTGTTTTTGTTTTGTTTTCTTTCATTTTTTCCTTTTTTAAAACTAAAATTCACACTATGTGCATGAGCAAACGTGAGCATGGGAGTTATTTGGACATGGAAGGTAAGTTGAAGACAAGGATGGTGTATGATGAAATGAAGGGAGGAAGCTAAAGGGACTTTTATGCAAAGGTAATTTGGGACAAAAACATTTTACCTAAGCATAGAATTTTCCTATGGATGCTATTGAAGGGAGGGCTGTCCACGGTTGATAGATTGCAAAGATTTGGGATTTTGAAGACACAACAAAGTTGTAGTTTATGTGATGAGGTGGATGAGACAGCAACCCATTTATTTTCGAGTTGTACATACACTAAGGGGTTGATGAAAATCTTGAAGTTGAGGGATATGAGAAACATGAGGCTAGTAAAAAGATGTTTGTTGATGATGGTAAGAAGAAGGCAAGACTTGGTGTTGATGAAGCTTACTACTGCCTTGTATAGAATATGGAATGAAAGGAACAAGAGGATCTTTTGCCAGGAAGATTTGAAGATGGAGACCTTGGCTACCCAAGTTGAAGCTGAATGCAAATGGAGGAGAAACAAGAGATAGAAAGAAAATTTTGAATATGGGCTAGATAGACTATAGAGCTGGTTGTTTGCTTGATTTTAAATAGCAAGTTTTGATAGGGGTTTTTGCTTGTAAAAGGCTAGGAGTGATGGCCTAAAAACTCTTTTGGTTTGATTTGATCTATATACAAAACATTAATAAAAAAAATGTGAGCATCCACATCTCATTCCCACACTTAGAATATGCAATGTCCTCAATGCATATAAAAAATAAAAAATAAAAAAGTAGGGGAAAAAGAATACGAAATGCTCATAATTAGGACCTTGAAGATCCCACACCACTATCTCGGCTTGCGGGTCTCCTAGGTCTCTCCTCCGCTTCTCTACGAACTCCGGTGGTGGGGCATTGCCTGAGGAAAATTGGAGCATTGCAAGCATTGCGTCCATGTTGTCGTTCATGCCCTCAGAAGTGTTCTCAACATAGTACTTAAGGACATCTATCCATTGGTCAATGTGACTAAACCCATTGTTCATAGTTTGACGGATTGGAGTTAAGAATATGAGACCGGTGGTGGAGCTCGTGGTGGTGGAGCACTTCCGCCTCCTTGCACTCGGGATGAGAGTGATTCTTCAAAAGCTTCCTTAGGGGATTGATAGTGGTATACCCTTTCCGGGATATCCACTAGGCTATCCGAAGAAAGAGTCATGTACTGTTCTCCTTCACGATGAAGCCAAATGAACTTTGTGGGGTCTTCAGTGGTTTTCAACATTTTTTACTTTTCCATGTATTTGATGGTGTAGAAGCAGTCCTCGGGATAGCGACCAATTGGCTCCAAGCTCGGTGGGGGGAGAATATTCTTTGCTTGTGCCAAGAGAGTGATCATTCCCCCGACACAAATATGCCCCAAATTATTCTTCGACAACCGAATGTATCCATCAACCCATACATCAACCCAATTAGCGAAACCCTCTCCGTGTTGCGTAATTGCCTAAAGGCATTTCAAATCAATCACGGAATAATTGTCGAACTCCCATTCACAAAAAAGTGTAGGATTGAGGAGTTGGTGGATATACCAGATCGCCGGATGGATAATCGAAGAGGCTTTGGATTGATGATGCCTTGTTTTTCCCATGAGAAGTTCTCAAAACCCTTAGTCAGTGTAGTCTCCCCCTTTCCTAAAATTATCTTCTTTCTCGACGTCCGGAGTGTAGTTCCAATTAAAGGCCAACATTATATCACTATACAAAGTTTTCCTTCTTTTGTCATTAAGGTGAAACTTGATCCCTAGGCTACCATCCTCATAAATGGTCTTCCTCACCGTGGATAGGAATTCAAGTGTTCATGATCTAAAAGTTAGGGCACTAACCTTCATGAAATCCTCTAGGCCACCTATATCTAACATATGATCGAGAGGCTCCAACAAACTCAATTTAGTCAATATCTCTCTATCCACAGACCGAGTGTCCATGATAGCTCTATTGTTCAATCTCTCCGATCCTTTAGAAAACTCCCCTCTAATCTTCATCAACCCATCATAAGGAAGATATAGGTCGTAAACTACGGGGGGTGCTTGGTTAGAGGAATTAGCTCCTTCCATTCTTCTCTTTTTAGGGGACATAAGAAGAATTAATTCAACTCACTAATCAACAATAACAATGAAGCACAAAGTCCAACCTCAAATAGCACCCCAACAAGAATTCACACCAAATCCACCATTGCAAAAAACCAATAAAGTGATTCCACCACAATTTCCACAACAATTCCCATAAACACTACCACCACAAAATTCCACAATAATCCCAAACACTACCACTTCAACAAGTAGATCCCCAACCTTAATCAAGAGCTTATAACTATCTTCAAGCACAACAATCTCAACTAACTCATCAAGCTCATCAAAACACACAAGAAGGAAAATTATGAAGAATTACCCATAATGGTGCTTTGGAATTTCCGCATTGATTTGGGTGCTCCAAGTAGGTGTAGAAGCCTCCAATAATCCTCAAGTGCCAATAATTTTCACCTTTTTCTCATAACTCTTCCGGATTAAGGGTGTTCATGAAGAGAAATATTCACTTTTCTTGGGTTGGAGGATGAATTGGGTTTTATTGTTGTGTTGAAGGTGTTTAAGAATGGTATGGCAAGATTTGTATAGTAGAGATGGAAGGATTTGGAAGTGAAGGTGGAAGGGAGAAGGATTTGGTCTTGGAAGAGAAATGAGAGCTTTTGAGAGAGGATAAGATATGAGAGGAGGAGTGAAATTCTGAAAAAAGGAATGAGAAAAGAGGGGAAAGAAGTAGGGAAAGTAGGGGAGTGAAATTAAAAAAAAAATTAAAGGTGAAAGAGGGCGCAAGAACGTGCATGCATGTGAATGGCCGCGCTGGCTGCGCGATAGTGTAGTGGCCGCTGAGCTCATGGCCTTGTCTTAAGTGTGCGGGCGCATGGCTGAGGTCACTGGCATCGTGCCCCTTCTTCCTAATCAAATGACCTAGTGCGGACGCGCAGTGCATCGCGCTGGTCGTGCGTTATAATCCTGAAGCCAAGGGCCGCGACTCCTTTCCTCGTGCGTGGGCACTCGGCTAAAGTCGCTGGCCGCGCACCCGGTCTCTGTTTGTCTTGTTTTGTCTCATTTTTCCTGAAACGTGTAAAACAAACACCCAAGCGTAATTTTCTTCAAAACCATGAAGATAAATAAATTAAATAAGATCAAAACCAAGTTTATTTAACGGTGTCGGCATGACTTATTCACAAAGCCACAAAACAATTAAAGCTACATCAACAGGATTGGGTCAATGGCACCCGGATGATCAAAACCAACTTTA
This sequence comes from Rubia yunnanensis, assembly GCA_037428765.1. Classification (NCBI taxonomy): domain Eukaryota; kingdom Viridiplantae; phylum Streptophyta; class Magnoliopsida; order Gentianales; family Rubiaceae; genus Rubia; species Rubia yunnanensis. Next base: position 61,844,251 of record CM075066.1, read on the forward strand.
TTTAAAGTTGTCGGCACAAAATACTTACAAAGCCACTACTCCCTAAGATAGCTCTAGTTGGAAACTCTCATAGTAAGGCTTCAAATGGTGGTATTCACTTTGAAGACTTTCAAACTCTCCTCACTCATTATTTCAACCGCTTCATGTGGAAAAACTTTCACCACCACAAAAGGGCCAATCCACTTCGACCTCAACTTTCCCATAAATAACCGAAGGCATGATTGGAATAGAAGGACCTTTTTTACCAACGTCAAAGTCCTTTCTATTGATTAAGCTATCATGCTTTGTCTTGGTTTTTTCCTTGTAAATTTCAGAGTTTTCATAGGAGTCATTCCAAATCTCCCCAAGCTCTTGCAAATGCAACTTTCGATGCACACCGACTTCATCCAAATTCATATTAAAGATTTTAATGGCCCAATATGCTTTGGGTTCAAGCTCAACCGATAAGTGACATGGTTTTCCACAAACCACTCGATATGGAGACATTCCAATCGGTATTTTATAGGCCATCCTATATGTCCACAAAGCATCATCTAGCCGAATGCTCCAATCCTTCCTATTCAGAAGGATATATTTGATCTTACAATTGGAGACCTCGACTTGGCCATTTGATTGTAGGTGATAGTCCATGAGGGTTTTATGAGTTACTCCATATTTCTTCATCAATGCTTCAATTGTGCAATTGCAAAAGTGGGTTTCTCTGTCACTAATCATGGATCGAGGAATTTCGGGAAAAGATGTTGGCTTTTAAGAAATCCACCACCACTTTTGAATCATTGGTCCTCGTGGCCTTTGCCTTGACCCACTTGGACACATAATCGATGGCAAGCAGAATATAAACACACCCAAAAGAGTTGGGGAAGGGTCCAATGAAGTCAATCCCCCATTTCATAAAAACCTCACAATACAAGATGTTTGTTTGTGGCGTTTCATTCTTTTGGGAGATGTCACCCATTCTGTGACACTTTTGCAAGATTGAGAAAATTGATAGGAATGCTTCATAATGTGAGGCCAATAGAGACCTCTTTCCAACACCTTCAAAGCGGTTCTCCTGGCACTGAAATGCCCACAACATGCAACAGAGTGACACATATTTAAAATTTAACTCACTTCACTCTCCGGGACACATCTACGGATCATTTGATCCGGGAAATGCTTCCACACATAGTGCTTAGCCTCACTCCTCAACCTATCTCTTTGAGCTTTAGAGAAATGTTGGGGTAATTGTTAGGAGATAAGAAAATTAACTAGATCATCATACCAAGGATGAGTCTCTCTAGTTGAAAACAAATATTCATCGGGAGGCTTGTCAATAACTCTCCCCGACTCACCAATCAGTGCCAACCGACTTAGATTGTCGGCCACCACATTTTCACTCCCTTTTTTATCTCTCACCTCTAAATCAAACCCATTCAAGAGAAGTATCCGCCTAATTAATCTAGGCTTGGCTTCCTTTTTGGGCATCAAATAGCAAAGAGCTGCATGGTACGTGAAGACAATGACCCTTGTACCAAGTAGGTATGACCTAAACTTCTCAAGGGAAAATACTACTGCCAATAACTCTTTCTCCGTGGTGGAGTGATTGTGTTGTGCTTTATTAAGAGTTGCCGAGGAATAGTATATAGCATGTGGGATTCTCCCTACCCTTTGACCTAGAACTGCACCAATGGCATAGTCACTAGCATCACACATAATCTTAAAAGGGAGGTCCTAATTAGGGGGGTTGGATAATGGGGGCGGAAACAAGCATTTCCTTCAAAGTGTAAAAAGATCTTTGGCATTCTAGGTCAACCACAAAATCTGCCTCTTTTTGCAGTAATTTTCACAAAGGGGAGACAATGTTAGAAAATTCCCTAATGAAACATCGATAAAAACTCGCGTGACCTAGAAATGACCTAACTTCTCTAACACTCGAGGGATAACGTAGGGATTGGATCATGTAAACTTTGGCTTTATCTACCTCTAGACCTTGAGAATATACCACAGGACCCAATTCAATGACTTTTTCCACCATTAAGTGGCATTTTTTGGAGTTTAATACGAGATTGATTTCAATGCATCTCTTGAGCACTAACAATAGATGGTTTAAACAACTATTAAAAGAATCCCTATGAATGGTGAAAGCATCTATGAAGGCCTCTACAAAGTGCTCAATAGACTCCGAAAATATACTAACCATGCACATTTGGAATATGCCAGGAGCATTGAATAGACTGAAAGGCAAGCACCTATAGGCAAAAGTGCTAAAGGGGCATGCAAAAGTCTCTTGGTCTTCCGGGGCTATGGAAATTTGGAAGTACCCGTAATACCCATCTAGGAAACAACAGAAATCCCGCCCAGCAAGCCGCTCAAGCATTTTGTCAATAAAGGGTAGAGGCAAATGGTCTTTCCTAGTTACTGCATTCAACCTATGGTAGTTAATACACACTCTCCACCCATTTTGTAAACGAGTTAGAACCAATTCTCCCTCTTCATTCTCTATCACGGTCACACCGCTTTTCTTAGGCACAACTGGGGTGGGACTTACCTACTTGCTATCGGAGATAGGGTAAATCATACGGGCTTGGAGAAATTTTAGAATCCACTCTTCATTACCTCCATCATCGGTGGGTTAAGCCGACGTTGGGGTTGCCACACCGGTTTGGCCCCATCATCTAACAAGATACGATGCATGCAAGTGGAAGGGCTAATCCCCTTGATATCGGCATTGGTCCACCAAATTACCTCTTTATAGCTCAAAGAACCTCCATCAACATCCCCTCTTGTTCCTTGGTGAGCTCACTAGACAATATCATGGGTAAGGTATCTCTCTCACCAAGGAACACATATTTCAAATCTTTGGGTAGTGGTTTAAACTCCACTACCAGTGCCTTCTCAAAAGACGTGGGGATCCCCACATCTCGAGGTGCATTGAGAACTTCGCTAGGGAGGTCGGGAGGTATCTATTCAACAAAATTTAGTCTCTTTATAGTCTCAAGCAAATTCACCCTCAAAGAATAATCATGCAATTCATTCATATCAAGACTATTTTCCAAAGATACCTTCAAACAATCTTTTCCATTAATGTCAAACACATCTTGCACATAGTCATCAACAAAATCAACAATATCAATAGCATGTCAAGAATGACCTTCACTAGGAAACTTCATGGCATCATAAATGTTGAACTTCACAATATCCCCATTAAACTCCATGGTTAAACACCAACTATGCACATCGGCTGAGAAAATCAAAGTATCAACTTTAACCAACAAATATTCCACAATCCCCCTAGGGTAACCATTAGAATGGTCGGCCAATTGGATCACTACCCCGGTTTCATGCAATTTTCCAAGATCCAGGGATTCAAATAAAGATTATGGAATCACATTGATTGATGCTTCTAGATCTATCATGATATTTCAGAAATTCTTACCACCTATGATGCAAGGGATGGTAAACATGCTGGGATCATCACATTTAAGGGGGAGTTTATTTTGAAAAAGGATCGACACTTGACCACCAATTATTATCTTTTCACCATTTTTCAAATTTTCGTTCCTCCTACGGGTACATAATTCCGTAAGGAATTTAGCAAACCTAGGCCCTTGGTAAATGGCATGAAAGAGAGGAATATTTACCTCACACTTGCGGAAGACCTCAAAAAGTGCCTTGTTCTCATCCTTGCGATTTTTATCCCGCAAAGCCACCGGAAAGGGTGGTGGTGGAAGGACTTTATCGATTTCAATCATCTCCGATGGTTGAGTGACCACCTCTTAGACCTCTTTTCCCTTCACCACAAGTTCTTCTTCTATCTATTTCCCAACCTTCATAAATTTCTCTGGATCTTTGGTCTCCTTTCCACTCCTTAATGTTATGGAACTAGCATTAGGAGGCCGACGATTTAACTCCGGTTGTGATGGAAGTTTCCTGGAATCCTTCGCTTCCAACCGAGTCACAGAGGATGCTATTTGACTAACTCAGACTTCCAAACTCTTGAATCTAGCGAAAGAGCGGTCCTCCACATTCACAATTGGAGTTGCGATTTGGTCTTCCAAGTTAGCGACCATGCTGGTTATAGCATGCATGAGCTCCTCATGCTCCGACTTTGACTTCCATTCCCGAGGGTTAGATAACCCCTCATCTCTTGGGTAGGGTTAGTGTGGTGCTCGATTGTGCCCTTGATTTCCTTGGTATTGGTGTTTTCCACCTTGATAATTCGGTTGATACAAACCTTGGCCACCTTGATGATCACCTTGGGTATTTGATCTGCAAAGGTTCAGAACCTATATCCACATTTGAGGAATCATGTGGCATTGGGGTATGTATTTCCTCCAAAATAACATAATTGCTATTAGAGACATGAGAAGGAGTAGGATCTGTGGATATTGAATTAAATAGAGTCCAAAAAAACTGTGAAATAGATGCCTCCAAAGTCATTTTAAGACTAGATGAATCTGTCAGATCAAATGAATGCACTGGAGAATGAACACACCGAGTAGTAGGGTAGATATAAGTCTCATAAGCCGTGTCACCAGGAGAAGTGTAACTATCTTTTGCATCACAAGGTGGTGAAGAAGGTGAGAAAGAGGCAGTATTCTATTATTCCCCAGAAGAATAAAAAAAGTGAAGTACCAACCCTAGCAAAAAGTCTGCGGTCATAGTGCTCTCGATTTCTATACTCTGGAGGCGCTGCAAAACGAAAAACACAGTCTCTAGAGATATAACCAAACTGTCCACAGAACGAGCAAAGTTCAGGGATTTTTTTGTATCGCAATAGGAATCGAGCATGTAACATTAGCAATAACTATAAGCTATTTCAAAGGTTTAGAGATGTCGATGGCACGCCGAATATGAAGAAACTGTCCCTTTAAACTGCCGGTAGAATCCCTATCAACATCCAAATAACGTTCAATTCGATTGCCGATACGAACAAAGGCTTCACCATTCATTAGCGTTGTAGGGATATCCAAAAAATGAATCCAGAATGGAACCATATCAAAGGAGATGCGAGAAGAAGCCATCTCTATATAGGGTTATTTCAAAACGGTAAGATACTTGTCAAAAAGCCATGGTTGAGTATCTAGTACCCAAATCTTATCATTAGTAGTATCAACTAGAACAGGAATATATTATCACCAAGTGATATACCCGTTAATTGTCCTTGGGGACACCATAATTGCCGAAAAAGCTTTAAAACCGCTTCAACGGGGATTTGCCGGTGGGCTAAGATTTTACCAAGGATCGAAGAATTGAAATTGGCAACATCAACATGTAAACCACCCATGGAAAGAGGGCTCAATTCATCCTCAGTCAGGATTAAATTACCCCATAACTTCTCCAAATTAGATATCGAAGTCATGGAAACAATGGAAAGTAACAAAATATCAATGTAGATGCATAAAAACGGAAGTAAAATCCTTCCCATCGAGGTGTAGATGATGTGAATCGAACTTGCAAACCTGTATAGACTAACTGATTTTGAGGCAAAGGTGTTGCCTTTTGTAAAAACTTCTGCCACATTAAATGGCTACTTTCATGGTTTGGGGCACCAATATATATACCCCCACCTTCGGGTGCTTCCATTTAAAAAAAAAAAAAGCAAGAAGAACACTGTCGCCAAGTGGGGAAACGAACCGTCGCAAGCAAAGAAGCTAAAATTTTGGCCATCGCAAGCAAAGAAGCTAAAATTTTGGCCATCGCAAGCAAAGAAGCCAAAATTTTGGATAAAAATTTTCAATATAGTTGGGCCATCATCAAATTTCCGGTTACGTGCTTACAACTCTCATATGTACCAACTGTAAACTATTTTCTTAAAATTATAATTTTTTGTTTTAGATTAATTGAAATTACCATGTGTATGTCTAAGATCATTAGATTGCTAAATTAATATTAATATCAACCATTTGACCACAATAGTCTATTTTATCCAGTCACTGATCGATAGTGATAGTTTTTTTTTTTAGGTTAAGCCATCCGTGGATGGGGGAGATCGATAGTGATAGTACTAATAGCTAGTGATGGAATATAAATTTTATTTTAAAGTGAAGTGTGTAAGATTTATGTTACATTATGATTTTTATTACGTGCATCTCATAGAATTCGTGGTTGTGTTGATATTGCTAATTTAGTCTTGACTGATTGTTGGAATATTTTTTTTAAAAAAATAAAGACACATATAAATGGGGAGATATGTATTAGGTTCTCGAAAGCTAAGTCAATTCGAAAGCTAAGTCAATGTATTACATGAGTTTGGTTCAAGTTTTTTATTGGCCTTAGGATACAAAAAACCCACAAAAGGCACAATAATTGCCCATGTGAGTGAAAACAATACTAAGGAAAATGTTTGTAGTATTTTACGGGGGGCCAGTGAGAGAATGATTTACCGTAAGAAATTTTATTGTTGATAACTGAATATATAGAGAGTACAATACAGGTATAATAAGGAAAGAACTTTAATCATAATAAATCATAATCTAATCAGTAATCTGATTTATCCTAACACCTCCCCTCAAGCGAAGCATCAGATTCTCACTGATGTAAAGCTTGGATTTGAAGTACTAAACAAAGGACGAGAAAGACCCTTAGTGAAGATATCCGCAACCTCTAGAGATGTAGGAATATGAGCAACACGAAACTTGGCCAAAGAAACCAACTCACGATCAAAATGATAACCAATGTTAATGTGCTTAGCCCATTTATGCGCCACCGGATTCTGAGCCACGAATATGGCACTATTGTTGTCACAAAGCAGAATAGGTGCACTAGAAAGAGGAACATGAAGATCACGAAGCAAATGAGTCATCCATATGACCTCAGAAGCAGTGTTGGTCAAAGCACGATACTCCAACTTAGTGATGGACCTGGACACAATCGGTTGTTTCTTCACCACACATCAGATATCCTAACAGCCAGACATCAGATATTTTCCTAAGTATAGATGTGAGCTTAAATCTATCTTATGATTTATTACAAAAGCTGCAACCGGATAAACATCTCAGTCTACGTTTAAATTCCCTTTGATCTTTAAATTACCCAGCCTGCTGAACATAGGAAATGAATTTTGAGTTGGTCAACCTGCTTCAATTTTGGGGGAATTCCACTTCCAATGACCTGAGTTTACTCAGTGGATTCATTCTTCCCAGAATTAAATCCCTTGTTTTATTTTTCTCCTCTTGATCAGAGTCAATCAAAAACATTCCGTCAGGTAATCTTGAATTCATCCACCTTCTTAAGAAGTCCAAAGGTGTGCATTTCCTTCTCCCAACAACCCTGCTTGAAAGAGTAGCAGAAATCATGAGTAGTATTGACCTGCCTCCCCCGGGTGGTTAATTGTAGCTAATCAACGCGAGGGGAGGCTTTCCCATGGGAGGGTAAAAAAATGGAAATTTATAGTTTTACACCCGTTCTCACTGCTATGCTACCTAGAAAGTAGTTACTGGTAAGCCCTAAGTTTGTCCAAAAAGATGCTAGGTCTAAATATCAATCAAAACACAAACTCGTACAGATCGTCAATTCGTACAAGTGAAACGAATAAAGCAAACATGCAGGAAGGGGGGGGGGTGGGTGTGTGTGTTTGGTTTTTCAAACTAACAACTACTCCCTCTGTTCCTCTATAGGAACAGAGGGAGTAGTTATTAGTTTGAAAAACCAAACACACACCCCCCCCGGATGTTTGCTTTATTCGTTTCACTTGGGATCAATGGATTACCGTCATGTGCTTATCAGATTTCAAGAAAGTGAGGATTATCAGAGATGCTGGATGAAGGGACAGTGGATGATTCAAGGCTCGCTAATGAAAGTCCAGAAATGGTCTCCGGACTTCTCCCCCGTATCAGAATCATCTGTTGTTCCAGCTTGGGTAAAAATCCATAAACTCCCTATTCATTTCTATAATACATATGCTATTATAGGTATGAGTAATCGGATTGGTAGATTCCTTAAAATGGATGCTGCAACTAGTGCACTGACTAGGCCATCGGCAATCAAAGTGTGTGTAAAGATTGACCTTCTGTCTCAGTTGCCATCAACCATTGTGGTTGGAATAGGTAGCAAGGTAGCTGAGTACCCGATTGAATATGATGAACTGCCTTCGTACTGTACTCAGTGTAGGATAATGGGTCATAGTCATGCTACTTGTAATTTCCTGCACCCAGAACTGAGAAAAAAGCAGAATTCCACAATAAATGGAAAAAAGGTAAACAAAGCCACAGATCAGGTAGAACCTTTTAATGCCTTAGATTCCCAGCCTACACTGGACTTAGAGGTTGCAGAATCCTCGGGTCTAACTGCCAATCAAAAGGATGTAGGGTGTCAGTTACAACAAAGCAAGACAGAACTTCAACTGAAAAATAGCATTGTACAAACCTTCCCAGGTATACATAAGAAAAGAACTGTTTCCTTTTATTCACTGGATGACATCTCTAAGCCAATCACCACCACCTTTTGGAGAAATAAAAAACACCAGAATGAGTTAACACCCAGCTAGGACCTCCAAAGATGTTAGGATTTCAAATGCCTTTCAGACCTTAGAAGCTTTAAATGAGGGTGATGATGAGGAGGAAGCAGTAGAAATATTCCATGAAACACTGGAATCTCAAGAAGGAGTAGTACCCCATAAAAAAACAGACACAACAGAAATTCATCACATTGAAGAAATCAGCCCACCTGTTAGACACACAGAGCCCCCCATTTCCTTGGTAACAAATACACCTGTCACCTCAGAGGCTAGCAACAATCCACTGAGCATCATAGGTGATGGGCTGACACAAGAGCCGGAGCTGCAATCTCAGTCAGTGATTATTGAGGTAAAGAAGGGAGCTCAAGCTTTAACTGATCAGAGCACAAAGGTAGATCACAGCTCACGGTCACAGGTTAGCACACTCAAACCAATACCTACCTCACTCTCGGATAAAATTGATAAGAATCAGGAAAAGCAATCAATTAATAGTAAAGCCTCTGCTGTTAAATCAAGAAACCTTAGATCTTCACAGAAAGCAACCACCTCATGTTTTAAATGATTAAATACAACATAATAGGAAACATGCTAGTGTGGAATGTTAGAGGATACGGAACATCTTTGGATAGAATAAAATCACTTTTACTGTCTCACAAGATTGCTATTCTCTGTTTGATAGAGCCTTGACATGAAAAAAAGAAGTATTCACTCTGATGCATGACCTAGGCTTCAAAAATGCTTACCCTGCTGAAAATGCTAAAATATGGATCTTATAGAACCATGCTTTTAATGTTATCAGTTTAAAAGAGTCAGATCAATTTGTGCAGGCAAGAATCACAGATATTCACTCATCTTTCAGTTGGAATTGTTATTTTATATATGCTAGTGTAAATAGACAATCAAGGGAAGCTCTTTGGAATGATTTAGAAAACCCCCCCTCCAGAACCTTCTATTTACATTGGAGACTTTAATACTGTGGTCTCAGTAATGGAGTATAAAGGAAGGAAATCCCCACCCACAAGAAGAATGAAAGATTTCAATGCCTTCATTAATAACCTGGACTTGCATGACATCCCCACTGTTGGTAATTCCTTTACATGGTCTAATAACAGATTCAAGAATAAATGTAAAGACCTTCTGTTCCAGAGATTAAATAGGGGATTATGCAACTTGGACTGGTTGGAACTATTTCCAAACAGCTCAATTCAGGTCCTTAATAGACTGACTTCTGATCACTCTCCATTAATGATGTCCATTCAATCTGCTGAAGAAATGGTACCTAGGCCTTTTAGATTCCAAAAAATTTGGTCTAATAGACAAGACTTTCAAAATCTAGTGGAAAAAAACTGGAATTTACCGTCCTCCGCAACTGGTATGTGCAGATTAGTGCATAAGCTTAAGAGACTTAAGATTGACATTAAAGCCTGGAACATAAACACTTTTGGAAATGTCAATCAAAACCTGGTTAAAGCTGAATCAGAGGTCAGTGAGCTAGAAATAAAATTTCAACAGTCAAAAGCAGAGCCTGATTTAGCTTAACTTAGCAAGTCCAAAGCCTTACTTCTTAGATCCCAAAAAGAAAAAAACATCTTCCTAAAACAGAAGGCAAGGCTAAATTGGCTAAAACACGGGGATGCAAACACCAGCTATTTTCATCATACCATCAGGGAAATGAAAGTTAAATAAAAAATCAGTAAAATCAAAGATGGAAATGGTAACTGGATTTCTGACCCACATCTGATTAAAGATGAAGGAGTTAGATTTTTTAAGGGACTACTTAATGAGGACGTCCCTAAAAAAACAGGAACTTACCTAAAATATTTTTTAGCGGAAATTCCTTCTCTGGTTACTGAGCAGCAAAACCAACTCCTGCTAGAATCCTTCAATATCCAGGAACTGAAATTTGCAGTTTTTTATCTAAATAAATCAAATGTTCCGGGATCTGATGGTTTCTCTGGGTATTTCTTCACATCCTTCTGGGAAACTATTAAAGAAGACTTTTTGGAGGCAGCAAATGATTTTTTAAGTGGTGGCCTTATCCCCAAGGCCATCACAAGCACCTGGCTCACTTTAATCCCCAAAAAACCAATTCCAGTCTCTTTCTCAGATTTCAGACAGATCAGTTTGTCAAATTTTGTCAATAAAGTCTTCTCAAAATTGCTCATGGAAAGGATTAAACCATTTATGCATATCCTAATCTCTCCTGAGCAGAGTGCTTTCATTAAAGGCAGGGAAATAACAGACAATATACTTCAAATGCAAGAGATGACCAAGCTTCTGTCTAGAAAATCTAAAGTCCCTAATTTAATAGTGAAACTAGATATGCAAAAGGCATTTGATAGAGTATCATGGTCATTCCTGAATTCCATTCTTCTTCACTTTGGCTTTCACGGGAAATTTGTTAAACTATTATGCATAACATATCTGCTGCAAATTTTTCGGTTTTAATCAATGGAGTTACTTTAGGTTTCTTCGCATCCTCTAGGGGTATAAAGCAGGGAGATCCTCTTTCACCTTTCCTTTACAATTTGCTCTCGGAAGCTTTTTCTAGAGGGTTAAAAAACTTTTTAGTACAGGGTACCTTCAGAATTTCAGTCTACCTAAGAGCTGTGCTCCAGTTTCACATTTAATGTATGCTGACGACACAGCAGTATTTTTGAATACCAACCCTAGAAACATGGAGAGGTTCAAAAATTTTCTTAAAGCTTATGAACAAACCACAGGCCAAAAGGTCAATTTCTCAAAATCAGAATTATTTGTATCTCATAGGACAAATCCTTCTACAGTTAACTCTGTAAAAAGGATTCTGGGAATGGAAAAAGGAGTTTTCCCATTAAAATATCTGGGAGTGCCTATATTTTCGGTAGGAATTTGCAGGTACACTACCAGCCATTATTGGAAAGAATGGACAAATCAATCCATAATTGGAAGAACAGATGGCTCTCCACTGCAGGTAAAATTGTTCTAATTAATCACTGTCTTCTCTCAATCCCAACTCATATCTTTTCTGTTTTGAGTCCACCAAAAATAGTTTTGAAAAAAAATGGAGAAAATGGCTTCTAGCTTGTTCTGGGGATATTCTGATAATGCCGAAAAAAGAAATGGAGATCTTGGAAAAACATGAGTGTACCTGTAGAAGAGAATGGAATAGGTTTTAGAGATTTAAAGGCCATTGTAGATGCTTTTTCGTGTAAACTGTGGTGGAAACTGCAACTCAATTCCACGCAATGGACCTCACTATTATGGTCACTCCCGAAGTCTTACAAAATATCTCATACGTGGTCTAGAATCTGTAAAATTACTGATAAAGCAAATAGCAACTCCAAAATAATACATGGTATCGGTGATTGCTCCTTCTGGAACGCTAACTGGATGGGAGAGGGAGCTTTGTATTATAAATTGCCTCAAGATAGAGATATCCCCTTTGTGGACATCTCACTAAGGTAATTTATTCAAAACAAAGCATCAATCCTCCCACAACTGGAGCCATTTTTGGCGACCAATTTGTACTCAATTTTGCAGGAGGTTAAATTGGAATATACTCATGAAGATAGACTCATCTGGATGCCAGCCACAAATGGAATCTTCTCCATCAAATCTGCATACAACATTTTCAGACAGAGAAAGCTGAAGATCCTCCATTTTCAAAAGGTATGGTTACCTTTTATTCCTAAAAAGATGTCTGTGCTTTTATGGAGAGCTCTGAATGATTTACTTCCTTTTGACAAAATTTTAAGAAAGATAGGGTTCTATTTAGCATCCAAATGTCCTATGTGCCAGACTTACAGTGACTCTTTAGATCATTTTTTCAATTCTTGCCCCTCATCTATTTATGTCTGGAACTGTGTAAATGAATTTCTAAAGATTCAGCAGAAATCTTTCCCAAATTTGAAGAGCAGAGTTGAATTTTACCTTTCTTTTAATGCAGAATCTAATATTTAGTCTAATATCACCATCGCTGCCCTTCTTGTAACGATCTGGACTCTTTGGATTAAAACGAACAATGTCCTGTTTGACAACGAACCCTTCTCCAAAGATGCTTGTGTACATGAAATAAAAGACATGATATACCAAATCTTCTCAGTGAATCACCTGATTGGTAACCTAGACAAGCATAAATATTGGACACAGGCTAACATTATTCCTCACATTACACAAAAGAAAAGGAAATCTTTTAAAGTTGTTACATGGCAGAAACCTCTTATTGGACACAAGATCAATACAGATGCAACATGGATCAGGGGGGGGTTTCTGCTCTAGCAGTGATAGTTAGGAATTGTGAGGGGAAGGTGGTTAAAATGAGGGCAAAACCTTTTCACTCCCCATCACCTTTACATGCATAATTGATAGCTATCCAATGTAGATATGAACTATGTTCAGAGCTGGTTTTACATTGATGTGAGGTTGAATCCGACTGTTTAATTGCAGTACAGGGTATTCAAAACCCAAACACCTCACCATGGAGAAATTACTCTATTTGCCAATCTCTAAATTTGAAACATCATATCCGGCCAATCCGGCATACTCCTAGAGAGACTAATATTGTAGCTCTATTTCTTGGCGAAATTTTCTTTAGAAAATAACTTTGATGGTGATTTAGAACTGAGTTTAGCACCTCCTTTTCTTAAGGGACTCCTTCATCTGGATAGATGTGGAATTCCTTGGATTCGAAATGAGTCTCAAGAGCATGCTGTATAAGATGTAATAATCGGTTACATGTTTTTTACTGGCTGGACTTATGAACTTATCATAGGATAGATACTGCTGATAGTTTTGTGTTTGTTACAGGTTCTATTCTGCTACATCCTTGGCTGGATAGAACCATCGAGACACGTTGTCCTCGAGCCTTGGAGTCCTCGAGCCCTGGAGCACTCGAGACATGGAGCCCTCAAGGCATGAAACCCTCGACACATGGAGCTATCAAGACAAGGAGCCCTCGAGCTCTGGAGTCTGCGAGCTTAAGAGTCCTCGAGCTTTGGAGTCCGCGAGCTTAAGAGTACTCGATCCATTCCCTCGAGACACGGTGTCCTCGAGACTTGAAGCCCTCAAGTCTAGGAGTCCTCGAGCTTGTCCTCGAGCCATGGACCATGGAGCCTTTGAGTCCTCGAACCCTGGAGCAATCGAGACATGGAGCCCTCGAGACATGGAGCACTCGACACATGGAGCCCTCTAGACATGGAGCCCATGAGACATGGAGCCCTCGAGACATGAAGCCCTCATGCTTTGGAGTCCTCGAGTCTTTGGAGACCTCGAGACACATGGAGTCCTCGAGCCTTGGAGTCCTCGAGACATGAAGCCCTTCAGACTTGGAGTCCTCGAACCTAGGATTCCTCGAGCCATTGACCCTGGAGCTTTTGAATCCTCGAACCCTGGAGCACTCGAGACATGGAGACTTCGAGACATGGAGCACTTGACACATGAAGCCCTCGAGCCTTCGAACTTTCGAAGCTCACAGCTTCCGAGCACTCTAACCTTATAGAACTCGACCACTAGTCCAATAGTCCATTACTACCACTAGATCATTCTTTTGAAGGCAACGAGGTTGCCTTACCGATGTAATATTCCTAACATTATTGTACTTCTTTTGGTGCTTCATAGGTTTGGGGAACCTAATAAATATCCCCCACCTTAGGGTGCTTTAAAAAAAACAAAAAAAACTCCCTCTGTCCCAACTATTTTTGCGGAGAGAGAAAGATGAAGTATTTTTAAGAGTGTATTATTATATGTTTTCTAGGTGGGGTTCCCTAAATTTATTTTCATTTTCATTTTCTTTTCAATCTGATTTGTGAAGAGTGCATCAAATAAGTTGGTTCAGCCCAGCATAAAATACGAATAAAAAGCGGGTAAAAATGGAAATAAAGTAAAGGGTTCAAAAACATACGGGACATCCCAAAGAGGAAAAAAATTCAAAAATAGCTGGGACGGAGGGAGTACTAAGCATAAAAGTAAAACAGGAAAGAAAGCTATTTAACTAAGCATTTGGGGAGTCATTGAGTAACATGGTTAATCTATTGTTTCGATCCTCAATTAATTCACATGCAAATTTAGGCAAACCTAATAAAGTGTTCATAACTCGTGGTGTGGTCGATGGCATACACTTCCCCGTCCCTGTCACGGCGGGTGCACTCGCAACCCTCCATCGACACAGCCATCGTAATTAGGTGAGTACAACAAGGTCCGACCATTTTTGTAGGTCTCTTTCTCCCCCGTGCGATTACGTCTCGGGCTTCCACCACAATTGCACTACTTCCCAATGGTCCTATCAATTAGGCCAAAGGGTCTTTGGCACATTATCTATGATCTAAGGCCTCTCACACCCTAGCTTGATACTATTCACTATCTCTACCCAGAACCTCTCAGACAACTTTACGAAGCCAGCTAAGACTGGTGTGATGAAATATAAGTCAGAGTAAACTCGAATCCCCCATGCACACACCACCCGGACGTGTACTACCTTACCCATTCTAACATCCAGGTTTCTCTTCCCAAGTGTGCATCGATATTTGCACCATACATGAATATAGCCAAAAGTGTGTGCTTATATTTGGTGTACTATTAATGCAATTCAAATAATCAAGAACAATCATAATAATATCATGAACACAAAATTAGGATGAATTATAGATCTCATGAAACAATTAAATCAAACCATGCTCTTACAATTTATCCCCAAACTATAGAAACTACAACATAGACATGGAATTCAAATAAAGATTTGAATTTCACATCCTAGGATCAAAGTAAAAGAAAGAAAAGAAAAGGGTAGAGTTTCTCTCTCTCTGAAGTTGCTCTCGTAGTTACAAAAAATTATCTAACTTTTTTTAACCTGGTAGACTAAGGCTATTTTTATAATAGTAGGAGATTAGGCCTAAAAATAGCCCAAAATAGGCCAAATTGAGGTAAACCCTAGCTCAGCCACCTCCTAGCACGAGCCATCACAGATTGTGCAGCCCGTGGCGTGTCCTTGGCGCGGGGCACGAGATCAGACACGGGTTGTGCCACTTCATGTGGCACGGGGTGCCCGTTCAAGTGTGTCACGTGGATCTTCAAGTGGTGTGTGGTGCGTGGTGCGGGCTACGTCATCCCTTTGGTAATGGGTCATGTCCAGCGTGGGGCTCCAACGAAGTGCTGATATTAAGGCTTCTGATCTGCGACCGTGGCCGACGGAATGAGCCATGGTCAGGAACGGTGCTCCTCTTGGAAACTTTGGCACGGCCTATTAGTGCTAACCATAAACGGCTCGTGCCGACCCGTTTGTGGCTTGGATTGGCTGAACTTGTTTCCTTCGCTATGGGTTAGTCTGATTTGAGAGTTTTAGTAGTCAATTTTGTAGTGCTCAAGAAGAAGAATCCAATGGAACCAACTTTGAAGAATAATTCTTCTTGGACCATTCTTAGACTTAAGCACAACTCATCAGACCATGATTCACCGTTTCTTCGTTGGTCGTTTTGAACTCCGTTGCCGCCTATCTTTGGCTTCAATCTCCTTCTACCACACATTGATGCTCTTGGCCTTCATATACTACCATTATAATGTGAATGGCCTTCGTCTCTTCTATCGTCCTTGCAAACGGACTTTCAATATCTTCTATTGCCCTTACGAACGGCCTTCACATAGAATGTAAACAAAAAGTGACCATGGGTGATTTACTAAGGATGAACGCAAGGAAGATCAAGGAGCCTGTGGATGCAAGATGTCAATTAGTACCAATTAAGTCTACAAGATGCAGGATTTAGACAGGAAAATCAAACATGATCGTCTAAACCCCTTCTCACATAAACTCAATTGATACTAGCAATCCACCAAGTAAAACTAACTAAAAACCATGCCAACTGCAACGTTAAACACACGCATAATGAAGCAAATCAGACTCTCCACACTTAACCCTTTACTCGTCCTCTAGTAAACAAAGACAAGACAAACAATCAAGAAAAATGTAGCGTGCATGCATAAGTTAACCGAGACATTCAACTTATTCCCAGATTACCCAATTTCCCCCAAAAGAGTAAGAATCTCACAACTCTCACACTCCCCAAAATATATAAGCAACATAACCATCCAAAATGGTCCCACAGCAATCGAAGAGTCGTCTTAAAAAACAATCCTTCGTGATCGCATGCATCGTCATCCTAGTTTTTTATTTTCTCTCAGTTTCTCTCATTTTGCCTAGGAGCCCTTTCGGGTTTCATCCTAGCTTTAACACACAAAGGGTACTCATTTTTTCCTAGGCTCGTAAGCCTAGCCGGCCCTTGCCTCTCATTTTTACCTAAGCCTTTTGACCTATCCAGGCTTTTCCCAATGTTGCCCAAGTCGCCCTTTCAAGTTTTCAACTTGTATGAGTTTTTTACCTTTTTTCAAAAAATTTGGTGTAGCACAAAATTTCCCCAAAAGTAGGCTTCATACTAAAAAAGATAAGATCAAAACAAAAAATGCACCACCAATATCCTAAAAAAACCTACTCAATGCAAACTAGGAACCCTAGCATAGCATGTCATACCACCAAATGTCCATCTAAAATCACCCCTCAACAATCAAAAACCAAAATTACCAATAAACAAGAAAAAAAACTACCAATGCAAATAATGAAATGCACCGAGGAAATCTAAGAATGAATACTCCCTAAGTGCTCACTACTCCCTCCCCATACTTAATCGATGCATAGTCTCCAATGCACAAAAATCATGTCAAAACATAAGTGAGGTAGGGAGAAATAATGATACTCACTCTCGTGACCCCGAAGGGCCTTCATCCCTGTGACTCGTGAAGCTCCTCTCAATGTATCTTATTGCTTGAAGTGTGGCCTTGATGCTATCCATCCTTGAACTAAGTTCATCCACTTGCGAGCGCATTTCCCCTATCGCTAGGACTACATCTTGCAACACTTGAGTAGATCTTGAAAGCTTATCCCCAAGTAAGTGAAATTAGTCAATGATGTTGATGGATAGGCGAGAGCGGCTAGGAGGTGCTCTCAGAGTGGTCTCACCCCCAGCCTCCTCAACATCTATCTCCGGGTGGCTAAAACTCCGTAGAAATCTCTATCAAATTGCCAGTCCGACTCAATAAATAGGTCATCCAATCATGTGTCATGGTCGATGGTGGTGCGCTCTAAATGTGGAAGTACAATGAAACTAGAAGTGCTCGCTCTGCCATAAATCTATACATATCTACCCTCCGATGGTGTAGGTCCCACTATTGATCCTTTGGGTAACTTCTCAATGCTATACCTTGTACTTGATTGTCCTAAGTGTTGTGCTAGTAGACCTACCATACCGCCCATAGATATCTTGCCACTTCTTTTATCCCTTATTGCTAAACATTCTTGCACAAAAGACCCCACCAAGTTTGGGTAAACGTTACCCTAGGGTCTCATTGTCCAAAGGCAATGAACATCCGAACCTGGGCATTGCGTCAGTTCACTATGGCAGAAAAATGCCGTATTGCAAGAAAACCACCTGACATACATCTTTGAGTGTCTCTCAATAAATCTCTCTAGACCAACTCGTCCCAATAGGTAACTGGCGGGCTCGAGTAAGCCTAGAGATGCCAAGGTGTCCTTGCATGCAATCCAGTCTCCAAAATACTCCTCTCTGGCTCTCTCAAGTTCCTCCACCTTCAGACTACAGTTTTGGATATGTTGGATAACCCCATAAACTCTTCGGTTACAAACGTGGGGCTGCGAAGAATGGAAGTCTTCGGCTCAAGGTTTTCACCATTCATCGGCTTCTTCCTCTTCTCACCCCGAGTGGACTTTCCCTTCTTCGACACATTATTCTTAGGTGGCATCTTATCAAAGTGAAGACAAGAGTGGTGATATGATCATAAGCAAGGTATGGCCTATAATTCAATAAGACAACATTCTTCAAAATAGCCCAACCATTCAAAACATGATAATCTAAGCATGTAGGCTATTTAAACAACATTCCTCATCAAACAACAAACCTATGTAAGTTCTCACCAACCCATTAATAAGATCATTCAATCAAGATTCACTCTCTCCTAAATCACCCAACACATGAAGATCACATCATTCAAACATAATAGCATATCAATCGACCCAACACTTTCTTCAACACAAGATTGTGCATACAAACCCAAACACATCTCTCAAAAGTACACACTCATTCAAGAATCATGCTTTCATAACGCCACCATAATGTCAATAAAGCATATAAACAAAGGGTTCAATGGGTTACCCAAAATTTGAAGCTAGGATTTGTAAGACACACACAAGAAGAAGCAGCAAAAATTGCTAATTTTTTAAAGAAAGCTTCAATTTTTTCAAGTTTCACCAAGAGTGTGTAAGAGGGAGTGTTTCTGGAGAAGGAAGAATGTGTCAAATGATAGAATTAGGTGGAGAAATGTACCATGGGATTAGAATTTCACCCTAGGTGACTAGGGAGGGAGGTACAATTTGGATAAGAATGGAATTTTAAAATGCTCAATTTAGGGGACAATAGTAATTCAATTAATTCCAAGGGATATTGGAAGTATTTTCAAAAATCTAAGAAATTAGGGAATTCCAAAATTCTTGAACCAAAAAGGCATTTTTTGAGTTTGAAATTAAGAATTTTCGAAAATTTGCATTGTTGGAACAAATAAAAATTGGAAAATCGGTTTTACATGCAAAACATGCTTGGCATGAACCATAGGCTCATGCCAAACATTCTGGCACAAACCAGAGCCTTGCCCCAAACTTTTGGGCATGAAGCATTGCCTCCCACTAAACTCCTTGGCACGAAGCATAGCCTCGCACTGAGCATCTCACTACGAGGCATCCAACCAAAATTTTTCCTAATCCTTAGTTTTCCTTCTTTCTTTCAAAAAACTACGTCACCAATAAAATCTAATTCCATTCAAACACAATCACAAGTCTCGAACTCCAAATTTCAAACAAGTGTTCATCTAAAAAATTCTCATAGCAAAATAAGAACATGCAAAAATTATCTAGTCACCACCAAAAACATGAAAGCAAAAGAAACACCGTATAATTATTGTTGTCCTCATGACGTATTTTCTTTTTCATGCAATCTAGTTATAAATACCTACCCGTGGGTCTTCGAAATTTCTATCGGCGACTCCACCCCCGATGACATCGTTGTGGAGAGGTCTCCACAATGAGCAGTCCTTACCTTTGGACCCTTTGTGCATCATAAGAAATAAATCTCCGTGTCTTGCTAACATTGAATCTGTGAATGTTATTTTGGGGTTAGGGAGGAGGTTGAGAAGGTTTTAAACTCTCAAAAATCTCCCTTTTACACTACAAGTTGGTTAGCATGAAAAAACAATCTAACACAAACATATTATCCATTGCATCATGCAATTCATCAGACTCATCATCAATATCGTCAACATAGGATTCATTCAAACATTCATGCTCATTGGTAATATAACAAGATTAATCATGCTCATCACATAGGGTTACACCTTTGCACATAAAATAAGACTTTGTCAAATCATGCCTAGATTTATAGATATCAAATTCCACTTTATCAATGTCATCTTCTAGAGTTAAGGTTCCCAAGTGGACATCGATTTTAGTCCTAGACGTCTTAAAAAAAGTCTCCCCAAAAGTATTGGGAGTGCACTTCCACCGTGCACCACGTCTAGGACATAAAAGTCCACCAAAATAAACCAATTTCCCAACTGGTACCATCATATTCTTTACTAGTCCATGAGAACTAGCTTGGGAATGATCGGCAAGTTGGACAATTACTCTAGTATCCTTAAGCTCACCTATTTCTAGGCATTCATATAGACTAAACCGGATAACATTGTTGGATGCGCCTAAATCTATCATGGCATGTTCTACAAGTTCACCTAAAGATATAGGGATAGAAAACATTTTGGGGTCATCGCATTTCTTAGGTTTTTATGATTCAAAATGGCAACTCCTCCCCTTTTCAAGTGTCCGCATCATCGTTCACCACCTTTGGCCGTCCTATCAAAGCATTTGGAAATGGAGGCAGAATATTGACTTATGCCTCGGGCAGTGGAAGTTCCTTGGAGGGTGATTCCTTTACCACAATCTCCTCCTCCTCAAAGTGTGCTTTGGTAGCCTCCGCTATCCTATCATCCTCTTGTATCATCTTCTTCTCGGTCTCAAGAACTTCCTTCCCACTTCTCAACTAAAGAGCACTCATGTTCCTTGGATTGATCTCCGATTGGGAAAGTAGTTTTCCAGACTCCTTGGCTTCAAGTCGGCTTACCGAGGTGGTAAGTTGCCCGACTTGAACTTCAAGATATTTGATACTTGAGAAAGCTGTATTACCAAGGTCTTCAATCTCATGCCTTATACTCTCCACGAAGACTTCATGTTTCTTTCCCAATTGAACGACGACCTCTAAGATCCCATCCCATTCCAACTTGTAAAGTGAAGCATTATTGCTGGAAGGGCCTTCACCTCTTGTCCACCCCGGTATCCTTGAGGTTGGTTATCCTCCCTCCATCAAAAGTTAGAATGATCTTGATACCTTAGGTTGAATGAGTTTGCATTGGGGTCCGGCCTTGCATCTCCTTGGTTTCCTCGAAAGCATTGTGGTTGAACCCAAGCAAATTATGGTCTTTCACAATTATTGTAGTCAGCTGCTTTCACCTCTTGTACATCATCTATGACTCTGGGACACACCTCAGAGTTGGGCTTAAGGTTGCAAACTCCGTACACTTGGACTTGATGCATGTTTCCTCGTAAAAAGTCCTTCATCATGGAAGCAAGAGCTTAGACTTGTTCATCCAACTTAGGTGAGTGTGCGGGTTCATCTAAGACCATAACCCTTAACCTAGTGCCAAATTGTCGCATACCATTTTTTCATTTCTTCAAAGAGGGTCATTGCATTCTTGGGGATCTAGTTCGCTATCGAACCATTTCAAGCGGTGTTCACTATGTACATATCTTCATCAAATAGCCCCTCAAAGAAATAATAAACCAAATATCCCTCCTTGAAGGGATGGTAGGGGCAACTAACTAGCAGTCTCTTAAAGTGTTCCCAATAATTATGCATACTCTCGGTAGCACCTTGGGTGATATTCAAAAATTGCTTCTTCAACCCGGCCGACTTGGATGCTGAAAAATACTTCTCTAAGAACCTCTGTTTCATGTCCATCGAAGAACCAATGCATCTAGGTGGCAAGAAGTAGAGCCAATCCTTGGGACTATTTTGAAAGGAAAACGGGAAGGCTTATAGATTACAGTCGTCTTTGGACACTTCCAGGAGCTTCATGTTCGTTCACCAAATGGAAATCAGATAGTTGATTGTCCGGCTCCTCCCCCACCAATCCATGGAATGTAGGTAGGCAATGGATCATTCCATATTTTAGCTCATAGCTCACATTGGCGGGTAATGATGGGAAGGTAATGCCTAGCGGCTAATTCTCCAAGTTAGGTGACATGAGCTCTCGTAGGGTACGATTTTCTTCCGCCATTGGTAGCGGTTCTTCTACTAACACTTCTTTCCTCGGTTAAACTTGTGCCTTAGTTCTTCACCTCGTTCTCCTCCAACCACATGTGTTCTTAGTTGGATAGTGTAAGATGCCTAGATTAGTGGTACAAGTGAGTACCATAAACTAGGGCTAGCAATACCCTTATGAATACAACACTAGCAAATGAATAAAAAGGTAACAAAATAACTATAACAGCTCTAATCAAGAATCAACAATATAAACAAACAAAATAAAAGCTAATATTAACTACTCTACTAACACGTTATGCCTTAATCGACACTTAGACCGAATAGCATCCCCAGCAGCAGAACCAAAATATTGACCTGCCCCCCCCAGGGTCGTTAATTGTAGCTAATTAACCCGAGCGGAGGCTTTCCCATCGGAAGGTCAAAAGATAGAAATTTATAATTCTGCACCCATTCTCACTGCTATGCTACCTAGAGGGTAGTTATTGGTAAGCCCTGGGTTTTTCCACGAAGATGCTAGGTCTAAATATCAATCAAAACACAATTTTGTATGGGTTTTCAATCCGTATGAGTGAAAGGAATAGCTAGTAAACCAAACATACAAGGGGGGGGGGTGTTTTTCAAACTAAAAACTACTAAGCTTAAAAGTAAAAAAAAAGAGTAAGCTATTTAACTAAGAACTTGGGGGGTCATTGAGCAACATGGTTAATCTAATGTTTCGATCCTCAATTCATTCACAAAGAAATTTAGGCAAAGCTAATAGAGTGTTCATAACATGTGGTGTGGCCGATGGCATACACTTCCATGTCCCTGTCACGATGGGTGCACTCGCAACCCTCCATCGATACCACCATTGTAATTAGGGGAGTACAACAAGGTCCGACCATTGTTGTAGGTTTGTTTCTCCCCCGTGTGATTACATCCTGGGCTTCCACCATGAATGCACTACTTCCCAATGGTCATATCAATTAGGCCAAAGGGTCGCTGGCACCTTATCTATAATCTAAGGCCTCTAACACCCTAGCTTCCTACTATTCACTATCTCTACCCGGAACCTCTAAAAAAACTTTACGAAGTCAGCTAAGACTGGTGTGATAGAAAATAAGCCGGAGTAAACTCGAATCCCCCGTGCACACATCAACGCGGATGTGTACTCCCTTACCCATTCTAACATCTAGGTTTCTCTTCCTAAGGGGGCATCGATATTTGCACCATTCAAGAATTTAGCCCAAAGTGTGTGCTTATATGTGGTGTACTATTCATGCAATTCAAATAATCAAGAACAATCACAATAATATCATGAACACAAAATTAGGATGAACTATAGAATCTCACAAAACAATTAAATCAAACCATGCTCCTACAATTTATCCCCATACTTTAGAAACTACTCCATAGATATGGAATTCAAATAAAGATTTGAATTCCACATCCTAAGATCAAAGCGAAAGAAAGAAAAGAAAAGAAGATAGTTTTTTCTCCGTCTAAAGTTGCTCTCCTAATTGCAAAAAAAAATTCTAACCTCTGTTAACCTAGTAGACTGAGACTATATTTCTAGTAGTTGGAGATTGGGCCCAAAAATAGGCCCAAAATAGGCCAAATTAGGGTAAGCCGCCACCCAACGTGGGACACACGGGTGGTGCGGCCCGTGGCGTGTCCTTGGCATGGGGTGCGAGATTTGGCATGGATCGCGCCACTTCATGTGGAAAGGGGCATCCACTTTGGTGCGTGGCGCAGATCTTTAAATGGCGCAGGGCAGAGTCTGGCTAGGGCCACGTTGTCTAGCGCGGGGCACCAATGTAGTGTTGAAATTGAAAGTTCTGATCAGCTCCCGTGACCGGTGGCACAAGCCGTGGTCTGGAAGGGTGCTCTGATCGGAAACTTTGGCGCGGGACTGCTCTTTTGGCACGGGTCGTTAGTGCCGATCATGAACGGCCAACGTCGATCTATTTGCGCCTCAGTTGGCTGAACTTTTTTCCTTTGCTACGGGTGAACCGTTAGTCCGAGTTGAGAGTTTTAGTAGTCAATTTTGTAGTGATAGAGAAGAAAATTTTAATGGAACCATCCTTGAAGGCTAATTCTTCTTGGATTGTTCTCAGACATAAGCACAACTCGTCAGACCATGATTCACCGTTTCTTTGTTGGCCACTTTGACCTCTGTTGCCGCCTATCTTTGGCTTCAATCTCCTACTACCACGCATTGATGCTCTTGGCCTTCATCTACTACCATTCTAGTGTGAATGGCCTTCGTCTCTTCTACCATCCTTGACAACGGCTTTCAATATCTTCTACCGCCCTTACGAACGGCCATCACATAGAATTTAAACAAAAAGTAACCATGGGCGACCTACTAAATATGATCACAAGGAAGATGAAGGAGCTCGTGGATACAAGATGTCCATTAGTACCAATTAAGTCTACAAAACGAGGGACTTACACAAGAAAACATGGTTGTCTAAACCCCTTGTTACGTAAACTCAAGTAATACTAGCAATCTACCAAATAAACTCGCTAAAACTATGCCAAATGCAACGGTTAATGCACACATAATGAAGTAATTCAAGCATCATATTCACTAATCCAATCGGGTAAAAGGAACAGCCTATTTATCAAGGTATAATAACCCCCTAGCGTTTTGATCAAGTTCTTCCATTGTTAAAACCTATTCTATTATGTTTGTTGGTATGCCTTGAATACTGTAATAGCCGCTTCTGCGACCCTGGCCTGGGGTCCGGCAGATGCCCCCAGCTAAACGGCTAAACGGTATAGCTTGTCTCTTCATTGGACTGCTGTTGATTTGGGCCGAATTGCATTTTGGCCCAGTTTGTTAGGGTTTAGTGGAGACAGCATATAAAGTGTCTCTCTCCTCTCTGTAAACACCAATTCTATTCTGCACTTAGATAGGTAGAAATCTGGCCAATTTCTTGGCGTCTGTAACTTGCTACCTACTATAGTGAATCCGTCTCCGGTGGATGTAGCCAAAATTGGTGAACCACGTAAATCTTGTGTCTTGTTATTTTCGTTCATATTTTCTGTTCTTTCTCCCTTCCGCACAACAATGTTATTATTATCTACTAAACCTACCATATAATCTGCAACTTTGTCGCCTTGTCTAAGTGTGTGGGTGATGTCAGTGGATTTTGGAAGCTGGTGAATGTTAAAGACCTGCTCATAAATTCTCCATGGAGCTTTATCGGGGTCTTTTATTGCTTCAATGGCTAAAAGGCTATCAGATTCTAGGGTAAAACTAGACAAATGTAATGATGCAGCAAAGAAGAACCCTTCCTTAAGAGCTTTTATTTCCGAGTGTAACATATATGTAGCATGTTCAGATTTAATAAAAGCTTTTATCAAAGAACCAGCCTTGTTTCTAACTATAATCCCAAATGCACACCTATTATAGATTGACACCAGGAGGCATCAACATTCACTATGAAATCAGCAGTTGGCATTTTCCATATTGCAGTTCTAATCTTAGGCTTTGGTTTGGGTTTTAAATATGGGGAAAGCCTAAATTAAACATGATCACATCATCGAGATTTTCGCTAAAGCATGGTTTGGCATAGAATGTTTGAAACATGTCACTTTTAATAACCTAATTAAATAAGATTGAAGAGTCTGTCTCTTGAAAAATGGTCTTTCCATAAATTATGGAAAGATCAAGTGTTTTTTTTACAATTGAGGGGTGTATATAGTCTCCACAGACCCGTTCAAACGGAATTAGCAAGATTGTTTTTACATGTGACAGGGGACTGATGTGGTATCTGGTCAGGCAAATAGTTGGTGATCACCGTTGGTAAATGTGAACCTGCAAGAAAGGTCCCTGGAAGTAATTTTTGGAGAAAGAGCTCCGACGATCAAGTTAGTTCTTTCTCTCAAAGAATTGGAATTTCTCAGTCTAGTGTCCCTTAACCGAACCAGTGTTGCTCTCCTTGTATTTATAGATGTTTGCAATCATGGTTCTGCATTGCCAGCGTCTGAGATTGTGGGTTGCATCTTGGTTCCTACAATCTCGGTTCGTGGTTCCCCCTTTATCAGTTTGTGGTTGAGTCTCTCAGACATAACTCCACCTTTCTCTGTTCGTGGCTGAGTCTCCTGGTCATGGCTCCGGTTAGCCCTCTTCGTGTCTTAGTCTTAGGCTGGGCCTAAAGGCCAGCAACATTTAATTTATGGGCTAGGTATACACCATAATCCCCTTCAGCCATGAAGTCAATGTAACATGAAGCGATGACTATATCTGTTGAATGTGTGCGAACTGTTATTCTATTAATTTCATACATAAAAATATGTTCGTCTTCACAGTAACATATATTGTCTTCGCGAAGTGTTTCTTGCTTCTTGGCTACACTTGAGATTTTGTTGGGATGCTTATGGGAGGTGTTGGCGTACCTCTCAAATTTAATATTTTTAAGCCCTAAATGCTTCCTATCTACAATTTAAGTCGATAATGGCAAGTCGGGGTCGTCCACGAGAAGAGGGATATTTTTAAGGGTTTATACATATAAAGAGGAAAACAAACTAGATATAGACATGCACATATATATATAAGAAAGTAAATGAAGGGGAGGGGGGTTGGTTGGTTTTTCCCAAGTTATCAAATTGAAAGACAAACAACTAGCAAAGCAAGAGAACAATGCTAATCATGCAACAACAACTAAAAAGATGACAAAACCAACAATAAACGAAACATTGGAAGCAAATGATCCTCACTTCCAAACATCTTATAGATTCTAGATTCACTCAATCATTCATTGGCATTTGTTGCCTTTGAAAAATGTTATCACTTCCCTATTGAAGATCAACATTCATTTCTTCGTAATAGTAATTTGCAAACGCAAACAACTATATTTTGCAAACCTCTTTGACAATCACATTAGACAAACAATGGCTAAAGGTATTTCATCAATGGCATTTCACACAAAAAACCATAGATTTGATAACAACAAACCTTCTACCAAAGACATAGTCATTTAACCAAATAAAGCATTTATTAGGCTAACCCTAGAACAAACCACATTCAAGGTTCAACATTTCTTTGCGTCTATAGGAAAAATATGAAAAACATCCACATTAACATACTTATGTGCAAGAATCACAACACATTATACACAAGAAGTTCTAATTCCATGATCTTGGATTTCCATATCAAATCAGCTAAGAAACGTTCAACTTTCCTAACACCCTAGCACTTCAATCATAGAAACACTTCCTATTCTCAAACAAGTCATGGTATAAATGAAGTAAAACATAGCATTAATGACACAGTAAATGCTTCCCAATAAATGTTCATAAATGAACAAAATCAAGAGTTTCACTGCATGGGTTGGGAAACTTCAATCAATTGCTCCCAAGAGATTAAATTAGCTAATACAAATCATACTAACATTCATAGAAAAATTCAAAGAGAATTAAAGAGAGAAAAGATGAAGAACATAGGGTTTAGAATGAACGATTTTTGGCCAAGGGAAAGTGTATGAAGATAGGATAAGGTTTTGGGTATTTATAGTACAAAAATAAGGTCAAAAGTGAGTTAAGGCATGGTGGCCACGCAAAGGAGCATGCGGGTGCGTGCAAGTGGATACAGGTAGGAGCTTGGCACAAAGGCTTGATGCGATGGAGCAAGGCAAGGGACCGTGCGTAGACATGGACTAGGATGCACAGGCTCGCGAGGCTGGGGCGTTGGTCTGAGCTAGGTGTGCAAGTGTGTGATGGGATGCATAGGCCGTGCAATGGTGTCTAAGGCGTTGCACTCCATGCTAGTATTGTGTGCGTAGGTGAGTGGCTAGGGGCACTGGCCGCGTGCCCCTTGTTCCTACTTCGGTAACCGCACATGGGCACGGTGCATCGCGTTGGGTGCATGTTCCCAGTCTGAATAATTGCACCATGCCTATATTCCTCACACACGGGTGCGTGGCTAAGTGTGTTGGTCACATGCCCGGTCTTCTTCACTAGGCCGGTCGGCCGGCCTTCGTTCTTCAAAACCCACACTTTCTTCTACCATGTATGGCTCGTGGCATTCAATCTTCTACCATTCTTGCGAATGGCCTTCACTAAATATATCTGAAGAGCTTATGAACAATCTACAAATTAAGCTTACAATAAGGAATCTAGATGCTCGTAAGGACAAAAAATCCATTAGACTACAAATAGGTTACAAAATGAAGGATTTAGATATGAAAACCGAAAATGGTCATCTAACCTAAATCTAGCAATCTTTCAACAAAAAGATGACAAAAGAGATGTTAAATGCTTTGGAAAATACATGCATTTGACATATTATCAAACCTCCCCGCACTTAAACCTTTACTCATCCTCGAGTAAACAAGAACAAGCAAAGATCTAAGCGTAAGCTAGCGTGAAAAAGTTTCCCCAAAATATCTAACATCATATTCCTAGACTACCCTAACCCCCAAGACATAAGAATCTCTCACACTCTTACATCCCAAAGTTTAAGATAATATAAACAACCATAATACCAATCAAAGGTGAGGTATCAAATACAAGTGCAAAACTAGCTTACTCTACCAAAGAAGTCACCAAATAGACAAATCAAGAGAAGCATAATTTTTTTTTGAATTTCTCTCATTTTCTCTCATTTTCCTAGGATCCTTCTTGGGTTTTTATCCTAGCTTCACACTTTTTTTCAAGGCTCACCCTCACCTTTTTCTGCACAATTTGACCTCTCTTTTTTGCATAGGTTTCCCTTTCGGGTTTTCAACCTATCCGGGCCTCTCACTTCTTTCGAAGTTTCCCTCTCGGGTTTTCAACTTAGCAAGATTCTTTTGATTCTTTTTTATATATTAAAAATGCCCTCAAAAGAGCTATTTATTACAACTAACTAAACCACTAATCATGAGTATCATCTTATTCCCCTAACCTCCCTACACTAAATGTTTGCATTGTCCTCAATGCAAGTAAACATTCTAGGACATATGTTAAGGAGAGAAAATGAAGGAACACCCACAAAGAGCAATGAACACTTAAATATACCCTTGGTGGCAAAAGCATGAGAACTATCAAAAAATTTACCCCCACCATTACATAGTCTACCCACAACCTCTCATCAAGCAAGTTCAGCCACTATCATTCATAACAACTCGAGTAAAGCATTAAAATCACCATGAAGAGAGAAGTAACTCATTGGTTTTGAGTCGTCTTTAAGTAGGTTCAGGTAGTATTTAGGGATGGTAAGGAAGAGATGGTTGATTTGGAGATGGAGGAATGATTGAGTGTCGTGGATCGTGCACGTCTACACGATCCATGAATTGGGGTTTGCTTCGACTTCCTTGGTTAACAATTCTAGCATCCACAGACCATGCACGTCTACACGGTCCATAAGTTGGACTTTTCATACCCTGTTTGCTCACTTTTTTCTCCTTGTCACTTTCTCCAAAACCAAGTGCTTCCTACAAATTAACCATGCACACCAAGCATAATATTGTTCCAAAGAAAAAGAAAATAAGCAATTTAATATGATCAAAACCAAGTTTCTTTAACGTCGTCGGCACATTTTATGAACAAAGCAAAAATAAAGTTACATCAATGGAATGTCACGAGTGGCATCTGGATGATCAAAACCAAGTTTATTTAGTGTCGTCGACATGACTTACTCCCCTTCTTGGAATTTACTCACCAAATAAATAAAAAAGATTGGACTCTTTTCCACGATCCGGGGACAAAATAAGTGGGATCCACATCATCCCCAAACAAGACTTAGCTCACCATGGATAGGGTTTTCTCATGTTCTTCCAACATGCTCAGCAAATCCCCTCTTTGCTCCACGGTAATCTCAATTGAATGCGCAATCGAGGGTTTCTCTCTTCTCTAAGAGATGAACATTTAAGAACTTTCGTGGTGGTTTGCACTCTACCACCAATGTCCTCACATGAGAAGGAGGGAAACCCACTTTTGTCAGCTTTCCCATGGATATATGAGGGTCATTGAAGGTTACATTTTCAAAGGAGTCTTCATCATCGTTGTTATCCTTCATGTTAGTACTAACAACATTTGTAATGAAAGCACAATTCACATATTCATTGAAGGCAACATTCAAGGAACTACCATCTTTGGGCTCAAATACATCCTGCTCTACATCATTAACAATATCAATAGCTTGGCAAGAATGGTATTTACGAGGATGCTCAACAGAATTGTTAGTGTCAAACTCTGTCTTCCACCCATTAAATTCCATGGTTAATGTTCCACTATGCACATCAACTATTGTCCTTGAAGTCTTTAAAAATAGCCTACCTAACCAAATAGGTGTGGCATGATTATCACTCTCAATATCAAGGATATAAAATTTGGTGGGGAATGTTAAAGAGTCAACTTTCACCAACACATCTTTCACAATACCTTTTGGGTATGTGCTAGAGTGATCGGCTAGTTGGATAACAACCCCGATTTTGTGAAAAGTGCCTAGATCTAGACTTTCATACAAAGAATGTGGGATCACATTAATGAAAGAACCTAAGTCTAGCATGGCATTGTTAACATATTTTCCTCCTATCTCACAAGGGGTTGTAAACATTCCCGGATCATCACATTTAGGATGTAACTCCTCATCAAAAATGGTAGAGACATACTCATTCTTTCCACTCTTCTTTTTACTTTTCAATTTTTGTTTCCTATTGATGGTAAAAAATTCGTTTAGAAATTTATCATATCTAGGAATATGATTTAGACTAAATTGTTATTTTGGTCCCCAGCATGTGATGCAATACCATCTTTTGGGCCTCAAGGCCAATACCCCATTTTTTTAGCAACTAACAAATACAAAATGATTTGTTTGGTCCCCAAGATGGTTTTCAAGGTGGTTTTTAGGTGATTTGGGGGGGGGGAGATGGTATAAAATCATATGTTATGGACCATAAAAAATTTTAGTCTACTAAAAACCACCTTGGGGACCAAAACAATTATTTTTAATTTGTTCGGTACTGAAAGGAATGGTATTGGTCTCGGGGACCAAAAGATGGTATAAGATCGTATGCTAGGGACCAAAAAAGCTATTTGGTCTATAATTTATAGCATTCAAGAGTGGAATATTTACCTCGCACCTACAAAAGACTTCGTAGATGTACTTGTTGTCCTCTTTTGTCCTCTTTTGTCCTCCTTTCTTTTAAGGCTTCTAGAAATTGTGGTTCTAGTACATAGGTAGGAATCTCCGCCCCTTTTGACTTCTTTTGAGGTAGGGATAGGTTTTGG
This sequence comes from Rubia yunnanensis, assembly GCA_037428765.1. NCBI lineage: Eukaryota > Viridiplantae > Streptophyta > Magnoliopsida > Gentianales > Rubiaceae > Rubia > Rubia yunnanensis. The sequence goes on from CM075066.1 coordinate 61,875,295, forward strand.
GATTTGATCCCAGTCTTGGCACGAAGGTCTCCACCTCGATTTGTTCCTCTTTGCTCACCTTCTCCTTGACCAACTCCTCAGTCTTCTTTTCAAGGTCTTACTCCCTTTCAATCATCCGCTCAACAACAATCTCGGTTTGTGGTTCTTTCACCTCCTTCCCACTTCTCAATTAGATTGCACTCACATTTTGTCGAAGGTTTATTTTTTTGGTTGGGAAGGAAGTTTGCCCTTTTCCCGTGCCTCCCTCCAATTCACGGCTTGTGCTATTTGACTCACTTGAGTTTCCAAGTTTTTTATGCTCACCTCAGATTCTTCTTGGAAATTTTTGGCCTTCTCGGCACATATACTCAACCTCTCAATGGCTTGCATCACTTCATCTTTTGACAAACCCAAACTTTTGCCTTTATCTTGGGGCTTGTTTTGGAGCCTTAGGAAATTCTTTTGTGGAGGATGGTATTATTGTTAAGGAGGGGGGTAAGGTTGAGCATTTTACCTTCTTGAGGATTCCTATACCGGAGATTCGGGTGACCTTATTACCCAAATTGTAAGGCTAGTTTTGGTAACCTTGATTGCCTTGGTACCCTTAATTGCCTTGATACACTTGGCCTCCTTGATATCCTTGGTTGCCTTGAAAACCCAAACCATTCACCTCCTTCACATAATTATCTTGAAAAGTAGGGTAAGCATCTGTAGGATGTGCCAATGAACAAAATTCACAAGATTTTATATGTGGTTCATTTCCAGGCTTGGTCATCAAAGACTTCACCATAGAAGTATGGGCCGAGACTTGGTCCTCGAGATTTCCTTTGTTAGAAGGAGTACTTGTGGTGTTGGGATTTTTCCTTCTCAAATTGGTCCTTGAACTAAAGTTCCTCGACTCCTCAGCTAACTCCTCGTAGAGCTCCAAAGCCACCATCAAAGTTTTTTCCCAAAGGAACCACCACAAGCTCCCCTCACTAGTCTTTGATCCTCATCAAGAAGACCATTGTGAAAATAATAGACCAAGTCTCCCCCAAATAGCCAAGGTAAGGGTAACTTGGGAGAAACTTCTTGAACCTCTCCCAATAGTCGTAGAACAACTCTTAATGCCATTGGAGGATGTTGCTTATGTCCTTCAAAGCGGGGACTTTGAGGCCGGGAAGTACTTGTCGAGAAACTTTTTCTTCATGTTAAGCCAATTTTTAATGCTTCCGGGTGATAGGTAATAAAGCCAATACATTGCGGCATCCCTCAATGTAAATGGAAATGCCATCAATTTGTAGTGGTCTTCATTTACTCCTTGAGAAACTGTACCACCACACAAAAAGTTGAATTCGGAGAGATGTTTGTTGGTGTTTTCCCCGTGCCTACCAATAAATATAAGTAGCGATTGTATCAAGCTGGTCTTAAGCTCAAAGTACCTGTTTGGTCCAACCAATAGATACTCTATGCACATCAGTTATTGATCAATATTGGGGACCATAACAACCCTCAATAGAGCTTGCCTCAAAGGAATGGCCCCTCTAAGAGGAGGATGTTGAGGTCCTCCTCCCGGATGCTCATCTTCTTGCTCCATGGAGGTAGAAGTATCTACAAAATAATCAATAGGAGGGGTATTATTCACACTTTCCAAGAAAGCCTCCTAGCCCTTCTCAAATTCAACTTTAACTCAGGGTCCTAGTGTAGGGGTTTTTGTGAAAAGGATCACATACGAACCATACACCAAGAAATCGAACAATATGTCTCCAAGCCAAGCGAAAATGGAAAATCAACTAAAAATCAAAGTAAAAAGAAACTAACAAATATTTACAACTAGCACATACTCACACATAATATGCCCAAATACTTAAAAATAAATGCCTCTTCCCCGGCAGCGGCGCCAAAATTTGGGAGGTCATCGCCGTACCTCTCAAAGTTAATATTTTTAAGCCCTAAATGCTTATTATCTACAATTAAGTAGATAATGGCAAGTTGGGGTCATCCACGAGAAAAGAGATCTTTTTAAGGGTTTAAAAATATAAAACGAAAAAAACATACTAGATATAGATATGCACATACATATAAAAGAAAATATATTTAGGAGGGTGTTAATTGGCTTTTCCCGAGTTAAGAAATTGAAAGGCAAACAGATAGCAAAGTAAGAGAACGATGCTAATCATGCAATAACAACTAAAAAGATGATTAAATCAACATTTAAAGAAGCCTTGGGGAAATTGATATCCACTTTGAAACTTAATGTACATCATTGAACCATTGACTCATTCTATTACATTCGTTACCTATAGGGAATGGTATCAGTTCCATTTTAAAGATCAAAATTCATTTCTTCTAAAGAGTAATCCACAATGACGGTCAACGACCATTTACCAACCTTATTAGTAATCACTTTAAACGTTCAACTACCATAAAGATATATCATCAATGTCATTATACACAAAGAACCATATATTTGATAACAACAAGCAATCGACAAAATGAATAGCCATTTAACCAAACAAAGCATTCATTGGGTTAAACCTAGAACAAACTACATTCAAGATTTAATCTATCATTGCTTCTATAGGATAAATATGAGAACAATCCACATTAACATATTTATCTAGCAAGAATCACAACACATTCTGCACAAGAAGTTCTAATTCCATGTTCTTGGATTTTCATGTCAAAGAGCTAAGAAATTTGCAACTTTCTTAACACCCTAACAATAAATCATACCAACACTTCATATACTCAAACAACCCATAGCATAAATGAAGTAAAACATCACATTAAGAACACATGAATCCTAAATAACAAATGCTTCAAGAAAGAGTGAAATATAGATTCTTACTACATTAGTTTGGAAGTTTCGATCAATATCTCCCAAGAACAAACTAACCTAGATAATGAAAATACATGATTAACCTACAATAACTAAGAAAAGAAAGAAGGAAAAAATAGGGTGTTTTTAGTCCCAAAATCGGAAAGAACAAGAGGAGATGAAGAGAGAGGGGATAAGTTTGGTATTTATAGTACAAAAAAGTAAGAAAGATCTATGGCCACCCGTTCATCGCGATTCGCAACAGCTTCATCGCGACTCACGACGGATGCCAAATCCAGCATCTTGATTTCTTTCTTCTTTTTGTCCCAAGTCCTCCTCTTATCTTTACTTATCTTCAATTTTTCAAGTCCTCAAAAGCTCAATTTCAAGTTTTCAAATCTTCAAAGGTAGGCTTCAAAGTCTTCAAATAATTTCCTTGTAACACAAAATCCGCTAGAAAGTAATAAAAGCGTAAAAGTTGCTCTTAACTCTTCTTAGAGAATTTCAAGCCAAAATGCAACATCTAGAGCACAAAAATGTACAAAAGTGAATCCTAAAAGTCCCAAAATAACCATATAAAATGGGCACTTCAAATCTCTCTGCACTTGAACCTTACTCGTCCTTGTGTAAGAAAAGATTCGAGCACACAAAAGTATTAATATTCAACATCCCAAACTAATATTCCCCCAATCAAAGCCTCACAAAAACTCTCAATATCATAAATCCCAAAATTCAAGCTCAAATGAGAATTTTCTCACACAACCCCAATTCCTAAATTTAATAAAACCTACCACTTATCAATTCACTACTGATACACACGTTTTAAAGTCCCGAATTGATAATTCCAAAATCCAATGGCACAAAATGAAGTTAAAACCATATGAAAGGTTTAATCACATACTTCACTTCATACTAACATATCAACCAAAAAAATGAAGCATACCAAGAATCAAGAATTTCATAACACTACTTTGTTTTCCCTTCTAAGTTACCTAATCCCAAGAAGTCCTATGATGTTAGGCTACCCTATCCCTCCATATGTCTACTGCAACCTTATGACTCCAACGCTGGCAAATGAGTAGAAAAGTAACAAAATTTCCTTTTTCTTTTCTTTCTTTCTCTCATTTTGCCTAGGAGCCCCTTCGAATTTTCATCCTAGCCACACATCATATAGCTTTTGGCTCACATGTCGCCTATATTTAGCCTCTTATTTTTACCTAGGCCACCCTTTTGGATTTTTGACCTATATGGGCCCACAATGTTGCCTAAGTTACCTTTTCGGGTTTTCAACATAAAGAGTTTTCTTTTTCATTTCCTTTTGTTTCAAAATTTTCAATTTCTCAATTTTTCTTCCTTTTTCTCATGTTTTTCGAATCAAAAGTAGCAAAAAGCATTCCAAATCAACCTTACTTGCATGTGAGTCCTCTAACCCCTCCACGCACTTAAAACATAACATTGCCCTCAATGTAATCATAATAGGTAAGAACAATAAAACTCAAGGTAAGAGGTAAAGTGACTCTCATTTCTTTGCCTAGTCGCTGGTGATATGGCACAATCCCATATATTTGTGTAGGATTGGTTCCAAAATTAGTTTTGGAGCCTGAGGGGGAAGCAAAGGTGTCGTTAAAGAACTCACCCCTCAAGCAACAAATTGCTCTTTGACGCCATTTGATCAAGACTACATTTCAGAGAACAACATCAAACTCACAAATATATAGGGATTTGAAACACTAGGTTTAGCATCAAAAGCTAATACCTGTAGTATTCTTAAAGAAAAACCAATCCCTCATGCAATCACCACTATGAAATTACCCAATAAAAATATCTAACATGTATCGACAAATATCCAAGCATCATCACAATGATGTAGTCAGCATACTACAATCAACAAAGGTATTACAAAGATGCCAGAATATTCATATGTATATATGTCTATGCTGGTGGAGGAATGGTTGGAGGTGTGGTGGTTCTTAGGTGTATTTAGTGGAGAAGAAGAAAGGACTGTGCAGTGTTTTGGCTTAGTTGAAAAGTCAGCCTCTCTATCGCGACTCGTGAAAGCTTTTTGTGACGCGCGATGCCCCGTCGCGACTCGCAAAAATTTGGACCTGTGGGCTCAAGTTTTTCATTTTTCCCTTTATTTCATCACGACTCGCAGTGGAACCTTTGCGACTCGCGACATGTCCATTGCGACTCATGATAGACCCTTCGCGACTCACAAAATCTTAGGTCTGTGAGCTCACAACTTTTAAAAATTTTCTGATTCCATCGGGGCTCATAATTCCTTGATCGCGACTCTAAAAAAACTGGTACTGAGAGTTCATTTTTGCTCCCCTGTTCGTCACGCTTTGCAACATCTCTGTCGCGACTCGCAATAGACAGGGTGGTTTCCCAGCATTTAGAAAATATTTTCTCACTAACTTTCCAAGATTTCTTCCCTTTCTCATGGATCTCATTCTAGCGTCTTCAACAATGCAATGAACTTCACTTTGTCATAAAAAAACCATGAAAAGAACAAGATTAAATAACAAAAAATAATCAACAAAAATCAAAATAAAAGCCAAATTTATTTACGTCATTGGCACAACATAGTTCTGTATGTTTAAGGTTGTCAGAACGACCTTAATGCTATCTATATGGTGAAGTATTGAACCCCTTTCACCATGAGCATCCAAAAATAGAGAAGTGGGGGTACAAAACTTTCAAGAGAAAAGTTTTGTGGAGTTCGAGATGGTTTAAAAGGAGTTGGGTGGTTAAGAGGCTTGGGATAGTCATTTGGATCCTCTCTTATCTCCTTCAAAACTTCCAAAAATGGTGTAGTTGGATCACTAGGTGGGGGTAGGGGAAGGGGTAGGGGTTATGATGGTAAGAATAATGAATGTAGCACAATCACCTCTTCCTCCACTTCTTTGTCTTCCACAACTTACTCCTCATTCCCTTCGAACTCGAACTCATTTCTCAAGCTGATCTCACTCAAAGAATCTTCTATTTTTACTTGGGATGGTGTATCTTTTGAATAACGAGCTTCCATTCGGGCCACTGCTTCCAATATATTGCTCACATTCCCCTCTATAGCCTTAAGCCTAGAGGAGATTCGAGTGTCTGGTTCCTCACTAGTCTTGGCCAAGTTGTTCAAGTTTGCTATTGCATTTGTGATTTCCTCATGTGTCAACCTTGAACCTTCTTGTTGGGCATGGTTTTAGGGTATGGTATAAGGTGGTGAAGTCCAACTATTTTGCTTTATTATTGGTTTTCTAGCTCATTCCCATACCACCAATCCAGATTACCACTCCACTCTGTATTGTAACAAATAGTGGTATGGGTACCATTCTTGAGCTTCTTGCCCTTGAAAACCAACATCTCTAACCTCTTGGTAGCACTCTTCATAATACCCTTGGTTTTGGAAACCAAAGGTTCTTTCCTCCTCATAGTGCTCCTCTTTCATCATATAGCAAGACTCGGTAGGATGGTCGGAATGACACATCCTACAAAACCTTGCTTGTTGAACCTCTCTTCTCATATTGCAAGGATTCTTGATAAAAAATACCAAGAACTCAAGCAATACCTAGTCCAAACAAAAACAACCACAAAGAAATGGAAAATAAAAACAACTAGCTAATATGCAACAAAATATGCCCAAACACTTAAAAATAAAATGCCTCTTCCCAGGCAGTGGCGCCAAAATTTGGGAGGTCGTCGTCTTACCTCTCAAAGTTCATATTTTAAGCCCTAAATGCTCCAATCTACAATTAAGTAGATAATGGCAAGTCGGGGTAATCCACGAAGAAGAGGGATCTTTCTAAGGGTTTGAAAATATAAGGTGGATATTATGCTAGAAGTATATATATATATATATATATAAGAAAGTAAATAGGGGAGGGGTGGGGGGTTTGTCCTAAGTTTATGAATTGAAAGAAAAGCTAAATTGAAAAATCATGTAACTATGCTAATCATGCTTCAGCTAAGAAAAAGAGCTAAAACTTACAAAAGACAAAGCCTTGAGGGCAATTGATATCCACTTCCAAACCTAATGTACACCATTGAACCATTCACTCATTCTATCACATTCGTTACCTATGGGGAATGTTATCACTTCCATTATGAAGATCAACATTCATTTCTTCTAAATAGTAATCCACAAAGACGTTCAACGACCATATACAAACCTCATTGATAATCACTTTAGACGTTAAACTACCATAAAGATATTTCATCAATGGAATTATACACGAAGAATCATATATTTGATAACAACAAGCATTCAACAAAATGAATAGCCATTTAACCAAACTTTCATTGCTTCTATAGGATAAAGATGAGAACAATCCACATTAACATATTTATCTAGCAAGAATCACAACACATTATGCACTACAAGTTCTAATTCCATGTTCTTGGATTTTCATGTCAAAGAGCTAAGAAATTTGCAACTTTCCTAACACCCTAAAAATAAATCATACAAACACTTCATATACTCAAACAACCCATAGCATAAATGAAGTAAGACATCACATTAAGAACACATGAATGCTAAATAACAAATGCTTCAAGAAAGAGTGAAATAGAGATTCTTACTACATTGGCTTGGAAGCTTCGATAAATTGCTCCCAAGAACAAACTAACCTAGATAATGAAAATACATGATTAACCTACAAAAAATAAGAAAAGAATGAAGGGAAAACTAGGGTGTTTTAGTCCCAAAATTGGAAAGAATAAGAGGAGATGAAGAGAGAGGAGATAAGGTTGGTATTTATAGTACAAAAAAGTAAGAAAGAGCTATGGCCACCCGTTCATCGCGACTCGCGACAGCTTCATCGCGACTCGCGATGGATGCCAAATCCAGCATCTTGATTTCTTTCTTCTTTTTGTCTCAAGTCCTCCTCTTCTTTTTACTTATCTTCAATTCTTCAAATCCTCAAAGGATCAAATGCAAGTCTTCAAATCTTCAAGGGTAGCCTTCAAAGTCTTCAAACAATTACCCTGTAACACAAAATCCGCTAGAAAAGTAATAAAAGCATAAAAGTCACTCTTAACTCTCCTTAGAGAATTTGAAGCCAAAATGAAACATCTAGAGCATAAAAGTGTACAAAAGTGAATCCTAAAATTCCCAAAAGAACCATATAAAATGGGCACATCAAACCTTCCCGCACTTGATTCTTACTCGTCCTCGAGTAAGAAAAGATTCAAGCACACAAAAGAATTCATATTCCACATCCCAAACTAATATTCCCCCAATCAAAGCCTCACAAAAAATCTCAATATCATAAATCCCAAAATTCAAGCTCAAATGAGAATTTTCTCACACAACCCCAATTCCTAAATTTAACCAAACCAACCACTTATCAATTTACTACCCATACACACGTTTCAAAGTCCCGAATTGATAATCCCAAAATCCAATGGCCTAAAATGAAGTTAAAACCATATCAAAGGTTTAAGCACATACTTCACTTCATACCAACATATCATCCAAAAAAATGAAGCATACCAAGAATCAAGAATTTAATAACACTACTTCATTTTCCCCTGCTAAGTTACCCAATCCCAAGAAGTCATATGATGGTCACTTCATTTTCCATACGGGAGAGGGGCTAAGGGCGCTGGCCACGCACCTGGTCATCTTCACCCGGCAGGTTGGCTAGCTGGTATTCGCGTCGGTTGACCACGTATGGCTCGTAGCTTTTAATCTTCTACCATCCTTGTGAATGACCTACACTAAATATATCTGAAGTGCTTATGAGAAATCTACAAATTAAGCTTACAAAAAGGAATCTAGACACTCGTAAGTACCAAAAGTCAATTAGACTATATATATGTTACAAAATGAAGGATTTAGATATGAAAACCAAAAACTGTCATCTAAACCCCTTATTATGTAAACCTACCTAAATCTAGCAATCTTCCAACAAAAAGATGACAAAAGAGATGTTAAATGCTTTGGAAAATACATGCATTTTATGTGCCCTATCAGCCTACTTTTTGAATTTGAATTCACAGTTCCAATTTCTAACTTTTGATAGGCGGTTCCGATATAAGCCGAGATTCTCTCCTCATTATTTGTTGCGATGTTTCAATTTTTCTTACATCTATTTTCGTTTGTTTTCTTATAAAGTGCTTCGAATCTATTTACTTAATTCCATTATTGTTCAGTGTACCACCTATCGTATACTACCGTTGTCTCAATTTCTATAAAAGGTAACTTGCTTTTGTGTCAGAATTTAATCATGATGTTTCTGATTTATTTAATGCCTCATTTTTTACGTTTCAGTTTATGAACTTAGATATTGAACTTTATCGCTTCTTCAAGCTACTCAACCTTTCATCTACCTCACCTCTTCTTATTCTCCATGTGCATCTCTGTTCTCCATCCCCTCAAATGGTAAGATTTTCTGGCTTTTCCTTTTCTCCCATTTTCTTTGTTGTGCTTATTTCTCTCAATTGTGAATCTTTAAGGTGTCTCCCTTTTGCCAGTTTTTTATTTACGCTTGAATCATATCTTTTCTGGTTGTATTCTCTGGCGTACTATCTGTTTTACTTTATACTTTCGCCAGAATACTCTATCTGTGTTTTGAAGCCCTAATTAGGTTTTTTATCTCAAATTTTATAACTTCTATCTATCTGAATGTCTACCTTTAATCCTAATAACTATCCCGTAGAGGATGCTCGGCTTGACGATGTTAACTCGATGAGGATTCTGATCATCTCACCGGATCTTTTGCCATTAACAACATTTTGTCCGGCAATTACTTGGAGAATTTAAAAAATAATTTTCCTTTCATGTTTTCATTTGAACTTAAAATCCCTCTTATTTCTGAGAGTGTTCACACTCCTCCTGTTGGTTATGCATCTTGTTGTTTAGATTATCTTAAATTTTGTCTTTCCTTTCCCCTTCCTCAACATCTCATAGATTTCCTTTTATCATACCAAATCGCATTGTCCCAGTTTCATCATAAGGGCATCCCGATTATCATTGGTTTCCACTATGTTTGTACCTGAGTGAATTTCCCTTTTTCTATTGACTTATTCCACAGCTTGTATCAGCTTCGTAAGGTGAAAAAATACTAGGACGAATTCAATTTTTAACTTGTTATTCTTGGTGTTGAGTTCCTAAGTGGTTCTTCTACTAATTGCGGTGTATGGTGCAAAATTATTTTTATGTAAAACTAGATCAAGAACGCAAAGAGATCCTTCCATCGTGGAACTATAATGTTCCTAAGTTTAAGCTTCCTAGGCCGGGGGCTCATCTCACCGCTAATTCCGAGGTTGTGTTGAAACTCAGCGAACACTAAATAGGTCTACGCCAAGCGGATTCTGACACAGAAGGTGTTTGTTTGTTTCTATCTTGTGTTTTTTTTATTTGCATGTGTTACTTCTATCCCTTGTTGTTTTTGTGTTTCTCCTCTATGTTTGTATGTTCGCTTGACTCAATTTGTGTGTTGAATATTAGATATGGATCTAGTTGGGTGCCAGATTGATAGGTCATTTGTTCCTGATGATGAAGATGTGGAAATGAATAACGCATCTGTCCAACCACATAGTACTGATTCTGACACTGTCTCCCAGGAGAACCTTGTTCTGGCGAACCTTCAGTTAACGAATGTTGAAGACTGGGCATCAAAAGGGGGAAAGGTGGCTGTAGTTGATACTCAGGAAGTGAAAAAGAGAAAAAAAAATTAGAGTGATGGTTCGGCAGGTGCTTAGAGCACCCTAAGAAAAAGGGGCACACTAGAAAAATCCCGGTTTAAGCCTCTGTTACGAAGCAGTAGTTCTTTGGTAGAAGGGACTATTTCTGCCACTCTTTTCAAGCTCCCTTTACATGAGTTAATTTTCGTAGTACGTTTGATTGTTCTTTTTCTTTAAAATGATTTTTATCGTATACTAATATGCTTTTACTATGATATCTTCTTGTTATGTTCATTTGCCTCTTTTTCCTGGTGGATCTTATATGGTCGGTAAGAGTTTTAAACTTGTTGGTAAGTGGGCTGCCAAATTCTCCAAGAAAGATGGTTCGGTATTGGAGAAGTACAAGGCTAGCGAGAAGCAACATGTGGTTATGAAGGTCTCTCTTGAGGCTGCTGAGCAACGTGTGAAGGCCGCTGAGGAAAGAGTCAGTAAGCTCCATGCTGAGTTGGAAGAGATGCAGACTAAAGGTCCTCCTTCACCCAATTATCCTCAAGTTCTTACTGATCGATTATTCAAGGTGAAATCCTTCTTCAACCTTTTCGAGGAAATCTCTAGTTCCACTCACAATGTTGGTTGGGGCGAGGCTCTGTACGGCAGAAGAACCCTGATTTTATGGGGAAGAAATTGGCCTCACTAGTTAAGTGCGAGAAGATATTGGAGCAGTAGACGGCTATCTGAACTCTGAATTTATTAATAAAATTTTTTATGGTAGGTATCATGATGCCTTGTTATCGCATCTTGTTGATCTTCCTTCCCTACCCTCTAAATCTAAGCTATGAGATACAAAGTTGACTATCTTGACAGCCTCTCGCTCGCTTCTTCTGATCCTATGCCATCTTCTAACCCAGAGGTTAATGCACATGTGGAGGACAAGGAAGATTCTACTCTTGTTTCCTGGAATTCACCCGGAATGCATCCACTTCTTGTAACGATGTTCGTAAAATTTTAGAGATGTGATTTGATTCAAGACTATACGAATTTATGTATGTAATAATTAATGGTACTTCTGTGTATGTTTGCACTATGTGTATTGTCTTTAATGCAAATTTTGTGTACCTACTCTAATTTTTTTATTTTTCCTTCGTATTTATTCGTATGCAGGATTTTGATATTTTGATCGACTATAAGTTTTTAAACCTTCTTGACTCGTTGGGATCTAGTGTTCGCTTAGAGCATCAACTTGGATTTATATCCTCCAATTCTTGCTGCCTAGTAGGCTGGTTGAAGCTACTAGTTCCCTATCCCAGAAGTATCTTGAGCTGCTTTCCGGTTATTATTTTTCAAATGCTGGGAGTTCTAATTTAGAATCTATTACATTATGTCTTTGATGGCACGTCTCTACTTCTTCATTATCTCTATCTCCTCCGGTAAATTTCCCTTGTAGTAAGTTTTTTTCCCGAAGGTACAATATTGAATCCCCTGACAAATATATTATTCACAGCTTAGTTGATCTTGAATCCGTTGGTGTGTATATTATTTTGCTCAAGCTTCCTAATCGCATTCAGGAATGGGCAATATCGCTAGGAGTTCATCTCAAATATATGCTTCTTAGTGTCAATGATCTGGAGCTTGGATGGAAGAAGACAATAAATGAGTCACAGGAGTATATGATAGGCGGGCGGTCGTCGCACCCCCTATGCAAAGATAATTTGTAAGCCCTTTTTGCTTAATTTCTACAACTAGGTAGATAGCGGCAAATCAGGGTCGTCCAAGGAGAAGAGGGATCTTCCTAAGCGTCTAAGCACACAATGGTTGATACTAGGCTAGGAGTAGATATATACACACACATAAAAGCATGTAAATGGGGGGGGGGGTTGGTTGGTTGGTTTTCCTAAGTTACGAAAGTAAAAAGACAAGATAACTAGCAAGGTCAAGTGACTATGCTAATCATCAAACAAAACTAAAGAAAAGGGGTTTTAAACTACAAAGATAAAAAGCCTTGGGGGCAATGGATATCCACTTCCAAATCTAATGTAGGTCATTGAATCATTCACTCATTCTATCATATAGCATTACATGACTCAACATCAACATACCCATCTAGCAAGAATCACAACTCGTTATGCACAAGAAGTTCTAAGTTCATGCTCATAGATTTTCATGCAAAGGAGCTACGGAATTCGTCACGTTCCTAACACCTAACCAATTCAATCATACAAGCACTCCCTATGCTCAAACAACTCATGGCACAAATGAAGTGAAACACACCATCAAGAATACACGAATGATAAATAACAAATGCTTCAAGGATGAGTTAAAATCATCTATTCAATACTTCAACTACTCGTTGTGGAGACTAAACTCCTATCCTTCTTAGTTCGTAGTTTGCAAGTGTGAGTTCGACATCTCTCGTCAAACCTCACCAATGACTCCCGTTGTCGCGACCACGACTCAAGGTATCATTGGTGGCATTTAATCACGAAGAACCAACAAGCTTGGCAATGCTTATGACCACTACACCGTGACTAAGCATTTAACCAATTCATGAAATTACACGAGATTGGATGAACGTGCAACGCACATTCATCCAAGAGCATATAACTCTCTCGTTTGCTACACAAACGAACATGACGAAGAGTTCGACATCAATCACATTCGTCTAGCACATTATCAATCCATCAACACAATCAAAAGCCCTAAATCAAACTCATACATTCCTAACAAGAAAAGGGGGGAAATTAACCCAAATCCCCCAAACCCTAGCTAGCAATTCATACAAGTATTTCATTCAAGCTTTCAACAATATCAATGGCATCAACAATTAACATTCAAAGCACAATAAAAGCACAATAGCAAAAACACCAAATAGATAGATATAAATGCTCCTTACTACATAGAAATGGAAGCTTCAATCCTTGCTCCCAAGTACAAAAACTACTCTAGAACAACAAAAGACACAGAAACTAAGAAAACAAGAAGATAAAACCTAGGGTTTTGGCCCAAAACAGGGGCCAAAAGCTGTGGAGAAGAAGGGGTGAAGAGGTATTTATAGTGGAAGACAAAAAGGGAGAAAAACGCTGCTGCAGAACTGGATTCGTGCTGTCGTCGCGACTCGCGACCAGTTCCATCGCGAGTCGCGACCAGCAGTGAAATCCAGCCCTGTTTTGTTTTGCTTCCTCCGGGTGAACCGTTGATCCGTTTCGGGAGTTCTTGTAGTCGATTTTATAGTGCTCGAGAAGAGGAATCCAATGGTGCCACTCTTGAGGGCTGATTCTTCTCGGAAAATTCTGAGAACCCTGGATCATCATTCATCCGTTGCTTTGCTCTCCTTTCTTCATCTTTTCACTTCTTCAAATCTTCACAAAGCTCAAATGTAAAGGTCTTCAAATCTTCAAAGATAAATCTTCAAAGTCTTCAAATCTTCAAAGTCTTCAAACAAATCACCTTGTCACACAAAATCATCTAAAAAGTGATAAAAACGTCAAAGCAGCTTTTATCCCTCATTAGATGATTTCAAGGCAAAGTGCCACATGTAGAGCACAAAATTGCACAAAACCTAATCCTAAAAAGCCTAAAATAACCATCTAAAATGGACACATCAGTATATCTGTGAGTTGAAAAGATTTTGCGCCGAACGGAATGACCTTATTCAGTGACAACAACTAAGCTTAGTTAGAATGATTGGTCAACAAAAAGAAGCGAAGAATTTTGCCACAAATAAAGCACGCTAGGCATATTAAAAAATTTCCATCATAGATAACCAGTGTTCTTGCATTGACCAATTATTGGATCATCTAAAGAATAAGCAGGATGAATGCGACCATCTTTCTACATATTTCGGAGGATGGCAGAGCAAGCTTGATGAATAGTTCACTGTGAATACCCAGTTGCAAAGTGATAAGGATCACCTTCGTGCTGAGTGCGAACGCCTCCACTCATGCGTACATCAGCTAGAAAAATATTGTGTTAATTATAAAGATAAAATCAAGGCTATTTTCGTGAAGTCTCGTAGTTTAACTGCCCGTGGGGATTTAACTATGAATATTGGCGGTCAGAGGGTTAATTGTTTTGAATCTATTAGGTCACATACTCGTCAGCTACAGGAGGAAATACATAACTTGGAAGATTTGAATAATCATTATTAAGCCACCGTGGATGTGATGAGTGTTCAACTTGACTGTGAAGAATTGGGTCCTATAACTGACTTAAAAGCGTACGATCCGAAGCATTTTGATCGTATGCATGAAGGGGTCTAACCCACCATCCTTCTTACTTATATATGAAATGAAGCTATGATCATATTTTATCTGAGGAGGAACATCAAGTTGAGCAATCTCGCCCCTCTGGTAGTTCTTCTTCTGCTGGGCCATCTTGTGCATCGAGATGTAGATAAATTGCTTTTGTTCAATGTAATAATATTCCCTTCTCCAAACATTTTGAGTACTATCTATGTACTTCTGTTTTGTGCTACCATTTTATTTTCAATAAAATTTCTTATTTATATTTCAATGTCTTTGCACTTGTTACTACAAGATCTATACCTTATGAGATTGACATAGTAAACTTATATTTTTGCAAAGTCGCAAGATCTATTTCTTGCTTTTGTCGCTGATTTTGTAGGCATGTTTGCCTTTGTGTTTCCTTTTGCAAGATCTATAGCTCGCGAATTTAACTTTGTAAGTCTATATAGTGTGAAACCGCAAGATCTTTTGCTTGTTTTTGTTGATGTATTTGTAGGCTTATGAGTCTTTTTGTTTTCAAGATCTATAGCTTGTGTGATTGAGGTTGTAAACCCATATTGCGCGAAGCTGCAAGATCTATTAGATCTATTTCTTGCTTTTGTCGCTATTTTTGTAGGTACGCGCACCTTTTTGCAAGATCTATAGCTTGCAAGATTGAGGTTGTAAACCTATATTGTGTAAAGCTGCAAGATATATTGCTTGCTTTTGCTGCTTCATTGATTTCGTTATTTGTATTTTGACAAAATGATAGTTTGCTATGTTGCGACTGTACAAATGTACTCGATTGCGATTGCAAGATGTAATATTTTTCTTTCTTTGCGATGTGTTACTGTGAACTTTGCATAATATGTAAGTGAACAATACTATAAGTGAGTTGCCCTGGAAGCCTTTTTCTGATATTGATTATCTACAGTCGCGATGATATTGTGCTTGAAACAAAACAATGATGCCAATAAAAAAAAGGCCTCCAGTGATCGTATCATGGCTCCTTTACAACTAAGCTCTTCCTAAAATCTACTAAGAAGCTAAGCATAGAACTTCCTTAGGTTGATCACATGCCAAGTGTTTGGGACGCTGCTGCCATCCAATCTCTCTATCTCGTAGCAGTTAGATCAGTGCACTTTCGTTACCTTATATGGGCCTTCCCACTTTGGGCATAATTTTCCTTTTTCTTAAGCCGGACTTGCCTCATTCTTTTGCAGCACAAGATCGCCAACTTGAAATTGTGCCTTCTTGACATTTTCATTATATGCCCTGGCTACCTTCTCCTTGTACTTTTCCTCTGTGATTGTTTCCTGCTGCCTTTTCTCTTCAATTTCATCCAAATCCAATCTCATCATTTTAGGATTACTGTCTTCGTTGTATTTTTCCACTCTAAGGCTTGGATCCCAATTTCAACTGGTATTACTGCCTCATGACCGTAAACTTGGTTGTACGGTGTTTCTCCCGTGGGTGTTCACACTGTTGTTATGTATTCCTTAGACTAACATTTTGATGGTTACCTCAACTTGGCCATTTTCTTAGGGATGAGCCACAGAGGTGAACTTCTGCACAATCCCTCCTTCATAAAAGTAGTTGTGCGACCTTAATTCCAGCTTTCTATCATGGACTCTATCTTCTGGTAGTCTTTCTATTTCGAAGTAGTCCCTTAACGACATCATCCATGTTGGTTCTTCTACCTGGACCGATGACATATTTTTGTGGCCGTGCTTCTAACTAGTATGATCTCTATATTAACATTGCTCTCTCTCAGCAACGAATCAAAACCAGCCGTCGCCAGTTTACTTAAGGCGTCTGCCTTGGTATTTTCTATCTGTGGTACATATTGAATGTTAAAGTACTCAAGTTGGTGAATTTTACTTAAATACTTTATCAATTGCTCCTCCCACACCTTAGAGTTTCCACAAACTTGTTGGACTACTATCTGTAATTCACTAAAACACATAACGCTCTTAACCTTCATCTTGATTGTAAGATCCAAGCCACGTATTAGCGCTTGGTATTCAGCTTCATTTTTATGAGTAGGAAGTCAAAATGAAGCGAATACCTATGTTCTCTACCATCTGGATTTACTAATAGCAATCCCGCGCCATAACCTTCTTTGTTGGACAGTCCATCAACAAACAATTTCCATGCAATGTCCGGCCACTTTGATTTCCCTTTGTTTATTTCAATGTTCTTGTGTACGTGCCTCTTGCACATCTGCGCTCGTCATTTCTACTATGAAATATGCCAAGGCTTGCACCCTGATTGCAATTCGCGGCTAAACTGGATTTCATACTGTCCCAATTCAAGAGCCCATTTAGTCATTATGTCGGACGATTCTGGCTTGCTCAACATGTTTTTGATTGGGTAGTCAATTTACACAACTACATTGTGACTTTGAAATTAGCTTTGCAGCCTCCTTGCTAAGTAGACTAGTGCAAGAGCTAATCTTTTGATTGGCAAGTACGCCATTTACACGCTTTGCAATATCCTGTTGATGTAGTATACCGGCACTTGTCTTTTCCCTTCTTGACGAACCAAGACCTAACTCACTGCTTTTCTTGAAAATTCCAGATGCAAGTATAGAGTCTCCCCTGGTATTGGATTCTTTAACGTCGGCAACACTTGGAGTTTTTCTTTTAATGACTCGTACGTTTTTTGAATTTCTTCATCACAACTGAATTTCTTAGATTTTTTAAGGATGTCAAACAAGGGGAAAATTTTTTTTGCCCCTTTGGAGACAAACCTGCTAAGTGGTGCTAGGAATCCAAGCAACACCTGCACTTCTTTGATTGTTCGTGGTTGGGCAGGTTGTCTACTGTTCCGGATTAGCTTCGATTCCTTTGGAGATACTTTATACCCAAAAAACTTTCATGCACTCACTCCAATTATGAACTTCTTAGGGTTGAGTTTCATACCCATCCCACTTAGTGTATTATGTGTTTCTTTAAAATCCTGCTCAAACTGACATACCTTTTTGCTTTTGATCACCATGTCGTTAACATATGCTTCCAAATTTTGTCCTATTTGATTGTAAAATGCAGTGTCAACTACTCTTTGATATGTTACTCCAGCACTCTTTAGGTTGAATGGCATCTTCACTCAGGAAAACACTCTTGTTATGAAAGTTGGCTTTTCCACATTTTTTGGATTCTTTAGCATATGGTGGTATCCTTTTTACGCATCCAAGAATGCTAGGACTTTGTAACCTGGTATTTCTTCCACCAACTGATTGATTTTGGGTATTGGATAGCAGTCTTTTGGACATACTTTTTTTAGGTCAGTGAAGTCTATGCACATCCTCCGTCATGTGTCTGCTTTCTTTACCATCACTGGATTTTCCAACAACTTCGGGTAAATTACTTCCTTAAGGATACTGGCATGGAGCAACGCTCTAACCTCCTCTTCGATCACTTTCTATATATCACTAGTGAAGCTTTGTTGCTTTTTTTTTCAATTGCCTTGATCGACTCATCAATATTTAGGGTGTGAGTAGCTATGTCTGGATTGACTCCCCCCGTATTGTGCACATTCCAGGTGAATGTATCTTTGTGACTTTGTAGAATATCTATCACTTTTTCTTTTACTTTGATTGGAATATATTTTCCTACGTTGACACACTTGGAAGTGTCCTCCGCAACCAGATTGACAATTTTTGTTTCCTCTCTGAGATCCACTTAAGGTTCCACTTGCTTGAGCGGGCCTTTATTTAAGATGGTGTTGATTATTTTTTCTTGTTCAACACTTGTTCCTGCCCTCATTGCAATGACCATGCATTGCCTAGCTATTTGTTGATTGCCTCGTATCGTTGCGATCCCCGTTGGAGTTGGAAACTTCATTACTAAGTGATATGAGGGCCATATCGCTTTCGATGTGTTCATCTATAGCCTACCAATGATGGCAGTGAATGGGCTTTGTGCATCAATGATAACAAAGTCACACATGACAGTGCAATTTTTGTCGTTCTCACTTATGGTAACTGGCAGTTGTATGCTACCTAAAAGTGCCTCTGCTCGTCCAGTAAAGCCTACAAGAGGGGAGTTTGTAACAACAGTCAACGAATAAAATCTAGACAGTACTCTCATTATCAACGAATACTCTAAGAACTGTGGCGTTTCCAATTTTAGCAATAATGACCATCGGGTCGTTAGGAGGCAAATTATTGGGAACCGCATCTTTCTCACTAAACGTTATTATTTCATCACTCAAAAGTCTTTTGTCAGTTAGTTCTAGTGGTGGAGAGTATCTAGCCCTAGTTTTCTAGGAGTTGTTTGACAGAGCTTCAATCGATCCAAGGATTGATAGAATTACTTTTTCTGGGGCATCGTTCTCCAATTCTTCTTTATAATCCACCAATGCTGTCATTTTCTGATTCTTTTTCTACATGTTCATTGCGCCTTGGTTTTTTGCTATAGAGTTTCCCGCCTTGCTTGCTTTGCTGTAACAGTTTGCTCTATCCTCCTTTCGGTACTAGCTCAAATAACCATTTTGCAAATTCTCCTCTATTTGCCCTTTCAAGTCTCTATAGTATTCATTTTAATCCCATAGTCATTGTGAAAGGTGCAATAGTATTCCCTATACCATTTGCGCTCCCGATTATATTCCCTTGAAAGGGATATTCCATTTTCCCTTTTTAACAAAACTTCTCTGTGGATCTTCCATTACCCTTTTTTATTAACTTACCCGCGCTCTATTTTTTGGATGTTTGCTTCTTCAGTTCACACATGTTTTTCAATCATCTTCTGCAATTCTCTTGGGTTCTCAGGCATATTCTTAGTAAGTTCCTTGTAGAACTCTCTTGATCACATACCTCCCGTGAATGTGCCTAGTGATGATTGGAACGATAGATCGCGTACTTTCAATTTTTTTACAACAAACCTTCTATGATATTTTGTGAGGCTCTCATCGCTTTGTTGTGCAATGTTGTTTGAATCAACTATTGATTTGGTAAACTTCTGCTTATGATAGAAGCGCCCCAAAAACAAGTTTGATAGTTTTCCCTAGACCGAATACTTCCACTTGGTAGGTCTTAATACCATGTAATCATTGTTCTCGATAAGAAAATAGGGAAAGCATAGCATACTAGTTCAATTTCCGCATCACAAAATCGCATATTGTTGCGATAGGAATGTAAGAATTCATTTGGATCTATTATCCCATTATAGATTTGTACAATGATAGCATGAACTCTTTTGGCCTTTTGAAATTATGAAGATGCGGTGCTAACGGTCACCGGTCTGTATCATCCTCTAGCACTATATCCCTTAACTCTTCTTTGTAATTAAGGCTTCTGTGCCTATGAATTACATTTTTATATTCTTTTTGGGGATTTCGGTTTCATAGTGGCTAGGAACTTGTTATACAGATGCTCTCTATTTGCTTCAAAGAAAGCTGAGAAAGCTCTCCTCTCATTTTCTTGATTTGCGTTAGGAGATTCAGATTCTTCTTCGTCTTCGTCTGTATCTTTTTTGATGTGCTCCCGCTCTTTATTGGGAACGTATTCCTAGTCTCGACTGGGATGTATATCTTGATTACATCCAGTTGTTCACTCTTGTGTATGATAATTTTAGCTTCCCTCGCTTCTGGTGAAAACCATGGTTATCCCGATAGGAATAGAGGACTAAAAAAAATCTTCATCCCCACAGATGGCACCAATGATGTGGTATTCCCGATCAAGCAAATGGCTGGTGATCACCGTTGGTATATATGAACCTACAAAAAAAGGTTCCAGAAGTAATTCTGAGGAAAAGGCTCTAATGATCAAGTCAGTTCTTTCTCCCTGAGAGTTGGAATTTCTCAGTTTAGTGTCCCTTACCCAAGCTCTCCATGTATTTATAGATGTCAGTAATCATGGTTCTGCATTGCCAGCATCGTGGGTTGCATCGTGGTTCATACAATCTTGGATTGTGGTTCCCCCTTTATCGGTTCGTGGCTGAATCTCTAAGACATGACTCCATCTTTCTTGGTTCGTGGATGAGTCTCTCAGACATGACTCCGCCTTTCTCGGTTCATGGTTGAGCCTCAATTTCATGGCTCTGGTTAGCCTTATTTGTGTCTCAGTCTTGGGTTAGGCCTAGATGCCAGCAACCTTACATAGAGTTTTGTAAGGAAGCCTTAATTGCCTTCAAAAGTGGAGGCTATTGACCCGCCTCCACTCGGGGTCGTAACAAGTGAGGAACTAACACGAGTGAAGGCTTCTCAAAGGAAAGGTCAAAGTGGCCCTCTAGTTCTTACTACTATGCTACTATAGAGTATATAGTGGCTAGCTCAGGTTTGTCCACGGAGATGTAAGGTTTTTATAAGATAACTACACACAGCCATGTACAGGTCCTCAATCCGTCTGTTTGTTAGGAATAGCAAAATATTACAAAATAGATTTTTGGGGGTTTTTCGACTAACAGCTACAAACATGTGGGATCATAAGAGATTAAACTATATAAACTATCACTTGGGGGTATTTACGTAACATGATCGATGAATGGTATTTATCCTTGATTCATTCACATACAAATATATAAACCTATCTTATGCCTATTTCACATAGTGGGAAGTTATCCAAGTATTTCCCTTTATCTACCACAAAAAGGTACTTACCACCAATACTTGCATATCTCACCATCTATGTAATTAGGGATGCGCTGTAATCCAGTGAATCTACAGTCCATCCCCATTATCTCACTCTCAATGCTAACGTGTCCCACTTAGAGGAACAAAAACCACCTAAAAATGCAATGCCTTGCGTAGGTTGCAACTATTAGATATGAAAGTGAGGGAAATAGGACCAGACACTCCACTATGGATATCAATCCCTAGGCGTGGAGAGGAAAAGGAATTGATACCTTGTGATGACTCTAAAGTTTGCACAACTCTAATTACTACAAACAATCATGCTCATCTGTCAGGTTAAGCCAAGGGTTTTCCCTCGTCAGTATTTTCTGAATTGACCTCTCGACATGTGATTTCTCATAAAACTAGCCAATTATAATTAGGGTTGAACAAATAGAAAGATATTCTCTCGAGATAACATGAATGCCCTTATCTCCCCAGTGTTCTTGAACCTACTCCATAATCTAACACTCCCAAGATAGTAATGAAGCCTAGCACGATATTAGACAACCGTATTGTATGGATTAATCATAATGGTATAGCATAAATTTCACAAGAGTGGAAAGCATAAATCAAGCACAAATATTCATAGAACTTAAAGATATGAGAATCTATAAATCTCAAAAAACCAAAATTAATTCATGAATAAAAATACCACCCTAAGAAAACTAACTACTCCCTAAGAAATAGATCCATGGAAAATTTTGAGTTAAATGCCATGGATCTAGGAAAATTAAGAGAAAGAAAAGAAAATAAAAGAAAAGAATAGAGAAGGAGAAGAGAAGAAGTACTTCAGAGAGAGAGAGAGAGAGAGAACTCTCTTCTTCCTTCTACCTAGAAAGAGAAATAAAATCTATATTATGCCTACTTAGTAAACCCTTGAAGACTAAAGGATCCTATATAGAAGTAGGGAATTGGGCCTTGAAAAAAACCCAAAATAGGCCAAGAAACCCTAGTAGTGGAAAATGGTACGGGCAGCCGAAAATGGCACGGGCGGTGCCGTCGGGCATGGTCGTGCCTGTTGGGACTGGAACGGCCCATGGCTTCGGGCATGGTCATGTTGGTTGGTTCTGGTATGGCATGTGTTGTCTTGTACGGCCGTGTTGGGTGGGGCTAACATGACTCATGTCTAGGAATGGCAGTGGGGCAGGTTTTGGTGGAGGTCCACCCCGTATCCGCTTCAATGGGGTGGGTATGGAGGTAGTTTTGGTGGTGGTGGGGAGGGTATAGTTATGAAAATCTTACCTGCCATAGGTAGTGGGTTGGGCGTGGATACTAATTTACACCCGCCACATCTCGCCCCTCCCAACTAAACTCGTTATATACCAATTATTTAATCTAAGATAAATTATTATTTATCCATATTACACATATCTTACCTATAATATTTTCTGGTAAATAAATGTATTAATTTTAATATAAAAGTTACTATAAAAAGTGGATTTAGCTATTTTTTGAGATATAAATGGGATGAGTACAATGGGTATGAAACGGGTAAAGGAGACCCAAGTTGGTAATGGGGTGGGTATGGATTTTGTATAATACCCGATGGGGCGGGTGGATTTTAAAGTTGTACCCACCATGGGTAATGGGATAGCTATGGGTATAGAAATTTTAGTTGGGCATGGGTATGGAGGTACCATAATCCGTACCCGCCCCACCCCATTGCCATCCCTATGTCGACCGGTGTGAACCGTAGGCTGGGACTTCATTTTTGAAATTCTTAATCATGCAATCGTGTCATTTGGCTCGGGCCATCGGCTGAAAGCACTCTTTGATTGGTTAAATAGCACAGGCCGTTTGGGTTCTTGTGGACCGTCGACTGGGAGTCATTTTCTAAGCAAAACAGTGACCGGTCATATCGTTATGCGTATCCCGTGGGCTGGTCTTCACATTTTTTGGAGTTGGAATGACACGGACCATGTAAAATGGCACGGTCTATGTTCATACTTAGCCTCACAAGGATTGGGGCAACATGGGATGTGTTGCATTAAACGGCTTGTGCCAATGGGTTGTGCAACGGCCGAAACGGCTCCTGCTAGCCAAAACGGATCATGCTAGAAGGAACGGCTCATGCTGATGCCCTCTAGCATGGCCTATCCTGTGGCACATCCATGCTGGAGGTCCCTGGCATGAGGCCGGTTAGTCTTTCTCCTTCCAAAATTTGTTTGCACCACTACAGATGAACCGCTGATCCATTTTGAGAGTTCTTGTAGTTGATTTTATAGTGCTCAAGAAGACAAATCCAATGGTACCACCCATAGATGCGGATCATTCTTGAATTGTTCCGAAAAACTTTATACAACTCTCGGATCTAAATTCTCCAGTTCTTTGTCTTCTATCTTCGACCCTTTTATCTTCTACCACATTTTGGCGCGTGATGATGTGCACCGTATTGCATGCACTAACCAATACATTCAACATAATAATTAGTGTGTTTTACTTGTTGGATTGCTTATTTTAGTTAGGTTTACATGACAAAGGGTTTAGATGGCCATGTTTGGTTTTCTTGTCTAAATCCCGAGTTTCTTGGACTTAATTGATACTAATGGATACCTTGTATCCACGGGCACCTAGATCTTCCTTCATAATCTCAGTAGTAGGTTGCTCATGGGTACTTTTCATCATTTGTATAGAAAGTCGTTTTGCAAGAACAATAGAAGATATTGAAGGTAATTTGAAAGAATGGTAGTGATTGAAGGCCACAAACTATAAAGCGTGGTAGTATATGGAGTTGAGCCCAAGAAAGGCAGATTCAAATTTCAAAGAGGCCGAGGAAGAAATGGAGGAATTGTTATCCAAGAGTTGCACAAAGTTCTTGGAAAGATCCGAAAAGAATCAGCCCTTTAAGGTGATACCATTGAATTCGTATTCTCGAGCGCTATAAAATCAACTATAAGAACTCTCAAATCGGACCAACGATTCATCCATAACAGAGCAAACAAGTCAGCCAGTCGAACCAGCCACGGGCAGCATGGACCGCACATGGCCAGCAAGAGGCTAGACCAAGCATGACACATACCAAGCGACATGGTCCGTGTCAGGATTCTTTGGCACGAGTTATTCCTTGGTGCTTTAAACCAACATGAGTTGTACCAAGCCCATGCACGGACTATGCCAATCCTAGCTGGTCGTGTTCTACATGTCTTCTTTTCACTCAAAAATCTAGCTAAGTATGGGCATAAGCCATTTTTTCACAGGTACACGTCATTTCAAGATAAAAATGCCAAGACCACCCCACGGGGTGTGAAGAATGATGCGGCCCATACCAAGATAATAAGAAAAATGAGGATCTGGTTGATGGCCCACGCCACACGACACGGGGTGTCGATCAGAAGATAAAAAATGAAGCTCCGGTCGATGGCCCGTGCTAGTTGAAATGGACCGCACCAGCACGCCCGTACCAGGACTGACGGCCTGTGCCAAGATTGATGCCTCGTGCCTGCACGAGTTCACGTTGGTTAGCATGGGTCGTGCCAAACACTACCCCTTGTGCTATTTGCGGCTGCTAGGGTTTTTGGCTTATTGTGTCCTATTTTTAGACCCAATTACCTACTACTACATACATAGACCTTTGTCTACTAGGGTTTCTGTTATAGATCAGTTTTTAGAGTTCTAAAGTAGGGTATAGAGAGAAAGGAGCTTGTTCTTTTCTTTTCTCTAGATTTTCCTCTTTTCATCTTTTTATTTTTACTTTGCCCAAAGGCATTGAATCCCATGAAATATTTGGGTTCAATGCTTAGGTAGTAGTTTAATAGCTTGGGGATAATACTTGTATTCATGATTTGACTTATGTTTTGTGAGATTCATTAGATCCACCTATTTTTATGTGTTTATGATATTATGTTGCCTTGTTCTTGAATTTCTGCATGAATGATACACTAATATTGGCACACACCGTAGTTTACATTCATGTTGGCGCATCTATTGATATCCCCTCAAGAAGGAAACCTACATGTGATATGGGTAGCAGGGTCTGGGTCCATGTGGGTGTGTGAACGTAAGTATTTTCCAAGTTTTACCGCTACGATGACTGCACACCAGTCTTAGCTGGCAAGTTGGCCCGAAGGGTAACGGGTAGAGATAGCATTTGGTAGCAAACTAGGGTTTAGCAACCCTAGAGCCTTTGATAAGGTGCCTTATCTCCTTTGCCTCTTTAGGCCTAGGAATAGAGCATTCATGGTGTAGTGCCCAGGACATAATAGTACGGGGGAGAAACAGATCTGCACAGTGGCAGGGCAATTGTTGCACTCCCCTAATTAGGAGGCGGTGCCGATGGAAGATTGCAAGAGCACCCTAGGTGACAGGTATGGGGAAGTGTTGACCATTGACCAGACCACGTGTTATGAACACTAAAATAAGCTTTGATGTCTTGTATGTGATGGAATTGTGGATAAAAAATTTTAGTCAATCATGTTACACTAATATTCTCCAAGTTCATGCATAAATAGTTTTCTGTTGTTTTATTTCTTATGCAAGTGGTTGTTAGCTGAAAACCCCCAAACCCCCCCCCCCCTTTTCAATATCTAGCTATTCCAACCACACTTAAACCTTTACTCGTCCCTGAGTAAACAAAACCAAGAAAATATTTAAGAGGAATGTAGCATGCGAGGATAAGTTAACTAATGCATTCACTTATTCCTAGATTTCCCTAGATCCCCCAAAGAAGTAAGAATCTCACAACTCTCACACTCCTCAAATAAATTAAGTAGTCTATATAACCAAATCATTTGAAGGAAAAGGTAAGCAAAAATGATAAGTGTCAAACTAGCTTACTCCACCGAATAGGCCGCCAAAAGCAATCCAAGAGATATTTCCAAAGAAACCACCAAGGATAATCCAAAAGATCCTTAACTTAGTTACAACCAAGGATAATACAAAAGATCCTCAACTTAGTTACCACCAATGATAATACCAAAATATCCTCAATTTAGTTTCCGATTTCTTTCAATTTCTCTCATTTTTCCTAGAAGCCATTTTGGTTTTTCATCCTAGAATTTACACATGTTGAGCTCACTTCTCACATTTTTCCACATGACCTATCATTTTTGCCTAGATTTTTCAACCCAGCCGGACTTTGGCCTCTCATTTTTACCTAGGTTTTCAGCCTATCATGGCCTTTCCAATTGTTTCCTAAGTTGCCCTTTCGGGTGTTTGATTTAGCCAGGTATAGTTTTCCTTTTTTTTCAAAATTCTCTTAAAAGAGCTTTTAGATACATAAAAACAGCTAAGAATCATAAGTTTTATCTAATCCCACCCCCCATACTTTAAGCTTGCATTGTCCTCAGTGCATATACACAGTCATAAAACATATGTCAAGGGAGGGAAATAAGAGAGCACTTACAAATGAAAAATGAACACTAAAATCTATCCTTGGTGGCACAATCATGGAATTTAATGAACATATTATCATCACCCCAGTAAACTACCCCTAACGTCTAATCAAGCAAGCTAAATCACAACCACTATTATGCACTCCAAATTGAATAAAGAATTGAGACACATTGGAGGGTTACCTCTTAGGTTTCGAGTTGTGCTTTTCAAGGATTTTGAGGGAAAATGGGTTTGGGTGGTATGTTGGGAGTGGTAGGGAAGAAATGGTGATTTGGATGTGGAAGGGTGAGTGAGATTCACAGTTCATGCATGTCTACACGTCCCGTGAATTTTGGGGGTTTAGTTCTCCTCCTTGTCCACCGTTTTGAGCATCACAAATCATGTACGCCTATATGGTCCATGAGAAGGACTCCTCCTAACCTCATTTGCTCGCCTCCCTCCAAAAAACATATGCTTCCTACAAAACAAACATGCACACCAAGTGTAATAGTGTTTCAAAACCAAAAGCTAAAAATAGGAAAACACACCAAAAACACTAAACATTTTCAACACAATGCAATGGGACATATTTCCTCCCCCACACTTACAACACACATATTCCTTAATAAAGAACATAACATGAAAGGAAAGGAAGATAAACAAAATGATAGGCAATCATAACTTCCCAATGCATTGTTCCCATCTCAATATCCCCAAATGTACCCAAACGTGAAATTCAAATCAAGCCACTAAAAATCCACACTAAATAAGTATCAATCAACATCCACTCAAAGAGACCACTACTGTGCAGTCCTAGGTTGTGTATTTGGTCATGGTTTAGGTGGTGAAGTGTAGTGGTGTCAAATGGTTTGGGTAAGAATGGGAGGATAAAAGTGAGGATTGTTTTTCAAAGAAAAACTAACTAAGCTATTTTTTTAAAATCTCGGGTTGTCTCCTGAGAAGCTCTGTATATTTAAGGTCATTAGCACGACTTTAATGTTATCCACATAGTGCTGGTTTTTAACCCATCACCATAGACAACCAAAAATGAAGAAATGGAGGTAAGAACCTTCCAAGAGGAAGATGTAGTAGAGGAAGAGTCATCCCTAAAGGAAATGGGTGGTTTGGAAGTTTTGCATATTAAATTGGCTTCTTTATGGTTTCCTCGAAGTATTCCAAAAATATGGGAGTTGGTTCTAATCATGGAGCTAGGGGTGGGTAATATAGTGAATTAAGTATAATCACCCCTTCCTCAACTTCTTCACTTTTAATAAACCACTCCCTATCCCCTTTGGATTCATCTACAAAAACCTCAAATTCAACTAGGGATGGTTCATTTTTGAAATATTGAGTTTCTAGTTGGCTCGCCCTTTCCATCAAATCACTCACTTGCCCTTCAACTCTCTCAATGCTTGAGAAGAGTTGAGTTCCCAAATATCTAATGTCGCTAAGCATTTTTTATTGGAGTAAATCATTACTCTTGGTCACATTAGCTATAGCTTGTAAAATATCTCCATAATCTGATTTGGGAACCAATCCTAGGGATTGATTTTGGGGCATTGTATAGCTTGGTGAAAGCCAAATATCTATCCCAAGGTGTTGATTTCCCGATGTATTTCCATACCACGAATTTGAGTTACCACTAAACCTTGAATTGGGAGAGTCGTGGTATAGGTACCAATCGGATCCCATCAGCCTTGGGAATCAACAACTCCTACCTCTCTCTCTCATATTCGCTCATCCAAGAGCAAGACTATGTAGGGTGGTCACAATGACATATCCTACAAAATATCACTTTTTGATCACTTTCTACCCTAATTTTTTTTAATTAAAAACAAAAAAAAAGAAACACACAATTTTTTTAACTGTAGTGCAAGGGTTCTCGGTTTGCACCAAGAATTCAAGGAATACCTTTTCCAGAAAATAACTAACAAACAAAAGAACAATACTAACTACTCAAATACGTGTTATACAAGTTAAAAAATAAACTTTTAAACTAATATCCCTGGCAGCAACGCCAAAATTTTAACCCCCCTCCACTCTGGGTCGTAACAAGTGAGCAACTAACCCAAAGATGAAATGTTATATCTTGCTCTAGTTCTTAATACTATGCTACCTATAGGGTAGATTGTAGGAAGCCCGGGTTTATCCACAGAGATGTTAGGTGTTCAAAATCTAACTACACACATCTACGTACGGGTCGTCAATCCGTCTATTTGTTAGAAATAGCTAAATATTGCAAAACAAGTTTTTGGACATTTTCCAACTAACAACTACAAACATACGAGATCACAAGAGTATACTATATAAACTAGCACTTGGGGGGTATTTTCATAACATGATCGATGAATGCCTTTTATCCTTGATTCATTCACATATAAATATATAAACATATCTTATGCCTATGTCGCCTAGTGGGGAGATGGCTAGATATTTCCCTTTGTCTGTCACACAAAGGTACTTACCACCAATACATTCATATCTCACCGTCTCCGTGATTAAGATGCACTCTAATCTAGTGATTCTGCAGTTCATCCTTATCATCTCAATCCTAACGCTAACGCACCCCTGCTTAGAGGAACAAAACCCGCCTAAAAGGGCAATACCTCGCGTAGGTCGCACCGCTAGATATGAAAGTGAAGGAAATATTTCCTGGAAACTCCACTATAGATATCAATCCCTAGGCCTACAGAGGACAAGGAATTGATACCTTGCGATGACTCAAGAGTCAGCACAACTCTAATTTCCATAAACAATCATGCTCATCTATTGGGGTAAGTGAAGGGTTTTCCCTCATCAGGATTTGCTGAATCGATTGCGCGACCTGTGATTTCTTACACAACTAGCCAATTAGAATTATAGTTTAACAAATAGAAAGATATTCTCTTGAGGTAACATGAATGCACTCATCTCCCCGGTGTTCTTGAACCTACTACATAATCTAACACTCCCAAGATAGCAATGAAGCCTAGCATGATATTACACTATCATACATGTATGGATGCATCAAAATAATGCCATAGCATAAATTTGACAAGAGTGGAAAGCATAAATCAAGCACAAATATTCATAGAACATAAAGATAAGAGAATCCATAAATCTCAAAAAGCCAAAATCAATTCATGCATACAAATACCACCCCAAGCAAATTAACTATTCCCTAAGAAATAGATCCATGGAAAATATTGAGTTAAATGCCATTGATCTAGGAATAATGAGAGGAAAAAAAAGAAAAGAGAAGAAAAGAGAAGGAGAAGAGAAGTACTCTAGTGAGAGAGAGAGAGAGAGAACTCTCCTCTTCTTTGTACCTAGAAAGAGAAATAAAATCTACATTATACCAACTTAGTTAACTCTAGAAAACCAAAGGCTTCTATATATAGGAGTAGGGAATTGGGCCTTCAAAAAGACCCAAAATAGGTAAAAAAAAACCTAGTAGCCATAAACGGCACGGGCAGTGGAAAATGGCACGGGTAGTTAAAAACGGCATGGGTGGTGCTGTCTGGCAGGGTCATGCTAGTTGGGGCTGGATAACCCGTGCTGTGGGGCACGGTTGTGTCAGCTGGGTCTATTACAACCTATGTTATCTGGCATGACCCTGTTAGCTGGGGCTCGCACGGCCCATATGGGACTCCACTTTTGAACTTCTAAATCATGTGCTTGTGTCCTTTAGATCAGGACATCGGCTGGAACCACTCCTTGATTGGTTAAACGGCGCGAGCAATTTGAGTTCTTGCGGGCTGTCGGCTGGGAAACATTTTATGTGCAAAATGATGGCCGGCGTGTTGTTCTTCGCATCATGTGGGCTGGTCTTCCCATTGTTTGGAGTTGAAACAACACAAACTGTGTTAAAACGTCACGGTTTGTGTCTATACTTAGCCTCACAAAGGATTGGGGCGACACGGGACGTGTTGCGCCAAACGGCTTATGCCAAGGGGCTATGGCATGGCCAAAATGGCCTAAATGGCTCCTGCTTTTCGAAAGGGCTCATGCTGGGAGGAATGGCTCGTGCTGATGCCTTCTGGAATGGCCGGTGCCATGGCACATCCATTCTGGAGGTCCCTGGTACGAGGCCGATATGTCCTTTTCCTTCCAAAATCTTTTTGCACTGCTACAGATGAACTGCTAATCCATTTTCAGAGTTCTTGTAGTTTATTTTATAGTGCTCGAGAAGACAAATCCAATGGTACCGCCCATAGACGATGATTCTTCTTGGATCATTCCCAAAAACTCTGTACAAGTCTCAAATCTCAATTCCTCCGTTTCTTTATCTTCCTTCTTCGACCCTTCTATCTTCTACCATACTCATGGCCTTTAGTCTACCACCATTAGGAATGGCCTTCTAATATCTACTACCACCCTTGCAAGTGGCCTTCTACAAAATGCCAATAAAATACTCACGATCGACCTACTAGTAAGATCACAGAGGAAGATCTAGGTGCATGTGAATATAATGTATCCATTAGTTCCAATTAAGTCTACAAAACATGGAATTTAGCTACGAAAACCAACAATGGTCATCTAGACCATTTGTTGTGTAAACCTAACTAAAACTAGCAATAACCTAAAAAACACTTGATAACAAATGTGTCGATTTGATGAGATGTCAAATATATATATTTTTCAAAGCATTTAACATCACTTTTGTCATATTTTTGTTGTAAGATTGCTAGATTTACGTAGGTTTACATCATACGGGGTTTAGATGATCATTTTTGGTTTTTATATCTAAATCCTTCATTTTGTAACATATGTTTAGTCTAATGGATTTTTAGTCCTTACAAAGGATCCCTCTTCTCGTGGACGACCCCGACTTTCCACTATCTACTTAATTGTAGATAGTAACCATTAGGGCTTATAAATATTAACTTTGAGAGGTACGACGATGACCTCCCAAAGCCGCTGTCGGGGAAGAGGCGTTTATTTTTAAGTGTTTGGGCATATTTGGTTGCATATTAGCTAGTTGTTTTTATTTTCCATTTCTTGGTGGGTTATTTTTGTTCGGAGTAGGTATTGCTTGAGTTCTTGGTGAATTTTTTTTATCGAGAATCCTTGCAATATGATTCTGGACTTTTGAAAAAGAAAAAAAATGGAATGTCTCACCTTGAGGGAACTCATGATGAGAAGAGAGGCTCAACAAGCAAGGTTTTGTAAGTTGTTTCATTCCGACCATCCTACCGAGTCTTGCTATTTGTTGAGAGATGAGCACTATGATGGTGAAAGAACCTTTGGTTTCCTAAACCAAGGGTATTATGAAGAGTGCTACCAAGAGGTAGGAGATGTTGGTTTTCAAGGGCAAGAAGCTCAAGAATGGTATCCATACCACAATTCTTACAATCCGGAGAGGAGTGGTAATCTGGATTGGTGGTATGAGAATGAGCCGGAAAAACAACAATACGAGCAAAATAGTTGGCCTTCACCATCTTATTCCATACCCCAAAACCAATCCTAACAAGGAAGTTCAAGTTTGACACGTGAGGAAATCATGAATGCATTAGCAAACTTGAAAAACTTGACTAGTGAGGAACCGGACACTCATCTCTCCTCTAGAAACTATTAAGGGGCATGCGAGAAGTATATTGGAAGCGTTGGCCCGAATGGAAGCTCGTGATTCCAAAAATACACCATCCCAAGTCAAACTTGAGGATTGGATAAGTGAGGTCACCATGGGAAATGAGTTTGAGTTCTAAGGGGATGAGGGGTTGGTTGTTGAGGATGGAAAAATGGAGGAAGAGGTGATTGTGCTACATTCATTAGCATCGTCACCCCTTCCCCCATTTAGTGAACCAACTCCACCATTTTGGAAGTTTGGAGGGAGATAAGAGAGGAGCCAAAAGACAATCCCAAGCTTCCTAACCACCCAACTCCCTTCAAACCATCTCCATATCCACAAGATTGTCCTCTTGAAAGTTTTTAACCTCCAACTCTATAGTTTTATATGCTCATGGTGAGGGGTTCAAGCCTTCACCATATGGATAACATTAGGGTCGTGTCGATGACCTTAAAAATATGGAGCTTCTCAGGAGACAACCCGAGCTTTTTAAGTTAGGTTAGTGTTTTTCTTTTCTTGAAAAAAATTCCTAAACCATGTCCTCAAACCCTTACCCAAAACCACAAGAATACCACCACAATCCCCCACCAAAAACCACTACCAAAACCATCATCTAGGAACACTACTAGTTGTTGTCTTTTGTGAGTATTGATCGGGATTTGCATAGTTGTGGCTTTGTAGTTGTTGGATCAAACTTTCATGTTGGGCGGAGTTCAAGAACATGGAGGAGAGAACATTTATTGAAGAGTGAGCATTGCTATCATCGGGAAGGACCTTCAAGGTCCTAGTTGTGATTATTGTTTTTCTTTCTCCCTTATTTCTTTATCTTGTCGTTTTCACATTGAGAACAATGTGTGATTCAAGTGTGGGGAGGTAAAGAGAAATATATCTCAATGTATTGTATTGTAGTGTGCATATGCTCCACTTTGATTTGTTTTGTTTGGAAAAAAATGAAAAATGAAAAAAAAATCTCGCTAAGTTGAAACCCCGAGAGGGAAAGTTAGGTAAAAGTGGAAGGCAGGGATAGGTTGAAAACCCGAAAGGGAAACCTATGCAAAAATGAGAGGCCCAATGGTGTGGAAAAAGGAGAGGGTGAGCATTGAAAAAGAAAAATGTGTGAAGTTAGGATGAAACCCGAGAGGGCTCCTAGGAAAAATGAGAGAAAATGAGAGAAATTGAAAAAATTTATGTTTCTCTTTATTTGTCTATTGGTGGCTTTTTCAGTAGAGTAAGTAAGCTAGGCATTAAAATCGACTACAAGTACTCCAAAAATGGATCAACGGTTCACCCGTGGGAAGCAAAACAAGAAACCGCGAATTCTAGCTCGCCTATTTAATTTTGGGCTGAAACCTCAACCGCCTTGGCGAGGCCATTTCCGCCGGGGTGACGCCATTTCCACCCGGACGATGCCTGCTATGTTTTGACCTCTTGTTTTTTACCTGCTTAGGCTATAAATAGCCCCTTTTCTTCCTCATTTGCCTAAGCCGGACTTGGGGACTCAAAACCCTAGTATTTCACCATTTTCTTCCATTTCTTCTTCTTTCTCTGTAGATCTTTGTTCTATGTTATGGGTTTTGATTATCTAGATTAGTTTTGTACTTGGGAGCAATTGATTGAAGCTTCCACACCTATGTAGTAAGAATCTCTATTTCACTATTTCTTGAAGCTTTTGTTATTTAGTATTAATGTGTTCCTAATGCTATGTTTTACTTCATTTATGCCATGAGTTTTTTGACAATATGAAGTGCTTGTATGATTGAAGTGTTAGAGTGTTAGGAAAGTGGCCAATTTCTTAGCTCATTTGACATGAAAATCCAAGAACATGTATTTAGAATTTTCCGAGAAGAATCAGCCCTCAAGAGTGGCACCATTGGATTCCTCTTCTCGAGCACTATAAAATCGACTACAAGAACTCTCGAAACGGATCAACGGTTCACCCGGAGGAAGCAAAACAAAACAGGGCTGGATTTCACTGCTGGTCGCGACTCGCGATGGAACTGGTCGCGAGTCGCGACGACAGCACGAATCCAGCTCTGCAGCAGCGTTTTTTCTCCCCTTTTTCTTCAACTATAAATACCTCTTCACCCCTTCTTCTCCACAGCTTTTGGCCCCTGTTTTGGGCCAAAACCCTAGGTTTTATCTTCTTGTTTTCTTAGTTTTTATGCCTTTTGTTGTTCTAGAGTAGTTTTTGTACTTGGGAGCAAGGATTGAAGCTTCCATTTCTATGTAGTAAGGAGCATTTATATCTATCTATTTGGTGTTTTTGCTATTGTGCTTTTATTGTGCTTTGAATGTTAATTGTTGATGCCATTGATATTGTTGAGAGCTTGAATGAAATACTTGTATGAATTGCTAGCTAGGGTTTGGGGGATTTGGGTTAATTTCCCCCCTTTTCTTGTTAGGAATGTATGAGTATGATTTAGAGCTTTTGATTGTGTTGATGGATTGATAATGTGCTAGATGAATGTGATTGATGTTGAACTCTTCGTCATGTTCGTTTGTGTAGCAAACGAGAGAGTTATATGCTCTTGGATGAATGTGCGTTGCACGTTCATCCAATCTCGTGTAATTGCATGAATTGGTTAAATGCTTAGTCACGGTGTAGTGGTCATAAGCATTGCCAAGCTTGTTGGTTCTTCGTGATTAAACGCCACCAATGATACCTTGAGTCATGGTCGCGACAACGGGAGTCATTGGTGAGGTTTGACGAGAGATGTCGAACTCACTCTTGCAAACTACGAACTAAGAAGGATAGGAGTTTAGTCTCCACAACAAGTAGTTGAAGTATTGAATAGATGATTTTAACTCATCCTTGAAGCATTTGTTATTTAGCATTTGTGTATTCTCGATGGTGTGTTTCACTTCACTTGTGCCATGAGTTGTTTGAGCATAGGGAGTGCTTGTATGATTGAATTGGTTAGGTGTTAGGAACGTGACGAATTCCGTAGCTCCTTTGCATGAAATTCTATGAGCATGAACTTAGAACTTCTTGTGCATAACGTGTTGTGATTCTTGCTAGATGGGTATGTTGATGTTGAGTCATGTAATGCTATATGATAGAATGAGTGAATGATTCAATGACCTACATTAGATTTGGAAGTGGATATCCCTTGCCCCCAAGGCTTGTTATCTTTGTAGTTTTAAAACCCCTTTTCTTTAGTTTTGTTTGATGATTAGCATAGTCACTTGACCTTGCTAGTTATCTTGTCTTTTTACTTTCGTAACTTAGGAACAACTAACCAACCCCCCCCCCTCATTTACATGCTTTTATGTGTGTGTGTATATATCTACTCCTAGCCTAATATCAACCATTGTGTGCTTAGACGCTTAGGAAGATCCCTCTTCTCCTTGGACGACCCCGATTTGCCGCTATCTACCTAGTTGTAGAAAGTAAGCAAAAATGGCTTATAAATTATCTTTGCATAGGGGGTGCGACGACCGCCCGCCTATCAAAATGGTGCCGTTGCCGGGGAAGAGGCGTTTATTTTTAAGTATTTAGGTGTATTTGGTTGTGTATTGGCTAGTTGTTTTTATTTTCCACTACTTGGTGGTTGTTTTTGTTCGGATTAGGTATTGCTCGAGTTCTTGGTAATTTATTTTATCGAGAATCCTTGCACTATAATTCCAAACTTTTGAAAAATAAAAAAAAATTTAATGGTGCGTCTCACCTTGAGGGAACTCATGATGAGAAGAGAGGCTCAACAAGCAAGGTTTTGTAGGATGTGTCGTTCCGACCATCCTACCGAATCTTGCCCTTTGTTGTGGGAAAAGCACGATGACCGAGAAAGAACCTTTGGTTTTCAAAACCATGGGTACTATGCAGAGTGCTATCAAGAGGTTGGAGATGTTGGTTTTCAAGGGCAAGAAGCTCATGAATGCTATCCATACCACGACTCTTACAATCCGGAATGGAGTGGTAGTCCGGATTGGTGGTATGAGAATGAGCCGGAGAACCAACACTACGAGCAACCTAGTTGGCCATCACCACCCTATACCATACCCCAAAACCAAGCCCAACAAGGAAGTTCAAGTTTGACACGTGAGGATGTCTTAAATACCATAGCAAACTTGAACTCCTTTACTAGTGAGGAGCCGGATACCCAGCTCTCCTCTAGTGTTGAGGCCATTGAGGGGCATGTGAGGAACATATTAGAGGTATTGGCCCGCATGGAAGCTCGCGATTCCGAAAATACACCATCCCAACTTGAACTCGATGACTCGGTGAGTGAGGTCACCAATAAAAATGATTTTGAGTTTGAAAGGGATGAGGAGTTGGTTGTAGAGGATGGAAAAATGGAGGAAGAGGTGATAGTGCTACATCCATTAGCATCGTCACCCCTTCTCCCACCTAGTGAACCAACTCCACCATTTTTGGAAGTCTTGAGGGAAACGAGAGAGGAACCGAAAGATTATCCCAAGCTCCCTAACCACTCAATTCCCTTTGAACCATCTCCACCTCCACAAAACTTTCCTCTTGAAAGTTTTGTACCCCCACCTCCCGACTTTTGGAAGCTCATGGTGAAGGGGTTCAAGCCTTCACCATACGGATAACATTAGGTTCGTGCCGACGACCTTAAAAATACGGAGCTTTGTCGTGCCGACGATGTTAAATAAATTCGGCATTTCTTTTAGTTTTTGTTTCTTAGTTTGTGTTTCTTAGTTTGTTTTTGTTGTTGTTTTCTTTTGTTCTTTTTATGGCATGTTTTTCTGTGATTTTGTAGCAACATGAAGTGCATTGCAATGAAGGAGATGAAGGAACGAACGAGGGAAGAAAGCTTGGACAGTTGGTAAGAAAACGAAAAAAAATTTAAGCCTGGGATACCCTGCCGTCGCGAGTCGCGATGAGCTTCGTCGCGAGTCGCGACGAACAGGGGAGAAAAATCCACTCCCAGCACCAACTTTCCGCGAGTCGCGATGACCTCGCAATGCTCGTCGCGAGTCGCGATGAGATTCGTCGCGAGTCGCGACGAGCTCAGAATTTTTGGGCTCTCGGAACCAACTTTCCGCGAGTCGCGACAGACTCGCGATGGGCCATCGCGAGTCGCGACGAAGAGGTCGCGAGTCGCGACGTGATCAGAAAATTTTTCCACAAATTATGCTCCCGGCCTCTACTTTTCGCGAGTCGCGACGAACCCATCGCGAGTCGCGATGAAGTCCGTCGCGAGTCGCGACCACTTCAGTCGCGAGTCGCGATGAAAATTCCAAGTTTTCATTTGATCTTAAACATTGCATGATTCTTCCTTCTTCTCCACCCAACACTCCCAAGAACCACCACATCTCCACTCATTCTCAACCATCCTACATATATTGGCATATGAACATTCTTGCATCTTTATAGTACATTTGTTGATTGTAGTATGCCGACTACATCAGTGTGATCGTAAGTGCATATCCTATAATGATGCTTGTATACATGTCAATATATGTTGGATATTTTTCATGATTATTCTTATAGTGTTGGTTGAGTGTGATTTTGTTGTTCTTTGAAAATACTATGGTTATTAACTCTTGATGCTAAACCTAGTATTACATATCCTTATGTACTTGTGAGTTTAATGTGTTCTTCGTGGTGTTAGTCTTGATCAAACGGCGCTATGGAGACAATGCTTTTCTCGAGGGGTGAGTTCTTCTACGGCATCTTTGCTCACCCGTCCGGTTCCGACACCTATTTCGGGACCATACAAGTGCTTGGATTGCGCCATATCACCGGCGAATTGCGGAGACACGGGTGTCATTCTACCCCCTTACCTTGATTTTTATTGTTCTTGCCTTATATGTTTTCATTGAGGGCATTGTAATGTTTTAAGTGTGGGGAGGGGTTAGAGGATTCACATGCATGCTAGATAGTTTTGGAATGCTTTTTGCTACTTTTCATTGGAAAAACATGAGAAAAGAAAAAAAAATATAGAAAAACAAAAAAAATATAGAAAAATATAGAAAAAGAAAAAAGAAAAAGAAAACCCGCTAAGTTGAAAACCCGAGAGGGCAACTTAGGCAACATTGGGGGCCCGGATAGGTCGAAAACCCGAAAGGGCGGCCTAGGAAAAAATGAGAGGCTAAAATGTGCGGAAAAAGGTGAGATGTGAGCTAAAGAAACATGATGTGTGGCTAGGATGAAAACTCGAAAGAGCTCCTAGGCAAAATGAGAGAAAAAGAGAGAAAAAGAAAAATTCTAAGGTTTCACTCATTTGCCGGCGTTGGAGTCATAAGGTTACGGTTGTCACATGGATGGATCAGGTAGCTCAACATCTATAGACCTCTTGGGATTGGGTAGCTTAGTGGGTTAGGAAACGAAGTGTGGTTATGAAATTCCTTATCTCTTTCTACTTCGTTTTTGGTTGATATATTGGCATTAGGTGAAGCATGTGTTTGAACCTCTTATATGGCTTTAGCTTCATTTTATGTCATTGGATTTTGGTGGATATATTGGCATTAGGTGAAGTATGTGCTTAAACCTCTTAAATGGTTTTAACTTCATCTTGTGTCATTGGATTTTGGGAATATCAATTCTGGGCTTTGAAATATTTTTATGGGTAGTGAATTGATAAGTGGTAGGTTTGGTTAGATTTAGGATTGGGGATCTGTGTGTGAAAAATTCTCATGTGAGCTTTTATTTTGGGATTTATGATATTGAGAGTTTTTGTGAGGCTTTGTTTGGGGGATTAGTTTAGGATATGGCCATATGAATTCCTCCGTGTGCTTGGATCTTTTCTTACTCGAGGGCGAGTAAGGTTTAAGTGTGGGGAGGTTTGATGAGGCCATTTTATGTGGTTATTTTAGGGTTTTTAGGATGTGGATACGTCATTTCTTCCGTGTGCTTGAATCTTTTCTTACTCGAGGGCGAGTAAGGTTTAAGTGTGGGGAGGTTTGATGTGTCCATTTTAGATGGTTATTTTAGGCTTTTTAGGATTAGGTTTTGTGCTCTACATGTGGCATTTTGCCTTGAAATCATCTAAGGAGGGATAAAGGCGGCTTTGACGTTTTTATCACTTTTTAGATGATTTTGTGTGACAAGGTGATTTGTTTGAAGACTTTGAAGATTTGAAGACTTTGAAGATTTATCTTTGAAGATTTGAACATTTGAAGATTTGAAGACCTTTACATTTGAGCTTTGTGAAGATTTGAAGAAGTGAAGAGATGAAGAAAGGAGAGCAAAGCAACGGATGAATGATGATCCAGGGTTCACAGAATTTTCCGAGAAGAATCAGCCCTCAAGAGTGGCACCATTGGATTCCTCTTCTCGAGCACTATAAAATCGACTACAAGAACTCTCGAAACGGATCAACGGTTCACCCGGAGGAAGCAAAACAAAACAGGGCCGGATTTCACTGCTGGTCGCGACTCGCGATGGAACTGGTCGCGACTCGCGACGACAGCACGAATCCAGCTCTGCAGCAGCGTTTTTTCTCCCCTTTTTCTTCCACTATAAATACCTCTTCACCCCTTCTTCTCCACAGCTTTTGGCCCCTGTTTTGGGCCAAAACCCTAGGTTTTATCTTCTTGTTTTCTTAGTTTTTATGCCTTTTGTTGTTCTAGAGTAGTTTTTGTACTTGGGAGCAAGGATTGAAGCTTCCATTTCTATGTAGTAAGGAGCATTTATATCTATCTATTTGGTGTTTTTGCTATTGTGCTTTTATTGTGCTTTGAATGTTAATTGTTGATGCCATTGATATTGTTGAGAGCTTGAATGAAATACTTGTATGAATTGCTAGCTAGGGTTTGGGGGATTTGGGTTAATTTCCCCCCTTTTCTTGTTAGGAATGTATGAGTATGATTTAGAGCTTTTGATTGTGTTGATGGATTGATAATGTGCTAGATGAATGTGATTGATGTTGAACTCTTCGTCATGTTCGTTTGTGTAGCAAACGAGAGAGTTATATGCTCTTGGATGAATGTGCGTTGCACGTTCATCCAATCTCGTGTAATTGCATGAATTGGTTAAATGCTTAGTCACGGTGTAGTGGTCATAAGCATTGCCAAGCTTGTTGGTTCTTCGTGATTAAACGCCACCAATGATACCTTGAGTCGTGGTCGCGACCACGGGAGTCATTGGTGAGGTTTGACGAGAGATGTCGAACTCACTCTTGCAAACTACGAACTAAGAAGGATAGGAGTTTAGTCTCCACAACAAGTAGTTGAAGTATTGAATAGATGATTTTAACTCATCCTTGAAGCATTTGTTATTTAGCATTTGTGTATTCTTGATGGTGTGTTTCAATTCACTTGTGCCATGAGTTGTTTGAGCATAGGGAGTGCTTGTATGATTGAATTGGTTAGGTGTTAGGAACGTGACGAATTCCGTAGCTCCTTTGCATGAAAATCTATGAGCGTGAACTTAGAACTTCTTGTGCATAACGTGTTGTGATTCTTGCTAGATGGGTATGTTGATGTTGAGTCATGTAATGCTATATGATAGAATGAGTGAATGATTCAATGACCTACATTAGATTTGGAAGTGGATATCCCTTGCCCCCAAGGCTTGTTATCTTTGTAGTTTTAAAACCCCTTTTCTTTAGTTTTGTTTGATGATTAGCATAGTCACTTGACCTTGCTAGTTATCTTGTCTTTTTTACTTTCGTAACTTAGGAACAACCAACCAACCCCCCCCCCCCCAATTTACATGCTTTTATGTGTGTGTGTATATATCTACTCCTAGCCTAATATCAACCATTGTGTGCTTAGACGCTTAGGAAGATCCCTCTTCTCCTTGGACGACCCCGATTTGGCGCTATCTACATAGTTGTAGAAAGTAAGCAAAAAGGGCTTATAAATTATCTTTGCATAGGGGGTGCGACGACCGCCCGCCTATCATTGGGCTCAGTGGCGGAGAGTGGTGGAGGCGGGTTGAGCGGCAAAGGTTAGTGTAGGGTGGTGGAGGAAGGGGTATGGCAGCGGCGTGTTGGAGGTGTCAGGGGTACGACGGTGTGTGGAGGTGTCAGCTGTGTTTGGAGAAAAAATGACCAAGGTAGAGAGGTCGTTAATGACTAAGGGAGTGAGGCTGTTAATGACTAAGGGAAAATGACTAAGAGTTTGGATCTAAAAATGCTAAATGGAGAAACTATAAATGGGTTCTTATATATTGGCCCATTAAAGGCGATTCTACAATAGAACCGTCTTTAATTGATACCGATCAAAGGTGGTTCTTCAAAAACTGCCTTTGATCAATAGAAAAGTGACTTTAAAATTTCCGGTTGGGACTTGGGAGGGAGTTCTGAATTTGGAACTCCTTAGGATCCTTATTAAAGGTGGTTCAAGAACCGCCTTTAATTGAGTGTCTTTAATCAAGGGTTCTCCACTAGTGTTAGTTAACACATGCATAATGGTGCAGATCAGCTTTACAAAATTTTGCTCCAGTAAGAGCTCTATACAACATGAAAAACAAAGAAACAATGAGAATATGCCTAGATGTATTGAAAAATCCATGTGATTTTACTCATGCAGAGACCAAGGTTTAAACTGCAAATTAGAAGACATAAAGATAAAATTTTTGGGTTTCATTATTTGGGTCATAAAGTTATAACTATTGCACTTTTCATAATAAATTTTTAATATTTTTATTAAAAATTTTTTCCTTTCTATTATTCTAATTAAATCTCGTATGGAAAGACTATATTTCCCAATACTTTGTCAAGATTGAAGCACATGTAAATATTAAACTTTCAACCTTACTCATATTGAGTCAAGCTTATGAAAGGGTACCATCAACAAATGTGACACACTTTTCTAATTTTGAAGTTATCAACTCACTTTTCCCCCTAACGAAGAAAAGGCTGCAAAATATCCAGAAGCTAATTTCTGGCAGTCATAACCCTAATCTCAATAAAAAAATACTAGAGCAAAGAGCCAGAAGGAGTGGAAGCAATGGAAATAAGGTAATCAGGTAATTTGCATATCTATTTACGGGAAAAGTGGTACAATAATTAGTATACAAAGTGGATGCGCATGGGATAAATGGGTAGTCAAAGAATGGTAGTTGAGTAAATAATGTGCTTCATTATGTGTGCGTTGCATTCGGCATAGTTATTAGATAGTTTTATGTGATTGATTGCTAGTATTAGTTAAGTTTGCGTGACAAGGGGTTTCGACGACCATATTTGGTTTTCTTGTCTAAATCCCACATTTTGTAGACTTAGTTAGTAGTAATGGATATTTTGTATCCATGGGCTTCTAGATCTTCCTTGTGATCATCTTTAGTAGGTCTCCCATGGGTACTTTTTGGTCACATTCTATGTGAAGGTCGTTTGTAAGAGCGGTAAAAGATATTGAAGACCGTTCGCAAGGACGGTATAAGAGATCAAAGATTCACACTAGGCTGGTAGTAGATTAAGGCCACGAGCATCAAAGCGTGGTATAAGGAAATTCGAGCCAAACATAGGCGGTATTGGAGTTCAAGACGGTCATCGAAGAGATTGTGAATTGTGGTCTGATGAGTTGCGCTAAAGTTTGAGAATGATCCGAGAAGAATTAGCCTTGAAGGATAATTCCATTGGATTCCTCATCTTGAGCACTACAAAATCGACTACTAGAACTCTTAAATCATACTAACGGGTCATCCGTAGCAAAGGAAAGAAGTTCAGCCGGCCAAGGCACAAACGGATCAGCATGGGCCGCTCATGCATGGTACCAACGGCCCGTGACAAATGAGTCATCCCGTGCCAAAGGGACCAACACAAAGGCATGGGACGGCTCGTACCAAATGCCATGGGTCACAAGCACAAGTCTCAACTCCACTCAAAATTGACTAAGTATGGGCGCAGACCGTCTCATTTTTTATGACACGAGTCATTCCAAGTCCAAGAAGCCAAGACCAACCAACGGCCCATGCCAAAGGCTACTTCCCGTTCCAAGTTTCTGAGCATCCAGAGGCTTACCTCCTGCTCACTATGGACATCCAAACGCTCAACATAAGGTGCCAGTTTGGGACCAAATTAATGAAAACTTACCTCCTGCTCATTATACCACAATACTTACTGGAGACTTTAACCAAGCTATTTCTAGTAAAGACAAGCAAGGGGGTCATGTGTTTCACCATACACCGAGTTCAACATGGTTGTTAGATCTGTTGCAGACATATAGGTTTCAAGAGTTGGGACATAAAGGTCTCTAGTTTACGTGGTCCAGT
Organism: Rubia yunnanensis; assembly: GCA_037428765.1. Classification (NCBI taxonomy): domain Eukaryota; kingdom Viridiplantae; phylum Streptophyta; class Magnoliopsida; order Gentianales; family Rubiaceae; genus Rubia; species Rubia yunnanensis. The sequence continues at coordinate 61,918,509 of CM075066.1, forward strand.
AACCGGCAGACCAGGATGCCATATGGCAAAGATTAGATCGTGTATTTGTTAATGAAGCCTGGATCATTGCGTTTACAAAATCTCAATTGTGGAACACACCAATAGTATAATCGAACCATGGTCCCTGCATACTCCAAATGTCAGCTCCAGCTAGAAAACCAAAGTCTATAATTCGTTTTGAAGCCTTTTGAATAAATAACGGAGATGTTGAATCCATTGTGAAGACGATATGGCTGGCGGGGTGAGTGCAGTAATGAGTTCAATTGGAAAACTCAAACAACCTGCACAGAGAAAAACAAGATGACCTTGAGGCATTTAAAGAACTTATGGTCGTTTGGACAAGATAATCGCATAAAAACAAAGGAATTGGAGATATTGAAGCATAAAACTAATGAAGCATCAGGAGATATGTGCAGTTATGCCTCCAAACAGGAAATGGACGTGAGAAAAAGGGTAGAGGAATTGTTGCAGCAACAATCTGATTTCTGGCAGTAATGATCTAGGGTACAATGGGGCCGTTTTGGGGATCAAAATACATTTTTCCCACCAAGAGACACACAATAAATTAGTATCACAATTGAAGGATAGACAAGGAATATGGGTGCAAGAAGAGACTGAAATCCAGCCGATGCTACTGATGCATATAGCCAAAATTTATACAGACAATGATCAGTACCCGCAATTACTTGGGCATGAAAAACACTCAACCAGGTGCTGGAAACTAATCTAAGGAAGCTGACACAAACACAAAGACGAGATCTCCAGCTGCCTTTCACAGGACATGAAATAAATGACGCGCTAAATACTATGAAGCCTTGGAAAGCTCCAGGCATGAATGGAATGCTAGCTGGATTCTATAAAAAGTACTCGAGTATAGTAGGGGAGAAACTTACGGCGGAATTAAAAGATATTCTTGAAACAAAACTACTGCTGGAGGAATGGAATCAGACACAGCTAATCTTGATCCCTGAAAAGAAGAATCTTGAGACGGTTGATGACTTTAGGCCCATTTTTCTTTGAAATGTAAAATACAAGGTAATTTTTAAGGTACTTACAAACAAGATGCGTTGTGTAAGGGTTGATCTAATAAACACAGCTCAGTCAAGTTTTGTTAAGAACAAGAATATTGGAGAAAATGCTCTCATTGCTCATGAAATGTTGGATGCTTTCAAGAAAAGGAAAGGGAAGACAGGAGTTGTAGCAATTAAGGTTGATATGAGTAAAGCATATGATCGTGTGTCTTGGAAATTTCTAAATGATGCACTTATTCATATAGGCGTGCCACGGAGCTGGATAAAATTGATACAAATGTGCATCAGTACTGTCACGATGTCTGTTAAAGTCAATCAGTGGCAGTCCCCATTCTCCAGACCAATTAGAGGGTTAAGACAAGGTTTCCTGTTGTCACCGTATGTCAACAATTATTTTCAATTGTGCTGCAATCTACCATGGAAAATATGACATGAGCTAGATATAGACCAGGCAGAGGATCACCGAAAATTTCTCATCCTATATTTGCAGATGAAAGCATGTTGTTCATTGAATGTACACATCTGGCAGCGTGATAACTAGCAAGGAATTTTGATGACTATTCATGGTACTCAGGCCACTGGATTAATTTTGATAAATCTTCAATAACATACCAATTCATCTGGAGCAATATTTGAGATATACTTTAAATATCCATAAGAATGGCATCAGGGGAAAGTATTTGGGGATGGAAATCCAACTATAGCAGTCCAGGAGAGCCACTTATAAAGGGTTGCTGAATAGAATCAAATCCACGTTTAACAGTAAGAAGACTAAATCGCTCACCTTGGTGGGCAGAGTAACGTTGACAAAGCACGTTATATCAGCCACGCCATTGTATCCTCTGAGTATTTTCAAAATGCAAAAAATATTTCCTCATAGAATTTGATGTTATTACAACCAGGTTTATATGGAGGTCGGAGCCAAATACCAAAACAGTACACTGGGTGTCATGGAAAACAATGTGCAAACCCATAAATCAGGGTGGACTAGGTCTGAGATAGACAGCCAAATTGAACAAGGCGTTACTTGAAAAGTATGCTTGGGATATTATGATGGACAAAAACACGCTTTTTAAGCTGTGTTCAAAGGCAAGTATTGTAGGAACGTGGATATATTGCAATTCAGGAAGAAAACATCAGACACGTGGGCTTGAAAATCAATATTATGGGGAACAGACCTTCTCACGAATAATGTCCACTGGGAGGTAATGAGAGAGGATTTAGTAGGGATTGCAGATTACTAGATACCAGACTGCCCGACTTCCACTCTACGACAAGCAGCTCTTGTAGTTCATAATCACACAAACATGAAAGTACGTCAACTTCTTGATGAACAAAACCAATGGTGAACACCCTTGCTCAAGGCCACATTCCCATATAATATTGTCAACAAAATCCATACCATATACATACCCCAACAGACACAGGATCATGATCGATTAATCTGGATGGGCACTGAAAATGATCAGTACACGATCAAATTGGGATATCAATCGCACTAAAGTAAAGTACATTAAGCAAGCACACATACAGGGAGACCTTGGAGGAAGTTTTGGAAACTTAAAATCCCAAGAAAACTGTTGTTATTCGTATGACAGGTGTTGCATGACTCAGAGCAACCTCAAATTCCACTAACTCTTAAAATGGATAGTGCATTCTGGAAAACTAGGTTGCACGTAGCAGCTGCTTGGATTATTACGCAAAGTCTACAAGAACAAGGGTCATCGGAACGATGTCATTTTCCGGCATCATCGCAATTAGCATATGAGGCCATAGCTTGCTTACGAGATATGCAATGTGTTCAAGGAAGGGGTTACGATATATCCAAATATGGCCGAGCTCGCAGAATCTAGTTAGAATCCTAAATTGCCCGGAGCAACGACCTCCTATAGAAGTTGCGGTCATCATAGATGATATAAGATGTATAATCAAAGGTTTTCGTCATGTTGGGTTGCTGGATACGGGATCCTCGTAGTAGGCTGGACCAACATCCAGCCGAGAGAGGACAGTCTTTAGAAACAACAGGTTGGGAAACCAAGAGAACGCTTCGCGTTTTCTTATCTGCTTCCCGCCCTAGGAGTAAGGTTCCGAAAGTTTCTCTAAGTAGTGAACACACTCGGGCAAATTCATGGAATTACTCATGGGTGTAACGTTAATTAATATATAATATATGTTTCTTTGAAGAAAAAAATAAATGTGACGAATTTACATATTTTTACCTGTTTTTGGTGAGTGGTCAGTTTTATTGTGGAAAAATTTCTAATGTGATTGTCTCCTGCAAGTAAGAGCGTGATAATGCATGTGGAACGTGACATATGTAAAGATTATTCTACGAACGATTCTATAGACAGGTGTTTGCCATTGGATTGGTCATAATATTTGTAAGTAATATAATAGTAAGGTATTCCAGTTTGAAAAGAAAAGAGAAAAAAAGACATTCCATGGTTTAGTTTAGTCTAAGATGATGTTAGGTATGGACTCCACAAATGTTATTGACTTAATATTGGAGAGAGTGCCATCAGAAGTGGATATGTTCGTCACCATAAGATATATTATATGTTTTTTGATTTCTTCATAATAATCTTCTGATTTTGTTAAGAAATTATACTCACAAATCACATCATGCAACAGGGAAAAAGAAGAAAACTCACATAAAATTTCTCCTTGTTTGTGTAGTTGGACAATTGGGCTTGGGAATGAGATTCTGGTTACATGCTAATCAACATAGGACCAGAAAAAGTTAATGTTAGAACTTCGAAAGAAGGTGGGCTTGGACTTTTTTTTCTGGACTTGAAATGTTATTGCATTTTTTAGGCCTGTTTAGAGTTATCTATTTAGCGGATTTACTATGTAATGATGATCTCACGGGCCATTTGGTAAATTGAGACCATGATTGAATTAGTTAAAATTAACTGATTACTTTACATGTCGGGGTGCTATAGTGCTGCAATTAAGAGCATCTTCAATGCTTCCTTTGGAAACTTTCAACTCACATAAGACTTATTGACTCTCAACTTCAAATTTTAATCTGCAACCCAAGGGTTAAAGAAGAGAGTCAGTATTACATGGCTTACAAATTTAGCAACCCCGTCGATATGAGCCTCTATTCTCGGTGGGTGAAATTGAAGGCCGCACTTTTCCAAATCAGAAGAAAAAAAATTGGGCGATTCAATTTTTGTTGTTCGCGGATTCCTTTTCTATATTTCTACTGAAGATTCATTTGATATATAGCCCAATTTACCAGCGATAAGTAGGGGTTTTTTGCCGTGAAATTTAACAATTTCTCGCAAAATCCTTGTTTGTAAGTGTTATAGAATGATATTCCTTTGGATTTTGGCATGAATAATGTTGCTTTTGTTCGTTTGATGTTGATCTTGTATTTCTTTGAATCCGTTAATTCTGATCCATATATCTGGATTTCATGTATTCTCAGACTTGTCCACTGTTTCTTTGAGTATTCACTAAGGTATGCCATCTTTACTCCCCCATATGTCAATGACGATTTGATTGCTTCTTTTTTTCTCTTTTTAGCCTTTCTCATTTCTGCATCTTTGATAGAATGGTTACTTATTGATGAGTTGCTTGTTTATTTATCATTGTTGGCTGATATCAAACTATGTGTCGAATTATTAGTTTGTACTATATGCATAATGTCCAAGCTTCAACAAAAGGAACAACTCACTGGATTAATGCTTTCTTTGGTACTAGCTAGGATTGTCCAAGTTTTGTTTGTCTGTGGAGTTTCATTTAATTTGTTGTTAACTATATACATGCACTATTTTAGTCATTTAAAACTAGTCACGTAGAGTTAATGTAAGGAACTATACATTCTCCCCTCCTTCACCAAGAAAATGTGTGCAGGTTCACATTTTGTTTGCATATCCAAACTTAGACATGTTGTACTTACATTAAAGACCAACAGAATGTTAAACACTTTTTTGTCACTTTCTTGAAGTGCACACATGCACAGTATTTGTATAATCGGAAAGAGAGGATTGATTTTTATTGGTTTAAAGAGTAATATACATACTTTGGGTGGTTCTGCAATTAAGCACTTTAGGTGGTTCTGCAATTAATCCTTCTGATATAAATAATAGCATGTATAATTTGTCCTTTTCTAATCAGTTTAGAAAGCTTTGTTGCAGTGACTTAGGGTGATTCATTGCAGTTTATGTGATGAAATGTAGCTTTGTTGTGGTACTTTTCTGAACTTGCGTGTGCATAAGTTATCTACTGCATATATTCTGGTTTTTGTTCTTCCTTTTTCAAAGAAAGAATGATGTAGAGAAGATATGATTTAAATTGTATGACTTCATTTCTTTCCTGATAAGCATGAGTTTAAGGTACAGTGAATTGTGACCAAGTAGAAAGGTTCATGTGACTTTGGGGTTGGTCTTCACTGTGTATGAATCGATATCATGTGCTCAGAGAGGCACGCCGAGCAATCTGATTTATACTCTCAAATGGCCAGGCCATTTCTTCCATTTTGTATACATGTATATTTTTTGTACATGAAAATGCTTTTATTGTGACACTTTTATGGAAGAGAATATTAGTTGACTCATGAATATTATTGTGAACTTGCTTAGATGATTCTACACACACCAGTATGCATTTTATGGTCACAGATATATGGTCACTTCATTTTCTTCTAATGCACAAAGATATAGTACACACACCAGTGCATTTATGGTTTGAATCTTATATTTTCATAATGGACGTAAATATGTTGTTCATTTACCTCTGCTCTTTACGAACCAAATGAGGTAGAGCCTACACTATCTGTGTCCTTTTTTAGGTTGTCTTCGATTTCATAAGTTGAATTCATTGTTTCGTTGAGGAGAACTTAGAACTTGATTATGTAACTTTCATAATTTATGAATCTTTGGTACTTTATTATGCAACTTCATTGTGATTTATGCATTATGTTGTTTCATTGTGAAATGCATAAGTTAGGAAGAAGTATGTTGCTTCATTGTATTTCATTATGCTGTTTCACCAAAAGTTGGCAAGAAGTAAGAATTCAAAATCTTTTAGAATTTAGCAGGATGTTAGGAAGTTATCATTCAAGTTAGCAGGAAGTAATCATTCAATAATATAAACACAACGCAAATTTAGCAATGGGAGTGTGTTAGTATATAATAATATTAACCCAATGCAGATTTGACAATGAGAGAGTACTGCGTGTGTGTATGTGTTATTACTGCATATCTGCTCCACTTTGCTCCTATACACCTTTTTCCATATGAAAACAATGAAAAGTACCATTACTTTATTTACCATGGAAGTCTGAGTGAAGAGATACTAAACAACTTTTTGCAGATTTAGAAGAAGCAGCTTTATAAATCTAATGCTCCTCAACATAGGGAAAATTTCCTTGTAGTATCAACTGCAAGAAGAATATTAACTCAATATGAGTTAACTAACTATATATAGAAATTCAAAGTTTAGATGCAACGTTCAAAATTATGGGCAGCGCTGCTTTCACGAGCAGTGGAGGAACAAAATCCTTTTAAAAATAAAGAACAAAACTAAAAGAGTACAATTTTCAACTCTACTTTAAACCATCAATTAAATTATGAAATAAAAGTATATACTTTTTTCCCATGCACATCAATAATTGGGATGTGTTTAATAAAGGCTTAAGAAAAAATACCATCGTAACTCCATATATAATAAAAAAAAAACTAATTAAACTTATGCAACACCATGTCTATCCCACAAGTGGTTGATGAGATCATCCTTCAAATCTCTATGAATGTTTGTGCTCTGTACTTCTTTAAGTCGCTTGATAATCTTGGAGACAATAATGGAATAGTCATGCTCTAAATTCACACCATCAATCTTTTCATCCACATGAGGAACCCAATCTTCAGGGTTTTATTCCTTCACAATTCTCACTTTCAATGATCATATAATGCCGTATGATACATGTTTTCATATCTTTCCAAGATCCTTGCCATTCCACATGCGTGCTGGTCCTTTCACAATGTTCCATCTACTTTGTAACACTCCAAATGCTCGTTCGACATTTTTTCTCATGGCCTCTTGACATTTTGCAAACAACTTCTCTTTTTTAGAACATGGAAATGATATTGATTGTATTAGAGTTGTATACGGCAGATATATCCCATCGGATAGGTAATACCCCATATCATACCGATGGCCATTAACTTCAAAATGGCATGGCGGTGCAATACCATTGACAAGATCATAAAAAAAACCGGGACCTATTGAGAACATTAACATCATTATTTATACCTGCCATACCAAAGAAAGCATGTCAAATCCATAGGTCTTTCGATGCCACAGCTTCAAGGATTAGAGTTGGAGTTTTCTTAAATCTACTTGTATAAGTACCATGCCAAGCTGTGGGACAATTTTTCCACCGCTAGTGCATACAATTAAGACTTCCAAACATTCCAGGAAAACCACGTTACTCTCCTTCTTTAAGCAACCTTTCAACATCCTTTTTCATTCAGTCTCCTCAGACACTATTCTTCAAAAATATGTATTACAACATTACAAAAATGTTTAAGGCTTTCAATTACGGTACTCTCACCAATTTGAACATATTCATCAAGAACATATGCAGCACAACCATACGCAAGCATCCACAAAACTGCCACCATTTTTTGTAAATGACTTATCCCCCACCTGCCAACTGCATCAACGTTTTGGGTAAAGTATTGATCATAATTCCCAATTGCATGTAGAATATGATTAAATCATTCTACGTGCATTCGAAAACGATGACGAAATTGTTCAACTGTGTATTTAGAATCTTCATCTTTAAAATAATCATTGATAATTAACTCGTGACACTCATATCTTTCATGCCTTATATACCGTCGTCCGGGAATAGATCCTCAATGTGGTCGCTTTCTTTGCATAGACAACATCGAAACTGAGGTAGGAACCATAATAGAAATGGACTGCATCCAAATTTTTGTCGAGGAAACTGTACCATCATATTCTCGTTGGTCGTCAAACAACCTTTTTGAGATAGACATTGATTAACTGCTTGAACTATCTGACTCTAATTCTTATTCAAAATCCAAAGACATTTTATACCTGAAAACAAAAGTATCAATAATTTTTGCACATGACACAAATGGTATGCAACAGAATGTTATAATACAAAACTCATAATAAAGAAATAACCATTCATATATCAGACCTTTCAAATATGGCATCAGACCTTTCAAATATGAAATAAACAACATATGTACATTAACAACACAAAGTTTGTTATAGCTTTCGACTATGGCATACGGACAAATACCTTTAAACTTTCCAACCTCATTAACTACACATTCACTTCAGTAAATGGAAATCCATCATCCACAATCCCAGTCAAACACTGAAATTATCCCAACCAAATTCCATATAACTCAGAATTCCAATGGAAGTTTCCCAAAAAATATCAACACAATCATCCTCATCACTTAAATTTCACCGTACTCTATTTGGCAATCATATATCACCCTAAACAACTAACATATTCCAACAGCATATCCACGTCAAGTGGACATGTACTATTTGCCGACCTAAAATTATAAAATCTAAACATTAAAACTACAGAACATGTACAAACATGAGATTGAAGTCATCAAAATATTTTTTACCTTGATAAATTGATAACTTGATGAATGGATGAAGAAGTAGATCGATGAATGTGTGGTGAAAATTTTTACCTGGAAATCTTTAGGTTTGCCGGGAAAGAATTTGTTTTTGGTGGTTTACAAGTCATAGAACAGTTATCCATCTAAAGGTTGGATTGGAGAAGAATTCTGAAAGAGACTTGCAGTTAAAATCTTCACTGTGACGTCAAATTCAAGGTGAAACAAAGAACCAATAAAAAATTTTCATCCTATAAATAAGGATGACTCCCAGTCCATTGGAGATTCTCTAAACCAACTTTCCAGTTGGTTATAAACTGATTGAATCGGTTAGCAAAGTTAGTCATAGATTGACATAAATAGAAGGAAGATCATGAGAGGTAGTTATCAATAGTTTTGATCACATTTTGTGGATAAAGAGTTGCGGTTATTCTTTGATTCAATTTAGTAAACCGAAGCTTTCTTCTCTTTCAATTCCTTGTTCAATTAGGTTTTGATCCTCATGATCATAACAAGTGATATCAGAGTTAGCGTTCTACGACATTACAATCTTGCTTCAAAAAATGCAACTATGGTGTTTCCGTTCTTCTGCGACAAGAATCCGACGAATTGGGTGAATAAAATGGAAGCATTATTCGACCTCAATTTGGTACTGGTGAGTTGAAGAGTCTCGTTAGTATTTTCTTATATGGAAGGTACGACAGTTTATTTCTACAATGTGCTCCTATCTTCTTTTGGTCTTGTTACTTGGAAAGAATTTTTTGATATTATGATTCAAAGGTTCAATTCCAATGATGATGAAATGGAAGCAATGTCTCTTGCTCCCGAGTATGAATTTTTAGAAATTTGGATGCCAGTTGATGACCGTGAATTGATTCTAAAGGTTAAATATGAAATACTGACAGAATATTAGTTTTGTAAATTTTGGAATTCAAAGAAGAGAATGAGAGTAGAAAGAAGGTGACGAGGTTGAAGGATATTGACAGCGAGTTGTTTGAAGATACTAAGAATTGGAGACTCTATAACAAGGAGCTTAAGGTAAATATTGTTGATGCAACGGACACGAGGTTTACCAGCTCAATTGAATCTTCTATAAGGTCTTTCTTGTAGATAACATCAAAACTTTTAGATAATATCGTATCTTGTGGAGTAGTTATATGGTTGATATTTGTACTTATCGTTTAGATTTTGGTGTGTAACTCTTCACTTCTCTGCCTATTTAAAGGCTTGAACATAATAGAGAAAATGCAATCTTTTCCAATCTTATATTGTTAGGAATACGAATCCCACGAGATATCTATTAGCCCAAAAAGATGGATAACAAAGACAATGTAAAGAAAATAAAGGAAATAATGGACACAAGGATTTACGTGGTTCGGTCAAGTTGACCTACATCCACTGCCAGAGGAGACCGGAAGCTTCACTATATGTGGAGAAAGTATTACAAGACTTTGCCTACCACCTATGAAGGAATTATATGGAAAAATATAAAGATGAGGGCTTTGGCTTCTACAACTACAAAGGAGAGCCAAGGGGAGAAGAAAGCAAGTAGCAAAAGAATGCTATGCTTGTAGTGTGTTTGAACTACTAAGTTCATCCCCTATTTGTACTACTCCAAGTTCACCAATGGTCAAGAGCTTTCAAACAAAACTTATCCCAATATCCCAAGAAATCCTCCTTCTTGCTTCAAGCATGGATTGTGAACATTACCTCCAAATGGTTCTTGCCAAAAAACCATGATAGTTGAACCCTAATAGCCAAAGAAATAATGCTTCAACTTGCTAAGCATGGGATGAGAATAGTGTTGCAATTTAATGCTTTGAATGATTGTCTTTGCTATCCTCCAAAGAAGTTAATGTTCATGGACAATTGGGTGAAGACCAAATTTCTTCAAAAATCTCCACCTTGGTCTGAACCCCAGAAGTAATAGCTTACTAACCCTCCTCCGGCATGGCCCTAATGGGCCGAATCACCAACAACGAACACCAATCAAGTCCAAGCACTGCTTGAACTTGAAATAGGGAAGAGCCTTCGTGAACATATCAGCAGGATTATCCTTTGTATTGATTTTCTGAACAAAGACCTTCTTTGAGCAATGATATCACAAATGAAGTGGTACTTAATATCAATATGCTTCGTCCGCTCATGATACATCTGATCTTTATTCAAGTAAATTGCACTTTGACCATCACAGTGAATGGTAGTAACCCTTTGTTGTAGAGTAAATTCGCCGAAGAGACCTCTCAACCATAAAGCTTCTTTGATTGCCTCTGTGACTGCCATATATTCTGCCTCAGTAGTTGATAAAGCAGCTACATGTTGTAAAGTAGATTTCCAGCTAATTGCACAATCTCCAATGCAAAATACATAACCTGTAAGAGACCTGTGCTTATCAAGATCACCGGAAAAGTCTGAATCTACAAAACCAACCAGAGTGTTATTGGTTCTACCAAACTCCAAACACATGTTCGAAGTACCCTTTAAGTATCTAAGAATCCACTTCACAGCCTGCCAATGTGATTTTCCCGGATTGGCCATATACCTGCTAATAACACTAATAGCTTCTGAGATATCAGGGCAAGTACAAACCATTGCATACATTATACTCCCAACTGCATTTGAATAAGGAACTCTAGCCATATAATCTTCTTCTTCCTCTTTTTTTGGTGATTGGGCAGCAGATAGCCTGAAATGGCTACCAAGAGGAGTGCTAACTGGTTTGGCATCATGTATGCCAAATCGCTCCAAAACTTTCTTAAGGTAACTCTCCTGGGTCAGGTACAACTTTCCAAATCCTCGATCTCTTCTTTATCTCCATACCAAGAATCTTCTTAGTTGCACCCAAATCTTTCATCTCAAATTCACTATCCAACAAGGCCTTCAACTCATGAATTTCTGTAAGATTCTTAGCTGCGATGAGCATGTCATCAACATATAATAGCAAATAAATGAATGAGTTATCTTGTAACTTCCGGAAGTAAACACACAACTATCATACATGCTCCTGGAGAAACCATGGCCCAACATAAATGAATCAAACCTCTTATACCATTGTCTTGGAGACTGCTTCAATCCATACAAGGATTTCTTCAACAAGCAAACCCAGTCTTCCTTACCTTGAACTTTAAAACCTTCAGGTTGACTCATATAGATATGTTCATCTAATTCACCATGCAAGAAATTTGTCTTGACATCTAGCTGTTCTAACTCCAGATCATACATGGCAACCAAACCAAGCAATACACGAATAGACTATGTTTTACAACAGGAGAGAAAAAATCATTGAAATCTACACCTTGTACCTGACTGTAGGCCTTTGCAACCAATCGTGCTTTGTACCTTGCATTATCAACACCTGAAGTATCTTCCTTTCTCTTGAAAACCCATTTGCAACCAACAATTTTCTTTCCTTTTGGTGGCACCACAAGATTCCATGTTCTATTCTTGTGTAGAGATTCCATCTCTTCATTCATATCCACCAACCATTTGTCTGAATTAGCACCTGAAACTGCCTCTAAATATGTGGAAGGTTCCTCGTCTCCACATGTTTCCTTTGCCACTGATAAAGCATATGCAACCAAATTTGCATACCTCAATGGTGGTCGAATGTCACGTCTCAGTTTATCTCTTGCAACAAAATAATCCTCATCTCCCAGTTGATCTCCAGCATGTTCATGATCAGATTCTTCAACGACTTCTTGGGTTGGGTTTCTCCCGGAAGAACCACCAATCTCTAACTCCACCTGCTTTTGTGTACTATCCTCTTTTTCTGAATCACAGGGATTACAAGACTCTTTTCTAGGATGTAACGTATAAGATTCATCAAATGTAACATCTCTACTAATTAAAAATTTGGGTGATTTGTGATCAGTATACCACAATCAATATCCTTTCACCCCTGAAGCATAACCGAGAAAAATACATTTCTTAGCCCTAGGCTCTAGCTTTCCCTCGTTAACATGCATATAAGCTGAACACCCATATATTCTTAAATTAGAGTAATCAGCAGGAGTACCTGACCAAACTTCCTTTGGAGTCTTGAAATCAAGAGGTGCACATGGAGAGCAGTTGATGATGTGACAAACTGTAGATATGGCTTCTGCCCAAAAGTCTAATGTCAACTTGGCATTTGAGATCATGCACCGAGCTCTTTCCAAAAGAGTATGATTCATCCGCTCTGCCACACCATTATGTTGAGGAGTCATTCTAACAGTACGATGTCAAGTTATTCCTTCATTTTTGCATAACTCATTGAATTCATTTCCACAAAATTCCAACCCATTGTCAGTCTTCATTCGCTTAATTTATTTTCCTGTATGTTTTTCAATCAAAGTCTTCCATTGCTTAAATGTTAGGAAAACATCACTTTTAAGCTTCAAAAAATATACCCAAACTTTTCTTGAATAGTCATCAATAAAAGTAAGCATATATCTTGCACCACCCTTAGAAGGAACACGAGAGGGCCCCCCAAAGATCAGAATGAATGTAATCTAAAGTACCTTTTGTTTTATGAATTGCAGGTGAACGAAAGCTAACTCTTTTCTGCTTTCCAAAAATACAGTGTTCACAACAGTCCAACTTACCAGTACTTTTACCACAAAGTAGACCTCTCTTGCTTAACAATGTTAAGCCTTTCTCGCCCATATGTCCCAACCTCATATGCCACAATTTGGTGATGTCTTCATCTAAGGAAGTTGAAACAGCCACTGCCCCAGTTACTGTAGATCCCAGCAAAACATACAAAGTGCCAACTTTGCAAGCCTTCATTAGCACAAGAGCACCTTTATAGATTTTCAGTATTCCACCATCACCTGAATATCTGTACCCGAGAGCATCAAGAGTGCCGAGAGAGATGCGATTTTTCTTTAAGTCAGGAACATGCCTAACATTAGTGAGTGTCCTAATAATGGCATCGTACATTTTGATTTGAATTGTTCCTCTACCAACAACTTTACAAGGAGCATTATTACCCATCAAAACAATTCCACCATCCCATTCTTCATAAGTGGAAAAACACCCCCTATCATAACTCATGTGGTAAGAACAACCCGAATTAAGAGTCACTCACTAGAAGACCTTGATTTATTATCCATGGCCACAAATATGATTCCATCACTCTCATCTTCTGCTACACTAGTAATGTGACCAGTAATGTGATAGTCTGTCAAAGATGGAGTTGAAATGTTGGTGCCTCAGTCCTATTATATGGTCAAAAAACCTCCACAAGTCTGTGGCTAGAGAACACTCATTGAAACTGTGGCTCAGTGTGTCAGTGTTAGTGCAGAATGGGCATTTAGATGCTAGGGAAATGTTATTGAAGATCAGTATGCCATCAAAGGTAAAATTACATTTCAAAGTTTTCACATGAAAATAGAAATTTTCTTTGGCAGCTTTGAGAACCATACCTTTTTAAGAATTCTGATTTCCGACTTCTTTTGGGCTACCACCTTATATGCTAATTTAAAACTGAACTCTCCATTGCTTGATGGCTTTAATATCAGATCCAACAACATGAGAAAAATATTGTTAGGCAGTGTTTGAAAAACATGCAGGAAGCTTGACTTCATGTTTACAAACTGTTGGATGGTAGTGTTTAGTGGAACCACTGTATATATGTGTGTGTGTGTGTGAGAGAGAGAGAGAGAGAGTATATGCGTGTGTGTATGTGTGTGTGTGTGTGAGTGTGAGTCTACAAATTCTTGCAGTGGTCCCATTCCAGTCCAGTTAGCAGTGAAGAAATTTGCTAAACCATTGCCATGTATTATTCTTGTTTGGCACTCAGCAAATTTATTCATCTTTTGAATTCTTTTCCGAGTTTGGGATCTTCTTTATCAGGAATGGACCCTAAGAAATTAGCCCATAGTGTTTCTTCTTTTTGTAGTTTCCATCACAGTTTCAGGGAGAAAGTCCTAATTATGTCTTTTATGCTTCTAATCCCAATACCATTTTGATTTACTGGATAACTCATATTTGTGATGCTCCTCCACACTTTTTTAGAACCAGCTTCATGCTCACCCCAAAAGAAATTGGAGATTTTATTGTTAAGTTTCTTTATTATTGATTGTGTTTGAGTCTCTGCCCACATATGTTGTGGGATAGCAAAGACGACAGATTTCATAAGTGTCGGCCTTCCAACAGTACTAAGCCTTTTTTCCATGATTTCGGCTTTTTATCACATTTTTCCATTAGGAGCTAAAAATGTATGTCTTTTGTTAGATGAGTGTAAATTGGGCACCCTAAATATGTAAATGGAAAATACCTCTGGACATTCCCAGAGTATTACTATCATTCTTAGATATGTTAAAGAGGCATGTTTGCTAATGAAAAAATTGATTTTTTCATAGTTTATCTTTTGGCCATTGCATTCCTCAAACACATGTAAGAAAGCCTTGATTCTTTTAATGGATGTCGTAGTGGCTTGTAAGAAGATGATTGTGTCATCTGCATAGCATAGATGTGAGTCTGTGCTACTGTTTGCAGGAGTTTTAAAAAGATTCATCTTCTTATTTTGGAACGAAAAAGTCAAGCTTCTAGAGAAAGATTCAGAAAAAACATTGAACAAAAGAGGGGATAAAGGGTCTCCCTGTTTGATTCCCCTTGAAGCTTGGAAAAATCCTACAGGTTTGGAATCGATAATAATAGAGAACCATGCACTAGATAGGTTATTTAGAATCAATTTGATAAATTGTTCTGGAAACCCATATTTCTTCATAATTTGACTAAGAAAAGACCATTTAACTCTGTCAAAAGCCTTAGTCATATCGAGTTTTAGCATACATTTAGGGGCTACATGTTTATTGTTTATGTATCTTGCCATTTCTTTGACATAGATGACATTGTCAGCTAGTTCTTTGCCTTTCAGAAAGGCTGACTAATTCTGTGAGATCAGTTTGGCTTGATTCGAGTTATTCTCTGAACTAAGAGCTTAGAGAAGACCTTGTTAGTAAAGTTAGAAAGTTATATTGGTTTGAAATCAGAAAAAGATATGGGGATATCCTTTTTTGTATCAGACATATCCAGGTACTTACCTGGATATTTCACCAGGGATTTTTGTGCTTGACATGAAATCAGAAACTGCTGATAGTAGGTCAGGTCTGATTATATCACAAAATATCCTTAAAAAGTTGGCAGAGAATCCATCAGGGCCAGAGGCTTCACTCTTGTAAGGGGAAAACACAATTTCATCAATTTCATCTATGGTGGGCTGTTTGCGCATGTGTGAATTGTCACTGTTATTAAGAACCCTAGGGATTTGGCTTTAAAAATGAGATTGGAAATCATCATCTCTAGGGTTAGAGTCTTCTGTTAGTAGTCTCTGGTAAAATAGGATTTCCTCTTTTTCAATCTCAATTGGAATGTCTGTCCATAGCCCTTCTGAGTTTTTAATCTTCGAGATGTTTTGTTTCTGTCTTCTTTGGTTTACAGTTGAGTGAAAATACTTAGTATTTTCAACTCCTTCTTTAAGCTATTTTATGTTAGCTTTCTGTTTCCAAAACATCTTTGCTTGGGTTAGTGCTCTCAATGGGAGTGCAATTTTATGATTGAGCTCAATAAGGTCAGATTCAAAATTTGTTGTCTCATAAGTAATTTCCTGGATTCTGAGTTCCTATTCTACCTTTTTGACATTTTCATTTATATTTCCAAAAACTTTCTTATTCCATATTTTCAAAACCAGCTTCAATCTTTTAATTTTCAAAAGAATCTTAGCATACCAGTTTCTGGTATGTCTTGTGACCAATTAGTTTCTATGATCTGTTTCAGTCCAGGTCTATTTGTCCAAGCATCTATGAATCTAAATGGCTTAGGTGTTGAGGCTATTTTACTTCCTATGGTTAGTAATAATGGACAGTGATCACAGGTGTGTGTTGTTAAGTGTGTGTAGTGAGCTGTTAAGAAATTTTTCACTCCAGTCATGGCCAATTAAGGCCATGTCTAATCTTTCTAATGTAGGAGGTCTTCTCTTGTTTGACCAAGTGAAGGTGTTTCCCACGGTATAAAGATGTAGCAACTGTTGGCTTACTATAAAGTTTGAAAAATCTCTAATGCTTTTAACATTAGGCTTATTAGGTCCCTTATATTCTGTAATGGAATTCATGGCATTAAAATACCCAATTAATAGCTTATTGTTGTCTAAATGTCAGCTGATCTCTTCCCATGCTGTTTTCCTATTTATTCTTAGTGTAGATGCATGAATGAAATATGCACACACTTCTGAGGTAAGCAGGGATGAAGTGATGGCAGTTTTAGAGTATTGATCAGTTTCAGATAAGATGCTCACATTACAGCAAGAATTTCACATCAGCCAAATGTTGTTTTTATCTGAACTATGGTGACATTCAGAATTCAATTTTAACCTATAGGTGTCACAATGTGGTGATGCTTAGGTTCTAATATACAAAGTATTTGTATATTGTGAGTCCTAATGATCCTTTTTAGCCTATCTAGAGATGTTTCAATTCCTCCAAGGTTCTAGAAAAGAGCTCTAATATTTAAATGTGTATCTATCATTTAAATAACCCCGAGTTGCTTTTTGAAGTGGACCTTAAGTTCATCTTATTTAACTTGTTAAAAAGTGTCCTCTTCCTAGTTGTTTTTTCAGACATTTTACCAGAGATATTTTTTGGAGTACTTTACCTTATCTAGTTGAAGCTCTTTAGTACTTGAGCTGCAGTAATCTGCTGTGTCAGACTCAAAATTCTCTCCTAATAGCTTGAACATGTTTGAACTTTTGGGCCTGGATCTGCAGGATGGTAAATGATATGGATTAGTGTCTTGTTCATTTAATGAAGAGTTAGGGATGATACCTGATAAGTCATCTTTGGCATACTTCTTGTGTTTGCACATTTCTTTTGTAAGATTAGGTATCAGCTGATAGTTGGCTTTTTGTATTTCAGTCTCAGTATTATTGCCTTTGAATTGAGCAATGTGAGGTTGCAACTTCTCTCCCTATGGATCTACTTCAGTTTGTAAAAAGCCTTGCTGGGCTTTTTCCCCCACTTGGAGTTCAGAATGGGAGATCTCCTACCTATATTGGGGATATCTATTCCTTTAGTAGGGGAGGATATTTGAGTTGGGGTTGCTTGGTTAAGTTGGTGGTCAACTTCTTTCTACTTCTGATGTGTGTGCTTCTGAAATTTGTAAAAAGTTGATTGTATTATCAGTCTTGATATATTGTCTGTATTAGCCCTTTGTTTTTAAGTGGTAAATTATCCCTCCATCCCACCAGTGTTGGCCACTCTACTTTTCAAATTCAAATTTACTAAACTTTGACCATTAATATAAATTAATATATATGATAAATATATCACGTGAGATATGGTTAAATTCATATTAAAATCTATTTTCTAAATATAAAGTTTTTATGCAGAATTAGTATATGTAGTTAGAGATATACACGGTCAAAGAAAACTGTGAAAAAGTAGAGTGACCAAAAGTAATTACTTTTGGGACGAATAGAGTAGAATATAACGAGTAGTTGTTTCCTTGTGTCAAATGACTTGAAAATAAAACATTGTTATTGAACATTAGTTATTCACTATCTACTTATATGCTTGCGTTTACTTGTTTTGTTTTGTAAGTATAAAAAAATGTATTTTCTATTATACATGAGAGAAAAAATCCTATGAGATCGGCTACCATAGACTATGGTGAAACGAGGGACTATGATGCAATTTCTAATAAAATAAATAAAAATCGCGGGTCATCATACAGAGCAAAATCGGGTTATAACACTATATTCGGGTTCCCCAAAATGGGAAGGAAATCCCTAAACTCGCAGTATTCTTTCCTCCGCAAATTCCATTCGCAAAACTCCTTTCTCCATAAATCTTCTGCAAATCTAAGTTGGACCGTTCTCAATACTTTGCTCGCGCCAACTCCAGAGGTATTTTACGTTGATGTGGAGATGATTAATCATGGTAGCATTGTTTTTTCTACAGATTGTCCAAGAAATATGGGCGGCGATTGGTGGATTTCATCAAAGAATTGTTGCGATTGTTTCACTACCGGTGCTTCTTAAGGTGAGTATTCTATTGATTTTCCAAATCGTCTGATGCATATCTATTATGCTCCATTCTACCGTTACCTCTGATGCATATCTATTATGCTCCATTTTACCATTACCCCTAATGCATATCGATTATGCTCCACCGTGTTCATTTTCCCCAAAGCACCCCTTCCCAAATTCTGCTGATTTGGAGAGTTTTCAAGATTTTAGGAGTTGCAAATCCGGTTGAATTTATCCTTTTCTTGAGATGTATAATCAAGACTAGGAGTCTGGAAAAGAGAGTGAAGAGATTAAGCAAAGAATTGGGTATATTCCGGCAAGTTTTTGTTAAAGAGTATCGCAACAATGGTATCCTAGTAAGGTTTGCGACAGAGATGTTCAGTTCATGTATTGGTCTACTTTCTTTATGTGTATGATTGCTTAGTATTCCTATAGCCCTTGACATGAGAAAGGTGCATATTTGGATGATGGAATCCAACGTTGTTTAGTTTGTTTATTGGCTGACTTTCTTTATGTGTATAATTGCTTATTTTCCTATAGCCTGTGGTAGTAGCCTTCTCCATAAGAGGAGCAGATTTGGCTTCGAGAGGTGGATGATGGAATCGCGAACTCAAGTGAAGAGAATAAGCAAAGAATTGGGTGTATTCTGGCAAGGTTTGATTGAAGAGCATCGCAACAATGGTATTCTGGTAAGGTTTGCACCATAATATTTAGTTCGTTTATGAGCCAGACTTGTTTAGTTCATGTATTAGCCTAATTTATTTATGTGTATAGTTAGTTTTCCTATATCCTGTAGCACGAAAGGTGCAGATTTGGAGGATGGAATCCTGCCAAAGTTGTTTAAATTTTGTATTGGCCAAATTTCTTAGGTGAATAATTTCTTATTTTCCTAGAGTAGGTCTCATGACAGGCGGCATGCCCATAAGCTTATAGATAGGCCACATATTCTTTCCTTATATATTGCCTTTCTTAAATTACATACAAAATTTAGAATTAAAAAAAATATTTTTATATCATATAATTTTATATTTTCACCTTCAAATATACATATTATTACTTGTTTTAACTTATAAAATGTAATATTTATTTTTTAAAAAAATTACAACATTTAAGGTAAATACCATTGTGGACTGTCCAAAAGCTTATGGAAATGCCATTTTTCCTGAGACTTTCCCATTTTCCTATCGCTTGTGGTAGGAGCATTCTCCACAAGAGGTGCAGATTTGGCTTCGAGAGATGGATGATGGGATCGTACATCTCTGCTTAGTTTGCTTGCATAGCATGAGTACTCTTTAGTTCGTGGATTGACTGACTTTCTTCATGTGTACATTTGCTTAGTTTTTCTATAGCGTAGCATGAGTATTCTCTAGTTCGTGTATTCAAAGACTTTCTTTATTTATACAATTGCTTGAAAGACTTTCTTTGTGTGTAATATGCTTAGTTTGCCTATAGATGAGTACATTGATAGACTTTTTTTATATGTACATTTGCTTAGTTTTCCTAGAGCGTAGCATGAGTATTCTCTCTGGTTCGCGTATTGATCGACTTTGATTGATTATTTATACAGTTGCTTAATTTGCCTACAGCAGCATGAGTATTTCATGAGAGGTGCAGATTTGTATGATAGAATGCCAAAGTAATATGAGTATTTTAGGGGAGGTGAAGATTTGGATGATAAGAGTGCTAAAGTATTTTCTGAGAGGTGCAGATTTGGATGATAGAGTACACAGCTATGCAGATGTAACTCTTCCTGTTTTCGTACCTCAATGCAACCTGAGAAGCTAGATCTTCACAAACAGATTGGACGGTTTTCTAGAACTGTTTGTGCTACCTGATTTACGAGAAGTTGAATCTTAGCAAAGATATTGGACTATTTTCAAGTACTCAGTGTGTGTTGGACTATTTTCAAGTACTCATTCTATCATCCTATTAATAAGTCAATGACAATGTTGATTTGTTGAAATATCACAACTATTTTCTTCCATTTTCCTAAATCAAGGCTAATTATTTAAATCAATTAACAAACATTCTATACTGATAAACATATTTGCTAGTTGCAAAATCTATTATTATTATAATGCAGAAATGAAATTCTAAATAAATTCATTAAAACAATTAACAAACATTACATTCATACTAACTAACTTATATGTTTGCAAGTTGTAAGTTTAACTTCTATAATTACTATTATGCATAAAATTAAAGTTCAAATAAAATATTTAAAACAATGAACAAACACTTTAAACCTATGAACTAATTTATGGACAAAATATACGCTAACTATAAATACTGGAGTACCATATTTATCTTGCGCAAAATGAAAGTCTAGACTAATTTATTAAAATGATCAACAAATCTTTTATATATAAGAACTAATGGGAAATAAGTTGATTTTATTCATTTTAGACTTTTATATATAAGAGGCTAGGCTTTCATTGTAAAATCTCAAATCTGATACCATCGGCCCTCCTTCCACCTTCTGTCCTCGCCGGTAACGGCTATTGCCACCGTTAACGGCAAACCCAAATGTGAACATCTGAGCTATAAGCTTTTTCCTTTTCTCTCATATCGTTATCTGACAATAACGGTCATAAACGGACAGATCCCCTTATGGCAGCACATCCGCCTGCCTGCGGCGGCAATGCGGCAGGCAAAACCCTTCTCCAGGCCCTAGAAAACCGCCCCTCCACTGCAAGCTAACCTTCCATCCAATCCTAAAATTGTCCCTAAGACGCTATATAAAGGATATATAGCTTGCCTTGTCACGCGCAAAGAAGCCGAAATCCTCGCATCACACTATGAAAATGCCCTCGTTGGTAAATTTGCAAGAGGCAAGCCACCGATGGTCAAGCTAAATGAGGCATTTCAATCTGTCGGTTTCAAAGGTAGCTTTCAAATCGGCTCGATTGATTACAGACATGTCCTGATACGGTTCCAAGAAAAAGAAGAATACTAGCGTTTCTGGCTAAAAGGCCATTGCACTTTCCTTGGTGCCCATATGAAAGTGCTGAAATGGACAATGGATTTTTCTCCAGAAGCAGAATCCTCAATCGTTCCGGTATGGGTCACTATCCCTTACGTACCTGTGTTTTTCTACAATACTGCAATGATAAAGTCGATGGGCAATCAAATTGGTAATTTCATAAAAATGGATGCTGCTACTGAGGCTCTATCTAGGCCATCTGCTGTCAAGCTATGTGTGGAAATAGATCTTAAGAAAAAATAGCCTACCTTCATTAGAGTAGGAATAGAGGAGGATGGGGTAGAATATAATGTGATGAAACTCCCTCTGGAATTTGAAGAGCTTCCACTGTACTGCTACCACTGTAAATCCATAGGTCATGATGACAATCAGTGTGTACATCTCCACCCTGAACTTAAGAGAAATAGACCTTTTGAGAAAGCTCATCCTACCACTGATGCCACTATGCTACATAAAGATGGAAAGGATGTGGTTCCTCCTGTTTTCAATGCTGGCTCATCTGGAGTTTCTGCTCAAGACAAGGTTCGGGCAATTAAGTACCAGGAAAAGGCTCATAAATCCAAATATGTGCCAAAAACAAAAGTAGCACTTACTGATGACCATATGGTTGATAATAAGGCTGTAAACACTGAAGATGGAGTTATTGAGGAGGTTACTAAAGTCAATGAGGTCACAAAGGTCACCGAAGTCATCACTAAGGATAATGGGGAACCAGATCCTCCTATTAAGTTTGTGAATGATGTACATCTTTCCATGGATGTTCCTGAAATTGTGGACATCACGGAACAAGAAGAAACCTCTCAAGAAGAAGAAATCAATGAAGATTCTAAGTCAAAGGCCCCTGTGGTGGTCTCTCTAGAAGAAACTTCATCTGGATTCCATCTCCAGCACTTCGGCACACCTACACAACAACAACTTTCCCCCACTCAGGACTTTCACCCCAAAACCTATGCTGGCAATTACCCCTCCTCTGCACCACCACGCTTTAACAGTAAGAAAGCATATGCTAGGGATGACACCCCGCCCAAAAGAGGTAAGACTTTCTCTCCTTTGAATACAATTTTGGCTGCTAAAAATTTTATTTTCTCTCAGCAGAGATCCAAACAAAACAGGTTCCTTCTCCTAGCTGAACCTGAAAACCCTATAGAAGTTTCTAAACCGGGCCCTGAGGCTCCTGCTACCAGTGCTGAGGGTTCAGCTCCCAGTACAGAGGTTCCAGAAATCCCTGTTTTAAACCCTCCTCAGGATATACCCCACCATGTGGCACAGGTAAGTCCCACAAAGAACTAGAAAAAGTCCTCCAAGTCTAGGAAACCTGCTAAATTAGACAAATAGGGAAAACCTAGCACTTCAGCTAATGAGACCTATTTAACTCAGTTAAATACTATCATGACTAGATCAAAAAGCACTAATGATGTTTCTCTATGAATAGCACAACTATAAAAATAAAATTCCTGGTTTGGAATCTCAGAGGAATGAACACTTCTATGCTTCGACTTTCTAATCTAATCACTAGGCACAACTTTGAACTTCTCTGCATTATTGAACCTAACATGATAACATGCAATGTGAACATTATAGACAGCTACTTCATTATGACAAATGCATGTATGCCAGTAATGAACAGATTTAACTTTTTTGGAATACCAACTTGTCATTATCTGTTAAAGCTGATAATCTTCAGTTTCTAGCTGTAACTTTGAACTCTCTGACTCTCAATAAAAGTATGGATGCATTTTTTATTTATGGTCTGAGAAATAGAAATGGTAGGAAAGATCTATGGTCTGATCTTAGGTCTTTTGTTCACTCTGAGTTAATTTTTATTGGAGATTTCAATGCTATTACATCTATAAACGAACATAAAGGTCCTTCTACTCCCAAACTTGGTAGTATGAAGGACTTTAATGAGTTTATTAATGTAATGGCACTGGATGAAATAAACACTGTTGGGAATTTTTTTACTTGGAGCAACAACAGACTTAGGAACCCTACTAGACAAAGGTTAGACATCATGATCATCCACTTTTCCTGATTCTTCTGTTCAAGTTTTAAATAGAGCTTCTTCTGACCACAATCCTATGATTCTTTCCATTGGCAGTGATATTCAATCTGTCCCTAGGCCTTTTAGATTTCTGAATACTTGGTATAAAAGGAAAGAATTCAGGGATGTTATCAAATAGAACTGGAATCTTCCTATCCGTGAAACAGGAATGCTTGGCTTTTTTCTTAAATTAATAAGACTGAAGAAGGAGCTTAAAATTTGGAATAGGGACCACTTCGGTAATGTCCATGAGAATGTGATTAAGGCTGAATCAGTTCTAGGTTTCCATGAATCTGAATATGATATAAATGCTTCCATTGAAACCTGGTTAGAGTAAAATAAGCTAAGGCCAGTTTGGTCAAAGCTCTCACAGAGCAAAAGAATTTTTGGAAACATAAGGCTAGGGTAAAATGGCTAAAGGAAGGGGACAGTAATACCAAATTCTTTCATAAATCTGTTAAAGAAAGAAAAAGTAGGCTTGGCATCACAAAACTTAAGAGCAGTAATAACCAATGGCTAGATAACATGCAAGATATTGAGAATGAAGCCATTAACTATTACAAGGATCTCTTAACCGAAGATAGTACACCTGATAGCAACCTGTTTCAATCTCATTTCTTAAGCCAAATCCCTAAATTGATCAACAGTGAAGACAATGCTAAATTGCTACAACCTGTTGTACTTTCTGAGCTTAAAGAAATAGTTTTTAGCCTGAACAGAAATGGAACTCCTGGTCCTGATGGTTTCACTCCCATTTTCTATATCAAATCATGGGATGTCATTGCCAATTATTTATTGTCTGCAGTACATGATTTTTTATCTAGCAGCAACATTCCTAGGGGTATCGGCGCACTTGGATCACAATTATCCCTAAAAAGGATATTCCCGTGTCTTTCGATGATTATAGGCCAATAAGTCTTTCTAATGTTGTGAATAAAATCTACTCTAAGGTGCTTATGGAAAGACTTAAACCCCTTATGCCCAGGATTATCTCTCCACAGCAAACTGCCTTTCTTAAAGGAAGAGATATCTCTGATAATGTTCTCTACCTTCAAGAAATGGTCAGATTCTTACATAGGAAAAATAGAACTCCTAATTTTATTGTTAAACTAGACCTCAGGAAAGCATTTGATAGAGTTAAATGGTCCTTTCTAAATTGTGTGCTAGCTAAATTTGGTTTCCATGCTACATTCATTTTTAGTATAATGAAGAATCTATCACAGTCATGGTTCTCAATTATGATAAATGGTAAGCCTGTGGGTTTTTTCCAAGCATCAAGAGGTCTTAAAAAAGGTGATCCTCTCTCTCCTTTCTTGTTCAATATTTTTTCAGAAGCATTTAGAAGGAGCTTAGCTTTTATTTTTCAAAATGGTAAGCTAGCCTACTATGACTTACCTGGTCAGGCTCTTCAAACCTCTCACCTCTCTTATGCAGATGATACAGTGGTTTTTCTTAAAGCCAATACTCAAACTTTGATTAGGTTTAAAGCCTTCTTATCTAAGTTTGAGGATACTACTGGCCAAAAGATAAACTACAACCAGAGTGATATTTTCATTAGTAGGCATGTTGCTGTTCATCAAATTACCTCTGTTAGGACAATTCTTGGCATGAAAATTGGTAAACTTCCTTTTAAATACTTAGGTGTCCCCATCTTTCATGGCTTTGCAAAAAAAATATTTTTCCAACCATTAATGGAACAGATTGATTCTAGGTTAAATAGTTGGAAAAATAAGTGGCTTTCAACTGGGGGAAAAATCACTCTCATTCAATCATGCATTTATTCTATTCCACAGCATATTTGGTCTGTTCTTAAACCTTCAAAATAGATTATTCACACCGTGGAGAGAAAACTGAGTAGATTTTTCTGGGGGGTGCATGATCTGAAACCTAAAAGGGCATGGAGGAAATGGGATGCTCTCTGCTACCCCATTAGCCAAAATGGCCTAGTTTTCAGATCAATTCCCACCATCATTACCACCTGCTCAGTAAAATTGTGGTGGAAATATCAAATTGCTGATGCCCCACGGACCCAATTTATTGCTTCTCTGCCACCCTCCTTTAGAACCTTGTCAAATTGGAAAAGAATTTGCTATGTTAATGCATGGGCTGAGTCTCATTCTAGAGTGATAGTTGGTACAGGTTCATGTAATTTCTGGTCATCCAACTGGCTGGACTTATGTCCTGTTATGGATCTGTGTGACCAAAGTCTTATTGACATTCCAACTGACTGTACAGTGGCTAATTTCATCTTTCACAAGGACACTCTTCTTCCTAAAATCTCCCCTTTTCTCTCACCTAATGATGTCTCTCTTTTGCAGGATGCAACACTCTCTCCACACAGACAGGATAGGTTAATATGGAGACCTGACAAAAAGGGAAGTTTCTCCTTTCACTCTACATATCAATTGCTCAGATCACAAAGAGGTAATATTGCCTCAATTCAGCACCTCTAGAATCCAAGGGTTTCAAAGAAAGTCTCAGTTTTTATGTGGAGATTAATTAACTCTTTCCTCCTGTTAGATAATGTTTTGAAAAAGATGAGTTTTTGCATGCCTTCAAGATGTTGTATGTGCTATCAGTATGAGGAATCTCTAGATCATTTGTTTAACTCATGTCCTTTTGCCATTCACATTTGGAAGACAGTGCACGAGTTTATGGGTATTAGGGATAGAAGTTTTCCATCCATATGGGAAAGAATGTCATGCTACCTCACATATTCTGGCCTCAGCTCTTTACATTCCTTGATCATTAAATTAGCACCTTCAATAACTTGCTGGAACCTCTGGAAGGTCAGGAATAAATATCTGTATGACAACGTGCCTCCACTGACCAGCTTTGTTGTTTCACAGATCAGGGATCAGATCTTCTATTCTTTCAGTGCTAAACCTGTTTATGTTTCTTCTGTTTTTGACTTGGGTATTGCAGATCACTCCTTTCTTCCTCTAATCAAATCTGCCCCTAAGCTAAAAAATTTTAAAATTTCTTGGTCTAAACCGTGCATAGGTTTTAAAGCTAATGTTGATGTTGCATGGTGTGGTCTTTCTAAAAAGTGTGGGCTTGGTATGATCATCAGAGATAATAGAGGTGGTTTCATTGATGCACACAGGAAGTATACAAATGCTGAAACTCCTCTAGAAGCAAAACTTAGGGCAATTTTATTTGCTCTTCAGAGGCTGCTGGTTGCATGCTATTCAGTTCATATCTGTATTGAATCTGATTGTCTTAATGCAGTCTCCTTTGTTCTGAACCCATCAATTGCTCATTGGACATTGTTCCAGTTGGCCGATGACATTAACCTTCTTCTGAATGATATTACCCTAACGCATGTATATAGACAAGCTAACCAAGTTGCTAATAGCATAGCAAAATCATGCCTCCAAGCTCAATCCTGTTCAAACCTATCTTTTAGTTCCCTATCTAACACTGTACAGGGACTGATTAGACTTGATCAGATTGGTGTACCTACTATCAGAATTGCAACTTGAATGGATTCTACTGATCTTACTTGTTTTCTGACAGGATGCTGACCAAAGATCTCGAGGGATGCTGACCATGATGAGCTCAGAAGATCAATTTTTGGCTCAGAAAATCAATTTCCGGCTCAGGAGCTTCTCCTTTCTAGCTTACTTTTTAATTCTAGCTCCACCTTTTGACTAAATTGTGCTTCGTTTTATACGATCACTAAATTGTTCGAAGGTATGGAGCTAAAATTATTGGGTGAACACAGAAACCTACTGCATTGATTTTGGCTGATCAGATGGTTCGAGACCTCGAGGGGTGGTTTCGGGACCCCGAGGAACGGTTCGAGGCATCGACCTCGAACATGGTGGATCTCGGCGGTTCGTGACCTCAAGGGGTTCGAGACATCGAGACCTCGCACATGGTGGATCGAGGAGTTTCAGCGGTTCGAGACCTCGAGGGGTGTTTTGAGACCCCGAGGTGATCAAGGCCTCGAGGGGTGGTTCGGGACCTTGAGGTGTCTTTCCGAGACCTCACAAATGGTGGGTGAACAATGAAACTTAATTTTGGCCGATCACATAGTTCGAGACCTCGAGGGGGTTCGTGACCTCGAGGGATTCGAGACATTCATGACCTCGCACATGGTGGTTCAAGGTGTTCGGCGGTTTCGAAGACCTCAAGAGGGGTTTAGAGACCCCGAGGGATTCGAGGCCTCGAGGGGTGATTCGGGACCTCGAGGTGTCTTTTCGAGACCTCGAGGGGTTCGAGACATTGCAGCAGTTCCGAGACATCGAGGGGTGTTTCGAGACACCGAGGGATTCGAGACCTCGAGGGGTGATTCGGGACATCGAGGTGTCTTTCCGAGACCTCGTAAATGGTGGATGATCAGATGGTTCGAGACCTCGAAGGGGTTCCTCACCTCGAGGGGTGGTTTCGGGACCCCGTGGGATGGTTTCAGCATCAAGACCTCACACATGGTGGATCGAGGAGTTCGGCGGTTCGAGACATCGAGGGTTTCGAGACATCGAGACCTCGCACATGGTGAATCGAGTAGTTCAGCGGTTCAAGACCTCGAAGGTTTCGAGACATTGAGACCTCGCAATGGATCGAGGAGTTTCGGCGGTTCGAGACCTCGAGGGGTGTCGAGACCCCGACGGATGGCTCGAGGCCTCGAGGGGTGGTTCGTGTTCCCCGAGACCTCGCAATCGTATCCTAAATGGGCTATGACAGTTAGTACCTGTATTAGGAGGTTCGTGAGCTCGAACGTTTTTTACTACACACTAACATAGGTTAGTACTATTCTTTTGGAATCAACTAGGGTTGGTTCGAGAGTGTTCCAACTCTCATATGTATCTCATATGATCCAAACTTAACGATTGCTACCTGTATTTTGTGAATGTTTCTTTTTAATGGTTTAGGGGGGCCAAATAAAATTCCCCCCATCTCCGGATGGTTTCATTTTAAAATAATATTCATTTTAGACTAATTCGAGTAGGTGAGAATTCGAATTTAATTTTTTAAACATGTTTACTTTGCTCGATTTCATTCCATTAAAAGCATGAATACTCTACCTATGAACTAATTTATAAATTTTTCTAACTATAACATCTATTGTAACTTCTATAGTTATCTTGAAAAAAATAAAAGTCTAAACTAAGTCACTAAACCCTTTAACAAACATTCACTAAACCCTTTAACAAACATTGAACATATAGAAACTAAGTTTACATTTTTTAATCATAAGTTCTATAGTTATAAAGTAAATAAAAATTCTAACAAAGTTCTTAAAATTTTTAACAAATACTCCAAAAAATATGAACTAATTTATATATTTTTAATTCACAAGTTCTATAGCTATATCGAAAGAAACTTTTCAAAAACATTTGTTTAAACTATGAACAAATACTCTAAACATATAAACTAATTTATACATTAGTTAACTGTATATTCTTCGTAATTTAGCAAAAACGAAATTCAAACTAATACAACCATTTTATACATTAGTTAATTGTATATTCTTTGCAAAAAAAACCAAACTAATTCAACAAATGGTAGTATGCTATTAAACTATGGTTCCTGCTTCCTCTTCATCTCTCATATCTTCGTTTGAGTTATTCTTATTCTTCTCTCTCTATAAGAGAGGATGATTATTCTATATGATTA
This sequence comes from Rubia yunnanensis, assembly GCA_037428765.1. NCBI lineage: Eukaryota > Viridiplantae > Streptophyta > Magnoliopsida > Gentianales > Rubiaceae > Rubia > Rubia yunnanensis. Next base: position 61,947,814 of record CM075066.1, read on the forward strand.
TGTGGCTTCCTTTTGTCAATGTTTATATTCTATATTCTATATGGGTAAGTGTATGCCATCGGTCACACCAAGTGTTGTGAACACACTGATAGGTATTTTCTATGTCTATATGTGAATGAATCGGGGATTGAAGCATTAGAACTACCATGTTGCTAAACTAGTCCTAAGTGTGTAGTATAAATAGTTTACTTGTTTCTTTATTTTATGCTTATAGTTGTCAGTTGAAAATACCACCCCTCCCCCAAGTGTGCATGTTTCCATGAGTAGTTATTCCTTTCACTCGTGCGGATTGACGACCCGCACGAGGTTGTGTTTTAACTTTTACTTGAACCCTAGCATTTCTGTGGACAAACCTAGGGCTTGCCGCTTACTATTCTTTGGTAACCTAGCAGTGAGAAATGGGTACAGAATATAAATATTATCTTTGACCATCCCACGGGACTAGTGCCTCGGCCCAGGTTAATTAAATGACTTTGGGTCGGGGTGTGTCATCGTGGATGGATGTTTCCAGTGGAGGCCTATTTTTGAGAAGGCTGGTATAGGAGTTGGAATGATGGGAAGGGTGGGAATGGGGGTGGGGGGCTGCCGGAGGTGGTGGTTTGCGGCGGTAGTCCCCCAGATCTAGGGTCTTGCTTGTGTGAAAAGAGAGGCATGATTTTCTACAAGGATAATACAGATAGGCAAACTTGACCAAAAGAATCAACCTTAATATATGTCTAATATTTCTCTTTAGTCATACATGACATTATTCCCACAAAATGTACACTATACCCTAGATAACATGTAACACAATAATATCAATTCATGAAGACATTCAATGTTTCTTTCATTAAAAAAGCAATAAGAATATCACCAATAAAATTGCAATTTGAACATGTAAGGGATGAAAACAACCTCAATTTGCACCCAAAGATGCTCCACCCCCTAGTACATGTGGTCGTTTGAAAGGAGGCATTTGATTGTACACTTGAATTGTTGATATAGTGTGAATAGAAAGTTTTGGGACATGTTTAATTAACCTGGGCCGAGGCACTAGTCCCGTGGGATGGTCAAAGATAATATTTATATTCTGTACCCATTTCTCACTGCTAGGTTACCAAAGAATAGTAAGCGGCAAGCCCTAGGTTTGTCCACAGAAATGCTAGGGTTCAAGTAAAAGTTAAAACACAACCTCGTGCGGGTCGTCAATCCGCACGAGTGAAAGGAATAGCTACTCATGGAAACATGCACACTTGGGGGAGGGGTGGTATTTTCAACTGACAACTATAAGCATAAAATAAAGAAACAAGTAAACTATTTATACTACACACTTAGGACTAGTTTAGCAACATGGTAGTTCTAATGCTTCAATCCCCGATTCATTCACATATAGACATAGAAAATACCTATCAGTGTGTTCACAACACTTGGTGTGACCGATGGCATACACTTACCCATCCCTATCATGGTGGGTGCACTCACAACCCTCCATCGACACTGTCATCGTAATTAGGGGAGCACAACAAGGTCCGACCATTATTGTGGTTCTATTTCTCCCCCTTGCTATTACTTCTCGAGCTTCCACCACTAATGCACTAATTCCTAGTGGTCATCTATACACGAGGCCTTAGGTTCATAGGCACCTTATCTGTAATACTAGGGTTTCAACATAACACCTAGCTTGCTACTATTAACTTTCTCTATCCGTAACTGATCTTAAAATAATAAAGTAATCAGCTAAGGCTAGTGCGATGATATACAAATTAGGGTTACCTCGAATCTCCCATGCACACACTCTCGTAGACTCGTTCCTCTCCACCCATTCAAACATATAGATTTCTCTTTCCAATAGGGCATCAATATGTGCACCATACATGAACATAGCCCAAAGTGTGTGCTCATATGTGGTGTAGTGTTCATGAATTGCTACATTCAAGAAAAATCACAATAATATCGTAAACACAAAGATAGATGGGATTTAATGAATCTCATAAAGCATCAAGAGCTACACGTGTGTCAAATATGTCCCAAGCTTAATCTAACTACTCCCTAGACATGGAATTCAAGTATAGATTTGAATTCCACATCTTTGGGATGAAACAAGAAGAAAAGAAAAGGAAAAAGTACAAAACCTACTAAGGAAATCCTTCCTTCTCCCAAATGCTCTCCAAGTTACAAGATATGAATTCTCTCTCCTAATGTATATGACTAGGGCCCTATATATAGTAGTAGGGATTGGACCTAAAAATAGTCCCGAAAGAGGAAAAAATGCCAAAACCCTAGGTCAACCGCCTAGTTTTCACGGACGAGCTTGGATGCCACGGTCCGTGAAGCCTTCAAGCACGGACTGCCAGATCTGGTGCAGTCTTTAAACATTTATAGCTGCGGGAAGCCATGGTCCATGAATCCAGGCTCGTGCCACGGTCTGTGAAGGTTTTCACAGACTGCGAGCAGCACCACGGTTTTCACTAAGTAGTTTTCACGGGCCGGCCTCCTTTTCACGAACTGTGAGCAGCATGGGTGTTTGCTCAGAACTCTCGTCATGATCTGTGATGGTTTTCATTTACCAACTTCTTACTTAGCCAAATTTCTTCATCTCATCCCTTCCATGCTTCACGGCCCAGCTCCATTGTCATGGACCTGCGCTGTTGGTTCATGTAAGGCGAACAGTAGGCATCTTCACGGGCCACTGATGCTTTGTGTAGTGCGGGCTGCCACGGGCCGCTGGTTCTTTGTTGGCTGAACTTTTTTTGCTTGCCACATGTGAACTGTTAGTCCAAATTAGAGGTTCTAGTAGTCAATTTTGTAGTAATCGAGAAGGCTAATCCAATGGAACCAGCTTTGAAGGCTAATTATTCCTGGATTGTTCCCTAACTAAGGCAACACTCTTCGGACCACGATTCACTGTTTCCACCTTTTTCCGTCTTGAACTTTGAAGCTTCCTATACTTGGCTTCAATCTCCTTCTACCACGCATTGATGCTCATGGCCTTCATCTACTACCATTCTAATGTGAATGGCCTTCGCCTCTTCTGCCATCCATGTGAACGGTCTTCAATCTTCTACCGCCCATGTGAACGGCCTTCACATAGAATGTAACCAAAAAGTACCCACGGGCGACCTACTAAAGATTATCACAAGGAAGATAAAAGAGCATCTGGACACAAGATGTCCATTAGTGCCAATTAAGTCTACAAAATGTGAAATTTAGACAAGAAAACAAAACATGGCCGTCTAAAACCCTTGTCATGTAAACTCAACTAATACTAGCAATCCACCAACTAAAAGTAACTAAAAAATATGTTAAATGCAATGGTTAACGCACGCAAAATGAAGCAACGGCGCAAAAATTTGACCTGCCCCTATCCGGGGTCGGCAATACAGTCGCAGCAAGCACAATTTAATTAACCTGGGCCGAGACACTAGTCCCGTGAGACGGTCAAAGATAAGATTTATATGGTAGTTATAATGCTTCAATCCTCAATTCATTGACATATAGACACAAACAAGACCTATGAGTGTGTTCACAACACGTAGTGTAACCGATGGCATACACTTCCCCATCCCCGTCATGGTGGGCGCACTTACAAACCTCCTTCAACACCGCCATCGTAATTAGGGGAGTACATAAAGGTCCGACCGTTGTTGTGGTTCTGTTTCTCCCCCATACTATTACGTCTCGGGCTTCCACCACGAATGCACTAATTCCTAGTGGTCCTCTATACATGAGACCTTAGGTTTATAGGCACCTTATCTGTGATACTAGGGTTTCAACACAACACCTAGCTTGTTACTATCAATTATCTCTACCCATAACCTATGGGAAAATGGTTAAGTAATCAGCTAAGACTGGTGCGATGGTATGCGGATTAGGGTTACCTTGAATCTTCCATGGACACACTCTCGTAGACTCATTCCCCTTCACTCATTCAAACATCCAGGTTTCTCTTCCCAATGGGGCATCAATAAGTGCCACATATATGAACATAGCCCAAAGTGTGTGCTCATACGTGGTGTAGTGTTCATGAATTTGTCACATTCAAGAACAATCACAATAATATCATAAACACAAAGATAGATGGAATTTAATGAATCTCATAAAACATCAAAAGCTACACATGTGCCAAATATGTCCCAAGATTATTCTAACTACTCCATAGACATGGAATTCAAGTATATATTTGAATTCCACATCTTTGGGATGAAACAAGAACCTAAAAAAAGAAAATGAAAAAGTACAAAATCTACTAAGGAACTCTTTCCTTCTCTTAAATGCTCTCTAAGTTAAAAGATATTAATTCTCTCTCCTAATGTATATGAAAATGAGTATACTAGGGTCCTATATATAGTAGTATGATATTGGGCCTAAAAATAAGCCCAAAATAGGACAAAAATGTCAAAATCCTAGGTCAGCCACCTAGTTTTCACAGACCGGCTCGGATGCCACGGTCAGTGAAGCCTTCAAGCATGGACCACCAGATTTGGCACGGTCTGTGAACATTCTTAAATGTGGGAAGCCACGATCCATGAAGCTGGGATTGTGCCACGGTTCGTGAAGGTTTTCACGGACTGCAAGCAACACCACAGTTTTCACTCATTAGTTTTCACGGCTCGACCTCCTTTTCATGAACTATGAGTAGCATGGGTGTTTTCTCTGAGCTCTTTTCACGGTCCATGAATGTTTTCACGGACTGACTCCATACTTTTAGTCGGCAATCAGGTTTTCACGGATCGGTTTTGCACGGGTCGTTGTTCCTTCATCGACTGAACTTTGTTTGCTTGCCATGGGTGAACCGTTAGTCCGAATTGGGAGTTCTATTATTCGATTTTGTAGTAATCAAGAAGAAGATGCCAATGGAACACGCTTTGAAGGCTAATTATTCCTGGATTGTTTCCGAACTAAGGCAACACTTCTCGGACCACTATTCACCATTTCCACCTTTTGCCGTCTTGAACTTCAAAGCCGCCTATCCTTGCCTTCAACCTCCTTTTATCATGCATTGATGCTCATGGCCTTCATCTACTACCATTGTAATGTGAATGACATTCGCCTCTTCTACCGTCCTTGCAAATGGCCTTCAATCTTTTGTCGACCTTGCGAATTGCCTTCAATAGAATGTAACCAAAAAGTACCCACGGGCGACCCACTAAAGATAATCATAAGGAAGATCAAGGAGACTATGCATACAAGATGTCCATTAGTACCAATTAAGTCGACAAAACGTGGGATTTAGACAACAAAACCAAACATAGCCGTCTAAACCCCTTGTCAAGTAAACTAAACTAATACTAGCAATCCACCGACTAAAAGTAACTAAAAACTATGTCAAATGCAATGGTTAACGCACGCAAATTGAAGTGGATCACACGGCCTTTGCAATTATCTCATAGTAGACCCAAGGTCTTCACCAGTCACCTCTGTTGTCCATCGGAACTTACCGATCCCAATGGTGAACACAGTTTCTCCACACTGGACTTCACGACGAATGTTGTTTATCGTAGCGTCTGTCGCCAAACTATCATAATGCCATCATTAGTTGCAAACAACATCTCACGGCGGTTTTAGGGTATCCTGACAGTAAGTAGTTGTTTCAGATCTTTGGTAAGGGTTGGTGTTCCTCGGCGTATGCTCCGGACTTCCAAGTCAAGACTCAGTTCTGGCAGTAGGTTCAGATCTACTCCGGGTTTGCGAGTCAGGACTTGGTATAGTGGTTTCCAAGTCCAGATCTAAGTCACAGTTGGATGGGGGGTTTCGACTCTGTACACGGCCAAGCTAGCTCCTACCGGGTCAACAACGATCTGAGTCATGTCAAATTGGTTCAAATCGAATTGGAAACGGGTTATTTTGGGTCAATACGAGCCAACTCAGTAAGGAGGAAGTCAGACATTTTTCATTGCATCTGTCAATTACAGTGGCTAGCGAGACCTTTCTCCGGTGGACTCACGGACATGAGGGGTATTTCTATCTTTTTATTTATTATTTTACTTTATTTTTTCTCCTTTTCGGGTGGAAAGCTTTTGTTTTTACAATTTTATGATTTCTTCATTTTCCCCCTCTTTTTTCTTTTCATTTTATTTTAAAAAGAGCTTGGAATTAAAAGGGTTTTTTTATTTAAGTATCGGGTAGGAATATATATGTCAATATTTAATTTTTGAACAGCCTGAGTTTGACAAATTTTGATTACCTTCAAATTTGATATCCAAAGAGATGGTTAGGAGAAATCCAGGTCAAAGTCGTTAAATCAACAGACTTTTGGCGATTATTTCTTTCTTAGGATTTAAATCATATTTGTAGACTTTGGTCCATTAGATGTTTAGGCCAATTTTATTGGTCATTCAATTTAATTGGTCTTTTTAAGTTTTTTGGGCCAGGTTAGAGATAATTCCACATTCTAAGTGGTTTCTATACACCAATGAAAAATCTATTTTGGCAATTAAAATGACTGGTTTTGTCTCCTAGTTTAAGGGGGAATGGTTTAAACGGGTTAAATGGAGACAAACCAGACCTTTAGTTGGGGAGCTTAATTGATTTTGTTTTCATTTCCTTAACTGTTTAATCAGAGGTGTGGATGGAACATTTTGTGTGCATCTATTTGATACTTCATTGTATTTGCTCCTGATGGTAGTCTCAAATCGTACTAATGTGACTACTCTAAGGCTTTGCAATGATGACCACTTATCTTTGATTGGCCCTTCTTTGTTGCAACATGGACATTTGCTTGGTATTGTATTACTCGCTAGTGCCTTTTTGTATCTCTCTTTTATCCATCTGAGACTTTAGAATAGGATTGTAATATCTACTTAGGAACTCAAATGTAAGCCTTCGGGCATGAATTGATGTAAGCAATCAGCCATCTCATGTAAGCCATTTTTGGCAACAATTGTTCTCTAACAGAAAAGGGACAGAAACTCTATAAACTGATTAATTTTATAAAAAAAGAAGGTTGATTCCAGGCAAGAATGTTATTTGGCAAGAACATGGTATGAATGTCCAACGTCGGTAATTCATTCGGTTCATGCGATAGAAAAGATAAGCCCGGCCGACATCACATGTATGCATAGAAATTTATGTTTGTTCGCTTTAGATAGCCAATTCATGCTATGCCTAACCTTAGTGGACATTGTTATGTTACGGATGAAATAGATGCATTATAATTGAGTTTGCTGAACCACAAAAACTCGAATGAGGACATCAATGGTAAGTTTTACTTTCACGAAATATTATTATTGTATTAATATGATTAATTGGTGTATATTTAATTTGAGGACTGCCAATTTCTAATGTAGTATCAGGACAAAGAGAATTATCAATGGGCTTTCAATGTATAGACTATAGATGAATGGACCTATGACGTTACTAATCTTCCTATTATTGTTAATGTCGTACATGGATTATGCAATAGAGATTAACTACAAATAATATTTTGTATCGCGGTTTTGTATTTTAGTTTAATAGTTTGTATTGTAAGTTTGTAATATGCACTACAAAAAACAACACCTATTACATCACCTTTTTTACCTTAATTTTTTGGCTTAGGTCAAATAACCAAAGTAAAAAAGTTCTTTTACCTCATTTTAAAAAACAATGAAGTAAAAAGTATTATTTACTTTGGTTAAAAAAACCAAGGTAAAATTTCTGAAACGACCAACATTGCATGTCTTTCTCGCTTATCGACATCGGTTATTTTTGTGACTGACGCCATATGTCCCATATAGAGGTCGATGCTAAATGTTAAAATGGGCTTTATTAACATCAGCCCAATTGGAATATTGTTGTATCATTCAACGCCGCATTTATAGGCTATTAAAGGGGTCATAATTAATGTAAATTATTATTAAGGATATATAGTATAAATACCAGGTACATATTAATTTTTTGTATTCATTCTATCTTGAAAACCGTGCATAAATTCTTTACTGACTTAAGCATTGGAGGACTAAACCCTGGGATACCCAGGGACAGTTTTATTGCATGTCACAATCAATGAGCTCGACCCTACTGCCTTTTTGATTTCCTCATATGCATCAACTAGCATCGTCTGTGGGGACGACTAAGCCAGAGTCGAGTTTCTTGGTTTACGTCTACGGTTACTCGAAGGAGTGAAATATTGAGGTTAAAAGGTACCGACGCCAGTATTGAAGCACAATTTAGAATAACAAATATGGATAATCCCCAGGAGATGCTGGGTATTAAGACTGGGAAAGTTCGAGTACCACTAGTTGGTTGAGGATGGTACATGTCTCAGCTACGAAGCATGAAAGAGTGCATATCTTAAGTGGGCTTGATCTGCGGGTTGTTGAAGCTTCTTGAGTGGATGTTTCAGGGTCCTTGAGATACCCAAAAGTTAACGAGGAGCAGGGAGTTAGGAATGTCAGACCTACTCTGAGTGGGCCAGCCGACTCTCAAGATGACAGAGATTGAAGGTTCACGGAGGTTTCACCCCCCCCCCCCTCGAGGGGTATGAATATCTTGAGCGATGTAATACCATCAACACCTACGGGAATGATGATGAGTTTCACACCTCAGCCTATGATAGTTTATCCTTACCCGACATATGCAGGAGAAATGTTACAGACAGGGCCCCAGCCTTCTTTCCCAGATTACTCGTAGGTAATGATGTATTCGATAACTCAGTTAGTTCCATTAACCTTAACAGTTGCCCTTCCAGGGACTGAAATAGGATACGAAGCACTAACTTCTCTAGGATTCCGAGGATATGGAAACATGGGATTACAGAGTGTAATGGCTAATCAAAGGCCTTACAACCCTTATGGAAATTGCCAAATTATCTGGGGATCATGTAGCCTTGGGCAAATTCTGGGTATATGGGTGCCCAACCTACATACCCTATGCAGTTTGGAGAAAATGAGCAAGGATTAAATATGATTGGAAGGCAATAAGAATTGGCAACAGACGCAGGTGATTCACTTAAAAGGGAGTTAGATAGGCTGATTGGGCCAATAGGACAGGACGGGGGGTTGCCTTTTAGCTCGGTGATAATAGGGGTTCGTTGGCCGATAGATGTAAAGCTCCCGGTAAGACTTCCTACCAACAATGGTGAGACAGATCCTTGAGAATTCATTCTAACGTTCTCAAATTTAATGGACTCAAGGTATTTTGAAGAAAAGCTAACATGTAAATTTTGTTGGGAGTTCCTTCGAAGGCCCAGGATTGGTTCAATAGGCTACCGAGAGGTTCGCTACACTCCTAAAGTGCCTTCTGTGGAGCTTTATTAAGTCAGTATGGGGAAAAGAAAATATTCATAAAGACTTTGTTGGAGCTTTATCAAACTAAGCCAAAATTGGGAGAACGCACGAAGGCCTTTTATCATCGATATGCGGATTAGAATTTGGGAGTAATAGAGACCACGTAGAATGAAGTAATTCAGAGATATTTATTAGAGATACAAGACTTGAAACTGTACAAGAAATTGAGCACGAATACCCCTAAAACCTTGCAAAAATTTCAGGAGGTAGTGGAACAGTACTTGAGGGTAGATGAGGCCACTAAGAAGAAGAGAGACAGCCAGGTAGAGAAGTCTAGAAAGAATATTTACTCTCGAGGAAAGAGGCCAATCGAAGCAGCTAGGCCTACCTTCGAGAGGTATGCTCCCATGGTGCCAACACCTGGAGGAAGAACTCCTGAGCAGATTCATAGCATTCATAGAGGATTGTTTTGGCTGCCCTCGCTTATGCAAAATACACCAAATGTCGTGATAGCCAGAAGGGGAACAAACAGGTATTGTGATCATCATAAGGATTATGGCCATGGTACGAATAATTGTGCACAATTGAGGATTGAGATTGAAAGGTGTGAGAGAGAAGGATGGTTTTGAGGCCCAAGACCCCAGAATAATCCAGCTGGGTCCCTAAGACCTAGAAATAATCGGAGGGAATGACAATTATAAAGAAGGAACAACCAGAATAATGGTGGTAGGGGAAGACCCCGTGATCCCAGGGTTCGAGATATAGGACATGATGGAAGGAAAGAAAGGCCACGGGAACAATAAGGTAGCAATCAGGAAAATTGGAATGGAGATAATCCACCTATTCGAAGGGTAATCAATGTCACCAACGGGATCGTGGGAGAAAGATCCTCGAATGCTATAATGATGTGGGTGCAGGAAAGGTTCCAGCAGGAGAACCATGCCATAAAAGGTTTTGGCCAGATGAGAGTCTGACATTCTCGGAGGCTGAAGCTGCTCCAGATCAGACACCATATGTTGTTCTTATGGTGGTCTTGGCGGTAATTGGAACGTCTTTAGTAAAGAGGGTGTTTATTGATGATGGAAGTGGGGTGGAAGTGATGTTTATTGATTATTTTGATTAGTTGGATATAGGGCATGGTAATCTGAAGAGGTCATTCTCGACTTTATCTGGTTTCATAGGGAACCCTATATTTCCTCTACGAGAGATAACCTTGTCGGTTCGAGTATTTAATGGAGATAAAGGGGTAACTATAGCTTGTAATTTTACTGTCATTGATGCCTCTTCCCCATATAATGTGATCCTCAAAAAGTCGTGGATGTACCAGGCTGGAGAAGTCTGGTCACCTTATCATCTTATGATGAAATTTCCAACTAATAAGGGGATAGCTTCTACTCGAGAAGATCATACTATGGCTAGAAGTTTCAACCTTATAGAGGTGAGAAAGGCAAGGAGACAGAGGAATGTAGCATCAGTATATAGGGAGGTTGGCCCAACGGATATAGTACAAATGCACATTTGAGACGCTAGAACATTAGCTATTGGTAAATTGATGGCCGAGAGCGCCAAAGAAAAATTGAGTAACTTGTTGGAAATATATGATGATGTCTTCTCTTGGAATACTTCTGACCTCACAGGAGTGCCCTCGAACCTGGTAGTGCATAAGTTGAATATTAATCCTTCAATAAAACCAGTGAAACAAAATAGAAGGGTGTTTGCCCCTGAGAGGGTTGAGGCAATCAAGGAAGAAGTTGAGAAGTTATTGAAGGCGGATGTCATCGAAGAGGTGTTCTACCTCGAGTGGATAGCTAATCCAGTTACAGTCCCAAAGCATGATGGAGCTTCGCGGATGTGTATAGATTTCACTGATCTAAATAGATGTTGTCCCAAGAACAGCTACCCTTTGCCACCAATTGTTAATTTAGTGGAATCTATTGTTGGATTTCAAGTCCTAGCCTTCTTTGATGCACATAAAGGATACCATTAAATACTTATGGCAGAGGAAGATAAGGAGAAAACATCATTTATCACTGATATGGGTACTTATTGCTACAAGAATATGCCATTTGGGCTCAAGAATGTTGGGGCAACCTATCAGCGGTTAGTTGATAAAGATTGGAAGGAATATGGAAATTTATGTAGATGATATGGTTGTAAAGAGAATAAGTCATGAGGAATTTTTGGTAGACTTGGAGGAAAATTTTGAGAGGCTTCAAGGGGAAAACTTGAAGTTAAATCCGGCTAAATGTGTTATCAGTGTAGAACCTGGAAAATTTCTTGGATTCATGGTATCCTAGAGGGGTATTGTTGTAAACCCTGAGAAATTTGAGGCTCAAATAAGAATGAGAACTCCGCAAACATTGAAAGAGGTACAAAAGATTAAAGGATCTTTGGCAGCATTTAGAAGGTTTCTCTCGAAAGGAGCATAGAGGAATCTCCCCTTTTTTATTCCCTTTGAAAAGCAAAGAAATTCAAATGGATAGAGAAGTGTGAAGAGGCATTACAGCAGTTAAAGGAGCATTTGAGGGTGTTACCTACCCTCATGAAGCTCCAAAGGGGGGTGACGTTGTATTTATACATTTCTGCCTTGCTCCTTGTAATCAATGCAGTTTTGATAAAAGAAAGAGAGAGGTACACAGCTATTGAGAGGTTGATATTAGCTTTAGTACATGCAGCTCGAAGATTGCATCCCTACTTTTAGGGGCATACGATAGTGGTGCTCATGAATCATCCAATCAGGTAGATTCTATTAAAACCAGAAGCTTCTAGGAGAATGATGAAATGGGATTTGGAGTTAGGAGAGAATGATATCCGATATCAGCCTAGAGTTGCGATCAAGGGTCAGGTGTTAGCAGACTTTATAGTGGAAACCTTGGAACCCATCAGGTACAAAGATTCTACTGGAAATGAAAAGGTTCAAAAGAATGAGGTTTGGAAGTTGTATGTAGATGGCTCCTCACATTCAGGTGGTTGTGGAGCTGGGGCACTACTCACCAGTCTTGATGGTAAAGACTACCCCTACGTACTGCACTTTGCGTTTAAGGCCACAAAAAATGAAGCCAAGTTTGAGGCCCTGACAACTGGACTGCGGTTAGCTAAATAATTGAAGGTGGAAGATCTGGAGATTTACGATGATTCTCAAATAATATTTCAGCAGGTGAATACAGAATATGAAGCCAGAGAGCACAATCTACAGAGGTACCTAGAGGTTGTGAAAAACCTTTTGAAAAGTTCCAGATTACATACTCTAACACAGGTCCCAAGGGAAAACAATCCCAAAGTAGATGCTCTTAGTAAGCTTTCTTCTTCAGACCTGGGTGTTCAATCTCAAAGACAGTTGCTCATAGAAACTTTGAACAAATGAAGCTTCGAGAAACCAGTGGTTATGGCAATCGAGGAGGAAGGTACTTGGATATCTACTATTGTGAAATACCTTAGAACGAGGTCAAGGCTAGAAAGATAAGGCTAAAGGCATCGAGATACATGTTGCATGAAGGAATATTTTATAGAAGGGGTCACCCACAACCATTACTTTGGTGTGTTATGATGTGTCCATTTTAGGCGCATTATTTAGTAGTATTTAGGATCACTTTTGTGCTCTTTTATTATTGAGAGCTTGTGTTTTACCTTGAAATTCACTTAGGAGAGGTAAAAGCAACTTTGTACTCTTTTACCTCTTTTAAGTGGATTTTGTGTGACAAGGGAAGAACACGGAACCAACGAAGACCGGAAGACATTGAAGACTATACTTTCGAAGACTTTTGGATACTCACTTCGAAGACATGAAGACCGGAGGCCGTTGAAGACCATTTTGGAGCTGTTGAAGACTTGAAGATTGAGAGGGATGGCTATGAAGAAGACAAAGAAACAATGCAAAACTATGGCTGCCGTCGCGACACCGTCGCGAGTCGCGACCTCGCGACCAACACCGTCGCGAGTCGCGACGAACTCCGTCGCGAGTCGCGACCATCGGGCGGCCAGAAATCTTTCTTATTTTCTTTGCACTATAAATACCATCTCTTTTCCCTCTTCTTCTCCAAGCCTTCCAGCCCGCCTTTCTCTGGTTTTTGGGCTCAAACCTAGGTTTTTCTTCTTCTTTTCTTTTCTTAGCTTTCTCTTAGTTTGATTATGTCTTTTCTTGTTGTTCTAGAGTAGTTCTTGTTCTTGGGAGCAAAGGATTGAAGCTTCCACTATCTATGTAGCAAGAACTCATTTATATCTATCTATTTGGTATTTTTGCTATTGTGCAATTATTGTGCTTTGGATGATAATTGTTGATTGCATTGATGTTGTTGAGAGCTTGATGATATGAAATGCTTGGATTAATTGCTAGCTAGGGTTTGGGGGATTTGGGTTAATTTCCCCCCTGTTCTTGTTAGCAATGTGAGAGTATGAATTAGAGCTTTCGATTGCGTTAGTGTGTTGACAATGTGCTAGGCGAATGTGATTGATGTCGAACTCTTCGTCATGTTCGTTTGTGTAGCAAACGAGAGAGTCATATGCTCGCGGATGAATGTGCGTTGCACGTTCATCCAATCTCGTGTAATTGCATGAATTGGTTCAATGCCTAGTCACGGTGTAGTGGTCATAGGCATTGCCAAGCTTGTTGGTCCTTCGTGCTAAATGCCACCAATGTCGCCTTGAGTCGTGGTCGCGACTCGGGAGCCATTGGTGAGGTTTGACGAGAGATGTCGAACTCACTCTCGCAAACTACGAACTAAGAAGGATAGGGGTTCAGTCTCCACGACAAGTAGTTGAAGTATTGAATAGGTGATTTAAACTCATTCTTGAAGCATTTGTTATTTGGCGTTTATGTACTCTTGACGGTGTGTTTCGCTGCATGTGTGCCATGAGTGGTTTGAGCATAGGGAGTGCTTGTGTGGTTGAATTGCTCAGGTGTAGGAACGTGACGAATTCCGTAGCACCTTTGCATGAAGATCCACGAGCATGAACTTAGAACTCCTTGTGGTGTGTGTGTTGTGGTACTCGATAGATGGGGTGTGTGATTGTTGGGTCATGAATGCTATATGATGGAATGTGTGAATGATTCGATGAACTACATTAGATGTGGAAGTGGATATCCGTTGCCCCCAAGGCATTTTATCTTTGTAGTTTAAAACCCTTTTTCTTTAGTTTCGTTTGATGATTAGCATAGTCACTTGACGTTGCTAGTTATCTTTGTTAACTTAGGAACCAACCAACCAACCAACCCCCCCCCCCTTTACTTGTTTTTAAGTGTGTGTAAATATAGTTACTCCTAGCCTAGTATCAACCATTTGTGCTTGATTGCTTAGGAAGATCCCTCTTCTCATTGGACGACCGCCCGCGCCTGTCAAAATGGCACCGTTGCCGGGGAAGAGGCGTTTATTCTTAAGTATTTAGGTGTATTTGGTTGTGTATTAGCTAGTTGTTTTTATTTTCCACTACTTGGTGGTTGTTTTTGTTCGGAGTAGGTATTGCTCGAGTTCTTGGTGATTTATTTTATCGAGAATCCTTGCACTATGATTCCGAACTTTTGAAAAATTTAAAATTTAAAAAAAAATTTCTTAATGGAGCGTCTCACCTTGAGGGAACTCATGATGAGAAGAGAGGCTCAAAAAGCAAGGTTTTGTAGGATGTGTCATTCCGATCATCCTACCGAATCTTGCCCTTTGTTGTGGGAACAGCACGATGACCGAGAAAGAACCCTTGGTTTCCAAAACCAGGGGTACTATGAAGAGTGCTATCCAGAGGTAGGAGATATTGGTTTTCAAGGGCAAGAAGCTCAGGAATGCTATCCATACCACAACTCTTACAATCCGGAATGGAGTGGTAGTCCGGATTTGTGGTATGAGAATGAGCCGGAAAACCAATATTACGAGCAACCTAGTTGGCCATCACCACCCTATACCATACCCCAAAACCAAGCCCAACAAGGAAGTTCAAGTTTGACACGTGAGGATGTCTTAAATACCATAGCAAACTTGAACTCCTTTACTAGTAAGGAGCCGGATACCCAGCTCTCCTCTAGTGTTGGGGCCATTGAGGGGCATGTGAGGAACATATTAGAGGTATTGGCCCGCATGGAAGCTCGTGATTCCGAAAACACACCATCCCAATTTGAACTCGATGATGCGGTGAGTGAAGTCACCAATAAAAATGATTTTGAGTTTGAAAGGGATGAGGAGTTGGTTGTAGAGGATAGAAAAATGGAGGAAGAGGTGATAGTGCTACATTATCCATTAGCATTGTCACCCCTTCTCCCACCGAGTGAACCAACTCTTACATTTTCGAAAGTTTTGAGGGAAACGAGAGAGGAGCCAAAAGATTATCCTAAGCTCCCTAACCACTTAATCCCCTTTGAACCATCTCCACCTCCACAAGACTTTCCTCTTGGAAGTTTTGTGCCCCCACCTCTCTTGTTTTGGATGCTCATGGTGAAGAGCTTCAAGCCTTCACCATACGGATAACGTTAGGGTCGTGCCGACGACCTTAAAAATACGGAGCTTCGTCGTGCCGACGACGTTAAATAAATTCGGCACTTCTTTTAGTTTTTGTTTCTTAGTTTGTATTTCTTAGTTTGTTTTTGTTGTTGTTTTGTTTTGTTCTTTTTATGGCATGTTTTTCTATGATGTTGTAGCAACATGAAGTGCATTGCAATGAAGGAGATGAAGGAACGAGATCAATGAACGAGGGAAGCAAGCTTGGACAGTTGGTAAGAAAACGAAAAAAAATTTTAAGCCTGGGATACCCTGCCGTCGCGAGTCGCGATGGGCTTCGTCGCGAGTCGCGACGAACAGGGGAGCAAAATCCACTCCCAGCGCCAACTTTCCGCGAGTCGCCCTGACGTCGCGAGGCTCGTCGCGAGTCGCGACACCCTTCGTCGCGAGTCGCGACGAGCTCAGAAAATATTGAGCTCCCGGACTCCACTTTCCGCGAGTCGCGATGACTTCGCGAGGCTCGTCGCGAGTCGCGACCTACTCCGTCGCGAGTCGCGACGAGCTCAGAAAAATTTGAGCTTCCGGACTCCACTTTCTGCGAGTCGCGATGACTTCGCGAGGCTCGTCGTGAGTCGCGACACCCTTCGTCGCGAGTCGCGACGAGCTCAGAACATTTTGAGCTCCCGGGCTGTACTTTCCGCGCGTCGCGATGACGTCGCGAGGCTCGTCGCGAGTCGCGACGTGCTCAGTAACTTTTGAAAATTTTTTGAGCCTGGATTTCAAGTTTCCAAGCTTCCAAGTTTCCAAATGATTTTAAACATTGCATAATCCTTCCTTCTTCTCCACCCAACACTCCCAAGAACATCACATACCTCTCATTTCTTCCACCATCATACATATATTGGCATATGAACATTCTTGCATCTTTATAGTACATTTGTTGATTGTAGTATGTCGACTACATCACTGTGACCAAAAGTTCTGAGCCTATAATGATGCTTGTATACATGTCAATATATGTTGGATATTTTTCATGCATAATCTTATAGTGGTGATTGAGGGTTGATTGGTTGTTCTTTGACAATACTATGGTTATTAACTCTTGATGCTAAACCAAGTATTACATATCCTTATGTACTTGTGAGTTTAATGTGTTCTTCGTGGTGTAGTCTTGATCAAACGGCGCCATGGAGAAAATGTTTTTCTCGAGGGGTGAGTTCTTCTACGGCATTTTTGCTCACCCTTCCGGTTCCGAAACCTATCTCGGGACCATCCAAGTACTTGGATATCGCCATATCACCAGCGAATTGCGGAGACACGGGTGTCACTCTAACTCCCTTACCTTGGTTTTTATTGTTCTTGCCTTACATGTTTACATTTCGGGCAATGTAATGTTTTAAGTGTGGGGAGGGGTTAGAGGATTCACATGCATGCTACATTGTTTTGGAATGCTTTTTGCTACTTTTCATTGGAAAAACATGAGAAAAAGAAAAAAAAATATATATATATAAAAAAAAAAAAAAAAGAAAACCCGCTAAGTTGAAAACCCGAGAGGGCAACTTAGACAACATTGGGAGCCCGGATAGGTCGAAAACCCTTAAAGGGCGGCCTAGGCAAAAATGAGAGGCTAAAATGTGCGGAAAAAGGTGAGATGTGAGCTAAAGAAACATGATGTGTGGCTAGGATGAAAACTCGAAAGAGCTCCTAGGCAAAATGAGAGAAATTGAGAGAAATTGAAAAATGCGATGATTTCACTCATTTACCGGCGTTGGAGTCATAAGGTTGCGGTTGTCACACGGATGGATCGGGTAGCTCAACATCTATAGACCTCTGGGGTTTGGGTAGCTTAGTGGGTTAGGAAACGGAGTATGGTTATGAAATTCTTGATCTCTTTCTACTTCGTTTTTGGTTGATATATTGGCATTAGGTGAAGCATGTGTTTAAAACTTCCTCTATGGTTTTAGCTTCATTTTGTGTCATTGGATTCTGGGAATATCAATTCTGGGCTGTGCAATAATTTTATGGGTAGTGAATTGATAAGTGGTAGGTTTGGTTAGATTTAGGATTGGGGATGTGTGTGTGCAAAATTCTCATGTGAGCTTTTATTTTGGGATTTTTGAGATTGAGAGTTTTTGTGAGGCTTTGATTGGGGGATTAGTTTAGGTTTTGGGATATATCATTTACTCCGCATGCTTGAATCTTTTCTTACTCGAGGGCGAGTAAGGTTTAAGTGTGGGAAGGTTTGATATGTCCATTTTGTGTGGTTATTTTGGGGGTTTTAGGATGTGGATATGCCATTTCCTCCGTATGCTTAAATCTTTTCTTACTCGAGGACGAGTAAGGTTTAAGTGTGGGGAGGTTTGATGTGTCCATTTTGGGCGCATTATTTAGTAGTATTTAGGATCACTTTTGTGCTCTTTTATTATTGAGAGCTTGTGTTTTACCTTGAAATTCACTTAGGAGAGGTAAAAGCAACTTTGTACTCTTTTACCTCTTTTAAGTGGATTTTGTGTGACAAGGGAAGAACACGGAACCAACGAAGACCGGAAGACATTGAAGACTATACTTTCGAAGACTTTTGGATACTCACTTCGAAGACATGAAGACCGGAGGCCGTTGAAGACCATTTTGGAGCTGTTGAAGACTTGAAGATTGAGAGGGATGGCTATGAAGAAGACAAAGAAACAATGCAAAACTATGGCTGCCGTCGCGACACCGTCGCAAGTCGCGACCTCGCGACCAACACCGTCGCGAGTCGCGACGAACTCCGTCGCGAGTCGCGACCATCGGGCGGCCAGAAATCTTTCTTATTTTCTTTGCACTATAAATACCATCTCTTTTCCCTCTTCTTCTCCAAGCCTTCCAGCCCGCCTTTCTCTGGTTTTTGGGCTCAAACCTAGGTTTTTCTTCTTCTTTTCTTTTCTTAGCTTTCTCTTAGTTTGATTATGTCTTTTCTTGTTGTTCTAGAGTAGTTCTTGTTCTTGGGAGCAAAGGATTGAAGCTTCCACTATCTATGTAGCAAGAACTCATTTATATCTATCTATTTGGTATTTTTGCTATTGTGCAATTATTGTGCTTTGGATGATAATTGTTGATTGCATTGATGTTGTTGAGAGCTTGATGATATGAAATGCTTGGATTAATTGCTAGCTAGGGTTTGGGGGATTTGGGTTAATTTCCCCCCTGTTCTTGTTAGCAATGTGAGAGTATGAATTAGAGCTTTCGATTGCGTTAGTGTGTTGACAATGTGCTAGGCGAATGTGATTGATGTCGAACTCTTCGTCATGTTCGTTTGTGTAGCAAACGAGAGAGTCATATGCTCGCGGATGAATGTGCGTTGCACGTTCATCCAATCTCGTGTAATTGCATGAATTGGTTCAATGCCTAGTCACGGTGTAGTGGTCATAGGCATTGCCAAGCTTGTTGGTCCTTCGTGCTAAATGCCACCAATGTCGCCTTGAGTCGTGGTCGCGACTCGGGAGCCATTGGTGAGGTTTGACGAGAGATGTCGAACTCACTCTCGCAAACTACGAACTAAGAAGGATAGGGGTTCAGTCTCCACGACAAGTAGTTGAAGTATTGAATAGGTGATTTAAACTCATTCTTGAAGCATTTGTTATTTGGCGTTTATGTACTCTTGACGGTGTGTTTCGCTGCATGTGTGCCATGAGTGGTTTGAGCATAGGGAGTGCTTGTGTGGTTGAATTGCTCAGGTGTAGGAACGTGACGAATTCCGTAGCACCTTTGCATGAAGATCCACGAGCATGAACTTAGAACTCCTTGTGGTGTGTGTGTTGTGGTACTCGATAGATGGGGTGTGTGATTGTTGGGTCATGAATGCTATATGATGGAATGTGTGAATGATTCGATGAACTACATTAGATGTGGAAGTGGATATCCGTTGCCCCCAAGGCATTTTATCTTTGTAGTTTAAAACCCTTTTTCTTTAGTTTCTTTTGATGATTAGCATAGTCACTTGACGTTGCTAGTTATCTTTGTTAACTTAGGAACCAACCAACCAACCAACCCCCCCCCCCCCCCTTTACTTGTTTTTAAGTGTGTGTAAATATAGTTACTCCTAGCCTAGTATCAACCATTTGTGCTTGATTGCTTAGGAAGATCCCTCTTCTCATTGGACGACCCCGATTTGCCACTATCTACCTAGTGTAGAAAGTAAGCACTGAGGGCTTATAAATTATCTTTTGGCGCGCGGGCGCGACGACCGCCCGCGCCTGTCATGTTACCCCTTATGAAGCAAACTATCTTATTCGAGAGGTTCGTGAAAGAATATGTGGTAGTTATCAGGGGGCTCAATCGGTGGCAAGAAAGCTCATTTGAGAAGGGTACTATTGGCCAATGATGTTTGATAACGCGAACATATACATACAGGCTTGTCACTAGTGCCAAAAACACACTCCCACATTCCACATTCCGCAAAAAGAGATGACAAATATTTATAATTCACGGCCATTCGATAAGTGGGGGATTGATCTGTAGGACCTTTTCCTAAATCCCCATGGAAGTTCAAGTACCTTATAGTTGTTGATTATTTCACAAAGTGGGTCAAGGTCTAGCCTTTAACAAACATAAGGGGAAAGATAGTCATTGCATTTTGTTGGAAGAATATTATATGCCGCTTTGGGATTCCAAGGACAATAATTACTGATAATGGAACACAATTTGCCCAAGACCAGTTCAAAATGTGGTGTAAAGAGTATAAGATTTAACAAAAGATGATGACAGTCTATTATCCTCAAGCTAATGGTGAGGTAGAAGTAACCAGTCGGACGATAGTCACTGGTATTCGAGTTAGGCTCAAGGGGGCAGAAGGAAACTAAATATTCGAGATACCGAATGTTTTATGGGCATACTGAAGGGCTGAGTCTTCTTCCACTAGTGAAACACCCTATAGCCTTGTGTATGTTTTGAAGGCAGTCATTTCTGTGGAGATAGGAGTTCCTAGTCTGAGGTTGATGGCTGCATTAAATGATACAACTAATCACAAAAACCACTGCCTAGACCTTGATATGGTGAAAGAAAGGCAAGAGCTGGCATCCCTGCATGAAGCAAGAATAAAAGACAGGGTCAAAAGATATATGATAGAAGGGTAAATAAAGTGCTTTTTAGCCCAGGAGATTTGGTGATGAGAAAAAAAATGAGAAGAGTCGCTGAGAAACTTACAGGAAATTGGCTTCCAATTGGGAAGGATACTGAGTGGTCAAAGCACATCCAGGAGGTAGCTATGTCCTCGAATCTATAGTTAGAGTTTGAGTGCCTGGAATATGGAACATTACTAATTTGAGGAAATATTTCCAGTTTTCAACACATGAGTGACATGCTGATAAGCGGTACTCTGTACATTAGCCCATCTAAGGCTGAGGAGTTGAGTCAAAAGCTAATAAGCGGCACTCTGATGATAATACCAGCTAAGGCTAATGAACGAGTGAAATGCTGATAAGCGGCACTCTCATAGTACCCTTGTAATCTTGATTACTTATCTAACGGAAATATTCTTGTAGGATGTAGGTGGAAACACCGAACCTGGGTAAAATTTCTTGCGTTCTTGCATTTTAAAATTTCTTTTAACTATAATAACTATTCATGTTAAATCATAGAAAGATCGAGTGATATACTGATAAGCAGCACTCCACAATTAACTTCAATCTTGATTCATAACTAAGCGAAATCCTGATAAGCGGCACTCATTGTGAATCCTCGAACTCATATACTTAATGATTTGACTATGGGAGAATTTGGATAAGCAGCTCAAACCCCATTCACGCCAACTAAGTCCTTCGAACACTGCCTTATGAAAAAAACAGTCTGATATATTATACTTTTGGGCTATCTTATATCATTCACCTAATGGGGGTAATTCGTGAGGTAATCTTTGCTAAAAATTGAAAATAGGTTGAAATTTACAATCTGATTGAGTAATAACAACCAAATCAGTGTCAATTACGTTGTGATAACAAACTTAAAAGTTTCATATATATATATATATATAACTTTTAAGTTTGTTATTATATACATATATAAGGTACATGATACATTAAATCGTTGGAATACAGTGAAAGTATGCACAAACTATGAGAACTAGAATAATAGCATGGACAAAATCTATCTATTTGGCTGAATGGGCCAACTGTCCCAATCTTCTAATTGCTCAAGCTCTTCCATCTTAATGTCGGTTGCACATTGAAGATCTTTCATATGCTCTTCTGCAGGGTACTCCAATGGGTTCAAAATCTTTGTTTTACATTGCCTTGTTGCAGGCCTGTTATCCAAATACCCCGAAGTGGATCGTTCACCTCAAAGGTATCTTTTTGAAGACTTTTTAGTAGTATTACTCAAAGATACACAATTTCTATTGGCTCTTCTAGATACTGAGTTCTTAGAACGGGAGGATCTATGGACACTCAAGGGGGGTAAGTGCTGGATCGCAATTTTTTCAGCCACTCTAGGATAGCGCAGAAGCTGCTTTTTGCCGGCCAGTCCCATTTTCATATACTGTGAACTCTGTGATCTAATAGCGGGACGCCTTAAGCATAAATTTCAGAAAATGTAGGGAATCTATCAAATATGGAGTGGGGATATCATGGGAGAGGTAATGAGCCCAAAGGCTCACGTCGTACAGAGTAATCCTTTCCTCATATTCTTTAATTTGTATCTTCCAAGACTCGACTTCCCCCAAGAGTCGAGCATTCTCAGTGATGAGGGATTCTACTAATGAAGGGTCTTTGCCATAAGATGTTTCCTATGTTGGCAAGGTTTCCTCTAGCCTACCGATTTCACTTAAGGCTACCTGATGAATTTGTACCACCTCATCCAATTGTGACCTAAACTTGTGTGCTTCACCCATGCTAGCAATCAAGTGAACTTTGGGGACAGGAAGCCTATTGGCGTTAGCAACGCATCTTTTTAAAGATCCAAATTGACTATTTATTTGGTGTATTCTCTTCTAATAGTCTTGCTCATCACAATCCTCCACAACCTCGAGTGAAACTACTCTGTTGTACTTTTTGGTTAAGAAATTCTTCACAAATCCTTAAAGTCAGGATGTTCCTTAGACTGCCATAATTTCAACTCCTCCTCGAGCTGACAACTCTTATCTTGTAAGGAGCTCTTCTCTTCATTGCATTTTTCAAGGTTCAACATCGCCTTCATTAGATGCTCACTGGTTTCATTCAACTCTATTCAAGTTTTTGATAGTTCTATGTAAGCGATTTCTAATTGCCTTTTCAATGTGTTACACTACGAGAGGAAAGTTTTTTAAAAAATAAGTAAATGATCAGCAGATAAATGCCTTTTTCGTTAAAGGAAAGGAAGATACATGAGGGGGGCAACCATGAGGAAAAATTACACTTCATTTCCTACCCTAGTATTCTCCTTGGTGGTAGATGGACCCTGATCCCCCACAGCTTTCTCCACCAAAGTTGGCAAATGAATGGGACCGGCCGCTATTCTCTCAGGGGTTAGTTCTTAAACCCCTTCAACTATGAGAAAATGCCCACTGGACTTAAGGTAGTCCAGCAGAGAAAAACTCAAGCTGCCATCCTTTACTGGCTCATCCCATTT
Source organism: Rubia yunnanensis (assembly GCA_037428765.1). Classification (NCBI taxonomy): domain Eukaryota; kingdom Viridiplantae; phylum Streptophyta; class Magnoliopsida; order Gentianales; family Rubiaceae; genus Rubia; species Rubia yunnanensis. The sequence continues at coordinate 61,970,996 of CM075066.1, forward strand.
CTTATCCAGAACATCCACAAGCTCAAGCTTGATGAGGTCATCCAGCAATTTGGCATCATCCTCGACAAGGAGGAAACTAGTTTGTGTTCTAATGTTTCCTCGACTAGAACGATGCACCCAAGTTGCTTGGCCAGTTAGAGAAGCTCAACGAAGAATTTGAAAAACTCAGTACTGTTACATAGCCATCCATAGCCGTTACATGTTATTTAAATCTACGGCCACTCATCGGTCATCCATAGCTGCTACATGTTATTTTAAATGTGATAAATCGTGAATGGTTAAACATCATACAACACTCAATTGTTGTTCAATTATTGTGGGAATGAATGACATGTTAATTAAAACCAGAAAAATTATGACATATATTACAAATAAATGTAACAATATATTAAAATACATGAAGTTGATATAAAATTGAAACATTAATTATATTTAACCTCCATTTTCTACGTTAAAGGCATTCAGATTTTTAGAGCGACAAGTGAAAAGACAACTCCATCCATCTAAATGCTAGAAGTTCATCGATAACTCCCTTTGTTCCTATCACAACCAATACACAAAAACAATATTTATCTTCCAATTGGGCAGTACACAAAAACACACATATTATAGTCATACGTTGATGAGACGTCAAATGCATGTATTTTCCGAAGCATTTAACATCTCTTTTATCATATTTTTGTTGTAAGATTACTAGATTTAGTAGGTTTACATGATAAGGGGTTTAGATGACCATTTTCGGTTTTTATATCTAAATCCTTCATTTTGTAACCTATGTTTAGTCTAATGGACTTTTGGTCCTTATGAGCATCTAGATTCCTTTTTGTAAGATTAATTTTTAGATTGCTCATGATCACTTAGGAGTGGTTTAGTGAAGGCCATTCGAAAGGATGGTAGAAGATGGAAGGCCACTCACCAAGTGGTAGAAGATAAAGTGAAGAAAGGAGAGCAAACCAAAGGGTGAAGAATGATCTATGTTTTGAAGCAGATTTTTGAGAATTTTCTGAGAAGAATCAGCCTCCAAGAGTGGTACCATTGGATCCCTCTTCTCGAGTACTATAAGAACTCCCAAAACGGATCAACGGTTCACCCGGAGGAAGCAAAACAAAATGGGACTTTTTTTCGTCACGATGAGTGTGTCGCGACTCGCGAAATGTTGACCTGAGAGCTCAAAATTTTACTGATCTGGTCGCGACTCGTGAAGGAGGCATCACGACTCGTGATTACTGCCCTGCAACTTGTGTTTTACTCCCTTTTTTCTTGTACTATAAATAGCTTTTCACCCTCCTTCCTCCCCAACTCTCTAAGCCCGACTTGGGGGCTCCAAAACCCTAGTTTTTCACCATTTTCATCTGTTTCTTCTTCTTTCTTTGTAGATCTTTGTTCTATGTTATGGGTTTTGATTATCTAGCTTGGTTTTGTACTTGGGAGAAATTGATTGAAACTTCCTTCCTAATGTCTTAAGAATTATTTCTATCTATCTATTGCTTTCTCTATTGTGCATTTCTTGAGCTTTGAATGTGGATTGTTAATGGCATTGATGTTGTTGGAAGCTTGAGTATATGAATTGCTTGTATGATTACTTGTTAGGGTTGGGAGAAAGTAGCTAATTCTCCCATCTTTTAATGTAGAATCCAAGAGCATGAGTTAGAGCTTCTTAAATGATGTTGGTGTGTTGATAATTGCTAGATGAATGTGATGATGTCAAGCTCGTTGTCATGTTTGTTTTAGGTAGCAAATGAGAGAGGTTTATGAATGTCGATCGTTCTTGACTAATCTTGTGTAAATGCATGAATTGGTTAAATGCTTAAACACGGTGTAGTGTTTATAAGTGTTGCCAAGCTTGTTGATTCTTCATGCTAAATGCCATCAATGGGATACTCTTAGTACTAAGGGAGTCATTGGTGAGGTTTGCAAAGAGATGTTGAATTCACTCTTGCAAACTACTATCTAAGAATGATGGAAGATTTATCTTCACAACATGTAGTTGAAGTAGTGAATAGATTGTTTCACTCGTTCTTGAAGCCTTTATTATTTAGCATTTATGTATTCTTGATGCTATGTTTCACTTCATTTATGTCATGGGTTGTTTGAGAATAGGAAGTGTTTTTATGATTGAAGTGTTCGGGTGTTAGGAAAGTGACGAATTCCTTAGCTCCTTTGCATGAAAATTGATGAACATGAACTTAGAATTTCCTGTGCATAATGTGTTGTGATTCTTGCTAGATAAGTATGTTAATGTTAAGTCAAGTAATGAATGTGATAGAGTGAGTGAATGGTTCAATGATCTACATTAGGTTTAGAAGTGGATATCAATTGCCCCCAAGGCTTTATCTTTGTAGTTTAAACCCCCTTTTCTTAGTTTTGTTTGATGATTAGCCTAGTTACCTGACTTTGCTAGTTATCTTGTCTTTTTAATATCATAACTTAGGACCACCAAAAAACCAAATCCCCCCCCCATTTACATGCATTTATATGTATGTATATATATCTACTCCTAGCCTAATATTAACCTTTTGTGCCTAAACGCTTAGGAAGATCCCTCTTCTTCGTGGACGACCCCGACTTGCTGCTATCTACTTAGTTGTAGATAGTAAGCATTTAGGGCTTATAAATATTAACTTTGAGAGGTATGGCGATGACCTCCCATAGGTAGACAACATTATTCTCAATATAGGAATAGTAACTGATCTGAATGAAAGCAATGTCGCACACATAAAAACCGATGTTGCAAAGACCGAGTTAAAAGTGACATCGGATATTCTAAATATTGCTAATCTCAACACTTCTTTGACCTATGCATTTTCGATCCTTATTCGGTACCGTATTTTATGGAGCGATTAACTGTGACCGACTTCGCACATTCATATTGTGTTCATCCGAATCTAAGATTTTTTTATCATTCTTTACAAACATGGCATCATATTGGAAACAAAAACAGCATACAGTACATTACATATAACACGATCATTCATCCTTCATGATAGTCTTCGATCTTTGATGAATGAGGTAAAAAACATATAGAAGTATATGGTAACAAAATGCTAAATGAACATGGAAAAGATGGAAAAGTACCTTAACTAATTTGAACCTATAAATGCTCCACCCTTGGATACTTGTTGATGGTTGTGGGAAGCAATTTGATTGAGCCCTTTCATTGTTGTAATGGTGTAAATGGATAGAGTGGGTTTGTAGGATTAGTATTGGAAATGGCAATGGGTGTTAGTTCTGATAGTTATTGACATGAAATAGGGTTGTGGGAAATTTTTATTGAAATTTTTTGTCTGAAATTTTGTCTCTGCTAGAAATTTCAGATTGAGCAACGTCGCTTGATATACGGTACATTTTTTGTTATATGCGACAAGTGCGCGACGACGCATATGTGATCATAGTATAATATTCAAAATTTGTCATAAAATTCTCTGTTTAAAAGTTTTGGACCCTTCCATCGATCTGTTTATGCCCAAATCAGAACAACATTATCATCAAAATTTGAATAAAAAAATACTATCTGCAATTTTGCATTTCGACATCTCCCACTTTCTTGGAGGGAACTAAGTGAAAAATAAAAAAAGAAAATGGGTTGTCCCTAACTCGATTCCGATCATCCCAAAAATTAGCTTTGCCATCCCTAGTCGAACTTATAATAACTGGGAGTAATAAAGAAACTAGTCTTATTCCACATAGACTTCCACAAGTTCTTACGACTGACGTTCGTATATTTTTAAGTAACCATCTGCAATTTACTCTAGACCACGTACTGGCACTTTCTAAAATCTCTGCCCCATAAAATCACATGAAATTTCATAGTCTAGGTTTTTTATGAAACATAAAAGTAACAAAATTTGACGGACGGAATTTTATTACTTTTATGTTTCATAAAAAACCTAGAATATGAAATTTCATGTGATTTTATGGGGCAGAAATTATCGTTCCCATAATCCTTATCATAAGTGTATTAATGTAATACTATAAAAAAATGGACGATTACCCAGGTTCGCATGCCTGTAAGACAGTATGCATAATTTCCATACGAAACGTTTGGCGTTTTGTCCAGGAGCATGTCTCTTAAGTGTAGTGACATGAAAAGAAGCTTGGGCCATAGTGTAATTTCTCCAGAGTTTTATAATGTATTGTTCGTGAATGATTTATGCCGGTTACGGTGATGCGTTCGGCCAAATTGGAACATGGTGGTCATGACAATGTGAATTACATAAGCGTATCTCCAATTTTTCCTTTCGACGTCTCCCATTTTTTGAAGGGACCTAAGTGCAAAAAATAAAAAAGAAAACTGGCTGTCCCAAACTCGATTCTGATCGTCCCAAAAAGAATTTTTGTCATCCATATATAGTCAAAACTATAATAACCGAGAGTAATAAAGAAACTGGTCTTATTCCACATAGACTTCCACAAGTTCTTATAACTGGCACTCGTATACTTTAAAGTAATCATCTACAGTTTACTTTAGACCACATACTGGCGCTTTCAAAAATTTGATGGACGGAATTTTATTACTTTTATATTTCATAAAAAACCAAGAATATGAAATTTCATGTGATTTTATGTTGCGGAAAGTATCGTTCCCATAACGCTTGTCGTAAGTGTATTAATGGAATACTATAAAAAATAACCAAACGATTACCCAGGTTTGCATACCTGTAGGATAGTACGCATAATTTCCAAATAGAACATTTGTCGTTATGTTGAGGTGCATGTCTCTTAATCGTAGTGACATGCAAGGAAGTTTGGGCCATAGTGTAATTTCCCCAGAGTTTCGTAATGTACTATCCGTGAATAAGTTGTGCCTGTTTCGATGACGCGTTCATGGCCAAATTGGAAAATGATGATGGAATTTGATGGACGGAATTTTATTAATTTTATATTTCATAAAAAAACCTAGACTGTGAAAATTGGGCTATTCGGCCTGCAATCTATTGTTACGATGTCGCTCTGTTGTCGGTCAATATTCGATGATGATAACATGGATGCGACATCGTGCATTTGTGATTTCAATGCACCACTAATCAGGGTTGTGGTCATTTTTGGTTTAGGCCGCCCCTCTAATACGGCCCAGTGTTATTATAAGTGATGTTGGGCATTCTTCGATCCCCTGTCGGATTGGTCAATTTGTTTCGTGACATCGACTTATATCGATTTGATTACCTCTGGTCCTGGCCTAAATTTATAATGATTGGGCCCAATCATATATGTGGTCCAAAACCAACGAACAGTGACGTCACACTATATTTTTTGTCTTGGTCTTTCTTTGCGACATAGCTTGTGACGTCACACCTGTGATTAAACGGCAGCGTTTCGCTGCAGGTATATAAATAGCTGACCACCCTCCCCCTTCACATTCCCAACCAATGATGTCGTACCAAAACCTCCCACTTGAAAAAAACTGTCAGAAAAAATACAAATCTCAACGCAAGACCTTGGTCTCATATCATTATAGCCCCCAAAACCCATATTCAATTGCTTTAGACGTAGTACATTGGCGGATTTCTTTAAAGGGAAAGAGCAAGATACCCAAACTGAGGTAAGGCTTTTCTGATCAAGCTTGATGTTGGTTTTTTGGGTTTCATATACTTCTTTTGTTGCCCAATGCTTGTTTTTATAATCGTGGCATGTTAGCTTTCTTACTTTGTGATGTTGATGTTAGTTAATATTATAGGTGTTTTAGGACCATTTGTGTTCCAGTCACATACTGTTTCAGCTTAGTCGATTGTCCTTGCGACGTCGTACATTATAACACATGTATATGTGATTTTTCATAGCTCACATCGGTCTAGCCAAAGTGTCTGCGACATGGATGCGAAGCCGGCCAAAACACATTAACATTATGGGGTTCTTGACCATTGCACTCACTGTTCTATGTTTCTTTGTTTCTCAGATGGCTCAAAAGAAGTAGTCGGCTAGGAGGAAAAGGGAGGACACCACAGGAGCATGTCCATCACTCACCAAGAAGGAAAAGACAAAGGTCACCCCTTCATTACCGACATGGGACAAAATACGCTTCATCAAAGAGGAGTTAAAGAGGCATGTCTAACCTGACTCCCCCTGGGGTCATTAATCATAGCTAATTAACCCAGGTGGAGGCTTTCCTGTGGGAAGATCAGAAGATAGAAATTTATAGTTGTGCACCCTATTCTCACTGCTACGCTACCTATAGGGTAGTTAGCGGTAAGCCCTGGATTTGTCCACAGAGATGCTAGGTCTAATGTATCAATCAAAACACAACCTCGTACGGGTCATCAATCCATATGATGGAAAGGAATAGCTAGTAATCAAACATGCAAAGGGGGGTTTTGGTTTTTCAGTCTAAAAACTATTAAGAATAAAATTAAAAAAGCAAAGTACACTATTAAACTAAGCACTTGGGGAATCATTGAGAAACATGGTCAATCTAATGCTTCTCTCCTCGATTCATTCACATAGATATTTAGGCAAACCTAATAAAGTGTCCATAATATGTGGTGTGGTCGATGGCATACACTTCCATGTCCCTATCATAGTGGGTTATCTCGTAACCCTCATCGACACCGCCATCGTAATTAAGGGAGTACAACAAGACTGTTGTTGTAGCTCTGTTTCTCTCCCATGTGATTACGTCTTAGACTTCCACTACGCAAGCACTACTTCCCTCGGGTCCTGTCAATTAGGCCCAAGGGCCATTGACACCTTTTCTATGATGTAAGGTATCTCACAACCCTAGTTTGTTACTATTAGCTATCTCTACCTAAAACCTCTCGAACAACTTTAGGAAGTCAGCTAAGACTGGTGCAATGGAAAGTAAGTCAGAGCATTCTCGAATCTCGTGCACACACCCACGCGGCTGCGTTCTCCCTTACCCATTCTAACAACCAGGTTTCTTTTCCCAAGGGGGAAACGATATTTTCACCATACATGAATATAGGCCAAAGTGTGTGCTTATATGTGGTGTACTATTCATGCATTTCAAATAATCAAGCATAATCATAATAATATCATGAACACAAAACTAGGAGGAACTAAAGAATCTCAAAAAGCATGTATATATTTAGACCATGCTACTACAATTTATCCCCAAGATATAGAAACTACTCCCTAGACATGGAAATCAAATAAAGATTTGAATTCCACATCTTAGGATCAAAGAGAAAGAAAGAAAAGAAAAAAAGAGAGTTCTCTCCTAAATACAAAGATAACACTACTAATGATAAAGTGTCCAAGCTACTCTTGGATATGAGGTGTATAAACCTAGTAAACAAAGGTTATGTTTATAGTATTAGGAGATTGGGCCTAAAAATAGGCCAAAATAGGGTAAACCCTAGCTCAGCCACCGCACTGCGTGGGGCATCACGGATGGTGCGGCTCGTAGAATGTTCTTGGCATGGGGTGCAAGACTGGGCATAGGGCACAAGAGTGGGAGCGGGCTGCGTCCATTCATGTGGAGTGGGGTACCTCATCTTGTGTGTGGTGTAGATCTTCAAGAGGTGTGGGGCACGAGGCTTTGGCGGGAAGCGTCTACCCCCTAACACGGGCAGCGTCGTCTGGTGTGGAGCGCCATCAAGATGCTGAAAATAAAAATTCTGATCCACGCCGTGGCTGTTAGCGCGAGCCATGGTCAGGAAAGGTTCTCGCTCTGGAACTTTGGCACTGGCCATTTGATTTTCCACACCCTTCCGGCTGGTCTTATCATATTGAGCTTGGAACGGTGCGGGATGCCAAAAAAGGGACATCGTGTGCCCATATTTAACCACGTGGAGGGGGTCTTCACTTCATGCTGGTGGCCCATAGCATTTGGCGCAGTTCGCGCTATAGCTTCGTGCTGGTCTTCTTGGCGCGGGGCTGCTCCTTTGGTGCGGGCCGTTGGTGCCAAACCCTGAAAGGCCCATGCTGACCCGTTTATACCTTGGCCAGCTGAACTAGTTTCCTTGGCTACGAGTGAACCATTAGTCCTACTTGAGATTTGTAGTAGTAGATTTTGTAGTGCTCGAGGAGGCAAATTCAATGGAACCAGCCTTGATGGCTAATTCTTATAGGATAATTCTCAGACTTAAGCACAACTCATTGAAACACGATTCCCCATTTCTTTGTGGCCATTTTGAATTCCATTTCCGCCTATCTTTGGTTTCAATCTCCTTCTACCATGAATTGATGCTCGTGGCCTTCGTCCTCTACCATTCTAGTGTGAATGGCCTTTGTCTTTACTACCGCCTTTGTGAACGGCCTTTAATATCTTCTACCGCTCTTATGAACGGCCTTCACATAGAATGTAAACAAAAAGTACCCACGGGGGACCTACTAAAGATGATTACAAGAAAGATCAAGGACCCCATGGATACAAGATGTCTATTGGTACCAATTAAGTCTACAAAATGCAGGATTTAGACAAGAAATCCAAACATGGCCGTCTAAACCCCTTGTCACGTAAACTCAACTAATACTAGCAATCCACCAAATAGAACTAGGTAAAAAGTATGCCATGTGCAACAGTTAACGCACGCATAATGAAGCAGATCAAACTCCCCCACACTTAACCCTTTACTCGTCCTCTGTAAATAAAAGACAAGACAAAGAATCAAGAGAAATGTAGCATGCAGGCATAAGTTAATCGAGGCATTCAACTTATTCCCAGATTACTCCGTTTCCCCCCAAAAGAGTAAGAATCTCATAACTCTCACACTCCCCGAAAAACATAAGCAATCAAAACACCCAAAAGTAAAGTGTGGAAAAAGGTAAGCCAAAAAGATAAGTGTATAAGCTAGCTTAGTTTTCCCAAAATGATCCCAAAAGCAATCAAAGATCGTCTTAAAAAATAATCCACTGCGGAAGCATGCATTCAACCTAGCTTTTTGTCTTCTCTCAATTTCTCTCATTTTTCCTAGGAGCCCCTTCGGGTTTTCATCCTAGCTTTTAAACAGAATGGGTACTCACTTCTCACCTTTTTCCCCACGGCATCTCATGTTTGCCTAGGCTCGTAAGCCTACCTGGGCTAGCCACTCATTTTTACGTAGGTCTTTCAACCTATCCGGGCTTTTCCTAATGTTACCCAAGTCACCCTTTTGGGTTTTCGACTTGTCCAAGTTTTTAAATATTTTTTTCAATTTTTCTATTTTTTTTTGTGTAACACAAAATTGCCCAAAAGTGGGCTTCATACTACAAAAGATAATCAAACACAAAAAATACACCACCAATTTCCTAAAACATCCTACCCCATGCAAACTAGAGATCCTAGCAGCATGTAATGCCACCAAATATCCATCCAAATTCATCCCCCAATAATCAAAAAAACATTATCAAAAAAAAAGAAAAACAACTACCAATGTAATCATGAAATGCACCGAGGAAATCTAAGAATGAAGACTCCATAAGTGCTCACTACTCCCTCCCTACACTTAACCGATGCAAAGTCTCCAATGCACAAACATCATGTCAAAATATAAGTGAGGTAGGGAGAATGGTGGTACTCCTTGATTCTGTTTCAATGAAATTGTCGAAAAAAAAGTCATGTATCCAAAAAGATAAAGCTCAAGTGTAATTCCATTCCAAACAAATTTCTCAAAAACACACACTCATTCAAGAATCATGATTTTCATAACATCACCGCAATGTTAATAGAGCATATAAACAAATAATTCAATGGGTTACCCAAAATTTGAAGCTAGGATTTGTAAGACCCACACAAGAAGAAGCAAAATTTTCTAATTTTTGGAAGAAAGCTTCAATTTTCTGAGTTTCACCAAGAGTGTGTGAGAGAGAGTGTTTCTTAAGAAGGAAGAATGTGTAGGATACGGATGAAATTTTTAGAATTCTCAAATTAGGGGACAATAGAGTAAAACAATCAATTCCAATGGATATTGAAAGTATTTTCAAAAATTCTAAGAAATTAGGGAATTCCAAAATTCTTGAACCAAAAATGCATTTTTAAGTTTGAGAATTGGAATTTTGAAAAACTTCATTGTTGGAACAAAGAAAAATTGCAAAATTGGTTTTATGTGCAAAACATGTCTAGCGCGAACCATAGGCTCGCGCCAAACATCCTGGCATGAAGTAGAGCCTCGCGCCAAACATCTCAGCACGAAGCATAACCTCACACTAAACTCCTTGGCATGAAGCATGGCCTGGTGCCGAGCATCTCAGCACGAAGCATCCACCAAAATTTTCCCAATCCTTGGTTTTTCCCTCTTTTTCGAAAAACTATGTCACCTTTCAAATCCAAATCCATCCAATTACAAACATGAGTCTTGAGCTCAAAATTTCAATCCAAATAAGAGTTTTATCTCAAAAATCCTCATAGCAAAGATTCATAGAAAAAGTAATTATTCACTAATTAAAACACTAAAACAAAAGAAACACGGTATATTTATTGTTGTCCTCTCGACTTATTTTCCTGAAATTAAGTTTTCACAAATTTTGTTCACCAAGGAGGGGGTCACCCTCCTTGGTCAAGCCCAAAGCTCCCCACTCGAAGTAGGGTTTCAGTCTTTGCCCATTAATCACCAACTCTGAGCCATCCTTTTCATTCTTAACCTTGACCGCTGCCTGATTAAATACCTTTGTCACTTCATAAGGCCCTTCCTATCTTGATCTTAATTTTCCGGGAAAGAGACAGAACTTAGACTAGTATACGAGGACTATTTTTCCCACAAGAAGTGCTTATTCACTATACTCTTATCATATCTAGCTTTCGTTCTTTCTTTATAGATCAAAGTGGTGGCATACGAGTTACGCCTAATTTCTTCAAGTTCTAGTAACTGTGACTTTTTATTATTCCCAGCTTTACCCAATTCTAAGTTAAGGTGCTTGACGGCCCAATGTGTCTTGAATTCAAGCTCAACTGGGAGGTGGTATCTCTTGCCAAAAAGGATCCTGGAAGGTGACATGCGAATTGGAGTTTTACATGCAGTGTGGTAAGCCCAGAGAGCGTTATCCAACCAAGCACTCCAATCCTTTCTAGAGGTATTCACTATTTTTTCAAGAATGGCATTGATTTCGCGGTTGGATATTTCTCCTTGGCTATTGGTCTGTGGGTGGTAGGCAGTGGATGTCCTATAGGTTACTTCATATTTTTCAAGCAACGTTTCCATGACTTTGTTGTAAAAGTGGGTTCCTCTATCACTGACCAAGAACTAGGGTACACCAAATCGTGAAAAGATATTGGACTTGAGAAAGCTGACCTCAGTTGCTAAATCATTCTTCTTTGTGGCTTTGGCTTCTACCCACTTGGACATATAGTCTACTTGCACTAATATGTAATAATTCCCATTGGACTTTGGAAATGGTCCCATAAAATTTATGCCCCACATGTCAAAAACCTCTATTGGTATCGAAAAGGTTTAGGCATCTCATTTTTGGATGAGATGTTCCCTATCCTTTGGCATTGGTTGCATGATGACACCAAAAGTTTAGTATCTGATAGTATAGTAGGCCAGTATAAACTACAGTCCGTTACCCTCCTTGTGGTTCTTTTGTATCCAAAATGGCCCTTGACTTGGGATGAATTGCACATCTTATGGACACGGTTTATCTCATCATCGGGGACACATCTTTTAATTTCTTAATCAGAACAGTGCTTCCACATGTAAGGGTCATCCCACACATATTCCTTTGCTTAATTCATCAACCTCTCCTTTATTTATTTGTCAAAATATGGGAGGGACTCTCCGGTGGTGAAGTAATTCACTATATTGGCATACCAAGGCTGGCAAGTTATTACCCCGAACAATTGCTAGTCAGGAATTCCTCCCAATAGGTTCTTGCTTTGCCTTTTCTTTGACTGCTTCTGGGCTCTCGGGTATTGGTATTCTACTTAGGTGGTCTGCCACTACTTTTTCAGTGCCCTTCTTATCCCTTACCTCTAGGTAAAATTTTCTTAAAAGAAGTATCCACCTAATAAGTCTCGGCTTGGCTTCTTTCTTAATCATAAGATGATGGAGTCCTGCATGGTCTGTGTACACTATGACCTTGGTTCCTAAGAGGTATTGACGAAACTTTTCTAGGGAAAAAACTATGGCCAGTAACTCCTTCTCTGTGGTAGAGTAGTTGCGTTGAGAATCGTTGAGAGTTACTAACACATAGTATATGACATGTGGTGCTCTACCTATCTGCTGGCCTAAAACAACGCCTATAGCATGATCACTTGCATCGCACATGATTTCAAAAGGAAGAGATCAATCTGGGGGTTGGATGATTGGAAAAGTCACTAACATGTTTTTTAAGGTGTCGAAAGCCTTTTTGCACCCTTCATCGACAATGAAGTCGACATCTTTTTGTAGAAATTAGCACAGAGGTGAGGATATTTTGGAGAAATCCTTAATGAAATAACGGTAAAAACTGGCATGGCCTAAGAATGATAACATCCTTGAAATTGGTGGGGTAAGGTAGGGGTTTGATTGTGTCGATTTTGGCTTTATTAACTTCTAACCCTTGAGCTGACACAACATGTCCTACTACTATACCTTTTTCCACCATGAAATGGTATTTCTCATAATTTAACATGAGGTTTGTGTCCATACATCACTCTAGCACCCATGCTAAATGATATAGGCATGAATCAAAGGAATCCCCGTGGATGGTGAAATCATCCATGAAGACCTTGACAAATTTCTCGATAAATTATGAGGATATGTTGACCATGTATCTATGAAAAGTACCCGAAGCATTGCAGACACCGAAAGGAATTTGCCTATAAGCAAAGGTGCCAAAAGGACAAGTGACAGTGGTTTTCTCTTGATTCTCTGGATCGATGGCTATCTGGAAGTATCCTGAATAACCATTGAGGAAAAAATAATACGCATGGCTGGCCACCCTCTCAAGCATTTGGTCAGTGAAGGGCAAGGGGAAATGGTCCTTACGAGTCACCACGGTTAAGCGGCGATAATCAATGCACACTCGTCACCCGTTTCTAAATACGGGTGGGTACCAAGTCCCCATCCTTACTCTTCACAACTGTAACCCCACTTTATTTTGGCAACACTTGCGTGGGACTCACCCAAGTGCTATCATAGATAGGATATATTACCCCATCCTTAAGTAATTTAAGGACTTTACCTTTCACTACTTCCATCATAGGCGGGTTTAATCGTCGTTGAGGTTGGCATATGGATCTTGCACCCTCCTCTAATAGTATATGATTCATGCAAGTTGAAGGGATTATACCTTCAATGCCAGCCTAAGTCTATCCTATTGCTCCCTTGAAATTTTTAAGCACATCAAGCAGTTTACCATCTTGATCATTAGTCAACCTGTTCGAGATAATCACAGGCAAGTTTCCATTTTAACCTAAGAAGGCATACTTAAGGTGTTCAGGTAAGGGCTAAGCTCAATTTCCGTTAGTTCCTCTATTGAAGGTTTGATCTCTGGTAGAACTAGCTCATCTAGGTTTTTGGGTAAGGCTTTCACATAATTCTCACATTGAGGATCAATCTCTTCCGCACTCCCCACTAGGTTAGCTTCTGAGGTATTAACAAGCATATCACTCAAAGAATTATCCTCTAAAGCTAAACCTTTAAAAATATCTCGCACGATATTGTTATACATATCAACCATTTAACCCTTTAACCCTTTGAGCTTGATCAATTGTTCATGCTCAAATTCATATTCGGGATCACCCATTTTCTTTAACAATGCTCTACACTCAGGAGATGGGACTAACCTCATCGTGATGAAATGTACCACATAGTTTCTTTTTCATCAATTGTCCAGAACACTTTGGTGGAGGTGCTTCCTCATCTATGAGCTTACACCTTCATATCAACTGGTTCACTGTACCTATTAGCTCATTCAACTTTCCACCTATCCTGCCAACACCAGAATATATTTGAACCCCACAATTTTTTATACAAGAAAATACTTGATTTTGCAGAGTTTCACTAGTTTTTGCAAAAACTAGTAAGAGCTTTGAGTATTTCTTCTCCTAGAGACTTGGGGGCTGAGATTGATTTGGGTGAGCAGTGGTATGTGCACCACTCTCGCTCTCGATGGTCTTGCTGAACTGCAATCTCTATCCCATAGTTGCTTAACCACGGGTAACACTCTGCAGGTTGGTCGAAATGACATACCCTACACAGTTTCATCTGCTGAGTGGTCTCCAACCACATCAGCAGATTACAGCTACAAAAAGCTCCACAAATGAATTAACTAAACAAAAGTGATTACTGGCTACTCTACTAATGTGTTATGGTTGATTGAAACCTAGACTGATAGCATCCCCGACAATGGTGACCAAATTTTGACCTGCCTCCCCCCGAGGTCATTAATTGTAGCTAATTAAACCAGGCGGAGGCTTTCCCGTGGGAAGATCAGAAGATAGAAATTTATAGTTTTGCACCATGTTCTCACTGCTACGCTACCTATAAGGTAGTTAGATGTAAGTTCTGGGTTTGTCCATAGAGATACTGGGTCTAATGTACCAATCAAAACACAACCTCGTATGGGTCATCAATCCGTACGAGTGAAAGGAATGGCTAGTAAAGTAAAACATGCAAATGGGAGTTTTTGGTTTTTCAATCTAAAAACTACTAAGCATAAAATTAAAAAAGAAAAGTACACTATTAAACTAAACACTTGGGGAATCATTGAGAAACATGGTTAATCTAATGCTTATATCCTCAATTCATTCACATAGATATTTAGGCAAACCTAGTAGAGTGTCCATAATACATGGTGTGGTTGATGGCATACACTTTCCCATCTCTGTCATGGCGGGTGCTCTCGCAACCCTCCATTGACATAGCCATAGTAATTAGGGGAGTACAACAAGGTCCGACCATTTTTATATGTATGTTTCTCCCCGTGCGATTACGTCCCGGGCTTCCACCACAAATGCACTACTTCCCCCGGGTCCTATCAATCAAGCTCAAAGGTCGTTGGCACCTTATCTATGATCTAAGGTATCTCACAACCCTAGTTTTCTACTATTCACTATCTCTACCTGGAACCTCTTGGATAACTTTACGAAGTTAGCAAAGACTGGTGTGATGGAAAGTAAGTTGGGGCATTCTTGAATCCCTCGTGCACACACCTACGCAGATGCGTTCTCCCTTACCCATTCTAACAACTAGGTTTCTCTTACCCATGGGGTATCGATGTTTGCACCATACATAAATATAGCCCAAAGTGTGTGCTTATATATGGTGTACTATTCATGCATTTCAAATAGTCAAGCACAATCACAATAATATTATGAACACAAAATTAGGAAGAACTAAAGAATCTAAAAAGGCATATAGATTTAGACCATGCTACTCCAATTTATCCCCAAGCTATAGAAACTACTCCCTAGACATGAAATTCAAATAAAGATTTGAATTCCACATCTTAAAATCAAAGCAAAAGAAAGGAAAGAAAAGAGAGAGTTCTCTCCTAACTATAAAGATAAAACTACTAATGATAAAGTATTCAAGCTACTCTTGGATATGAGGTAAGGTAGATAAAGCTAGTAGACAAAGGTTCTATTTATAGTAGTGGGAGATGGGCCTAAAATAGGCCCAAAATAAGCCCTAGCTCAACCACCGCCCGGTGGGGGGCGTCACAGATGGTACGGCCTGTGGAGTGTCCTTGGCGCGGGGTGCAGGCCTAGCGCGGGCCGCATCCATTCATATGGCGCGGGGCGTCTGATATGGTGTGTGGCACAATTCTTCAAGAGGTTCGGGGAGCGAGGCTTTGCATGGGCTCTATTTACCCCCTGGAGTGGGCCACGTAGTCTGGTGCGGGGCACCATCAGGGTGCTGAAAATGAAGGTACTAATTCACGCTTGTGGTCATTGGCGTGGGATGTGGTCAAGAAGGGTGTTCGCTCAGAAACTTTGGTGCGGGCCATGTGATTTCCCACACCCCATCAGCTGGTCTTAGCATATTGAGCTTGGAATGGCACGGGACGCCAAAAATAAGATGTTGTGCGCTCATACTTAGCTGTGTGGAGGGGGTCTTCACTTCGTGTTGGCAGCCCGTGACATTTGGCGTGGGTCGTGCCATAGCCTCGTACTGGTCTTCTTTGCACGGGGTTGCTCCTTTGGTGCATGTCGTTGGTGCCAGACCATGAAAGGCCCGTGCTACTTTTATGCCTCGCCTGGCTGAACTAGTTTCCTTTTCTATGGGTGAACCACTAGTCCAATTTGAGAGTTTTAGTAGTCTATTTTTTAGTACTCAAGAAGAAAAATCCAGTAGAACCAGCCTTGAAGGCTAATTCTTCTCGAATCATTCTCAGACATAAGCACAACTTATTGGAACATGATTCCCTATTTCTTCGTTGGCCTCTTTAAATTCCGTTGCTGCCTATCTTTGGCTTCAATCTCCTTCTACCATGCACTGATGCTCATGGCCTTCGTCTACTACCATTCTAGTGTGAATGGTCATCGTCTCTACTACCATCCTTGCGAATGGCCTTCATTATCTTCTACCACCCTTACGATCAGCGTTCACATAGAATGTAAATGAAAAGTGCCCATGGGTGACCTACTAAAGATGATCACAAGGAAGATCAAGGATCCCGTGGATACAAGATGTCCATTAGTACCAATTAGGTCTATAAAACGAGAAATTTAGACAAGAAAACCAAACAAAGTCATCTAAACCCCTTGTCACGTAAACTCAACTAATACTAGCAATTCACCAAATAGAACTAGCAAAAAAGTATGCCAAATGCAACAGTTAAAATATGCATAATGAAGCAGATCAATTTCAAAAGGATCCGAGACTAAAGGATAAAGGAGCTCAAAGTGATGGAGCTCGAGGATGTGGAGAAACTCCACCACGATGTTTTCCTCGAACCTTTCAAACCATTGGGATTGAGGTTTGATATTCTTGGATAAACCGATGTATGATATGGAGGTCAAGGAGTTCTGCACCGATTTCACTAGGGAATCAATGATCATCTACAAAATAAGAGTGAATGGGATTTATGTGGAAATGACAACAGAGTTCATCAATCAGGTGATTGGGTGAATAATTGGTGGGGAAGATCAGTTGAAGGTTGAGCCTCTACAGCTGCACTCCTGCAATTAGCCTCCACGGGTCGACGAGAATGACCTATCCCGGGCGCTTGGCCCCAACCAAATGGTGGAGAAGTAATTCAAATTTGAAGTGAGAAACAGGTTCATCCTAATAAAGTAGATCAAGCTTTGTGCTCTCAATCTTCAGGAGAGAATGATGTTCAATATAATTGTACAAGTACTTATCCCATCCGGATATCCTACGGAATGCATGATCAACAGAACCGTCATGTACTACCACTTTGCAGAGAAGAAGGTAGTCGACCCCGGGTACACCATCATCCAGGAGATGCACCAAGTGGCCCTCGCCACAAAGAATTGGACACTCCCCTATAACAACATCATCACCGCCATTCTAGAGAAGTAGAAGGTTCCCATCAAATAAAAAGCAAAGATCCAACCTAAGTACTGCGATGCAAACTACTTCGGGCAAAACCATTGGGTTTGGGAGGCAGTGACATGGATTAATCGCAACATCCCTAAGGGGGATATAGATGTGCCTCTCGCACTGAGCCCGAGGTGACTCCACCGGCTTCCACAACTATGGATGTTTCTCTCACCATCATTCCTACCCCGCGATCTGGTATAAAAGTTTTTAGGTTTTTTGGTTATTATAAATTATTATTAATTAAAATTTTAACATTTTATTTTAATGTAACTATTTTTTATCCCACGGGACTTACACAAAGGGCCAGGGCATCCTCCTGAGGGATGTGGTCGAGACCAAGGACCTGGCGCAGCTCACGAAACACAACATGCTTAAACTTATGGAAGAATTGGCGGGGCTGGAGTTTATGGTTGCCATTGCGATCAATGAACCTAGGGATGAAGGGCTTGGCATTGGCGAGGATGGGCTGGATACCTCAGATGATGAAGGAGGATCTAGCACCGGAGATACTGAGTCTTCCACCAAAGAGTAGGAGGCTAATTCTCAAAACGATGTAAGTAGTTTGTCGGTAGACGATGTTATCCCACCTGAGTCACCACCTCATTGATTACCATGGATAATATGTGAGTTTGTCGTACAAGATGAAGAATGTTTGTTTGGATTTTATTGGGATTCTATGTATTTTTGTTTAATTTTCAATTTGATGGGATGTTATATGATACATAGCATTATGTGTTTTGGATATACGTACCTAGATTTAGTTTTACCGATGTAACTTGATGAAATTTGAGACTGGCTGTTGTGAACTTGGAATGGAACCTTTAGATGGTATGTTCCTAGTTCTGGTTGTATTGGTTAACTATCGTTAATTTATTAGGTATGATAGATAAGTGGAACGTCACATGAATTAATTTATGTGAATGGATTTAGGCACTGGTTTGGACAGGAGGGTATTGCTCCGCATTTTGGAAAATGCAAGCTCACTCCCTAACGTCGAGAGGATTTTGGCCAAATCGATTACAGTTGCGAAGTCGATCTTCCCATCATTGACTATTACTGCTAGGTCCTACCCATATTGCCGACGTCGCACCTACATCGGAAATAGTTTTTACTTCGATTTTCAAGAATATTTACCCTGGTTATTATAGAACCGCGGTAAAAAAATAATAATTAAAACTTGACTTTCGCTATATAATAATAATAAATAAAATTTTACCCTTTTTTCCCAAGCCCTAAAATAGTAATATTTTAGGGCTTCCATATCATAAAATAATATAGATGCTACGTAAAAATAATATTCACTAATTTACATTCTCCCTTTGAATTTTATTATTAATATCATTATTTTATTTAATAATTGTTGAATAAGGCTTGATTTTCTATAAATAAACAATAGCTAAAGTTTGACTCTAACTAATCACCAATCTATCCTTACTTGACTTTCCATAAAAAAATACCAATGCAAAGGTTTGACTTTAACTAACTAGCGACCAACTTTTACTTGACATTCTATATATAAACAGCAATACAAAAGTTTGACTTTAGCTAATGATTGGTCACCCCTTACATAACTTTCAATATGTAATACTAATCATAAGGTTGGTATTAACTAATTAATGGTCAACTGTTATTTGACTTTTATACATAAACACTAATGAAAAGTTTTGATATTGACTAATAAACAATTAACCCTTACTTAACTAATCAATGGTCATTCGCACTTGACTTTCTATATATAAATACTAATGAAATGGTTTGACTTTAACAAATCAATGGTGAAATCTTACTCGACTTTCCATATATATATACACAAATAAAAAGGTTTCACTTTAACTAATGAACGATCAACCCTTACTTAGCTTTCCTTAAATAAACACAAATAACTAAGGTTTGACCTTAACTAATAAACGGTCAACCCTTATTTGACTTTTCATACATAAACACTAATGAAGAGGTTTAACCTTGACTAATCAACGATTAACCTTTACTTGACTTTCCGTAAATAAACACCAACAACTAAGGTTTAACCTTAATTAATCAATAATCAATCCTTATTTGACTTTCCATACGTAAACACTATTGAAAAGGTTTGACCTTGACGAATCAACGATCAACCCTTACTTAACATTCCATAAATAAACACTAATGAAATGGATAGAACTTAACTAACTATCAACGGTCAACCCTTGCTTGACTTTCCACATATAAACATTAATAACTAAGGTTTTACTTTAACTAATCAACATTTAAGAAAGATTCGTTTGGGACATTGCACTTAACTTGGCTTATGAATTAAGTCAATTTAATTAATGTCGCATATGTTAATAAATTTTATTAAGTTCTTTTTTGAAATAGAACTTAACTAATTAATGATGAACCCTTACTTGACTTTCCATGTATGAACACTAGTAAAATGATTGAGCGAAGTGCATATATTACCCTTCATAATTCACGAAAGTGCACATATAACCATGTGATAATTGAAAGTGTAAATATAACCCTAGATAGTTAGTGTATGTGTAAATATAACCTTTTTCCGGAAGATTTAGATAGGAATTGGATGATAAGTCAATTTTACCCCTCTGAAAAAAGAAAAATAAAAAAACAAATAAATTAACTATACTACCCCAAAACTTCTAACCCTAATTTCTTCTTCTCAGACTTCCCTTTTTCTTCTATTTTCTTTGCCCAAATCTGGTTCTAAAAACTCCAATTCCCAAAGATTGCGTCGGCGTCCTGATTTTCCTCTAGTTCTCACAACACTTTTCCTTCTATTTGTTTCGCCCAACTCTGGTTTCACAATCTGGTTCTTCAACAGTGACGCGGCGTTCTGATTTTTATCTAGTGATGGTGCAGCGGGAAAAGTGGCAGTGGCAAAGCTAGGGATTGCCGATGGTTGATGGGCTTTGGCCAAGCGCCAGAGAGTTACGGAGCCTGTCTTTGATGATCCTTTGGGAGGTATTTTCCAGCAGTTTGAAGTGGAGGAAGAGGGTGGCATTTGGTGGTGGTGGTGGTAGGAGTGGTGGAAGATGGAAATGGTTTGTTGAATGGTGCCGCATGGTTTGGCTCAGAAATGTTTTGACCATTTCTGGTTGATAGCGACGCAAAGAATATTGGTGAGCGGGGAAAGGGGGTGGTAGGTCTCGATTTTCTGGTGCTTGGCTGAGCGGTGCCGAAAATGGTGGCCGATGGTGGTGAAGGTGGCGTGAAGCTGTGGGGGTGACGAGCAGGGAGATGGGTTGGCAGTAGTGGTCGGGAAGGGTTGGTAGTGGTGGCTTATGTTCTCAACGTACCTCCTGGTGGTGACATTCTCTTTGGTGTTCTCTCCATCAACGTTGTCGTCGGTGTTGTGGTGGGTTATTGGGTGGTGGTGGTAATGGTGGTGGTGGTGGTGGCGTGAACCGGGAGGGGGTAGTGGTGGTGGCCGGGTGAAGGTGGTGCAGTGGTAGTAAACTGGTAGTGGAGCAACGGTGAGGAAAAGGCTATTTTTGTCTTTTAGATTTTTTTTTGGCCAAAAGGGATTTTTGATCATTTTTGCCAATGGCCGGAAATGGCTAGTCAATGTCGGAATATAGTATTCATGGTTATATTTCCACTTATGTAAAGTAGTAAGGGTTATATCTGCACCAAAAATTATCTCAGTGTTATATCTGCACTTTCTCAATTAAATAGGGTTATATTTGTATATTTTTCAAAATGATTTCATTTTAACTAATACGGATAACCCCTTACTTGAAAAAAGAAACTTCAAATTAGATACTCCCTCCGCCCCAGATTAAATTGCATAGAATCCTTTTTGCGATTATCAAGAAACATGTTTGACCATTAATATGTTTAACTACACATAACAATGACAAATAAAAAGTTGATATTTAGAAACTACTCATTACGATGAATCCAACAGTATCACATACGAAAATATTATTGCTTATATATCTATACAAATATGCGGTCAAAGGTGATAGTGAATAGTGTCAAATAGTAAAGTATGCAGTTTAACCTACTACGGAGGGAGTATCAAAAACAAAGACACAAAGTTAGCAAAAATATGTTTAATTTTCATATTTTTAAAACATGTCAAAGAAAACAAATCCACCTAATACATCTTGCATAAAAAAAGTTAATTTATTGAAGACGATACACAACAATTATTACAATAATTAATTTTTTAAAGGAAAATAATTTGTAATTTTATCATACTCAAAACAGAATAACCTAAGATAATTACGTGTGCAGAGTATGTAACATTATCGTAATTAGATATATAATTATTTTACCCTATAAAAAATAAAAGTTGACTTAACATATATATTTAATTTAGAATGACATGATGAATTTTAAAATTAGATTAGATTCTATTTTTAAACTAATGAACAAATTTGATTAAAGGCTTGATTTATTTTCAGCCCAATGTAAATCCAGCCCAAAATCTAAAGCCAAACCCTAATATTATAAAAAGGACAAACCCTAGTTTTCGTTTAGACCTCACCGCCTCTCTTCCCTCTTTCTACCCCTTCCACCGCTGATCTTCCCTTTTTCTACCCTCTTCATCATTGTTGCTCCATCGCTGCTGTGCATTGGCCCCGTCGCTCTCTGCTATGCTCTGCCAGTGTGCGCCTTTACTCTGCCCACGACCACTGAAATGTGTTTGTTTTTTTTTAAATCATGTTTAGCTATTGTCTTTATAATTCTAATGTATTAGGTTTGTATTTTTTTGTTCGATTTGAATTTAATCAAATCTGTGGTGTTGAAATTTGAGTTGATTTTAATTTGTTCAGTGTTATTGTCTTGCAGAATTCGGCTGGGCTCTAGCCGGAAAACTCTTGTTGGCAATGAACTACCAAAAGAAGAATCGACGTTGATTCTTCTTTTGGAAATTTTTTTTATATACCATGTGCGATGTCGCACTAGCCTCCTCCCTATTTTTTTACTGCGGTTCAAGTAGGTGCGATGTCGCACCACCTTCGCTCCATCACACTTTTTACCTCGGTTATTTTCTTAAAACATTGAGGTAAAAAATACTTTTAACCTCGGTTATGAACCGTGGTAAAAAGTATACTTTTTACCATGCCACAACTTATTACGGTTATTTTCATAAAAATAATCGAGGTAAAAAGTCCTCCAAAACCGAGGTAAAAAGTCATTTTTCTTGTAGTGGTGTTATTGTGGTGGTGGTTGTTTCATGTGCTTCCATTTCACATGAGTGAACATTAAATAAATAGTGTGACATTTAATCAATATTTGTGGCATGGATATTACGATGCCATCAACAGTAAAATACGATAATATGTCAATAATACCGACGTCTTTGAGCTAAACGACCGACATCGTACCGGTTGATACCGCATGCTCATACTATCAACATCAGTATCATTGATGGTAGACCGGCGCCGTTGATGCAAATGAGCAGCATCTGTCACAAATTTGGGTTAACTGAGTGTAAAGTTTTATGCTAGAGCGACATCGATGGCGCATTCGTTTAGACCAGAGTCGATCGTGAACATCACCGTCGGCATACCATAAACCAACTGACATCGCACTGTCTTCGGTCTTGGTTTTGGTTACAAACTTTTTACCTCAATTTTTTCAGAAAAAAGTGAGGTAAAAATACATTTTACCTCGGTTATGAACCGCGGTAAAAAGGAAACTTTTTACTGCGCTACTATATACCTCGGTTCTTTTAAGACAAAAATCGAGGTAAAAAGTCCCTCATAATCGAGGTAAAATGTGTTGTTTCTTGTAGTATAAAAATCTAAAAAGCCCGCATGTTCTCAATTTAATAAAGGATTCTTCCTTAGGTGCCTCAACATGAGTTTCGGGCAACCAAATATGAATTGCCTAAATCTTGGCTTAAATCAGATTAAAATATTGATTTTCCATTTCAAAGCAATTTACAAGAAGGGATCTCTTTAACGAAACATATAATATCTTTGTATGGAGCCCGTAAGGGGGTTGTGGGTACCGTTGTACGGACATTAAATGCTAGATATCTCACATTCAGACTTGTTAAAGTAGTTCAAACACATTGTTGTACGTCGAACCTGCAGGTCATAAGGCGTCTAAGGAAGGAGGGGATGTTGGGCGAGATCTATGAGCAGCAAATTGACTTGGCCAAGATAGAAAAAGTAAAATAATTTCAATAGGCATTGGAAGCAAAATTTGTTGATGAATGCTTGTGGACAAAAAACACGACAGATGTCCCATCCGAGCTTATGGTTCATAGGTTTCACTTTCGTTTCCCATCGAGAGAAGAGTAAGCAAAGGAATACAAGAGAGATATATTAGGTTGGGGAAAAAGCTGAATGATGTATCGTGCTTCCTATGGTATTGATTAATAATAACCCTTCTCCCATGAAGGTACTTGTTATAGAACTACAGAGGGGATCAGGCTATGTAGGCTGTAGCCTTTCAAAGAAACATAGCAACAACTCGAACCCATTAGATGAGAGATAATCTAGCTATTTAGACCCAAAAATATTTTAATTGTGCTTCAACTATGTCAACTGTACTTAAACTGTTAATAATCATAGTCGATGATAACACCAAATTTTCCATTGCTATTATAGAACTGTACGACGTGCCCTATCACATACTAGTACCCGTAGTAGAACTTGTATCTTAAACTAGGGGAAATCAGCAGCGCTCATACAAAATTGTATAACATGCCCTGTCACATACCAGTAGCATTAGTAGAACCTGCACCATAAACTAGGGGAAATTGGCAAGGATCTCTTCATATGCCCATCACTCTTATTTTCATAAAATTGTAAGAGAATATTCTTTATGGATAATATTTTAATAATTTCAAAAAATAAAATACATTATATCTCTCAAAATGTGTCAAAAAGTTAAACTGTGTCGGCTGTGGAATTGGGTCAAAAAGTTTGTGTTTGTAGGGATCAATGAGTAAATACACCAAATAATGTCTGATCCCCCCAGAAATGTTGATGCTTGGATTGCACAGGTGAGGGATAGGCAGACCGGTGTGAACATATAGTTGAAATCAGTTTGATTTCCGATTTCCGGTTTCTGATAACATATTTTTGACCCAAGCATTCCTTGGATACATTATTGTGCCCCTTTTCTTGGGAGAGCCTCGAGTCGTTGCCAACTATTTTCTTGATAGCGAGCACATCGTCGGAGATTAGGCCATGCCACCACATAAACACGCCAGCGTCGATGCCTGTTCACTGAATCAAGAAGCAAGTTTACCAACTGTAAAACACAGTAAAAAAATCAATACTGGATTAGGAGAAGTTTCTATAACACATTTTTGAAAAACTATGATGTTATATGTACTTTTATGGTTTCACCTTGATAGGTCAGTCCTATTTTATGTTGTGCTTTATCAACAATGGAGCAAGTTGTGGAATGTAGCGACGTGAAATAGAATTTTCTCGGGGTTAGATTTTAGGATTACATTTGTATGAATTGTGTAAAGTGTAGATTTATCTAGTTGGTAATTTGTGGAAATTATGCAAATATGGTATTATTGAGTTGCAACATCAAAGAAGGAATTTTGGTGAAATAAGGAAAGGTTGAATACTGAATCCAAGAAGGATACATCTAGTCCAAGTTGTATTTGAGTTGGAGAATATATTAGTTCCTGTTGTGCGGAATGGAGAAAGAACAGAAAATATGAACGAAAATAACAAGACACAAGATTTACGTGGTTCACCAATTTGGCTACATCCACGGGAGACGGATTCACTATATCAGAATTAATGTTTACAGAGAGAAGAGAGACACTTTATATGCTGTCTCCACTAAACCCTAACAAACTGGGCCAAAACACAATTCGGCCCAAATCAACAGCAGTCCAATAAAGAGACAAGCTATACCGTCGGACCGGGGGCGACTCCGCGTACTAACCTGTCGAAGCGGCTAATACATATTCAAGGCATACCAATAAATCTCCACCTTGACTTGAATCCTCAAAGCAGAAACTCCAGACGCACCATTACAGTGCCAGATGAGTAGACTTCGCCCTCCACTCTCGGGACTGCCCATAGAGGACCTAATCAGCTCTGATGTTCAGCAAGTCCAAACAATGTTGAAACTTGCTATGTGGAACAGGTTTGGTGAACATATCAGCGGGGTTATCAGCAGTTCCCACTTTCTTCACCCGGATTCTCCTCTCACTCCTCAGGAAATGATATCTGACATCAATATGCTTGGTCCTCTCATGATGGACCTGATCCTTGGCTAGGCAAATTGCACTCAAGCTTTCACAGTACACAGTAGCCTGATCATGATGTAGACCAAGATCACTAACCAGCCCTTTCAGCCATATTCCCTCCTTTGCAGCCTCTGTCAGAGCCATGTACTCTGCTTCCGTAGTAGACAACGTCACTGTAGGTTGCAAAGTCGCATTCCAACTAACCACAGAACCTCCCAAAGTGAATACATAACCAGTCATCGATCTCCTCGTGTCAACATCACCAGCATAATCAGAATCAGAGTAGCCTGTAACTAAGCACTCCGTATCACCTCCATAAATGAGACCCACATCAGACGTACCTCTAAGATACCTGAAGATCCTCTTCACAGCTTGCCAATGTTCCTTTCCCGGTTGCCCCATGAACCTGCTCACAACACTGACTGCCTGTGCTAAATCTGGCCTCGTGCAAACCATAGCATACATCAAGCTCCCCACCGCGCTGGCATAAGGAACCCGAGACATATACTCCTTCTCCTCGTCTGACTGAGGAGCAAACATAGTGGTGAGATGAATATTTGCAGCACTAGGAGTGTCTATAGGCTTGGCTGTAGACATGCCAAACCTAGCCAACACTTTCTGAATGTAGCCTTTCTGTGACAAGAAAAGCTTCCGCTGACTTCGATCCCTAAGAATCTCCATTCCTAGTATCTTCCGAGCTGCACCCAGATCCTTCATCTCAAACTCAGCACTAAGAAGTCCTTTCAACTTCTGAACCTCATGCTTACTCTTTGCGGCTACCAGCATGTCATCTACATAAAGCACCAGATAGATGAATGACCCATCTCTCAACTTGCTGTAGTAGACACAACAGTCATAAGCACACCTTGTATATCCCAGCTGGAGCATGTAACTGTCAAACTTCTTGTACCACTGCCTCGGAGACTGCTTAAGTCCATACAAAGACTTCTTCAACTTGCAAACATACTTTTCCTTGCCAGGAACCTGGAAACCATCTGGCTGAGTCATGTACAACTCTTCCTCCAATTCTCCATGTAGAAAAGCGGTCTTCACATCAAGTTGCTCGAGCTCCAAATCCTGACGTGTCACCAAGGCTAGCAACACTCTGATGGAAGTGTGTCTGACTACTGGTGAGAAAATCTCATTATAGTCTACCCCCTCCCTTTGACTGAAACCTCTTGCAACAACTCTTGCCTTGTACTTGACTCCCTCTGCAGGTGATATTCCTTCCTTCTTCTTGAAAACCCATTTGCAACTGATTACCTTTCTCCCTTGAGGCTGTTTGACCAATTCCCATGTCTGATTCTTCTGAAGAGACTCCATCTCATCTCCCATTGCAGCAAGCCATTTATCAGCATCAGTACACGAAGTAGCCTCTCTGAAGGTTGATGGCTCTTGAGTATCCACTTCCTCGGCAACTGACAGTGCATAACCCACCATATCCTCAAACCCATATCTCTTTGGCGCCCCAACTCCAACCCTCCTGGGTCGGTCCTGAGCTAAACTGCGGACTGTAGCTCCTGATGGTTGAGGATCTGGTGGTGGAGATTCCGGTATCTCAGATTCTGTCTGTGGCTCTTGATCCACCTCAAATTGTTCCAATCTATTTTCACCTTGAGTGACTTCAAGCTCCACCTGTTTATCAACTCCACTAGTTTCTGGCACAACTGTGGGCTTCACCATAGATCTAAGCAAAGAATTTTCATCAAAGACAACGTCCCTGCTCAGAATAACCCTCTTCTCATATGGAGACCATATCCTGGAGCCTTTAACTCCATCTCCATAACCCACAAAGACACCCTTCTTGGCTCGGGGCTCTAACTTACCATCACTAACATGATAATAAGATGTACAACCAAAAACTTTTAACTTGGAGTAATCAACAACTTTACCTGACCACAACTCTATAGGTATTTTGCACTCTATACCCGTGTGAGGCCCGCGGTTGATCAGGTAACAAGCTGTACTCACCGCCTCTGCCCAGAATCTCGTTTCCAAACCAGCATTAGAGAGCATGCACCTTGCTCTCGCCAGCAATGTCTGATTCATCCGCTCAGCTACGCCATTCTGCTGTGGCGTATTCCTGACTGTATGATGACGAGCAATCCCTTCATCCCTACAAAACTGATCAAACTCAGACGAGCAGAATTCCAACCCATTATCAGTTCGAAGCCTCTTGATCTTCTTCCCGGTCTGATTCTCCACCAAAGCTTTCCACTCCTTGAACTTCGAGAAAGCTCCACTCTTATGTTTCATCATGATAACCCAAGTCATCCTTGAGTAATCATCAATCAGAGAAACAAAGTACCTGTGACCTCCCAGTGACTCAACTCGGGAAGGTCCCAACAATCAGAATGGATGTAATCCAATGTGCCCTTTGTTCTATGAATCGCCTTAGGAAACTTGCTGCGGTGATACTTCCCAAAAACGCAATGCTCACAGAAGTCCAAGCTCTTGACCTTGTGGCCACCAAGAAGATCATATTTCGACAGAATCTGCATCCCTCTTTCACCCATGTGACCAAGCCTCATATGCCATAACTTAGTCATATCATCCTGGTGAACCTCCGAAGATGCAACATTAACAGAATCCATAACCGTGGAACCTTGTAGAAAATACAAAGTACCATGCAGAACACCTTTCAGAACCAGCCTAGAACCTTTGCAGACACACAGAACGCCATCACTCCCTGAGTAGACGAAACCCTTTCTATCCAACGTAGGAAGAGAAATCAGATTCTTTGTCATCGATGGAACATGCCTGACATCGTTCAAAGTACAGAAACTACCATCATGCGTCCTGATCTTGATTGAACCAATCCCAACTACCTTGCATGCAACACCATTTTCCGTAGTAATGATGCCCTCAGCTTGCTCATAAGTTGAGAAATAATCTCTCCTTGGGCATGTATGGTAGGATGCCCCAGAATCAAGAAACCACGCATTAGAATGATTATTTTGCCCAGTAACAGCTAGAGCAAAATCATCTTCAGAACTGAAATCCCCTTCAGCCACAGCAGCAGTACCAGATGTACTCCCAGATTTACTAGCCTTCTTCGGACACTCCTTTTTCCAATGCCCCTTCTCCTTACAGTAGTTACAAACATCATTGGCTTTGGGACCCTTTGAAGATGACTTCTTTCCCTTCTTCTTATTGCCGGTTTCCTTGCCTTTTGTGTTTCCGTCACTAGCAAACAAGCCAGTGGCCTGACTTTCTGTACCTTTACTGTTTGCCTTATGTCGCAACTCTCTACTATGGAGAGAGGATCTTACTTCCTCCAGAGACACAGAATCTTTACCAACAATAAATGACTGAACAAAATTCTCATACGAAAGTGGTAAAGAAACTAGCAAAATCAAAGCAGCATCTTCATCTTCAATCTTCACATCTATATTTCGCAATTCTAATAACAAAGTATTCAATTTCTCTAGATGGTCTCTGAGTTGCGTACCTTCCTGCATTCGGAGACCGAAGAGGCATTGTTTCAGAAGCAACTTGTTGGTTAGAGATTTCGTCATATACAAACTCTCCAACTTCAGCGAGATCCCCGTACTAACCTGTCGAAGCGGCTAATACATATTCAAGGCATACCAACAGTTCCTATATATGTGGGATTAGATTAATGTTATGGAATTGAATTAACTGATGAGCATATACGGATGAGCATATACAGATGAGAATTAATTTTGAACAGAAATTCTTACCATGTTGGAACATGCTGGTGTAGAATATTTATGCCAAGGTTTTATGGAAATCAAAGTCAGAATATTGCAGTAGTTTGGTATAAATGGAATTCGTATATCTGACTATATATCAGGCGTATGAAGCATAATTGGTTTATGGAAAATCCCTACTTATATGGAGAAGATTTATTAGAATATATGGGATAGAATGAGATAAGGTAAATCCCTTTATTTATGGGATTTGGATATGCTTCAAGAATCAGATTTGGAATAGGAATATTGTGGAGATAATCAAGGAGTATTCAGATCTGATTCGTGGATGCATACTTATGGATTTAATAGAAAAAATCTGCACACAGATTTTTTATCTTTCGAGAATTGCAAAGAGCCAGAATCCTGTGTTCCAACACACGAACCTGCTGCACAAAGTTCATAATCATATGCCTTAATTCCTTGGGAGGAGGAGATCCAGCGTCGACGAGTTTCGAGGTCAGAGGGAGTCTAATCAAGGCGGATCGGTAGCAAGGGGAGCTTGCAGGATTCACGTTATAGTTAGATAAGATAAGTATAATTGTATGGTGTACTTTGTACTGTATCTTTCTGATTAGTGGATTCATTCTGAACTGGGCCAGGCCCTGCAGATGTAGGTGGATTTCACCGAACTGCGTAACCAAGTCTTGTGTCCTTTACGTTTTACGTTAATATGCACTTGGTTAGATTAGTCATGTTGGAACACACCAGTAGTGATAATTGAATTAATTAGGTAAAACCAAATTTCAATTGGTATCAGAGCTTGGTCACTTATTATTCCCTTGGTTGTGTCAAGGAAAGTGAGATCGGTTTTACCAATGGCGACCAGAGAAGGAGCTTCTGTGTCTCGGCCACCACTGCTGGAAGGAAAAAATTACAACTACTGGAAGGCTCGCATGCGGGTGTTCATAAATTCACTGGATGAATTGGCTTGGTACTATGTTGAAACAGATTGGAAACCCCCTGTTGTTGGAAGTTCTGAAGGAGGAGAACCTAAGCCTAAAGAGTCGTGGACACCAGGTGAAAGAATGGGAAGCTTGGCGAATTCTAGAGCATTAAATGCCATAGTTACTGTTACTGTAGTAGATGAAGATCAGTTCAAACTCATCTCTACGTGCCAACAAGCAAAGAAAGCGTGGGATATTCTGCAAACTGTGCATGAAGGAACCAGTAGAGTTCGAGAATCTAAATTACAAATGTTGGCCACAAAGTTTGAGGAACTCAAGATGGAGGAAGATGACACCATTGCTATATTCAATGGAAAACTCAGGGATATCTCCAACATGGCATACCAACTTGGAAAATTATACAAAGAGGTAAAACTGCTGAAAAGGGCCTTGAGATCTCTTCCTAAAAGATTTGTTATGAAAGTTGCAGCAATAAAAGAAGCAAGAGATGTAGCCACCATGACCTTAGATGAACTAATGGGATCACTACAGACCTATGAGATAACAATGCAACAGCCTGCAAAGAAAGTCCAGAAGGAGTGGCCTT
The DNA here is from genome assembly GCA_037428765.1 of Rubia yunnanensis. NCBI lineage: Eukaryota > Viridiplantae > Streptophyta > Magnoliopsida > Gentianales > Rubiaceae > Rubia > Rubia yunnanensis. The sequence goes on from CM075066.1 coordinate 62,001,745, forward strand.
CAAATCCTCTACATCAAGGGTCATCCATGAATCTGATAGTGATGATGAAATTGAAGAACTTGCTTCTATCACCAAGAGTTTATCAAGAATACTGAAGAAGGTTGTAAACAAGAATTCACAAGAAAGACCTGGAGGGAATAAAAATTGTCCTCAAGATTTTGGTAATCGTGGAACTCGGATGGAACAAGGAAGTCAGCAATTCTCTAGAAACCAAAGTGGTGAAGGAAAGCAGTCTGAAAGAATTCAATGTCGAGAATGTGGAGGATACGGCCACATCCAGGCTGAATGTGCTAATACTCTAAAGAAGCAAGGAAAATCACATGTCACCTCATGGAGTGAAGATGATAATGAAGACGAAGAGGAACTTACAAGCAATTATATGGCATTTGGAGCAAAATTTCGTGTTGAGGTATGTTCCAACATATCAGAGAAAAACGAAGCTGTATGTTCCAACACACGTTCTGATGGCACGTCCAGTGATGATGATGATCTGTCTGTAAGTGATGAAGAAATCTATAGCACATATGAACAAATGTATGCCATATGGGTTCAGTAGCTGAGAGGAACAAGGAGCTGAATAAAGAGAAAAGAAAGCTAATGGAAAGCAAACAAGAATTACGATCCACTGTTGCAGATCTTGAAACACGTAATGAAGAACTGAACAAGAAACTGTTAGCTGCGGTCAAGAGGGCCGAGATGTCTGAAGCAACTATTTTTAAACTAATTCTGGAAAGGCAAAGCTTGATGATATTATGGATATGGGAAGAAACTTTGGTGATAGATATGGGATTGGATACGGGAAAGAATGCAAGACGGAATTGCATGAAAAACCGGTAACTCTAAAAGCCAGGATCCGAGAAGTAAAATGGAAGTATGGGATGCCGCATCAAAGAAAGCCACTTATTTGCAGATACTGTATGTACCAAGGACATGTTGAACAGTAGTGCAAAAGACTGATCCGAGATCAAATGACAGGAAGACAACCACTGCTGTGTTCCAACACAGGCGATACTCATACGGGAAAAACGATCAGAAAGGTATGGGTTGTTAAACGCACGAGTACTTGCCTTATTGCTCACACGTCTCCTATTGCACATTCTAGAGACTTGTGGTACTTTGATAGTGGTTGCTCTGGCCACATGACTGGAACTCGGGAATTACATACAAACATCCAGCCATATGATGGTGGTTTTGTTACATTTGGCGATGGAAAGAAGAGTCGAGTGGTTGGAAAAGGTGAATTGCATATTGAAGGATTCCCCGTATTCACTGGTGTTTTATTGGTGGAAGATCTAAAGGCTAATCTCCTAAGTATCAGCCAGCTATGTGATAATAAGATGACCGTGGAATTCCATAAAGAAAAGTGTATAGTGAAACATGGTAACAACAAAGTGCTTACTGGTATTCGGTCATCAGACAAATGTTACTTATTGGAACAAGAAGTGAACTGCTACAGTGTCAAATGTGATGAAGTAGATTGTCAGGCTGACCATGTTCCAACATCGGTTGATTTTTCAGAACAGGGACGTAATGATGTTGGAACATCAGATGATGCAGATCTTAAAGATGAAGGTGATGACTCTTATAACTTCAGCAATGTTGGAACATCGTTCTCTCCAGAACTCTCCCATGTTCCAACGTCAGTGCAGGCTGAATCAAGCAGAAGAAGGACTCGATCGATCCCTCAAATTAATTATGGGGAACTTGTTGCTGTCAAGAGTGCTCCCCTACATGCTGTGATTAATGAGGAAGTATATCATCGACTTAAGAAGGCTTTGTATGGATCAAAACAAGCACCACGGGCGTGGTATAAGCGACTCACAACCTTTCCTATTCAGAAAGATTCTCGTCGAGGGGGAGAAGATCACACCTTGCTTGTTTTTCAAGAATAAGATTTTGTGACTTTGATGCAAGCTGAATTGAAGATGAGTATGGTGGGAGTATTTGTAAGAATTCGGGTTGAGAGAAAAGTCGCGGTAGCCTATGTTCCAACATCGAGACCAATTGCGGATATTTTCACAAAGCAGTTGGACACTGCTATGGTTGAGCTCCTCAGACAACACTTAGGTGTGTGTCAGATTTGAGGTATTTCTTTAAAGTTTTTATTTAGCTGTAGGTTTTTATTTTGTTTAGAAAATTCAAAAAATAAAAAATTGAAAAGGAGAGAAAAATGGAGGCATAGTTCGACATGTTGGAAGTTGGTGTTGAAGATATTATGGTGATTGATGGGATGCATAGATCAGAGAGATGGTTCTTCCCAGTATTCTGGTTTAGGATGATGAGAAGTTTGGAAGGCAGTGATGTTGGTCATGTTCCAACACAGAGTATGGAGACAGGTTGAGAAGACGTGGAAATTGATTCAGATGTTCAAACATCAGTAACTCTGGCTGGAGAAGATTATTATCTGGATGGTGAACAAGTCTATGTTCCAACACCTGATAGGGGGAGAAAGTACTGATGAAGTGAAGGAAGCTGAGTATGAGATGTGTTGATTCTGAAGCAATGAGAGTTGTTATGTTCCAACATTGATGACTGTGTTCCAATACAAGGTGAGCAGATTATTGAAGGCACTTCTGATCAAACTGCCATGAGAGATATAATTTCAGCCGAAGGGACAACTGATCTGGGTGTATATGAGGAGTGTGGATTTACAGCTTACCTGAACTATTTGGGTCTCAAGACTGCTACCTCAATCTACAAGAAGTACAACCGAGAGATTGTAGAAGAATTCTATGGGAGGCAACATTGATCCAGATTTCGAGTGGTACAATGGTGTGAAGTTGAGTGCTCAATCCATTTAGATGGTAGATTTGGAGGTAGAAAATGCCAGATTAGATGAGGCACAGATAGTTGCTCCTGAAAAGGTTTAAAGGTTCTGTTATGGCTATGTTCCAACATAGGCCAGGTATTTGCTTCAGGGGGAGCTGCATTTAATGGAGATTTTGGTTTTCTGTGTCTATTGTGTGTGGCATGTTTATGGTCCCAAGGGGGAGATGTTTTGGATTTCTTGGATGACTTTATTAACTCTGTTGGGTTTATGTTCCAACATGCTTATTATTCATGGATGTTGAAGGAATGCGGAATTCAGGGGGAGACGTTATGTTTCTATGTTCCAACATCTAGAGTGGTTTTCAAGGTTGATATCTTTATTTGCATAAACTCTTGTGATGAAATGCCAAAAGGTGATTGGTCCACAAAATGCCAAAGGGGGAGATTGTAAAGTCTAGATTTATCTAGTTGGCAATTTGTGGAAATTATGCAAATATGGTATTATTGAGTTGCAACATCAAAGAAGGAATTTTGGTGAAATAAGGAAGGTTGAAGACTGAATCCAAGAAGGATACATCTAGTCCAAGTTGTATTTGAGTTGGAGAATATATCAGTTCCTATATATGTGGGATTAGATTAATGTTATGGAATTGAATTAACTGATGAGCATATACGGATGAGCATATACAGATGAGAATTAATTTTGAACAGAAATTCTTACCATGTTGGAACATGCTGGTGCAGAATATTTATGCCAAGGTTTTATGGAAATCAAAGTCAGAATATTGCAGTAGTTTGGTATAAATGGAATTCGTATATCTGACTATATATATCAGGCGTATGAAGCATAATTGGTTTATGGAAAATCCCTACTTATATGGAGAAGATTTATTAGAATATATGGGATAGAATGAGATAAGGTAAATCCCTTTATTTATGGGATTTGGATATGCTTCAAGAATCAGATTTGGAATAGGAATATTGTGGAGATAATCAAGGAGTATTCAGATCTGATTTGTGGATATAAATTGGGGATAAAACACGGCTGCATACTTATGGATTTAATAGAAAAAATCTGCACACAGATTTTTTATCTTTCTAGAATTGCGAAGAGTCAGAATCCTGTGTTCCAACACACGAACCTGCTGCACAAAGTTCATAATCATATGCCTTAATTCCTCGGGAGGAGGAGATCCAGCGTCGATGAGTTTCGAGGTCAGAGGGAGTCTGATCAAGGCGGATCGGTAGCAAGGGGAGCTTGCAGGATTCATGTTATAGTTAGATAAGATAAGTATAATTGTATGGTGTACTTTGTACTGTATCTTTCTGATTAGTGGATTCATTCTGAACTGGGCCAGGCCCCGCAGATGTAGGTGGATTTCACCGAACTGCGTAACCAAGTCTTGTGTCCTTTACGTTTTACGTTAATATGCACTTGGTTAGATTAGTCATGTTGGAACACACCAGTAGTGATAATTGAATTAATTAGGTAAAACCAAATTTCAAATTGTATCTGAAATAGGACTCGCTCTTATTTTGAGATGGGACGTGCATAACTCTCCCGAGAAGTACAAATCCGAGCCTTGACATTTAGGAAACTCTTTGTTAGTGTATTATACAACACATAGCTATTTAAGTATAATTGGATTCAAGTAGTTGTGAACTCGGGACGTTATAATAAGTTCGGTGTTGAGGAGGGCACACGTGTAAAAACAATCTACGATTTTACAGTTTTAGGATAAGTATTTAAATTTTGTTGTTCGGAATTTTGATGGCTTACCTGTGGTGTGGAAAGATGTACAGTTCAGAATTCATTATAATTATGATAACTATGATACACTAGATGTGGAAAATGTAATCATTTATGTGGAAAGATGCATTGTTGCATAATTCATTTCTGATAACTATGGTACATTGGATGTGAAAAATGTAGTCATTCATGTGGAAAGATGTGTTGTATTGGATGATGTGTTAGAATTGTACCAAAGTGGTACTGATGGCCTATACCCCCACAGATTCCACGATGGGAAGCATCTTCTCGAAACATTTCCTATATATACATGTGTAAGCATGCATGGTGATAGTGTGGAAAAATACAGAAAACACAAACATGTTAAGGGAAAAGACAAGATTTTTCCATACTTACAAAGCAACAAAAAACATAGTTACTCACAAGCATTCTCTTGATTCAAGCCTAGAACAAGAGGGGTTTTCAATTATTTTATCCTCGAAAGGAATTCGTGTAACCCAACCAAGGCTGTAATAGGGTCGAATCACTATTTAATGAAGGTGTACTTAATGCGACTCACATCGATATCCAAGAAAGTTTTACCATAATCATCCATGCGTGATTTACCATTCCATTAGAATTCAGTATTACAGGTTTTACTCCAACAATCTAAAAGAGTAATTTCAAACGTATTGGATGATGAGTTTGGTGGTGCATGTAGCACATGCATGAATTAGATATTGGATGACGGATGTTGTGGTGCAGCATGTAGCCTGTGGAAGCATGCGACAATTGAAAGGATGTGAGGAACTACATCGTAGCAACATATGAAACATACAGGAAAATGATGATTACAATATGGACATGGTGATACAATGACAAGGTATGGCACTTTCTTTTCTTTGTAATTAAGTCATACCACATGTAGTGAAACATGAAACTAATTGCATGTGTAAAACAATTGGAAACACTGCGAAAAATAATAATAAATGACATAATAATTTAGGCTAGAAAATGAGGGATTCATGTAAATTGCTAATACGGTCTACACCACTCAAATCTACGGACTCCATCGCTACAATTTCTATGTTTGGTCTATGTTTGGCCGGTAGGATGAGGATAGAGTAAACCTAAAACATGTATATAATTGTTGCAATATGTTTATTCATCGACATGCAATCACATGGGACGTATTCACTCACCTGTATGTTTATTTTTTTAATATGCAATATATGTATGCATGATACAAATAGGGCGGCTCAGCCTTTGCATAATATTACCATGATGAATTTTTTTTTATCAAATACATGGCAGTGTATTCCTGAAAATGCATCATGATGATGATGGAATTTTTAATGAAATGGATGTTTGTCCTTGTTTATTACCGTAAAGCGTAAAGGATAAAGATGAATGTTCTATGTATTCAATCAAATGATCTTAAGTTAAGCTTGATCTTAAGAAGGCTTTTGATAGAGTTAAGTGGTCTTTTCTTAACTGTATCCTGTCTAAATTTGGATTTCATGCTAAATTCATTTTTTATATTATGAAGAATCTTTCACAAGCTTGGTTCTCTGTTCTAATAAATGGTAAGCCTGCTAGATTTTTCCAATCTTCGAGGGGAATTAAACAGGGAGACCCCCTCTCTCCTTTTCTGTTTAACATCTTTTCTGAGGCTTTTACTAGGAGCTTAGCATACATTTTCCAGACCGGTAAATTAGCATATTATGGTCTACCAGGTAATTCTCTCCCAATTTCACATTTATCCTATGTAGATGACACTGTCATTTTTTTATCAGCTGGAAAGCAGACTTTGATTAGGTTTAAAGCCTTCTTGTCCACATTTGAGGATGTCACTGGTCAACATATAAATTACAGTAAGAGTGACATTTCATAGGAAAAAATGCTTATGTTCATAAGGTTAACAACATCAAAAAGACTCTGGGTATGAAAATTGGGAGTTTCCCGTTCACATACCTGGGAGTTCCAATATATACTGGGGTTGCTAAAAAGATTTTTTTTTCAACCACTTCTTGAGCAGATAGACAGTAAAATAGGTAGCTGGAAAAATAAGTGGCTTTCTGCTGAGGGAAAAATCATTCTAATACACTCATGCATTTATTCTATATCACAGCATATATGGTCAGTCATAAAACCAAGCAAAGTGATCATCTCTATAATGGAAAAAAAACTTAGTAGATTTTTCTGGGGGTTTATTGATCAGAAACCTAAGAGAACATGGAGAAAATGGGATGCCCTTTGCTTTCCAATCAATCAAAATGGTCTAGATTTTAGATCAATCACCACCGTAATAAATACATGCTCTGTTAAATTATGGTGGAAATATCAAAAGGCTGAGGCATTGTGGACTCATTTTATTGCATCACTGCCTCCCTCTTCCGGATCCTCTCCTAACTGGAAGAGGATCTGTTCAGTTAATGCTTGGGCAGAATCTCATACTAGAGTGATAGTAGGTAGAGGTGACTGCAACTTCTGGACAGCCAATTGGTTAGATATAGGCCCTATTATGGATCTATGTGATCAGTATATGGTTGATATCCCTGCAGCCTGTACTGTCTCTGATTTTATTTCTCAAAAATCTGTTTTGCTTCAGAAGATCTCTCCATTCATACCCTCTCATGTTTTCTCTCTTTTACAGGATTCAAAGCTTTCAATACACAGAGAAGATAGGCTGATATGGAAGCCTGGAATAAAAGGTGAGTTCACTTTCAAATCCACATACCAACTGCTCAGAACACAAAGAGGTACTATTGATTCTATCCAACATCTTTGGAGTCCTAGAATTGAAAAGAAAATCTCTATATTTATGTGGAAATTGTTAAACTCGTTTCTGCCTTTTGATAATGTCCTCAAAAAATTGAGATTTTGTTTGCCTTCCAGATGCTGTATGTGTCATAATAATGAAGATTCACTGGAACATTTTTTCAATTCCTGCAATTTTTGTGAACAAATCTGGGACAAGATACATCACTTCATGGGAATTTAGTGAAAGATCCTTCTCATCTTTATAGGAAAGATTATCATTCTATCTTACTTATCCTGGACTGAGTGCCTTACATTCAATAATGATTAGAACTGCAGCTGTAATTACATGTTGGAACCTTTGGAAGATGAGGAATAAATGCTTATACGACTCTGCCATTCCATTAACAAGTGTTGTGCTTAATCAAGTAAAGGATCAAATTTTCTACACGTTCGGTGCAAAACCTGTGTTTATAGCATCCAATTTTGACTTAGGCATCGCTGAGCACTCATATCTGCCTTTGATGAAAGCTCCACCAAAGCCAAAAAAATTTAAGATTGCATGGACTAAGCCAGCTACAGGATACAAAATTAATGTTGATGCTGCTTAGTGTTGTTACTCTAACATGTGTGGAATTGGTATGATTATTAGAGATGCTCGAGGTGGTTTTATTGCAGCTTATACTGATTACACACAAGCCAAATCCCCTCTGGAAGTTGAGCTGCTTGCTATTAGATTTGCGTTAACTAAGTGTGCTGGATATTATGTTACGGTTTTCATGGAATCAGGCTGTCTGACCGCAATACATTTTGTGCTAGATCCTTTACATGCACACTGGAATCTGTACCAACTTTCTGATGACATTCATCAACTTATGACTGATATTAGCTTAGTACATATTCATAGACAGGCTAATCTGGTGGCGGATTTACTTGCTAAAAACTGTCTCAAAGCTCAGCTAGGTTCCTCTGTTGACAGATTTTCTATGCTCTCTAATACTATTCAAGGTTCGGTTAGGCTAGATCAGATAGGTACACCATCTCTTAGGATGGTTTATTGAATGTATGCTACTCAATTGTGTTGATTTATGCAGGTGGAATCTGCATCATGTCCGATGGGCACTGGATGCATTAGGACTCAGAGACTCACTTGCAGCATCATGAGAGTGTACTCCACTGTGGCACCGGATGGGCTGATGAAGGAGGCATCATCAAATTGCTGGAACAACAACATACGGATGCACATGGATAGACAGCTAATTTTGCCTAGTGCTTTCTTCTTGCTGGATCATTGCTCTAACTTTATTCAATTTAGAAGAGGATAAGTTTCTTAAACTGTTTGTGGAGAGTCTGACTGTCTTGTGTTTCGTGCATATGATTCACTAATAAGTTCGACGATCTCACAAACAGTTTAACAGTTTTTGTAATCCTCTAACTATAGGCCACATATCTTTTCCTCATTTTGGAAGCAATAATGGTTGATTCAAGAGCTGATGGCTCACGTCTGCACATATTAACTAAGACATGGCTTCACCTTATCCTGCTTTTATTTTTGCTGTATTTATATGGCTTGGGAAGGCCTAATATAAATTCCCCCATCCTTGGATGGTTTTATTAAAAACAATATGTATTCAATCAAATGCTGAATAAATGAACTGATGAGAATATATATTTTTAAAATTTATATATGTCTATGATTCAGAACACATTATTCTAGATTTTTTTAAAATATGGATGTGTTGACTTTTGAAAAATGAATCAGAACACAGTATTTTGTATATTTTTAATACAGGTATATTGGCTCTTGAAAAATGAAAGAACAAAAGAGTATTAAAGTAAGGTGACAATTCCTTACTTAGGAAGGTGCAATAGAAATTAGCAGAAATCTCAACTGATGTTACTGCTGGTATAGAGGCGGAATGGTTGCGGTATTCGGTATATGAAATTTCGTAATATACGGGTACTTCTAGTAAAGAGGCGGAATGGTTATAGACTTGGTGAAACTCTATTGCATGTGGCCTAAGCCGGTAAGTGGCTAAGGCTTATAGTGAAGTGTATAATGTAAATTTATACACTTGGGCGCTAGGCATAGCGCGAATCGTGAGTTAATAACTCATTGTGTGATTTCAGTTGATTTTGTAAGATATCAACACAATCTAGCGGAACACTTGACGAAATGACTAGTTAGGGACTTGATAAATGAGTCGATGATCGGGATGGATTTAAAGTCTATTTAAATCTTTGATAATGGGATACCCAATGTTGCTCTGATACGACGTTAGAGTAAAATTCATTGTGGAAGGCCTATTGTTTGAGATTGAAACATATGACTTCATGTCCCGAAGGTAATATGTTTGGACTTGCATGGAAGTAAGATTGAAGTTTTAACTTCTTAATAGATCCTTTGAAAAATTACATTTGCAGGCGTACGATAAAAAAGATTCACCCATATGAAGCGTGAAGTGTAGCCGCTTCAATAAGCTCAGGTTTGGCTTTGTATGCACTCATGAATGGATAAGGACACATGGCTTGTATAGTGTCGGTTTTAAGCTTTTGAGTTGTATTTGAACTTGTGTGTATCTTCAAGTGTTCAAATGGGTTGAAGGGTTCAATCTTTAGAGAGACCCCGATTCTCGAATATTTGGAATGTGTAGTTCACTAAGGTGAAAATTCAATCTTCAAGACATTTTCATTTATGCACTTGTTTGGTTTGGTTGTTGGAATTTCCAAATCAATGATAATACTTAAATGGGGGAATATTATTGGTATTTTATTAAAAATATAGCTATTTAAGTATAATTGGATTAGAGTAGTTATGAACTCGGGACATTATAACAAATTCGGTGGTGCGGAGTGCACACTTGTAAAAACTATCTACGAGTTTACAATTTTAGGATAAGTATATAAATTGTGTTGGTCATAATTTTAATGACTAACATGTCTTATCCTGGTGTGGAAAGATGTACAATTCAGAATTCATTACGGTACACTGGATGTGAAAAATGTAATCATTTATGTGGAAAGATTCATTGTTTTAGAATTCATTTATGATAACTATGGTACATTGGATGTGAAAAATGTAATCATTCATGTGTAAAGAAGCATTGTATTGGATGATGTGTTAGAATTGTATCAGAGTGGTGCATCGTAAGCATGATGGCCTATACCCCACAGATTCCACGATGGGTAGCATTTCTCGGGACATTCACGATGGGTAGCATCTTCTCAGAACATTTCTTATATATACATGTGTAAGCATGCATGGTGATAGTGTGGAAAAACACAGAAAACACAAACATGTTAAGGGAAAAGATAAGATTTTCTCGGACGTACATAGCAACTAAAAATACAGTTACTCATAAGCATTCTCTTGATTCAAGCTTAGAACAAGAGGGTTTTTCGATTGTTTTATCCACGAAAGGAATTAGGGTAACCCAACCAAGACTGTATTAGGGTTGAATTAATCTTTAAGGAAAGCGTACTTAACGCAACTCACATCGATATCCAAGAAAGGTTTTACCCCAATCATCCATACGTGATTTACCGTTCCATTGAAATGCATTATGATCTGCACCATTTGGGATGCTTTAATCAATGCATTTGACATGCTTTTTAGTTGGTTTTAGTTGGTAGATTGCTACTATTAGTTGAGTTTACGTGACAAGGGGTTTAGATGGCCATGTTTGGTTTTCTTGTCTAAATCTCGCATTTTGTAGACTTAATTGGCACTAATGGACATCCTGTATCCACAGGCTCCTTGATCTTCCTTGTGATCATCTTTAGTAGGTCTCCCGTGGGTACTTTTTGGTTACATTCTATGTGAAGGTCATTCGCAAGTGCGGTAGAATATTGAAGGCCATTCGCAAGAATGGTAACCTATTTACCATCGCACTGGTCTTAGCTAACTTCGTAACTATTGTGCGAGAGGTTGCGAGTAGAGATAGTAAATAGTAGCAAGTTAGGTGTTGTGTTGAAACCCTAGTATCACAGATAAGGTGCCTACGAACCTTGGGCCTAGCGTATATAGAACTCAGGGGAAGTAGTTACATTCATGGTGGAAAACCAGGATGTAATAGCACGGGGGAGAAACAGACCTGCAACGATGGTCGGACTTTGTTGTACTCTCCTAATTACAATGGCGGTGCCGATGGAGGATTGCGAGCGCACCTACCATGACAGGGTTGGAGAAGTGTATGCCATTGGCCACACCACGTGTTATGAACACACTGATAGGTTTTTTGTATGTCTATATGTGAATGAATCGAGAATTGAACCATTAGAACTACCATGTTTCTAAATGATTTCCAAAAGCCTAGTATAAATAGTTTACTTGTTTGTCAATTGCATGCTTGTAGTTGTTAGTTGAAAACAACAACCCCCCCTCCCACGTTACATGTTTACATTACTAGCTGTTCCGTGCGGATTGACAACCCGCACGAGGTTGTGTTTTAATTAGTATTTGAATCCTAGCATCATTATGGACAAACTCGGGGCTTGCCTCTTACTACCCCTTGGTAGCTTAGCAGTAAGAAAGAGTGCAGAATATAAATCTTTATCTTTGACCCGTAAGCCCCTCAGCTCATGTTTTAACGACAACCGGATCGGGGCATGTCACATTATTACAGAATCTACTCCAACACTCTTGAAGCCCATTAATGATGAAATTTAGGTTGTCCTGAATTGCATATTCAATAGATTCTCAAACATAGTAACCAACAGTTACTACCTCGTATGAAATGAAACTACAATTACGGGAATGAGAACGTACCAGTTTTAGCATCATCCTAGTTCATGTAGTCTGTATTTGAGTATGAGAATCCAACGTCTATTGAAGACTCCAGGTACAATATGTTCGAAACTGTTCAAGTTTTAGCATCATTTATGGTTGCAAAATATCTGATAGCTCTTCAGAAAAATATAATATCTAAACTCCAGGTGTACTTGTTTTTTCCCAAAAACCTTATTTACCAAGAACAAACTATTAGAGTCACGTGCTTCTATCATAAAACAAGTTGGTACTATGTAGAGGTGACCCATGATCTTATAAACTGAGTTATATGACTGTCAACCACCAATGTGGGACTAACTCTAATATGCCCCCTCACGTGCAGCGGCATTAATCATCACACAAACGTGATAGAATGGGGGTAATGGGCCAACCTTCGGCTCTGATACCATATTAGAATCATGGGTTTCTATCACAAAACCAATTGGTATTATGTGGAGGTGACTCGTGATCTTATATACTGAGTTATATGACTGTCAACCACCATTGTGAGACTAACTTTAACATGCCCCCTCACGTGCAGAGGCATGAATCATCGCGGAAACGTGACACAATGGGGGTAACTGGCCAACTTTGGGCTCTGATACCATAATAGAATCATGGGCTTTTATCATAAAACCAATTGGTACTATGTGGAGGTGACCCTTGATCTTATATACTGAGTTATATGACTGTCAACCACCAATGTGAGACTAACTCTAACATGCCCCCTCACGTGCAGTGACATGAATCATCACGCAAAGGTGACAGAGTGGGGGTAACAGGCCAACTATGGGCTATAATACCATATTAGAATGGTGAGCTTCTATCATAAAATCAATTGGTACTATGTAGAGGTGACCTATGATCTCATATAATGACTTATATGACTGTCAGCCACCAATGTGGGACTAACTCTAACACAAACCGCTCTTTATGAATGCGCCGAATCCAGGCGAAGAACAACCATAAACCGAGGTGAATCAGAGAACTCAATCCATCACTGAACTCAAAAACTTGATCATACATTTATACATTACCTACATTTAACCACATTGTAAGAGGAAGTTCTGTTGGGTTCTTCACCTCAGCTTTAGCAATATTGTGAAGTAGGGTAAATAGATTAAAGAAGGTTGTTATTTATCTGGTTACTATATAAAAGGAATACTTGGAAATGGCACGCTTGTGTCAACCGTCGTCAGGGGCATAGTGGTCATTTCCCAGCAAAGCCGAATGTGTGCCTTTCTATGTGCTCTCAGGTGGCCTCCCAAAATGACGTCATTTTGGACACTACTTTTGTCCTTTTGTGCACCTCATTTGTCAAAAGTTGCGGCGCCTCCATGTGCGGCTGCATATACTGCCAGGTGGCCGATGAAAACGATGTTGTTTTGGGCACCCATTCAAGGGGTAGACTTCTCAGTCCTCGAAGGGATGGACTCTTCTATCCTCGAAGGGGTCTAGCTCTCAGTCCTCAAAGGGATGGACTCTTCAGTCCTCGAAAAGGTCTAGCTTTCAGCCCTCGAAGGGATAGAGTCTTCAGTCCTCAAAGGGATGGAGTCTTCAGCCCTCGAAGGGATGGACTTTTCTATCCTCGAAGGGGTCGAGATATCAGCCCTTGAATGGAGTCTTCAACCCTCGAAGGGTTCAAGCTCTCAGCCCTCGAAGGGATGGAGTCTTCAGTCCTCGAAGGGTTCAAGGTCTCAGCCCTCGAAGGAATGGAGTCTTCAGTCATTGAAGGGGTCTAGCTTTCAGCCCTCGAAGGGGTGTAATCTCAGCTCTCGAACGGGTGCAACTCTCAATCCTCGAAGGGGTGGACTCTCAGTCCTCAAAGGGGTCTAGCTTGCAGTCCTCGAAGGGGTCTAGCTTGCAGTCCTCGAAGGGGTCTAGCTCTCAGTCCTCAAAGGAATGGAGCTCTCAGCTCTCGAAGGGATGGACTCTTCTATCCCCGAAAGGGGTCTAGCTCTCAGCCCTCGAAGGGGTGGACTGTCAGCCCTCGAAGGGGTCTAGCTCTCATTCTTGAAGGGATTGACTTTCAGTCCTCGAAGGGATTGATTCTCAGTCCTCAAAGGGATTGACTCTCAGCCCTTAAAGGGGTCGAGCTCTTATCCCTCGAAGGGATGGACTCTTCTATCCTCGAAGGGGTCCAGCTCTCAGCCCTCGTAGGGAAGGACTCTTCTATCCTCGAAGGGCTCTACCTCTTAGCCCTCGAAGGGATGGACTCTTCTATCCTTGAAGGGGTCAACCTCTCAACCCTCAAAGGGATGAAGTCTTCTATCCTCGAAGAGTCGAGCTCTCGGCCCTCAAAGGGATGGACTCTCAGTCCTCGAAGGGGTGGACTCTCAGTCCTCGAAGGGGTGGACTCTCAGTCCTCGAAGGGGTCTAGCTCTCAGTCCTCGAAGGGAAAGACTCTCAGTCCTCGAAGGGATTGACTCTCAATCATGAAAGTGGTCGAGCTCTCAGCCCTCGAAGGGCTCGAGTCTTCAGTCCTCGAAGGGATTGAGTGTTCAGTCCTCGATGGGTTCGAGCTCTCAGCCCTCGAAGGGATGGAGTCTTCAGTTCTCAAAGGGTTTGAGGTCTTAGTCCTTGAAGGGTTCAAGGTCTCTGCCCTCGAAGGGTTCGAGGTCTCAGCCCTCGGCCCTCAAAGAGGTGCAGCTCTCAGTCCTCGAAGGGGTGGACTCTCAGTCCTCGAAGTGGTCCAGCTCTCAGTCCTCGAAGGGATGAAGTCTTAGTCCTCGAAGGGATGGACTCTTTTATCCTCGAAGGGGTCTAGCTCGCAGCCCTCGAAAGGGTGGACTCATTACCCTCGAAGGAGTCCAGCTCTCAGCCCTCGAAGGGCTGGACTCTCAGTCCTCAAAAGGATTGACATTCAGTCCTTGAAGGGATTGACTCTCATCGTCACCCCTCAAAGGGATGGAGGCTTTAGTTCTTGAAGGAATGGAGTCTTCAGCCCTCAAAGGGATGGACTCTCCTATCCTCGAAGGGGTCGAGATATCAGTCCTCGAATGGAGTCTTCAGTCCTCGAAGGGTTCTAGCTCTCAGCCCTCGAAGGGTTCTAGCTCTCAGCCCTCGAAGGGATGGAGTGTTCAGTCCTTGAAGGAAGTATCAGCCCTTGAAGGAAGTATCAGCCCTCGAAGGGTTCGAGGTCTCAGCCCTCAAAGGAATGGAGTTCTTGGTCCTCAAAGGGGTCTAGCTCTCAGCCCTCAAAGGGGTGGACTCTCAACCCTTGAAGGGGTGCATCTCTCAGTCCTCGAAGGGGTCCAGCTCTCAGTCCTCGAAGTGGTCCAGCTCTCAGTCCTTGAAGGGATAGACTCTCAGTCCTCGAAGGGATTGCCTCTTAGTCCTCGAAGGGATTGACCCCCAGTCCTCGAAGTGGTCAATCTCTTAGCCCTCGAAGGGATGGAGTCTTTAGTCCTTGAAGGGATGGAGTCTTCAGTCCTCGATGGGTTCGAGCTCTCAGCCCTCGAAGGGATGGAGTCTTCAGTCCTCAATGGGTTCAAGCTCTCAGCCCTCAAAGGGATGGAGTCTTCAGTCCTAGAAAGGTTCGAGGTCTCAGCCCTCGAAGGGTTTGAGGTATCAGCCCTCGAAGGGTTCGAGGCCTAAGCCCTCAAAGGGACGGAGTCTTCAGTCCTCAAAGGAGTCTAGCTCTCAGCCCTTGAAGGGGTGGAGTCTCAGCCCTCGGAGGGGTGCGGCTCTTAGTCCTCGAAGGGGTGGACTCTCAGTCCTCGAAGGGGTTCAGCTCTCAGTCCTCGAAGGGGTTCAGCTCTCAGTCCTCGAAGGGATGAAGTCTCATTCCTCGAAGGGATGGACTCTTCTATCCTCGAAGGGGTCCAG
The DNA here is from genome assembly GCA_037428765.1 of Rubia yunnanensis. Lineage (NCBI taxonomy): Eukaryota > Viridiplantae > Streptophyta > Magnoliopsida > Gentianales > Rubiaceae > Rubia > Rubia yunnanensis. The sequence continues at coordinate 62,017,599 of CM075066.1, forward strand.
CTCTCAGCCCCCTAAGGGGTGGACTCTCAACCCTCGAAGGGGTCCAGCTCTCAGCCCTCGAAGGGATGGACTCTCAATCCTCGAAGGGATTGACTCTCAGCCCTTGAAGGGATTGACTCTCATCGTCAGCCCTTGAAGGGATGGAGTCTTCTGTTCTCGAAGGGATGGAGTCTTCAGCTCTCGAAGGGATGGACTCTTCTATCCTCAAAGGGGTCGAGATATCAGCTCTCAAATGGAGTATTTAGTCCTTGAAGGGTTCGAGCTCTCAGCCCTCGAAGAGATGGAGTCTTTAGTCCTTGAATGGTTCAAGGTCTCAGCCCTCGAATGGTTCGAGGTCTCAGCCCTCGAAGGGATAGAGTCTTCAGTCCTCGAAGAGGTCTAGCTCTCAGCCCTCGAAGAGGTCTAGCTCTCAGCCCTCGAAGAGGTCTAGCTCTCAGCCCTCGAAGGGGTGAACTCTCAGCCCTCAAAGGGGTGCAGTTCTCAGTCCTCAAAGGGGAGGACTCTCAGTCCTCGAAAGGGTCCAGCTCTCAGTTCTCAAAGGGGTCCAGCTCTCAATCCTCGAAGGGATGGAGCTCTCAGCCCTTGAAGGGATGGGCTCTTCTATCCTCGAAGGGGTCTAGCTCTCAGCCCTCGAAGGGGTTCAGTACTCATTCCTCGAAGGGATAGACTCTTAGTCCTTGAAGGGATTGACTCTCAGTCCTCGAAGTGGTCGAGCTCTCAGCCCTCAAAGGGATGGAGTCTTCAGTCCTCGAAGGGATAGAGTGTTCAATCCTCGATGGGTTCGAGCTCTCAGCCCTCGAAGGGATAGAGTGTTCAGTCCTCCAAGGGTTCGAGGTCTCAGTCCTAGAAGGGATGGAGTATTCAGTCCTCAACTGGGTCTAGCTCTCAGCCCTCGAAGGGGTGGACTCTCAGCCCTCGAAGGGGTGCAGCTCTCAGTTCTCGAAAGGGTGGAATCTCAGTCCTCGAAGGTGTCGAGCTCTCAGTCCTCGAAGGGATGAAGTCTTAGTCCTCGAAGGGATGGACTTTTCTATCCTCGAAATGGTCCAGCTCTTAGCCCTCGAAGGGATGGACTCTTCTATCCTCGAAGGGGTCTAGCTCTCACCCCTCAAAGGGGTGGACTCTTAGCCCTCGAAAGGGTCGAGCTCTCAGCCCTCAAAAGGATTGACTATCTGCCCTCGAAGGGATGGACTCTCAGTCCTCGAAGGGGTGGACTCTCAGTCCTCGAAGAGGTCTAGCTCTCAGTCCTCGAAGGGATGGACTCTCAGTCCTCGAAGGGGTCGAGCTCTCAGCCCTTGAAGGGATAGACTCTTCTATCCTTGAATGGGTCGAGAACTCAGCCCTCGAAGGCATGGAATCTTCTATCCTCGAAGGGGTCCAGCTTTTATCCCTTGAAGGGAAGAAGTCTTCTATCCTCGAAGGGGTCTACCTCTCAGGCTTCATAAGGGTGGACTCTCAGCCCTCGAAGGGTTAGACTCTCAGGTCCAAAGGGATGGTGTCTCAGTCCTCGAAGGGATGGACTCTCAGTCCTCAAAGGGGTGGACTCTCAGTCCTCAAAGGGGTGGACTCTCAGTCCTAGAAGGGGTCCAACTCTCAGTCCTCGAAGGGGTCCAGCTCTCAGCCCTCGGAGGGGTGAACTCTCAGCCCTCGAAGGGTCCAGCTCTCGGCCCTCGAAGGGATAGACTCTCGGCCCTCGAAGGGATGGACTCTCAGCCCTCGAAGGGATGAAGTCTAAATCCTCAAAGGGATGGATTCTCAGCCCTCGAAGGGATTGACTCTCAGCCCTCGAGGGGATGGACTCTCAGTCCTCGAAGAGGTCCAGCTCTCAGTCCTCAAACGGGTGGACTCTCAGTCCTCGAAGGGGTGGACTCTCAGTCCTCGAAGGGGTCCAGCTCTTAGTCTTCGAAGGGATGGACTCTCAGTTCTCGAAGGGGTGGACTCTCAGTCCTCGAAGGGATGGACTCTCAGTCCTCGAAAGGATTGACTTGCAGCTCTCAAAGGGATGGACTCTCAGTCCTCAAAAGGGTGGACTCTCAGCTCTCGAAGGGATCCAGCTCTCAGCCCTTGAAGGGGTGGACTCTCGGTCCTCGAAGGAGACACCTCTCAGCCCTCGAAGGGATGGACTCTTCTATCCTCGAAGGGGTCCAGCTCTCAACCCTCAAAGGGATGTGCTCTCAGCCCTCGAAGGGATGGAGTCTTCTATCCTCAAAGTGTCGAGCTCTCAGCCCTCGAAGGGATGGACTCTTCTACCCTCGAAGGGGTCGAGCTCTCAACCCTCGAAGGGGTCGAGCTCTCAGCCCTCGAAGGGATGGAGTCTTCAGTCCTCGAAGGGGTCGAGGTCTTATCCCTCGAAGGAATGGAGTCTTCTTTCCTCAAAGGGGTCGAGATCTCAGCCCTTGAAGGGATGGAGTCTTTAGTCCTCGAAGGGGTCGAGATCTCAGTCCTCGAAGGGATGGACTCTTCTGTCCTTGAAAGGGTTGAGTGGTTACGTTTCGAGAGATACCCATTCGAGATGTGAACTTTCAGTTGGAGAACCTTCACATCTCGAATCTGCAGCTCTCGAACCCCTCCACTTGTTAATTACATGTATAATTGGTACGTTTATAGCTTAAATTACAGCTCTTTTAATATTCTTATAGAATTTCTATAATTTGTTATCAAGCACACCGCGCAACGCACGGTGTAACCAAACTAGTGGATGAAAATAGATAAGAAGCAGATAAAGCTCTTTATTCCAAAGTAGGTCAACAATACGGTTTTGATTATCATTCAAGAAATTAATGACACTAATCCAAATCACCATTCTCTCTTTTATGCTCTTCCCCTCATAAACTTGAAAACAATGTACCAAACAAATAATTTCTTATAACAACTTACTAATACCATGGCCTTATTTCCCAAATTTTCCCACATAATTAATTTCCCTTTCCTTTTTCTTCAAAAAAGAGATGAACAAACAAACATGCAAACAAACATGCAAACAAAAAAGCAAAGAAAAATTCTTTGCTCAAAAATTATAATTCAGCCATAGTTACAAAAACAGATGCATGACTTTGCTCAAGTTAGTATATTAAGACCATAGCTGAAAAATGGGAACTAATTTTTGATGCTATAAAACCAGAAGGCTCAAATAAAGTTTAGCACAGCCAACACAACGGTATAGATGCGCTAGGGTTTCTAAAAATTGCAAATTCCAGAAGACAAATATACAATTACAACTTCCTGCTTCTAAGTATAATGTTAAAAAATTTCTATGCCATCACAAACATTATAACATTGCAGGAATCCTTATGTTATAGGTTATGACAAAAAAATACAGTTATTCATGTGCTGGGAGTACAGTACAAAGAACACAAATATTACTTGTTGCTATTGCTAGACAAATATCGGGGATGTCTCTGACATGGCTCAACCGGTTCTTTTGAATAGGGTCTCAAAATTTTATTATAATTTTATTATTACTATTATATATATATAGAGAGAGAGAGAGAAAATTAAACCCGATCCTTTTGGAATTCGTCTTCCTTTCTCGTTCCAACTTCTCAGTTCAGCACCTTTGTACGTTTCTTTTCGACCAAAGTACCTACTTGTAAGAACTCAACTTGTAGTATTTTTGATATTTTATTTAGACTAAATTATAAGTTTTATTTGGTAATTTTATGTTAATGTATTTAGGGGTGTCATTTTTTATTTTGCACAGGACCTCCAAATTGTCAGAGATGGCCCTGACAAATATGGTAATCAATACACATCATTCTTCTCCAATTTCAATTCATATCTTCCATCAGAACATGTGTCATGAGAAATGCATAAGCTGGAGCAAAACCGTCTTAATTTAAAGGACTTAATGGTTTTGCTGCATTAAAAAAAGAAAAATAAGTAAACTTTCATGACATACTACTACAAACAGATGCACAAAAGCATATTGTATGCTCTGTTGGACATGTTATGAATTTAACACTCCACATATGTCATTTTACGCCCATGAGTTTGAAGAACAACATTTGCAACCTAATGCTCCATGCTACATAAGAGCATGAATGACATGAACCACTGATAAATTCTAAATTATGTTAACCTACTTTATGGATGAGTTCAAAATTAGAGTTAATGCCTCTTCTAAACTATAATATCCAAATAATATAAATTTTATATGATAATTTTATGTTAATGTATTTAGGGGCATCATTTTTTATATTGCACATGGCCTCCAAATTGTCAGAGATGGCCTTGATAAATATGGTAATCGATACAGATCACCCTTCTCCAGTTTCAATTCAAATCTGCTATCAGAACATGTGTCGTGAGAAATGCATAAGCTGAAGCAAAAACGTCTTAATTTAAAGGACTTAATGGTTTTGCTGCATTAAAAAAAGTAAAAAAAAATAAATCTTTCATGACATACTGCTACAAACAGATGCACAAAAGCATTTTGTATGCTTTGTTGGAGATGTTATAAATTTAACACTCCACATATGTCATATTACGCCCATGATTTTGAAGAACAACATTTGCAGCTTGATGCTCCATGCTACAAAAGAGCATGAATGGAATGACCTACTGATAAATTCTAAATTATGTTAACCTGCGTTATAGATGAGTTCAAAATTAGAGTTAATGCCTCTTCTAAACTGATATTTTGGCACGCATAACGACCAAAAAAATAATGCCACACGCTGGGTAAAAAATATGGAAATAGCACATGCGAAGTAGGTCAATGAAATTACCGAGTCTATAAAAGGCTTCTTCTCAGTAATGCTCTCACTTCTAGCTCTATAATTGAAATCACATGCCAATCACTACAAAAGGAAAAAAAGAATATTTTCAACGTACTATGAAAGCATGAAATTAGCATGCACAAAAATCCAGAAAACGTTATTGCCAAGGAAAATCCATCGACACCATTTGTGCTTTCTTACCAAACTATGTCAGAAAGAATGCTCCCAAGCTGTAATTCCTAAATCGTGGTGGCTCCACTCCTGCCAATAAGAAGGGGGGGGGGGAATTAAGTAAATTAGTAAGACAAAATATCAAACGCCTTATGAACCACAATTAAAACTGGAAAAGATCCATACAAAAAAAAGATCAACAAATAAAAACACACTCAAAAGTTCATCAGAAGAAGGGATTAGATCAATTAGAAGAAGGAGCAAAAAGCCATTTAAACAACAGAAAGATCGAATTCACCAGAAGAAAGGGGAAAAATTACCTTCAGATGAGATTATGCTGCTTTATTGAACAATAGAGGAACATCAATATTATAAATCAAAGCCCAAAGGAGTGCATGATTCATGTAAGGTCGTGGAAGAAGAGAAGGAGCATGCAGAGAGACATGATGACATGTATTAGTACAAATGGGAACAAGGAAAAAAGAGGAAAAGAAAATGAATTAACGATGACAAAAAGTTACTGTTCATTTTGGGATCGGCGCTTTTCAGATATACTAGGGGTCTCCAGCTTGCGCGAGGCACAGGCTATCGACAACGAGGCCGATAACGGGTCACCACTCGAACTCTCACTGCTCGAACTCTTACCACTCAAACTTCTCCACTTGAACCATCTCCACTCGAACCCTCTCCACTCAAACCTGTACTCGAACCCTCTTCTTGAACCTTCGAACCCCCTAAAGTCAAACCTCGTTATTCGAACCCTCACCACACGAACCCAGAACCACTCAAACTTAGTATCAATCAAACCGTCTACACTTGAACCTCTAGTCAAACCATTTCCACTCGAACCTCACCATTCGAACCAGTACCACTCAAACCCATGGCTACTTGAACCCAGTACCACTCGAACCCTCTCCGCTCAAACCCAGTACCATTCGAACCCTTTCCACTCGAACCCTTCTCTACTTGAACCTACCACATAGGTTCGAGTGGAGAGTACCACTAGAGCCTTCTCCACTCGAAGCCCGGGACCACTCAAACCCAGTACCACTCAAACCCTTTCCACTCAAACCCTCCTCTACTAGAACTTTCGAATGGAGAGGGTTCAAGTGGAGATGGTTTGAGTTGAGAAGTTTGAGAAATAAGAGTTCGAGTGGAGAGGGTTCAAACAGAGGGTTCGAGTGGAGAGGATTTGAATAGAGGGCTCGAGTGGAGAGGGTTCGAGTAGAGTGGGTCCAAGTAAAGGTTTGAGTGATACTGGGTTCAAGTGGTACTGGTTCGAGTGGAGAGGGTTCGAACGGAGAAGTTCGAGTAGAGAGAGTTTGATTGGAGAGGTTCGAGCGGAGAGCTTCCAGTGGTGAGTTCGAGTGAGGAGGAATCGAGTGGAGAGAGTTCGAGTAAAGGGGGTTCGAGTGAAGAGGTTCGAGTGGAGAGGGATCGAGTGATACCATGTTTGAGTAGGCTGGATTAGTGTGGTAAGGGTTTGAGTGGATAGGGTTCGAGCAGAGGAGGTTTTAGGAGTCGAGTGGAAAGGCTCTGAATATAAGGTTAGAGTGGAGAGGGTCCGAGTGGAGAAATTTGAGTAGTGAGGGTTCGAGTTGTGAGAGTCGGGTCGTGAGGGTACCATCTACCACTGGAGAGAGTATCATCTACCCCTCGAGAGGGGTATACCATCCACCACTGGAGAGAGTATCATCCACCCCTCAAGAAGTTTGTCAACCACCCTTCGAGGGTACACCATCTACCTCTCGAGAGGGTAAACCATCCACCACTGGAGAGAGTACACCTTCCACCCCTCGAGGGTACGCTATCTACCCCTCGAGAGAGGTGTACTAGCCCTCGAGGGTATACCACCTGTCGAGAGGTCACACATCCACCCTTCTAGAGTACACCAGGCCTCGAGGGTACACCACCCCTCGAGAGGGGTATACCATTGAGAGCTTCGAACAATCCACATTAGATCTCGAACCATGACTCACTCGAGGCATATACCCCTCGAACCATCCATGACACCACTACTCGAACCATCTACCACTGGAACATTAATCATCCACCCCTGGAACATCAACCATCCATTTGTCGGACCATCTTATATCCACTCCTAGAACCATCACCCCTCGAACCATCAGTCCTCGAACATCCACCACGCCACTACTCGAACCATCTACCTCTTGAATCATCAACCATCAGCCTCGAGACTTCCCCACCACTCGAACCATCTACCCCTTGAACATCAACCATCAGCCTCGAGTGGTGTTGATTTGAGGCATCCTCCCTCGAATCATCAACCCTCGAACCCATGGGACTATCAACCATCCCCTCGAGGCATCACCACTCGGCCCATCAACCATCCACCTCGCCACCACTCGAACCATCCATCACTCGAACATCAACCACCCGCCTCGAGGGCTGTTGATTCAAGGCATCATCACTCGATCCATTAACCCTCGAGGCCCTGGAACCATCAACCATCCCTCTCGAGGCATCATCCATCGCCCCATCAACTATCCACTTTGACACCACTCGAACCATCCACCTCTCGAACGTTAGTACCACTCAAACGCATCCACCCCTCTAGAGTACACTAGCCCTCGAGGGTACACCACCCCTCTAGAGGGGTATACAACTGAAAGCATCGAACCATCCACATTAGCTCTCGAACTATGACCCACTCGGGGAATATACCCCTCGAATCATCCACAAAACCACTACTCGAACCATCTACCCCTGGAACATCAACTATCCACCCCTGGAACATCAACCATCCATTTGTCGGACCATCTTATATCCACTCCTGGAACTATCACCCCTTGAACCATCAGTTCTCGAACATCCACCATGCCACACTGGAACTAACTACCTCTCGAATCATCAACCATCCATCTCGAGACCTCCCTACTACTCGAACCATCCACCCGTGGAACATCAATCATCGATCTCTTGGACTATCTTACATCCACTCCTGGAACCATCACCCCTCGAAACATCAGTCCTCGAACATCTACTATGCCACCCTACTCGAACCATGGGAGGACGTCTCCGTACTTCTCAAAGTTAATATTTATAAGCCCTTTTTTCTTACTATCTACAACTAAGTAGATAGCGGCAAGTCGGGGTCGTCCACGAAGAAGGGGGATTTTCTCAAGCGTTTAAGCACAAAAGGTTGCTATTAGGCTAGGAGTAGATATATATACATGCATATAAAATCATGTAAATGGGGGGTTTGGTTGGTTGTGGTCCTAAGTTATGAAAGTTAAAAGACAAGACAACTAGCAAAGTTAAGTAACTATGCTAAATCATCAAACAAAACTGAGAAAAAGGGTTTTAAAACTAGAAAAGATAAAGTCTTGGGGGCAATTGATATCCACTTCCAAACCAATCGTAGATCATTGAACCATTCACTCATCCTATCACCAAATATAACATTCATTAGGCTAAACCTAGAACAAACCACATTCAAGGTTCAACCTTTCATTGCATCTATAGGATAAATATGAGAACAATCCACATTAACATACTTATCTAGCAAGAATCACAACACATTATGCACAAGACGTTCTAAGTTCATGTTCTTAGATTTTCATGTAAATGAGCTAAAGAATTCGTCACTTTCCTAACTCCCTAACACTTCAATCATACAAACACTTCCTATTCTCAAACAACCCATGACATAAATGAAGTGAAACATGGCATTAAGAACACATGAATGCTAAATAACAAAGGCTTCAAGAATGAGCAAAACAATCTATTCACTACTTCAACTACTTGTTGTGAAGATAAATCGTCTATCCTTCTTAGGTAGTAGTTTGCAAGAGTGAATTCGACATCTCTTGTCAAACCTCACAAATGACTCCCGTAGTTGAAACATGACTCAAGGTATCCCATTGATGGCATTTAGCAAGAAGAATCAACAAGCTCGGCAACACTTATAAACACTACGCTGTGTTTAAGCATTTAACCGATTCATGCATTTACACAAGATTAGTCAAGAACGATCGACATTCATAGACCTCTCTCATTTTCTACCTAAAAAACACATGACAATGAGTTCGACATCATCACATTCATCTAGAAATTATCAACACACCAACATCATTTAAGAAGCTCTAACTCATGCTCTTGGATTCCACATTAAAAGAAGGGAGAATTAGCTACTTTCTCTCAATCCTAACAAGTAATCATACAAGCAATTCATATACTCAAGCTTCCAACAACATCAATGTCATTAACAATTCACATTCAAAGCTCAATAAATGCACAATATTAAAAGCACCATATATATATATATAGTTCTTACTACATAGAAATGGAAGCTTCAATCCTTTACTCCCAAGATAAAACTAAGCTAGATAATACAAAGACATGATTAACCTACAAAAACTAAGAAAAGAAAGAAAGAAAAACTAGGGTTTGAACCCACAAAAATGCAGGAAGAAGAAGTTGTCCAAAGCTGCTGGAGAGGAGATGATAAGGTGAGTATTTATAGTGCAAAAAGCAAGAAGGGTTTCTGACCCCTCGTCCGTCGCGAGTCGCGATGTGCTTGCGACGGACTTCAAGTCCAGCACCATTTCTTCTTTCTCCTTTTTGTTCCACATCCTCCTCTACTCTTCACTTCTTCAATTCTTTAAATCTTCAAAAGCTCAATTACAAGTCTTCAAATCTTCAAATATTCAAAGGTATTCTTCAAAGTCTTCAAACAAATTTCCTTGTCACACAAAATCCTCTAGAAAAGTAATAAAAGCATAAAAGTCACTTTTAATCCTCCTTAGAGAACTTCAAGGCAAACTGTCCCATTTAGAGCACAAAAGTATACAAAAGTGAATCCTAAAAGTCCTAATATAACCGTATAAAATGGGCACATCAAACCATCTACCCTTGGAACATCAACCATCCACCCCTGGAACATCAACCATTCATTTGTCGGACCATCTTATATCCACTCCTAGAACCATCACCCCTCGAACCATTAGTTCTCGAACATCCACCACGCCACCACTTGAACCATCCAACCCTTAAATATTAACCATCTGCCTCGAGGGGTGTTGATTCGAGGCATCCTCCCTCGAATCATCAACCCTCGAGCCCCTGGAGCCATCAACCATCCCCCTCGAGGCATCACCCCACGACTTATCTATCATCCGCCTTGCCACCACTCGAACTATCCACCCCTTGAACATTAACTATCCGCTTTGAGGGCTATTGATTCGAGGCGTCATCTCTCGATTCATTATCCCTCGAGGCCCTGGAACAATCAATCATTCCCCTCGAGGCATCACCCCTAGACCCATCAACTATCCGACTCGCCACCACTCAAACCATCCACCCCTTGAGCATCAACCATCAGTCTTGACTCAAACCTCTACTCGAACCCTCACGACTCGAACCAGTACCACTCGAATCCTCTATTCGAACCTCTTCACTCGACCCTCACCACTCGAACTCTCACCACTCGACTCTTCACCACTCGAACCCTCTCCACTGAACCCAGTGCCACTCGAACCCTTTCCACTCGAACCTCTCTACTCGAACCCTCTACTCGAACCCAGAATCACGGTAATCCAGTACCACTCGAACCACTTCGATCGAACCTCTCTACTCGAACCCTCACTACTCGAACCAGTACCACTCGAACCTCTTCCACTCGAACCTCAATTTGAACCCTCTCCACTCAATCCATACCACTCAAACCCTCACCACTCGAACCCTCACCACTCGAACACAATATCACTTGAACCCTCTCCATTCGAACCTTTCTACTCGAACCCTCTACTTGAACCCAATACCACTCGAACCTCTACTCGAACTCTCTCCACTCGAACCTCACCACTCGAACCAGTACCACTCGAACCCTTTCCGCTCCACCATCACCACTCAAACCCTGTACTCAGAATCTCTTCTCGAACCCTCGAACCCCCTCTACTCGAATCTCTCCCCTCAAACTCTCACCACTCAAACCAGTACCACTCGAACCCTTTCTGCTCCACTCTCACCACTCGAACCCTGTACTCAGAATTTCTTCTCGAACCCTCGAACCCCCTCTACTCGAATCTCTCCCCTCAAACCCTCACCACATGAACCTAGAACCACTCGAACCTAGTACCACTCCAACCCTCTCAACTCGAACCCTCTTCACTTGAACCCTCACCACTCGAACCAGTACCACTTGAACTAGTACCACTTGAACCAATACACTCGAACCCTCTCTACTCAAACCTCTCTACCCGAACCTCTCTACTGAACCCTCTCCACTTGAACCAGTACCACTCGAACCCATTACCACTCTAATCTCTACTCGAATGTTGATGTTCCTCTACTTGTACAAATGGAAGATGGCGAGGTTGGGATACTTCTGCCGCTTCTGGATGATCCCCTTGGCGCTAAGCCAACGTAGATGACAAAAACCTCTGCAAGAGTCATTTCGTCGAACACTTGAGCTTCACCCTTCAACCTCAGCCCCTGATTCTTTGCGAACTCAACTAGCTCCTTAACATCATCACCAAATCTGAAACCCTATAAATCCAGAACAACCAGCGTCATCGCCATGGTAATGAAGCAAAGCGAACAAGAACAATGACGTAAAAAAGAAGCAAAATTTTAATTATACAAGCCTTGAAAGGAAATAGAGGCGATGGAGGAGTCGTCATCCTCAGAGCCACTGCTGCAGATCGAGGAATAGATCAATTAGACGCAGGAAAAAATTTATCATCGGAAAGATCAAATTCACCGAAAGAAAATAAAAAAATATTAAAGATGGGATGATGCTGCTTTATAGACCACATCAACAAAAAAAGAACATCAACATTATTAATCACAGCCCACAGGAGTTGAGGACGTGTGTACTGTCGTGGAAAAAGAGAAAAAGCACAAAGAGAGACATCATGACACATACTAGTAGAGATGAGAAGGAGAAATAAAAAAAAGGAAAAGGAAACGAATTAGCGACGACGAAAAGTCATTGTTCATTCCCTGGATCGCTGCTTTTAAGATATAGAGACTAGATAGAGAAAGTCTTAGAAAAGACGGCATTTTCATAAACTTATGGACAGTACTCATTGGCTTTTACCTTAAATGTTGTAGTTTTTTTTATAAAATTTAAATATTACATTTTATAAGTTAAAACAAGTAATAATATGTATTTGTAGGTGAAAATATGAAAATATATGATACAAAGAAAGGTTTTCAAAAATTATAAATTTTGTATGTATTTTAACAAATGCAATGTATGAGGTAAAAAATACGTGGTCTGCCTATAAGGTTATGGACATGCCGCTTGTCAGGATACTCTCCTACTAGCTATATCTTATGAGAAAGGGAAATTTTTGTCCTCCTGAAATAGATAAACCAAAAATTTGTAATTAACCACCAAAAGAAATTCCAAATAAATCACAGCCCCAACTAATCTTTGTAAGCAGCGTCACCTTTTAAAAATTTGATCACTTATCTTGCCTGTCACTGCCTTCCATTTCTGAGCTTATATTATAACCCAATCTCCTATCGGCCCACTCTCTCACTCTCAAAAAGTTTCCCTCATTCTTGAGAGTCTGTGGAGCAGAATGGACATGGCAATTTGCTCCAACACTACCAATTTCTTTTGCTCCTCAGCAAAACCCAGCTTCGATGATGCTACGAAATGCTTCAGTTTTGCCTCTCCTTTGTTCAAGAAACCTTTTCTGGGCTTCTCAGTTTCAAACCGAGCGTCGTTGAATACTAACCGTTCAAGAATTCGGCTTAAAACACCGCTAAAGTGCTCAGTTTCTGAAGCTACAGAGACCCTCTCTGCTGGTACTTCAACTAATTTTTGGGTTTAATTATTGATGCAATTTTGTAGATAAAGTGCCATTCGTTTTTTCATGGCGTATGCATTTTATGTGTTCGATGAAATATATGTTGAAACCACCTGTTAATAGTCACTTCTTATTCAAGTACTCTGTAAGAATTAAGATGTTGTCATGCCTATTTTCACCGTTGAAATCACTGTTATGTTGAGCAGTTGAGGTGAATGTGTCCTCATCTGCTTTTTCTCGTGCACGTTTAAGTTAAATAGCCTCTGTTGCACTTCAAATTTGGTTGAGTTGTGTTGTCTTCGTCAAACTTGGATGCATCTCATTTGTTTCGTGAACTCAGAGTCGAAGCTGCAGTTAACTAGAAGAAGTGACATCAGGAATATAGCAATTGTTGCTCATGTTGATCACGGAAAGACCACGCTGGTAGATTCAATGCTCAAGCAGGCAAAGGTATGATATCAGAACTGTGAACATTGTTTGTATTTCAAGATCATTGTTATAGTTATTTGCTATGCTGATAAAGAAAGAAAATGTTGTGTGTGATTATATTGAAGTTGAAACTATACATCTTCTGTAAGTGTTATAATTTTTCTTTCACATGATCAGTGAATCCTGGTAATAGAAGTGATATTTCTGTGAGTGGTGAATGGTAACATCTTGTTATAGTGCAATTATGATGCTGATTACTTGACAATAACATGTGTCATCATCTGATATGTGGTTGTAAATTGTATACAGGTGTTTCGCGATAACCAGGTCATGCAGGAAAGGATAATGGACTCAAATGATCTAGAGCGTGAGAGGGGAATAACAATACTTAGCAAAAACACCTCAATTACGTTCAATGATACCAAAATAAATATAATTGACACTCCAGGGCATTCCGACTTTGGAGGCGAAGTAGAAAGGATACTCAACATGGTGGAGGGAGTGCTACTAGTGGTAGTTGTCTCACCAATCCGCGTTTTGTGACTTCTACTACTTTTTATTTCTGACTCTTTGAGTGTTGTCATCAATTTTCTTGTTGCTGAGTTGATTTTCTAATAACTATGAACTTGAAACTTTTTTCCCCAGAAAGTATGATTTGAGGTTACTAATTTTGCAGTGGTTTATAATTTTTTAAGGGACGAAGAAAAAATTAATAGTGCTCTTATTTGACTGTCTGCATATGTACTTCTGCTCCTCTCTTCTTCTTTTCCCCCTTTTTTCAGTACAACTTTCAGATTCTATTTGAAAGTTTATAACAGCTTTCTTCTTCTGTTTGTAGATAAACTTTTCTTTCATACACAGAGATAAATGACTGAAGTGTTATGGCATTTTGGTTGTAGGTAGACTCTGTTGAGGGCCCTATGCCTCAGACACGATTTGTATTGAAGAAGGCTCTTGAATTTGGTCTTGCTGTTGTTGTGGTTGTTAATAAAATTGATAGGCCATCTGCGCGCCCAGAGTTTGTTGTCAACTCTACCTTTGAGTTGTTCATAGAACTGAATGCATCAGACGAGCAGGTTGGTTGTGCATATATTCTCAATTTATGTTTAGCTTATCCTAAGTAACTAGATGCAAAACTATGAAAAAGCGCTTGTAATATTTCATTGCAAAAAATGAGAAGCAAGATGATGACTGCAGTTATGGTTTACTTAGACATACAAAACAGATTATGGTTCATCATACTTTTGCAATCCTACCATTGGACTTCTTCCTGAATCTTCCAATATGATAAATGGATTTGGTTTGACATTACCTGAGAAAGACAGTTTTGATGATATCAGAACAGTTGGATACCGGTACATGGCACTTTAGTCTTCTACTGATAACAGAACCCTGACTCTTAAGCTTTTTACTCATGCAGTGTGATTTTCAAGTCATTTATGCAAGTGGCATCAAGGGAAAGGCTGGTCTATCCCCAGAAAATTTGGCCGATGATCTTGGACCACTTTTTGAGACCATTGTTAGATGCATACCCGGACCAGAAATTCACAAAGACGGTGCCCTACAAATGCTTGTAAGTGATTTTCTTCTTGTTTCCTTTTCTTTCGGTAAGCACTTAGTAGTAATTATCAAGCCTACGAGACTTGGTCCTGAAGGTCATTGAAAAAGCACATGCAGTTTTATTTATCATTTTCTCATTAAGTTACCACAAGGACTCCTGTGTAGTAATGTATATACAACTGTGTATCCTTGTTGACTTTGTTTTAAAGGCACTGGCCTCATTCTGGCCTATGAGAAATCTTGCTCAAAGGCATGTAATACAATAGTGGTGGGATCATAATACGCCGAATATGTAAACAATTTAAGAACTCAAAATGATGATTGATATGGCATCTGATTTATTTGAAAGTTAAATGCAGTCTTTTCTGGAAATACATAGAGGAACTTTATACTCGCCGATGCAACTCTTCATTCAAACACAGCTGAAATGCATCAGTCAATTCTTCATTTTATCGTATCAAAGTGCATGACTTTCGTACAGTTCTCTGAAGCTGTTTTGTGAATAATGAATAGAGCTCTTAGAGAAAAAAATATATTTTCTATTTATGAAGTGATTCATTAAATGTTTTCAAATCAAGCATGATCTCACTATATTCTTTTGCTTCTGCCAGGCTACAAATATTGATTATGAGGATCACAAAGGACGGATAGCTATTGGGCGTCTGCATGCTGGGAGTTTGCGCAGGGGAATGGATGTTCGGGTATGTTTTATTTGAAACTTGGAATGCTAAGAAGTGGAAATTAAGAGGTCTTTTTTCCCTGGATTATACACTTGACAATTTGTCTTACTACCTCTGTCCATATAACATTGTCTTATGCCTATTTTCACGGTCTTCAAGATCAATTTCAAATCGTTAATATTTGGAACTATGCTAAAGCAAAAAAAAAAATTTGAAATAACTCTACAACGAATGTAACAAGATCCTACATGAATGTTCTTGCCTATATATAATATTTATGAAATTTACGATGTAAATTATTCGATTTTGGCCACAAATAGTGACATGGGACGAGGTTAGTGAGATGGTGGGAGTATTGTAGTAAACTAGGGTCTTTGTCTTCTCCTCTGTGGTTCTTGGAATATTTTCCAAGTATGCTAAGCCTTTCTTCACTCTGGCTACTTTCCCACCAAACCAAAGTCTGAGTTTGTATATAGCATGCATCATGGCCTCATTTTGATCCATGCTATAAGTGCTATGCCTTTTATTTTTATTTGGAAAAGTAACTGAACAAATTTATATTCCTAATCTCTCACACACGGGTGTATAATCTGAAAAAAAGAAGCGTTTTCTTAAACTAGGCTCCACAATTCACATGATATACACGGATCTTGGCAGACTACTAGTCCATTGTGATCATATTGGCAGGTGATTGGGATACTTCTGAAGTGGCACTATTTGATAAGATTCAGTTTCTTGCTCTTGTTCTGATGCAAAGTTCAATTTGATAGGAGCTGGGGTTGATTAGGTTCAAATCTGCATTAGATGACGTCCTGTCTTCATGGATTAATCTCTTCACAATATCAGTGACTAATTTTTCCTCTGTTTTATATTGTATTCAAAATTTTCAGATATGCACTTCGGAAGATTCATGCAGATTTGGTAGAGTAAGTGAGCTTTTTGTGTATGAGAAATTTTACAGAGTACCAACAGAAGTTGTAGAAGCTGGTGATATATGTGCTGTCTGTGGCATTGATGATATCCAGGTAGATCAAAATGCATCTGCTATTCATGGCATTCCTCACATGTATTGTATAGTGTGAGCTAGCATAAATAATTGGCATGGGATTCTTGTCTCAGATTGGAGAAACGATTGCAGACAAAAGTTTTGGGAAGCCACTGCCTTCTATCACGGTGGAGGAACCTACAGTCAAAATGGCTTTCTCAATCAACACTTCTCCATTTGTTGGCCGGGCGGTATGTTTAGTTGATAAGTTAAAGTGTATGGAACATTGTCTTCTTCCATTTAAAAATATAATGCTGGAATAGAAAATTGAAGTGGAAGCTCTTGTGATAATATATATGAAGCTAATATGGTTTTTGAATGCTTGACCATAATTTATGAATTATCTTAACTGGATTTTGAGATGGTTGAATATAAGATTTTATTTAAATTTCTATATTTGTTTGGGCTGTCGGAGAAAGTTCTATTGCAGATCTGTCCTGTATTTTTTGGTGGGATTTTTCTACAAATTCTGGTCTCATATATAAGAGAAGCTTAGTGTCTTGAGAAGGAATCTTTAATTTGATCATTTTCTCAGTATGGTGCTTCTTTCTCTGGCAGGGGTAGAAGTTTAATATAATAATGGCATGCTCAATTGTGGCTTGGATTTCTTAACTGTTATCAACTCTTCTAAAGTCTGGATATTTTGTTGCCTTTTTAGTTGACAAAATTAGTTGGTTAAGGAAAATATTCAGCTAAGTTCTCAGCAGAACTAATGAGCTAAGGTGTGCTGAAAATATTAGTGTGAAGTTGCAAGTTCGGTTTTATAAACCCCCCTGAAGATCCTCTTTTGTTTCAAATAAAAGGGGAAGTTGAGTGTGGGGATAGAAACTTGATGAGTTTGCTTTTTAAGCGTGGATATTCTTTACTGCATCGTTTTACCGTACTTTCTCACCCATGGTCTGACTTAAGACAACCTATTGAGGGGTACTTTGGGAGCAAAATATAGTAACTATATTACTGTTCTAAGCGCCCAAGCTACATCAGTTCACTACTTTGGTTGAAAGACACGTACACCCCACCTCCTCCTTAGTGTAGATTTTATAAATCAACATAGAGGAAAGTGTAAAAATCTGAAACACGGGGGTGGAAAATGATGAAAGATATTGGAATTTTTTCGCTAAGGATCAACAAGTGCTATTATAATAACTCTCAGTGCCATGGTGAGCCTTTCCGGAACTTAATGCATCTTCTGCTATGGAATGTGAGCGCCTGTGTAATTATTGAGTTAGTGGTTATTTTTGTGCAATGAATGAGCTTATATTGTCCACGTAATTAGGAATTGCTATTCTCCTAATTCCATCAATATTGTTTGGTTCTCTTGTGAATATAAGAATTGCCTTATGTACCATGAATTCGTTCGTGATGCTTTTAGGGAAAATTTGTAACCAGTAGAAATCTAAGAGATCGGCTCTACCGTGAACTTGAGCGCAATTTGGCTATGAAGGTTGAAGACGGCGAAACTGCAGATGTATTCGTTGTCAGCGGACGGGGAACATTACATATTACTATATTGATAGAGAACATGTGAGTTGCATATCATCCTTTCTTCATTTTGTCTTCTCCATTATCATACATAAACATGCTGGTTCATTGATTTTGTGGTTAACTCATGTGGTACTGTTCTAACGTTTCAGGCGGAGGGAAGGATATGAGTTCATGGTGGGACCTCCCAAAGTTATTAACAAAAGGGTAGATGACAAGCTGCAGGAACCCTATGAGGTGATTGCTGACAGATGAATTATATCTTAGTAGAGTTGGAAAGAAATTGATGTCTGCAGTCATAATTATTTATTCTCATCCCCAACTGTGTTCTGTCATAAAATACTTCTCTTTCCCTTTCTTTCTGCTACGTCCTATAACCTTTAATGTAGTCAATATGGGTTCAATCATGAAGAATTTCATAAATTTAGTTCGTTTAGCTCAAGCTCAAGGTCTATCACTACATTGGGTGGGTCCCTTACCTAGATTGAAGAACCTGATTGCGTTCTTGCTTCATTGCTGTGATTTATTAGAGTAAAGTGCATTCATGCCCCCGAGTTCTTTGCTTAGTGCACATGTACTCCCTAGTTTTCCAAAAGTGCACATATACCCCCATGTTTTTTGAAAGTGCACATATACCCCCATGTTTTTTGAAAGTGCACATATACCCCTATAGCCGAAGACTGGAGTTGAAAATCTGAGGGGTATATGTGCACTAAACAAGGGATTGGGGGTACATGTGCACTTTAAAAAACTGAGGGGTATTTGTGCACCAAACAAGAAATTGGAGGGGCATGAATGCACTTTATTCTTTTAATTTCTTACTTGGTGGTATACTGATGTGTCAGAAATCTCCAACTTTGAGAACTGCTATTGAATTTTAGATAGTGAAATTATCCTATAGAGCATTACTATTTATAAGGATTACTTTAGACAGGTCTGTAATGCTTTTAGAGAAATTGAATTATCTTAACTGCATACATTGTAATCAGCTAGTTTCCATGTGTAAAGGTGAATAATCCGGGCGGTCCGGGGGGACCACCGTGGCAGGCTGTGCCATTCCAAAATAAGTCCTTGCGTGTTCTGAAATGATTTCAGTTTTACACTAACTATGATAGAACCTTTAGTTTCAACTTCATATACAACTTTTGCAGATTGCTACTGTGGAAGTGCGAGAAGATTTCATGGGTCCTGTGGTTGAGCTACTTGGTAAAAGGCGTGGGCAGATGTTTGACATGCAAGGAGTTGGGTATGTCGCTGTGTCCTTTCTTCTTTCTCTGTACTGTCCATATGAGAAACATGTATGCCAATTAATTATCCACTAGAACTGGGAAACATGAGGCTACTCCTGGGATGCAACTCCTGGGATGCAACTCCTGGGATGAAAAGTAAAACAACAAAGAAAGTCTTTACCTTGATCATAGAACATGATAATCTAGAAGTACAATTCCATGGACTCCGTCTACTACCTGGAGAACAAATAGCATGGAATGGAAAATATCTACTCTTCACTATTTTTCACTCTCTTTTTGGAAACAGCTTGCCTCATATCATATTAAACTAATTACAGCTCAGATATGCTGCATTGTAATTAAATCAAATTTGTTCTTGCCTGTTGATCTTTTAGTTTGCCCTTGAGCTCTTCTAAGTAGAAGATGAACTCTCTGTGTTGACTAGGTCTGAAGGTACAGTTATGCTCAAGTACAAGATACCAACTCGTGGACTTCTTGGATTGCGGAATTCAATTCTGACAGCTTCTCGAGGCACTGCTATACTGAACACAGTATTTGACAGTTATGGGCCTTGGGCAGGTGATATATCTACTCGTGATCTGGGATCTCTGGTAAGTTCTCCCTTATACTGCTTTCATCCGCTCTCCAATTTTTAAAATTGATGTCATACAAAATTTCGAAGTTTCCATATCCTATCATAGACACTCTGGTAAATTTGGTGGTTCTTGATACGAAGACAAAATTTACTAATCTTTTACTTCCTCTTTGAAATGCACAGCTAAAAATAATTGACTGCTTGCCTTTCTGTTCGAATTCTCATAGGTGGCTTTTGAAGATGGAACCACTTCATCTTACGCCCTTGCAAGTTCGCAAGATCGAGGACAGCTGTTTATTGGTCCTGGTGCTGAAGTATATAAAGGTCAAATAGTTGGGATTCATCAGCGTCCTGGAGACTTGTCCTTGAACGTTTGCAAGAAAAAAGCTGCTACAAACGTCCGTTCTAACAAGGAAGTATCAGGTAAGAAATTTCTGAGGGGTTGCATTGACTTTTGAAGTGCTAGGAATTTGAATGCTGCAACTTGATATATACAATGGTTTTTAGACTTTTTGTAGCATTAAGCATCTCCTTAATATCTTAGTTGTTGCATTCATAATAAATTATAAAAGGATCACACATTGTTTGTAAATGCACAGCATTACTATTCAAAACAAGAAGCAGAAAAAAAAGTGACTGCATGATTGAGCTAGCTAACTCATTTGTGTATGGATACATGCAGTGGTTCTTGACACTCCCTTGGATTTCAGCTTGGATGACTGCATAGAGTACATTCAAGAAGATGAGCTAGTCGAAGTTACTCCCGCAAGCATAAGAATGTGCAAAAACCCTAAATATTCCAAAAAGGGGAACAGAAATTGAATTTCAACCATGGGACGATGAGCTTATAGGGTTGAGCATAAGTCTCAGTCATTGCTTCAAGGATTATCAATCAGAAGGGCTCTGACAGTTGATAAGTTGTCATATAGTTATAGGATACAGTTCCTTAAGGGGCATACAAATGCTCAAGAATTTTCTCTCATTGATTCAGGATCAGATGTGTAAAAATAGCTAGATATATGTTCCATAGCCAAAGTCAGATGGACATTGAACAAATATATTTCAGAGGCATACGTTAGTATACCAAAATTTTTGTTTCACTGCACTTTTTCTAACTAATAGAATATTTCTATTCAATTTAATTATTATTTATGTCCTGATCAAATATATTTCACATGCAAAGCTTGTAAGGGTATGTTTTATGGTAGGGCTGTAATTGAATCTAGTCATGTTCAACCAGTGGTACTTGAGCTCGTCATAATTGAGAAAATGAAAGACACGGTACCCACTTTTAGGTGAAATTATAGATTTTGTTTATGCTTTTGCACCATATTTTTAAAAAGTTCTTAAATTATTGCAAAATATTCTCAATTTACTCCATATTATTAGCTTATTTGTGTGAATTGAGTCGAATTTTCTAGCGGTGATAGTGTCATTATTGGGAAGTAGGGGAACATGGAAAGTAAGGATGATAGAAGAGAGAGTATGGTTGGATTGATGGTGTTCGAAACTTGGAGGAGGATGTCGTGGAGAAAAAAATGGAAGAAGAGAAAATTTAAAGAAATTAATTTAACCTCAAAAGTTGTTAAATTGTAATTTTTTAGATCTCGACAGCTCTAGATGGTTCCGTTAACTTAAATAAAAATATGTTATGCCCGATAAAGGAACAAATTGAGAACATTTCTCAATAATGTGGGAACCTTTTAGGAACGTGGTGCAAAAAGAGGAAAGAAATCTGTAATTTTCGCCTAAAAGTGGGCACATAAACTGTCATTTTCTCCGAAATAATTAATGTGTTCGCATTCGAGTTCAGAAAATATATCTTGAGTTCGTCAATTGTCTATGTTCTGTTCGAGTTCAGTTCACAAGCTCGAACTCGATCAAGCTTGACTCGTTTAGCTCGTTACCTGCAAACTCGAGTTAACTCAACTCGTCAACTTTGAAAAGTTTGATATTAGAAAAGTCTTATAATTTTTGTTTTCCAGTACCACCTTCTAATTTATACAAAATTTCAAGAATTTTCTTTAACAATTATATACCATTTTTTAAAAACAATTATATACCAATATAACCCTAAAAATTGCAAAAGTGCCAATTAACCCTCAAATAAGTAAAAGTACAAAAAAAAAAACAACCATAACTAGTTAATGAAAGTGCCAAAATAAACCTCTGGTGGACATTCCGACTTTGACCTTGTGTTTTCGATCGTTGCACCCCCCCTCCCTACAAATGACAAAAATGTCTTCGGACCAAAAGCTGAAGTTTGGTGGATAATTATACCCTTACCCACCGCTGCTGAACCATTGCGCCAACGTCGGACCACCACTAGACCACCATCGAACCACCGCCACGCTGCCGTGCTGCCAACCACACTGTCGCCGTAACAGGTAAGGTTATATTAGCATTTTATGAAAACTGATAAGGTTTATATCAACACATTACTAAAACTTATAGGTTTATATCAACACATTCATAAAAAGTGTAGGATTTTATAAGCACATACTACAAAAGCAACATGTATGGTAATACACTCTGCTAGCCATGACCGGTGACCTCAACATCATATACACATTATCACATCATAGCAACTTCATATGCACCATAAAATTCGATATCATTACACCTACATTCATATTAAATACTGTTATCACATATCCTAGCCTAATTTCAAAATCGATCAACATTAAAAACCCTAAGTCGAAGAACACAACAAAATAACAAATATACACACAACACCAAAGTTCACCCAATCATTAATCCAGACTAAACACAACAAAATAAACTAAATATCATCAAAACCCCTATATTCTATACCATATATACCGCATATCTCTATTCATATGAACAGAAGCAAAAGAAAATCACATAATCAAACTCAATATTGTATTATTCTAGTGAATTAAGGGAAATTTCAGATGAAGATACCATTTTTAAAGGTTCCTGCACCTCCACGTCAACGTCCGCTGCGTTGACCTCGCCACAGCGACTCATTCACCGCAAAAATCACCCTCTGGAACGTTGGCAATCGGTAGAAGTGGTTGAAGCGGCAGTTGCGCCCGATGGCATCGATTTTGTACTGATATGACACATTATTTTTATAGTATGTGTTGATATAACCTTGCACTTTTTACGAATGTTACAAATTAACCCTATAAGTTTTAGGAATGTGCATATTTAACACTATCAGTTTTCATAATGTGCTGATATAACCCCACCTATTTAGGTGGTGCAGCGGCAGTGGTCCAATAATAATTGAGTTATTAAAGAAGCTATAGCGCCACTCCTTATTTTTCAGTTTTTTTTTAAAAAATTTCCAAAGGGGCAAAAATGTCTCTTAATGGAATTCTTGATAAAAGTTTTTGGGAACGGTGTTTTTGCACTTTCACTTATTATCTAGGGTTATATAAACACTTTCAATAATCAAAAAGTTATATTAGCGCTATACGAATTATATAGGGTAATATAAGCAATTTTCTCAAATATATATTGCAGGTACATATTCATTAATCTCGACGAGTTTGTCAAACAATCAGGATGTTTAAGCTTGTTGAATAATCGAACCACTGCGAAATCGAATCAAATTTTTTACCGAGTTACTTGCACCTTGCCAGTGAACATTTTAGTTCGTTTACATTTCTAATTTCTAGGTTAAGGTTTATTCATAGGTGAAATTTGGTTTTACCTAATTATTTTTTATTATTACCGTGTTTCAACATAACATATCTAACCAAGTGTGCAATAAAGTAAAGTATGAACACACAAGACATGGTTACGCAGTTCAGTGAAATTCACCTACATCTGCGAGGCCTAGCCCAGTTTAGAATGAATCCACTAATCAGAAAGATATAATACAAAATACACCATACAAATATACTTATCTTATCTAACTATAACGTGTGAATTCTGCAAGTTCCTCTTGCTACCGATCCGCCTTGATCAGACTCCCTCTGACCTCGAAACTCGTTGACCCTGGATCTTCTCCTCCCAAGGAATTAAGGCATATGATTTTGAACTTGATCAACAAGTTATGGTATGTTGGAACACATGTATTCTAGCTCTTGCAGTACTCACAGAAAGATGGAGAATATGGATGCAGCCGTGATGTTTTCTATTTGTAGTCCATGAACAGATTGGAAATCTCCACCTTTGTCTCCTTCAATATTCCGATTCCATATCTGCTTATGAAGCATATCAAAATCCCTTGAATAAAGGGATTTTCCTTATCTTAACATATCCATAATATTCCATAAATCCAATTCCTTAAGAATAGGGATTTTTCATACATCCAATAAGCTTCAATCACACGCCTAAATCAACATTGTGAAATCTTCAATCTTCCATAAATCAATATCATCAAAATATTCTGCAATCAGTTAAATCCATTTAGACTTCAGCTTTCCGTATGTTTCAACATGAAATATTTTTCTTTTCCAAATTAGTTCACAAATGCCAATTAAATAATAAATGCACACCATGTGACTTTACAATATCCCCATTTAGCATTGTGAACCCAACCATTTTGGATTAAGAGCACAAAGAAAAACTTCCAACTTCAAAACATAATAACTCCAGAATTCCCATCATGTTGGAACATATACTAATCACTGAATCTGAATTAATAGGAATACCATAGAAAACCAAAAATTCTGAAATAAACAATTCAGATTGCACCACACAAAAAATCCAAAATCCAAAATATTCACCTCCTGAGGCCATAAAGATGCCAACGGAAATAAAAAAATATAAAACTTAATAAGAATTTCCACAAAAATCGGTTCCCCCTAAAACCAAAATTTGCCTATGTTGGAACATAGTCACTGCAGAGTTTTCAAGCCTATTCAGGTGCAGCCATTTGTGCTTCCAATTGTGCCTTCTCCCTCTCAATTCTAGCTTTCTCAGCTTCCAAGGCAACAATATGAATGGTAAAAGCTCTCCACTTTGCATTCATGGGCACAAGCTTAGCCTTCTTCTCATCATCCCTATAAGTAGAAGCATTTAGATTCCAAAGAAGATCATGTACTTTCCTCATTTCAAAGGTCTTCTTGTTTGGCTGAAGATATTGAGTCTTCATAATCTCATCATCAGCCTTTGCTTTCACCCTTCCACTTCTTACCAATGTAGAAATGAGGCAAGGATAGACCAGTGCATACTTGGCCTTGGGAGAAATGGCATGTTTTACTATAGTCTGATGTATGTGTAACCCCAGGTTTACTGGCATCTGTGTTCCAACACAGTACAGTAACATAGTCATTTCTCTTGTAAGGGCAGTAGTGTTGGTTGATGGGATCCAGCAATTGACTGCTATCTTATACAACCAGAAGAACTTATAGGACAAACATGATGCTTGGGAATAACCAGTAGCTGGCCACTTAGTCTTATAACCACCTGAAATCTTAGACATAACTTGGTCATCTATGACCCCCAACTCCTCAGAAAATACTCCATCAAACTCGGGAATTTTTATTCCCAAAAATCTATTAATTTTCTTAGCAGAGAAATGTACTACCTTGCCCCTCAGAAACACCCTATCACACCAAGGGGAATCCTCCTCAAGATTTCTAGTCATCATAATAGAGTATACCTCACTGACTAGTTGCTTATTGTAGTCCTGATATAAAGTAGTGTTGTCTTCAGCCTAAGAGATACCACAAATCAGAAAACCCACTCTTTCTGTATGCAACTAAGTGTAGTGATCTCTTAGGAATAATCTTCATATGATAAAACACCTCCCAAATTTCCTCACACTATCATCATAGGAGATTTTAGAAAGAGCATCACTTACATGCGATGTAGGTAAGGTAGGCTTCTTCTTTGGTGTTGGTGTTTCTCTCTTGCTTTTCTTGGTTGGGCTGAGAGGACTTAGGTGCAGGCTCTTCCTCTTGGAATTTATCTTGTTTGAACTAACTCATCCAGAACCTTATCACTGGAATAGGTCAAATCAGACATCTGTGTTGGAACATTCTCAGCCTGCTCAATCTCGGCTGTTGTGCCTTGTGTTCCAACATACTCAGCTTGTTCAATCATAGGGCCATCCCCCCATCTCTCATACTTCAGATTCCTCGACATGAACAAAGGTGTTAACTTCATCAACATCAACCCGATAGTCTTGGCCAACCATATTAGTATCTGTAAACCCTAGACCAGGCTCATCAACTTCCATAGGCTCAGAAAATTCTCCTTCTACTTCATATGTTGGAACATACCCAACACTTCTCTCATCATCACTGTCAGCAATCTCAATTACAGAGGATGCTCTCAGCACAACATTCCTCTTCCCAACTCTATGATCATAAGACTTTATCAAGGGCACACTAGCATAACCCTTCAATTTCTTCACCTTCTCCTCTTTCTCCTTGGGCTTCTCTACCATAGGGGTTTCAATCTTTTCTATATGAACATGACACATACTAGTAGCAGTGTTGTACATAGTAAAATACTCCTCTTCCTTGATCTTAATAAAACATCCCTTAATCAGCCCGTGATTACACATCTCAATCTTCTCACTGTTATCAAATTCCCCAGTTACTAATTTATCCATGTCCACTTCAAATACCTTCCCCTTAAGGTTTATAACTCCATTAAAATCTATAGTCGTATTATTCAACCTCTGCCAGTACAATCACTCTAAAACAAGTGTATATGTGCCCCAGTGTACACTATGGCTGGTACCCGCCAGGCCCAGCCCAGCAACATTCGATAGCAGGACGAGCAGGTGTCAGCCCAAGGTGCAAATTAGCTGGGTGCGAAGCTTCTGATCGTGGCATAAGGTGTGGCCCAACAAACATGGGATAAGCAGCGATCACGAACAAAGAACGTGGTGATCATGGCGTACCCACGATCCCAATCCCTAAAGATAGGAACTGCAATCATATCAACCTATAAATACAACAAGCTCTGCCCGAGCAAGGGGTAAGAGCTACTATATAGAGAAATTCTATTTCTTGAAGAGATGACTGACTTGTCATCGGAGGTACTTTCCCGGAATCACTTGCGGGGCTGCATTTATAGGTAAAGGAATTTAACAAGTGAACCAAGAAGAGACTACCTGGACAGACTACCACATCATTTGGCCTGATTGTAGGGAATGGAAATTTTTTTCCTTTTATTTTCAGGCTACTTTGGTAAGCAATGTCGTTCACTAGGAGCGCAAAAAGCCACAACCATCAGTCACAAGAGAAAACGTTGGGTTAAAATGAGGGAGCACACCTCCAGCTGCATCGTACATCTAGTAAAGAGAAAGGGTTAAGTAAAGAAGAAACAGAAGAGGAAGAAGAGGCAAAATCTCCAAACAACTGTGATAAAGAAAAATGGGCGTTCGTAACATTCTTAGAAGCGAAAAAGGAAGACCTATACGATAAATTCTTGAAGACTCTGAGGCAAAAACCTCCAAGGTCAGAGAAAAGGGAAAATCAAGAACGCGAACATCTCTGCTATGAAGAAGAGTTGCATGACATTGTCGTGGAAGATGTGGAAGATGATGCAGATAAGTCATCTCTCACACCACATTTATGAGATTTCAGGATGCCTAAAGATTTCAAGCTTCCTCTACAAGTTAAAGCCTATGATGGTACCACAGATCCAAAAGAGTTCTTGCATTCATTTAGAAATCACATGAGATTCCGGGATGTGAACATAGAACTAGTTTACAAAGTGTTTCCCATATTTCTATTAGGCACTGCGATTACGTAGTACGAAGACCTTCCACACGAAAGTATCAAGTCTTGGGCACATCCGTGAGATTTATTTTTGGAACGTTTCTACCAAAAGTAGAATTTCACAAGAAAAATTATGGATCTCAGCAATACATCACAACAAAGTGATGAAAGCCTCATGGGATATCATAGTAGATTGATCATGGAGAGCCTACAAGTTCGAGATTTATCATTTCAATCGTCATTGGGTGTTTTTACAGGGGGTATGAGATCCGGAGAATTCTACAAGGAACTGACGAAGAATATGTCTGAAACCCTAAGAAACTAAAAAAAATTATTGAACAACATGTGCGAACAAAGGAGGCGAACAACCAAACGATAGAAAATGAACGGGGTGAAAAGTGAACAGTAGAGGATTCACAAAAGAACTGGCCTAAAAAAGGAAAAGTAAACACCACTTTCAGAAGAGGAGAGCTAGGCTTGCAGGGTTTGCCATTTCAGGATACGCCTCTAACGAAGACAAGGAAATAAATATGGCTAGCAAATAAGGATCTATTCCGAGAATTAACAACAATGATCGCACCGCCAGAAAATAGATTACGAGAGTTTTATTATGCCTTTCACAAATATCATGGCCAGGATATAGAGTACTGCAAGGACCTGAGAAGACATATTGAAGAAAATCTAAGGAATGAAAACTTGGGCCAATATAGAAAAGAAGCTTCAAGTCAGTATGGGGACGCAAGCAAGACACTGAACCCGTCTCCATGAAACCAAGGTACTGCGATGACAATGGCTAAAAAAATGACTGCAGCTGTAAAGTATAATGACAGTGTGGATAGAAAAGCACCAGAGACAATTATCTTCTCTGTACATGGATCCACAGAGTCACTGTCCAACAACGCGTGGAAAGCTAAGGCAAGGTATTCTCCTCTACAAGAACCAGTTGATAAAAGGTTTCTTTCAAACGAAGCAATTACCTTCAGCGAATAGGATGCAGTACCCAGTGCCTCGCCGCACAACGATCCCATTGTCATTATAGCAAAAATAAAAAAAGCAACTGTCCACAGAGGTTTCGTGGATGACGGTAGTGCGGTCGGGATACTATTTATCGATTGCTTCAGCAGGTTGTACTTCAAGAGAACAGATCTAAAAAAATTCCACATCTTCGCTGGTAGGATTCACAGGGCGAGCGGAAATGCCACTAGGAAATATATAGTTCCTGTTACGACCGGGGATAGTGGGAAAAATTGCACAATCATGTGCAACTTCATGGTTATGGATGCCCCAAGTACATTTAATGCCATTATTGGAAGATCATGGATGAATAGAGCTAAGGAAATATGGTCCTCTTATCACATGGTAATGAAATTCCTAACTCCAGCTGGAGTAGCAACAATAAGGGGAAACCAGCAAGCAGCCATGCAATGCTTGGTTATAGCGATGAAGTTATGAAAGATAGGAGAAAAGGAAAAGCTGATTAACACTATTACAGGAAGAAGCTTACTAGAACATTCAAACAAGTCATTCGACCTAGGTGAAGAAACAGAGTTAATAAACCTAGATGCCGAAGACGACTCCAAATGCGTAAAGGTTTGAAAACATCTTCCAGCTGAAGAAAAGGCAAAGGTAATTCAAATCTTGCAAAGCCACAGGGATACGTTCGTTTGGGACGTACATAACATGGGAGGAGTAAGCCCAAACATCGCTACCCATTCGTTGAATGTCAGCAGCTCAGTTAAACCGGTTAAGCAGAAACAACATTGCTTTGCTAACGATAGACTAAAATCAATCAAAGGAGAGGTTGCATCGTTGTTCCAAGCCGACATAATAAGGGAAACCCAAAGTGGTTAGCAAACCCAGTCATGGTGAAGAAGTCAGATGATGTTTGGAAGATGTGCATTGTTTCACAAATTTGAACAAAGCAAGTCCAAAAGATTCCTATCCTCTTCCAAAGATCGATCAACTGGTGGAGACGATCTCAAGACACGAAGTCTTGCCATTATTGGATGCATACAAAGGATATCACCAAATACCGATGAACCTGGTCGATGTAGAGAAAACAACCTTCATAACAAGCTTTGAAATATTTTGTTATGTGAAGATGTCGTTTGGGCTAAAAAATGCAAGAGCGACATACCAGAGGGTGATTGACCAGGCATTCAGAAGCCAAATAGGGAGAAACATTGAAGCGTACGTCGACGATATGGTGATCAAGAGTAAGAAGGTAGGAAACTTTGCAGAAGACTTGAAAAAAACTTTGGACACTTTAAAGGCCATAGGGATGAAAATAAACCCTAAAAAGTGTGTAATTAGAGTGAGGGCTGGATATTTCTTGGGGTACAAGGTTTCCTCGAAGGGTATAGAAGCTAACCCGGATAAGATCCAAGTCATAGTAAATCTTCCTCAACCCTGAAAAGTTAAAGAAGTACAAATCTTAATGGGATCATTGGAAGTGCTTAGTCCTTTCGTATCAAAGGCTGTAGAAAAGCATTTTTCACTCTTTGAAGTGCTAAGAAAGGCAAGAAATTTCAGCTGGAACGAAGACTGTCAAAGAGCATATGAGGGGTTAAAAGACCAGTTTCAAACGTTCCCAATGCTGAAATTGCCCGTATCTAGATACACATTGTACTTGTATTTAGCCATTTCACAAAACGCTGTCAGCTCTTTGTTAGTTTGCTTGGAAGGGCAAAGACATGTTCCAATTTATTACATCAGCAAAATCCTGCAAAAGGCGAAGACAACTTACATGCCTGTAGAAAAGTTAATCTTGGCTTTGGTCTATTTGGCACGAAGATTGAGAACTTACTTTCATAGCCACAACACCGTAGTTTATACATGGTTTCCAATCAAGAACATCCTCTCTAAGTCAGAGTCTTCAGGCAGATTGGCAAAGTGGAATCTAGAACTAGGTCAATTTGGAATACAATTTCAACCTGGAACGACAATCGAAGCTCAAGTGTTGGCTGACTTCATTCCAGAGATGTCAAGCAAAGAGACACGGATAGGATGAGCGTGGTATTCAAATGCGAACACTCTGTACACAATATAACACCTGTTCGAATTTAACACACATAGCCACGCCATTACTCTGTTCATTTTAAGTCTTCATGGCTAGGTGGGATTATGGTGAATAAATGGCCCAGTGAACAATCTGGCTGGTACCCGCCAGGTCCAACCTAACAACATCCGATAGTAAGACGAGCAGGTGTCAGCCCAAGGTGCAGATCAGCTAAGCCAAAGCTTCTGATCGTGGCATAAGGTGTGGCCCAACAAACAGAGGATAGGCAACGACCACGGACGAAGAACGTGGTGTACCCAAGATCCTAATCCCTAAAGACAAGGAACTGCAATCATGTCAGCCTACGAATACAACAAACTCTGCATGAGCTAGGGGTAAGCGCTACTATATAGAGAAATTCCATTTCTTGTAGAGAGGACTGACTTGATCGTTGGAGGTGCTCTCTCGGAATCACTTCTGGGGCTGCATTTGCAGGTAAAGGAATTTAAACAAGTGAACCAAGAAGGGGCTACCTGGACAGGCTACCACATAAAAAACAGACCCTAACTCCATACCATTAAGCTTAATCATGGGAGCACTAGGAGGATTAGGGTAAGTTACCTTAGGTCTGTGGGGAATAATCATAAGTGAACTGCTTTGGCCACTGAGCTTTTCCATTGAACGACACTATAGAATTGGATGCATCCTCTTGAATTCCTTGTTCGGCCATTGAAGCTTTTTTGGGCTTAAGAAATTTTTCACCCTGAGAGTGAAGAGAGTTTGTGTTTCAACACACCAAAAATTCTTGGTAATATTGTGAGCAAGAAATTCCAAAATATTTGGCAATAATCTCTCAACAATAGCTCCAAAATTTGAATGTGGCAAGTAACTAGGGATATGGTAGCAGAAAATAGACTGAAGGTGGAGAGATGAAAATAATTTGAAAGTGAAATTACTTCTCCACTTTCCACCTCTTTACCCCCCACCACTTTTTTCCTTCCCAAGTATAAGCCATCATTTCATTTTTCTAAACTAGTCAACTCATGTCATACTTTGAATTCCAACATAGCTCTTCTCCTTCTATTTTTTGTTCCCGTATTCTTTTTTTTTTGTTTTTCTCAATTTATATACACAGAAAAAAAATACAAAAACAAAGACTGAGAGCAAAAAGTTTGTGTGAGGAGCTTAAAAGTTGCAGTGTCCAAAAGGTTTGTAAAAATATTTGCATACTGCTCAGATGTTGGAAAATAGGAAACCATCACTTTTTTCCTTTCAACCTAATATTGAATAAAATAGTGTCTTATATCAATGTGCTTCGTTCGAGAATTTTGTACTAGATTTTTAGATATATCAATTGCACTTTTGTTGTCACATAACACTTTTAGAGGCCCTTCTTTAATCCCACGATTATTCAACATCAGTTTCATCCTCAATAATTTTGCACAACAACTTCCAGCAGCAAGATACTCGGCTTCAGCAGTTGACAAGGAGATCAATTTTTGTTTCTTACTATACCAAGATACAAATTCATACCAATAAAGAAACATCCACCAGTGGTGCTTTTACAATCATCTACATTACCAACTCAATCACAATCACTATAACCAACCAGATGAGAGTCTTGATTTTTAGAATACCAGATTCCATACTCATAACTTCCACTAGCATATCGAAGTATCCTTTTGACTGCAGTCTAGTGGGATTCCTTAGGATCAACCTGAAATCTTACACATACTCATACACTGAAACATATATCTAGCCGACTTACTGTAAGATAAAACAGAATCTCAATCATACTCATGTACGATGTGTGATCAACTCCAACAACAATGTCATCCTTCACCAATTTAATAGTAGTCCCCACTAATGTTCTTACAGCTCGAGAATTGCTCAGTCCAAACCTCTTTACTAAATTCAAGGCATACTTACTTTGATTGACGATCATGCCACTATTTTCTTGTTTCACCTGCCAGAAAATATGTGAGTTCTCCAACCATACTCATCTCAAATTTATTATGCATCAAAGTTGCAAAGTCTTGTACCATAGATGGTGTAGTAGAGCCAAACACAATATCATCAACATAAATTTGAGCAATCAAAAATATTTGACGATTTTTTAAACACAAACAAGGTGAAATCTACTCCCTTCGACGATAACCTTTCTGAACAGGAAAGGTAGTGAGTCGCTCAAACCACGACTTTAGTGCTTGTTTTAATTTGTACAAAGCCTTCTTGAGTCGATACATATGATGTGGAAAGTGAGGATCCTCAAAACCTTTAGGTTGTTCCATGTACACTTCTTCATTAACCACGCCATTTAGGAAAGCTCTCTTGACATCAGTCTGGTACAATGTAAAATTCATAGGCAATATCAAGTAAAATCCGAGTAGATTTTAACCTGGCAAGTAGGGATCATCATGGGTTGGTCTGGGTTGGGTCTAATAAGACCTAGACCTTGAGTCTAAAATTCTTAGACCCATACCCAAACATGATGGGTCTAAACAGGTATTAGGTCCAAACCATGTCCTCAATGAGACTAATATTCTGATTTGTTTCTTCACCAAATAAACATATATGGTCTTAAATACAAATAATTCAAGTTTAGTATGCATCTGAATTAGTTTTTCAAGGAAAAAAAACAATACATACTATTTGTTGAATTAAAATTTAGAATACAGAGAAAATATGAAAGTAATTTAAAAATTAGGGTAAAATTATATATATATATATATAGTTAGTTAGTTAGTTAGGGTTATATGGGTATACGGGTTGGGTCTGGGTCTTAATATCATAGACCCGGACCCAGACCCGGACCCGGACCCGAAACTAAATTTTAAAATCTAGACCCAGGCCAAAACCTGGATCCAATGGGTCTAAATTCTTTAGACCCATGCTCGACCCAATGGATCTAGACCCTATAGGTCTGGGTCGGGTCCTAAACCCGTGATCATCCCTACTGGAAAGTGATGCAAATGTCTCATCAAAATAAACTCTTTCAACCTAAGTATATCCCTGAGCAACCAACCTTGCTTTATTTCATGTAATATGGCCATCTGCATCAAATTTGTTCTTGAATATCCCTTTTGTGCCAATAACATTTACACCTTTAGGATGGGCAGTGAGATACCATGCATCATTGCATTCAAATTTCCTAAGTTCTTCTTGCATTGTCACAATCCACTATTCATCAAGTAGAGCTTCCTTGTAACTTTTGGGTTCAATCAGAGAGATGAAGCATTGTAATCCTGCAAGTTCTCCATGATTTACCTGAGGCATTGTAAGAGTCCTCTTGATGCTGGGTTCAGGTTGAACATGTGCTGGAACATGAGATGTTGAAGTGAGAGTGTGTGTTCCAGCATACTCGACTTCTTCAGGTTCAGCAGGACATTCTGAATGTTCTAATAATCCAACATAGCCAGGCCGGTCAAGCGGGGTGTTCTGTGTTGGAACATGGTCAACATCTTGTTCATCTTCTCCTTTAACTGATCCTTGTTCATCATCAAAATCATCCACGATGACATTTATGGATTCCACAAGAGTATTTGTACAAAGATTGTACACTCTATAAGCACGATTGTTCACAAAATATCTAATAAAAATTCCAACATCACTGTGGCTGTCAAACTTTTCCAGTTGATCTCTGTCTTTGAGAATCTAACACTTGCTTCCAAACACATGAAAATATCATATATTTGGCTTCCTTCCCTTCCAGATTTCATATGGCGTCCTGCTTGTGAATGGACGGAGATAAACTTGGTCTGCCCACCATTTTTTATGAATTTCATTCTCAGCAAGTATGACTCAAGCCATTTCCTATAGAGTTATGTTATTTCTTTCTTTTCACAATGCCATTTTGTTGAGGAGTGATTGGTGCTGAACATTCATGCTGAATGCCGAGTTCATCACAACAATCACTAAACTGGGAGTTCTCAAATTCTCTATCATGATCACTATGAATTCTAACAATATTTCAAACTGAACTTCCTTTCTCTATTTGTAATTTGATCATGAAACCTCTAAAAACTTCCACAGTATCAGATTTTTCTTTCTGAAACACCACCCAAGTGTATCTGGAAAAATTGTCAACACAAAAAAATTTATACTTCTTGCCACTCACACTAGGTGTATTGACTGGATCCATCAAATCCATGTGCAGTAGTTCAAGTGTTCTCGAGGTGGTGATATGCTGAATTGATGAGCAGGGTGATTGAATATGTTTCCCTTGTTGGCATTATCCGCACACAATTCCTTTTTTGTCAGTAAGTGTAGGCAAACATCATACTGCAATTAAGTTTGCAATTTTCACCAGGGTTTTATAGTTGATATGACCAAGATTCTTGTGCCACAAGGTTCTTTCATCTTGTTTTGAATTTAGACATTTCACTTCTTGTTCTAGCAAGTAACAATTGTATGAAGATCGAATACCTGAGAGTACTTTATCTTCACCATGTTTCACTATGCATTTATTTTTATGAAACTCTACAATCATATTGACATCACACAATTGACTAATACTCAACAGGTTTGCCTTTGGATCTTCAACAAGAAGAACACTTGTAAAGATAGGAAACCACTCGATTTGCAACTCACTCTTTCCAACTACTTGACTCTTCTTTCCATCACCAAAAGTAACAAATCCAACATCGTATGGTTTGATTTTTGTCAAATATTCTAGAGTTCCAGTTATATGTCTAGAACACCCAATATCAAAGTACCACGAGTCTCTAGGGAGTGAAATAAGAGAAGTATGAGCAACAAGACAAGTATTAGTATGTTTAGGAATCCATGCCTTTTTGACCATCCTTGATCGTTGGACATCATCTATGTTAGAAAATGTAGACAGTTGTCATCCATTTATGATGTCTATGAGTAGTTTAAAATATTAATCCCCTGTATGGCCTTGATAGATGTGGTAGCTACAAATAAGAGGTTTGCGTTGCAGTGTTTTGATCACTTTTCTCTTCATGTATTGAACCTTTGATTTGAAGTCTACAATGATGATCGATGGCTTGTCGTAGCCAATTATTTGTCAATTTCTCAAATTCTTCCCCATAGTCATATATCATCTAGTTTCGTCTTTTCAATGTTCAACTTGATAATTGTTGCTCCATCCACTTAAAATCTCTTAGTTGTTGAACTTAGATTCAGTTTCAACTCTTCAATCTCTCTTCTAAGTTCTATAACCAAAACCAATAACTCCTTCTACTTCTCAGCAAGTTGATTTTTTTTCCAGTTTTAAAGGCTTTATTTGTGTCAACAATTTTCAACCATATCTCATACATATTTTCATATGCAATGTAGAAATCTTAATCACTTGCAGCCTGGCCCCCGTCATCACTATATGAGTTGTCAAAACCTGACATTTTTATGATGTAACATACAACTTTGTTTGTCTTTTCCATGTTGGAACTTGTATCATCAGCTTCTGATATATCATAAATTTTTGCTCCAAATGCTATATAATTGCTAGTAAGTTCCTGTTCATCTTTTTCTTCTTCTTCATCTTCAATCCACGAAATCACATATGATTTGCCTTGCTTCTTTTGAGTATTTATACATTCATCTTGGATGTGACCATATCTCTTACATTCTCTACATTGAATCCTTCTTGGCTGCTTAATTTCATCAATCTGACTTCTTGAGAACTTCTAATTGGTTGCTTCCATTTGCATTCCACTATTATTACCAGGGTTTTGAGCCTGAGTTCTATTACCGCCAAATCTTTCTTGAGAATTTTTATTCACCACTTTCTTCAGTATTCTTGAGAAATTCTTAGTGACAAATACAAGTTCTTCAACACCATCATCACTATCTGATGTGCCCATTTTATATGGTTATATTAGGACTTTTGAGACTCACTTTTGCATACTTATGTGCTCTAGATATGACATTTTTCCTTGAAATTCTCTAAGGAGAGTTAAAAGCGACTTTTACGCTTTTATTACTTTTCTTGAGGATTTTGTGTGACAATGCAATTTGTTTGAAAACTTTGAAGACTTTAAAGAATACCTTTGAAGATTTAAAGACTTGAAGATTTGTATTTGAGCTTTGGAAGACTTGAAAAATTGAATGTAAGTGAAGTGAAGAAGAGAACTTGAAACAAAAAGAAGAAAGAAATCAAGATGCTGAAACTAGGGACAGTTGCGACTCGTGACGAACGTATGGCCAGCAACTTTCTTACTTTTTTGTACTATAAATACTCACCTTATCCTCTCCTCTTCACAACCCTTCTTCTTCCTGTGAATTTTTAGGGTTCAAACCCTAGTTCTTCATTTCTTTCTTTTCTTAATTTTTGTAGATTAATCATGTATTTTCATTATCTAGGTTAGTTTAATCTTGGGAGCAATTGATTGAGATCTCCTTGCTAATGTCTTGATAATCATATATATATCTACTTATTGCTTTTGCTATCGTCCATTTATTGAGTTTTGAATGTGAATTGTTATTGGAATTAATGTTGTTGGATGTTTCAGTATATGATTTTCTTGTATGGTTACTTGTTAGGGTTGGGAGAAAGTAGCTAATTCTCCCCTCTTTTAATATGGAATCCAAGAGCATGAGTTAGGGCTTCTTAATAATGTTGATGTGTTGATAATTACTAGATGAATGTGATGATGTTGAACTCGTTGTCAAGTTTGTTGCTTGTAGCAAATGAGGTACATCTATGAATGTCGATCATTCTTGACTAATCTTGTGTAAATGCATGAATTGGTTAAATGCTTTGACACAGTGTAGTGTTTATAAGTGTTGCCAAGCTTGTTGATTCTTCGTGTTCAATGCCATCAATTGGATACTTTTAGTCGTGTTTCGACTAAGGGAGTCATTGGTGAGGTTTGACAAGAGATGTCAAATTCACTCTTGCAAACTACTATCAAAGAAAGATGGAAGATTTATCTTCACAACAAGTAGTGATTAGATTGTTTCACTTGTTCTTGAAGCCTTTGTTATATAGTATTCATATGTTATTAATACTATGTTTTGCTTCATTTAGGCCATGGGTTGTTTGAGAATAGGAAGTGTTTGTATGATTGAAGTGTTAGAGTATTAGGAAGGTGATAAATTCCTTAGCCCTATGGAATGAAAATCCTAGCACATGAACTTAGAATTTCTTGTGCATAATGTGTTGTGATTCTTGCTAGAGAAGTATGTTAATGTGGATTGTTCTCATATTTATCCTATAGATGCAATGAAATGTTGAATCTTGAATGTGGTTTGTTCTAGGTTTAGCGTAATGAATGCTATATTTGGTTAAATGGCTATGTCTTTGGTATAAGTCTTGTTGTCAGCAAATCTATGGTCTTTCGTGTGAAAGGCCGCCGATGAAATACCTTTATGGTGTGGTTTGCCTAGAGTGATTGTCAACGAGGTTTGCAA
Organism: Rubia yunnanensis; assembly: GCA_037428765.1. Lineage (NCBI taxonomy): Eukaryota > Viridiplantae > Streptophyta > Magnoliopsida > Gentianales > Rubiaceae > Rubia > Rubia yunnanensis. Next base: position 62,055,316 of record CM075066.1, read on the forward strand.
ATGGTTGTTGTTTACCTTTGTAAATTACTATTAAGAAGGAATGAATGTTGATCTTCGAATGGGAAGTGATAACATTCCCCATTGGTAACAAATGTGGTAGAATGAGTGAATGGTTCAATGATCTACATTTGGTTTGGAAGTGGATGTCAATTGCCCCCAAGGCTTTGTCTTTTGTAGTTTTAAACCCCTTTTCTTAGTTTATTTGGTGATTAGCATAGTTACTTGACTTTGCTAGTTATCTTGTCTTTTAATTTCACAACTTAGGAAAACCAACCAACCAACCAACCACCCCCCCATTTTACATGCTTTTGTATATCTATATATATTTACTTCTAGCATAATATCAACCTTTCATGTTTAAACGCTTAAGAAAATCCATCTTCTTCGTGGACGACCCCAATTTGCCACTATCTATTTAATTGTATTTAGTTAGCATAAAGGGCTGATAAATTATAACTTTGAGAGGTACGACGATGACCTCCCAAATTTTGGCACCGCTGCCAGGGAAGAGGCATTTATTTTTAAGTGTTTAGGTCTATTTGGTTTCATATTAGCTAGTTGTTTATATTTTCCACTCCTTGGTGGTTGTTTTGTTCGAAGTAGGTATTTCTTGAGTTCTTGGTGACTTTTTGTCCGAGTGAATTGGTTTCCTGTTCGGAGTAGGAAACCCAGTCGTCGCAAGTCGCGACGAATACGCCGCGGGTCGTGACGAACATGGAACCAAAAATGAACTCCCAACACTAGCTTTTCGAGAGTTGCAACATGACCATCACGAGTCTCAACCAAATAAGAAACTTTTTGAAACAATTGAACTCACAGATCGAAGATATTACGAGTCACGATGACTTGGTTGTGAGTCATGACACTGCATCGTGAGTTGCGACCAATACTGTCGTGAGTCGCGTTGGAGAAACTAACTTTTCAACCGTGTTTAAATACTGCATAATCATTTCTTCTTCTCCACCAAATACTCCCAAGAACCACCACACCTCCACTCATTCCTCCACCATCCTACATATATCGACATATGAATATTCTTGCATCTTTATAATACTTTGTTGATTGTAGAATGCCGACTATATCATTTTGACTGAAATTGCTATATTCTATAATGATACTTGGATATGTGTCGATATATGTTGGATATTTTTATTGGACAATCTTATAGTGGTGATTGCATGATGAATTTGTTGTTCTTTGAGAATACTATGGTTATTAACTTTTGATGTTAAATCTAGTATTACAAATCCTTATGTACTTGTGAGTTTGATGTTGTTCTCTGTGGTATTAGTATTGATCAAATGGCGCCAATGTTGCTCGAGGGGTGAGTTCTTCTACAACACTTTTGCTCCCCCTTCTGGCTCCGAACCAATTTCAGAACTGATTCTATACAAATATATGGGATTGCACCGTATCACTGATGACTATGCAGAGAAATGGGTGTCACTCTACCTCTTACCTTGCGTTTTATTGTTCTTGCCTTATATGTTTACATTGAGGGCAATGTAATATTTTAATTTTGGGGAGGGGTTAGAGGACTCAATGCATGCTGGTTTGATTTGGAATGCTTTTTGATACTTTTGATTGGAAAAACATGAGAAAAAGGAAGAAAAATTGAAATTTCGAAAATTTTGAAAAAAAATAAAGTAAATGAAAAAGGAAAAAAATTTTAAAAAGAAAACCCGCTAAGTTGAAAACCCGAGAGGGCAACATAGACAACATTGGGGGCCTGGATAGGTCGAAAATCCAAAAGGGCGACCTATGCAAAAATCAGAGGCTAAATGTATGGAAAAAGGTGAGATGTGAGCTAAAGAAACATGATGTGTGGCTACGATGAAAACCCAAAAGGGCTCCTCGTCAAAATGAGAGAAAAAGAGAAAAAGGGAAAATGCTATGATTTCACTCATTTGCCAGCGTTGGAGTCATAAGGTTGTGGTTGTCATATGGACGAATCGAGTAGCTCAACATCTTGAGACCTCTTGGGATTGGGTAACTTAGCGGGTTGAAAAACAAAGTATGGTTATGAAATTCTTTATTCTTTTACACTTCGTTTTGGTTGACATATTGGCATTGGGTAAAGTATGTGTTTGAATCTCCAATATGGTTTTGACTTCATTTTGTGTCATTGGATTTTGTTTGATTTATTGGCATGAAGTGAGTGCTTAAACCTTTTCATATGGTTTTGACTTCATTTTGTGTCACTGGACTTTGGGATTATCAATTCGGGACTTTAAAACGTTTTTATGGGTAGTGAATTGATAATTGGTAGGTTTGGTTAGATTTAGGAATTGGGGTTATGTGTGTGAAAAATTCTCATTTGAGCTTTGATCTTGGGATTTACGATATTGAGAGTTTTTGTGACGTTTTGATGGGGGAAATATTAGTTTAGGATATGGACATATGAATTCTTTCGTGTGACTGAATCTTCTCTTACTCGAGGGCAAGTAAGGTTTAAGTGCGAGGAGGTTTGATGTGCCCATTGTATATGGTTATATTAGGACTTATAGGAATCACTTTTGTGCTCTAATTATGACATTTTGCCTTGAAATTCTCTAAGAAGAGTTAAAAGCGACTTTTACACTTTTATTACATTTCTAGAGAATTTTGTGTGACAAGGCAATTTGTTTGAAAACTTTGAAGACTTTAGAGAATACCTTTGAAGATTTAAACACTTAAAGACTTGTATTTGAGCTTTTCGAGACTTAAATAATTTAAGATAATTGAAGTGAAGAGAACTTGAAACAAAAAGAAGGAAGAAATGAAGATGCTGAAAGTAGGCTCAGTCGAGACTCACGATAAACCCATCGTGAGTCGCGACGGACGTATGGCTAGAAACTTTATTACTTTTTTGTACTATAAATACCTACCTTATCCTCTCCTCTTCACAACCCTTCTTCTTCATGCAATTTTTCTGGGTTCAGACCTTGTTCTTCCTTTCTTTCTTTTCTTAGTTTTTGTAGATTAATTATGTATTTTCATTATCTAGGTTAGTTTAATCTTGGGAGAATTTATTGAGACCTCCTTGTTAATTTCTTGATAATCATATCTATCTATTTATTGCTTTTGCTATTGTGCATTTATTGAGCTTTGAATGTGAATTGTTAATGAAATTAATGTTTTCGGAAATTTGAGTATATGAATTGCTTGTATGATTACTTGTTAGGGTTGGGAAAAATTAGCTAATTCTTCCCTCTTTTAATATGGAATCCAAAAGCATGAGTTAGGGCTTTTTAATGATGTTGATGTGTTGATAATTGCTAGATGAATGTGATTATGTTAAACTCGTTGTCAAGTTTATTGCTTGTAGCAAATGAGATACGTCTATGAATGTCGATTGTTCTTGACTAATCTTGTGTAAATGCATGAATTGGTTAAATACTTAGACACACTGTAGTGTTTATAAGTGTTGCCAAGCTTGTTGATTCTTCGTGTTCAATGACATCAATTGGAAACTTTTAGATGCGTTTAGACTAAGGGAATCATTGGTGAGGTTTGACAAGAGATGTCGAATTCACTCTTGCAAACTACTATCTAAGAAGGATGGAATATTTATCTTCATAACAAGTAGTGAAAGTAGTGATTAGATTGTTCCACTTGTTCTTGAAGCCTTTGTTATTTAGTATTCATGTGTTCTTAGTGCTATTTTTGGCTTCATTTGTGCCATTTTTTGTTTGAGAATAGGACGTGTTTGTATGATTGAAGTGTTAGGGTGTTAGGAAAGTGATAAATTCCTTAGCTCTTTGGCATGAAAATCCTAGAACATGAACTTAGAACTTCTTGTGCATAATGTGTTGTGATTTTTGCTAGATAAGTATTTTAGTGTGGATTCTCTCATATTTATCCTATAGATGCAATGAAAGGTTGAATCTTGAATGTGGTTTGCTCTAGGTTTAGCCTAATGAATGTTATGTTTGGTTAAATGGCTATGCCTTTGGTAGAAAGCTTGTTGTTATCAAATCTATGGTCCTTCGTGTGAAATGATGTTGATGAAATACCTCTATGGTGTGGTTTTCCTAGAGTGATTGTCAACGAGGTTTGTAACTGGTCGTTGTTTGTCTTTGCAACTTACTATTAAGAAGGAATGAATGTTGATCTTCGAATGGAAAGTGATGACATTCCACATAGATAACAAATATGATAAAATGAGTGATAGTTCAATGATCTACATTAGGTTTGGAAGTGGATATCAATTGCCCCCAAGGCTTTATCTTTTGTAGTTTTTATCCCTTTTTCTTAGTTTGTTTTATGATTAGCATAGTTACTTAACTTTGCTTGTTAGTTTGTCTTTTAATTTCATAACTTAGGAAAACCAACCAACCAAAACCCCCTTTTTTCTTGCTTTTATATATGTATATATATTTACTTCTATCACAATATCAGTCTTTTATGTTTAAACGCTTATGAAAATCTATCATTTTCGTGGACGATCCCGATTTGCCACTATATACTTAGTTGTAGTTAGTAAGCATTTAGGGATTAAAAGTATTAACTTTGAGAGGTACATCAATGACCTCCCACTATCAACTTCATGAGTGATCCTTGATGAAAATGTTTTGAAAGACAACTCCTTTTGCATTCTCTTTGTAGGCTATTCCAACGTCATCTTATAGGTTTGCATTGATTCCACTAGTTCATCTAGATTCATGGTGGCCACATCTCTATCTTCTTCTATTACTGCAACTTTCATAAAAAATCTTTGAAGAAGTAATCTCAAAGTTATTTTCACTAGTTTGGACTCCTTGTAAATGTTTTCCAGTTGATACACCATAATGGTGATGTCTCTCAGTTTTCCATTAAACACAAAAATAGTACCATCCTCCTCCATCTTTAATTCTTTGAACTTTTTGGCCAACATTTGTTGTTTTGATTCACGTACACGACTTGTTCCTTCATGCACTCTCATCAAAATATCCCATGCTTTCTTTGCCTGATGACATGTGGAGATGAGTTTAAACTAATTTTCATCCACTGATGTGAAGATAGCATTTAATGCTTTGGAATTTGTCATTGGAGCATTTAGTTCCTCTGAAGTCCATAATGACTTGGCTTTGAATTTAAGTTTCTTTGAACTCGATTCTCCTTCTTTTGAACTAGATTCTGCTTCCTCGGATTTAATCTTGTTTCACCATAATGCCAATCCAGTTCATCCAGTGAATTTTTGAAAAATCTTATGCATGCCTTCCAGTAGTTTTAGTTTTTTTTCTTCCAGCAGTGGTGGCCAAGACACAGAAGCTCCTTCTTTGGTCACCATTGGTAAAACTGGATCACACTTATCTTAATACAACTAAGGTAAGAATAAGTGACTTAGCTTTGATACCAAATGAAAATTGGTTTAACCTAATTATTTCAATTATTATTATTGTGTTCCAACATAACATATCTAATCAAGTATGCAACAAAGTAAAGCATGAACACCAAGACTTGGTTACGCAGTTTGGTGAAATTCACCTACATCTGCGGGGCTTGGCCCAATCAGAATGAATCCATTAATTAGAAAGATACAGTACAAAGTACACTATACAAGTATTGCTATATTCTATAATGATGGTTGGATATGTGTCGATACATGTTGGATATTTTATTGGACAATCTTATAGTGGTGATTGCATAATGGATTTGTTTTTCTTTGAATATACTATGATTAATAACTTTTGATGCTACATCTAGCAATACAAATCCTTATGTACTTGTGAGTTTGATGTTGTTCTCTGTGGTATTAGTCTTGATTAAATGGCGCTAAGGGACAATGTTTTGCTTGAGGGGTGAGTTCTTCTACACCACTTTTGCTCCCCGTTCTGGCTCTGAAACCAATTTTGGGACCGATTCTATACAAATATATGGGATTGCGCCATATCACCAGCGACTAAGTGGAGAAACGGGTGTCACTCAACCTCTTACTTTGAGTTTTATTGTTCTTGCATTACAAGTTTACATTGAGGGCAATGTAATGTTTTAAGTGCGGGGAGGGGTTAGAGGACTCAATGCCTACTAGCTTGATTTGGAATGCTTTTTGCTACTTTTGATTGGAAAAACATGAGAAAAAGGAAGAAAAAATTGAAATTTTGAAAAAAATATAAATAATGAAAAAGAAAAAAATATTAAAAAAAAACTCGCATAGTTGAAAATCTGAGAGGACAATATAGGCAACATTGGAGGCCCGGATAGGTCGAAAACCCAAAAGGGCGACCTATGAAAAAATTAGAGGCTAAATGTGCGGAAAAGTGAGATGTGAGCTAAAGAAACATGATGTGTGGCTAGGATGAAAACCCGAAATGGCTCCTAGGCAAAATGAGAGAAAGAGAGAAAATGGAAAAATGCTATGATTTCACTCATTTGCCGACGTTGGATTCATAAGGATGCGGTTGTCATATGGATGGATCGGGTAACTCAACATCATGAGATCTTTTGGGATTAGGTAACTTCGCGGGTTGGAAAACGAAGTATGGTTATGAAATTCTTGATTCTTTTATACTTCGTTTTGGTGGATATATTGGCATTGGGTGAAGTATGTGTTTGAAACTCCTATATGGTTTTGACTTCATTTTGTGTCATTGGATTTCGTTTGATATATTTGCATGAAGTGAAGTATGTATTTGAACCTTTCATATGGTTTTGACTTCATTTTGTGTCATTAGACTTTGGAATTATCAATTCGGGACTTTGAAACATTTTTATGGGTAGTGAATTGATAAGTGGTTGGTTTTATTAGATTTAGGAATTGGGGTTGTGTGTGTGAAAAATTCATATTTGAGCTTTGATCTTGGGATTTACAATATTGAGAGTTTTTGTGAGGTTTTGATTGGGTGGATATTAGTTTAGCATATGGACATATGAATTCCTTCGTGTGCTTGAATCTTCTCTAACACTTTTGTTACTTTTCTAGCGGATTTTATGTGACAAGGCAATTTGTTTGAAGATTTTAGAGACTTTAGAGAATACCTTTGAAGATTTAAACACTTGAAGACTTGTATATGAGCTTTTGAAGAGGAGAACTTGAATCAAAAAGAAGGAAGAAATCAAGATGCTGAAAATTGGCTCGGTTGAGACTCGCGATGAACTCGTCACTCGCGATGGACGTATGGCCAGCAACTTTGTTACCTTTTTGTACTATAAATACACACCTTATCCTCTCCTCTTCACAACCCTTCTTCTTCCTGCGATTTTTCCGGGTTCAAACCCTAGTTATTCCTTTCTTTCTTTTCTTAGTTTTTGTGGATTAATCATGTATTTTCATTATCCAGGTTAGTTTAATCTTGGGGTAATTGATTGAGACCTCCTTGCTAATGTCTTGAGAATCATATCTATCTATTTATTGCTTTTTCTATCGTGCATTTGTTGAGCTTTGAATGTGCATTGTTAATGGCATTAATGTTGTTGGAAGTTTGAGTATATGAATTGGTTGTATGATTACTTGTTAGGGTTGGGAGAAAGCAGCTAATTCTTCCCTCTTTTAATATGGAATCCAAGAGCATAAGTTAGGGCTTCTTAATGATGTTGATGTGTTGAAAATTGCTAGATGAATGTGATGGTGTTGAACTCTTTGTCATGTTTTTTGCTTTTAGCAATGAGATACGTCTATGAATGTCGATCATTCTTGACTAATCTTGTGTAAATGCATGAATTGGTTAAATGCTTAGACACAGTGTAGTGTTTATAAGTATTGCCAAGCTTGTTGATTCTTCGTGTTGAATGCCATCAATGGGATAGTTTTAGTCGTGTTTCAACTAAGGGAGTCATTGGTGAGGTTTGACAAGAGATGTCAAATTCACTCTTGCAAACTACTATCAAAGAAGGATGGAAGATTTATCTTCACAACAAGTAGTGAAAGTAGTGATTAGATTGTTTCACTTGTTCTTGAAGCCTTTGTTATATAATATTCATATGTTCTTAATAATATGTTTTGCTTCATTTAGGCTATGGGTTGTTTGAGAATAGGAAGTGTTTGTATGATTGAAGTGCTAAGGTGTTAGGAAAGTGATAGATTCCTTAGCTCTTTGGCATGAAAATCCTAGAATATGAACTTAAAACTTCTTGTGCATAATGTGTTGTGATTCTTGCTAGATAATTATGTTAATGTGGATTTTTCTCATATTTATCCTATACATGCAATGAAAGGTTGAATCTTGAATGTGGTTTGTTCTAGGTTGAGCCTAATGAATGCTACGTTTCGTTAAATGGCTATGTCATTGGTAGAAAGATTGTTGTTATCCAATCTATAGTCCTTCGTGTGAAATGATGTTGAAGAAATACCTCTATGGTGTGATTTTCCTAGAGTGATTGTCAACGAGGTTTGCAAATGGTCGTTGTTTGTCTTTGCAAATTACTATTAAGAAGGATTGAATGTTGATCTTCGAATGGGATGTGATAACATTCCATATAGGTAACAAATGTGATAGAATGAGTGATGGTTCATTGATCTACATTAGGCTTGGAAGTGGATATCAATTTCCCCCAAGGCTTTATCTGTTGTAGTTTTTATCCCTTTTTCTTAGTTTGTTTTTTTGATTAGCATAGTTACTTAACTTTGCTAGTTAGTTTGTCTTTTAATTTCATAACCCATGAAAACCAACCAACCAAACCCCCCCCCCCTTTTTGTTGCTTTTATATATGTATATATATTTACTTCTAGCATACTATCAGCATTTTATGTTTAAACGTTTCAGAAAATCCCTCTTCTTCGTGGAAAACCCCGATTTGCCACTATCTACTTAGTTGTTGTTACTAAGCATTTAGGGCTTAAAAGAATTAACTTTGAGAGGAATGGCGATGCCCTCCCAAATTTTGGGGCCACTGGCGGGGAAGAGTCGTTTATTTTTAATTGTTTAGGTCTATTTGGTTGCGTATTACCTAGTTATTTTTATTTTCCACTCCTTGGTGGTTGTTTTTGTTTGAGGTATTGCTTGAGTTCTTGGTGACTTTTTATCAAGAATCCTTGCAATATGATTTCGATATTTTGAAAAAAAGGAAAATATGGAGCGTCTCACCTTGAGGGAACTCATGATGAGAAGAGAGGCTCAACAAGCAAAGTTTTGTAGGATGTGGCATTCCGACCATCCTACCGAGTCTTGATATTTGTTGAGGGAGGAGCACTATGAGGGGGAAAGAATCCTCGGTTTCCGAAACCAAGGGTATTATAAAGAGTGCTACCAAGAGATATAAGATGTTGGTTTTCAAGGGCAAGAAGCTCAAGAATGGTATCCATACCGAAATTCCTATAATCCAAATTGGTGGTATGAGAATTAACTGGAAAGCCAACAATGCAAGCAAAGTAGTTGGCCATCACCACCATATACCATACCCCTAAACCAAGCCCAACAAGGAATTTCAAGTTTGACACTTGACGAAGTCATGAACGCAATAGCAAACTTGAACTACTTTACTAGTGAGGAACCAGACACTCGGTTCTCCGCTAGTGTTGAGGCTATTGATGGGCACACGAGGAGCATATTGGAAGCGTTGGCCCAAATGGAATCTTGTAATTCTAAAAATACACCATCTAAAGTCAAACTCAAAGATTCGGTGAGTGAGGTCACCATGGGAAATGAGCTTGAGTTCGAAGGGGAGAGGAGTTGGTTATTGGGGATGAAAAAATGGAGGAAAAGGTGATTGTGCTACATTCATTAACATCGTCACCCCTTCCCCCACCTAGTGAACCAACTCCACCATTTCTGGAAGTTTTGAGAGAGACAAGAAAGGAGCCAAAAGACTATCCCAAGCCTCCTAACCACCCAACTCCCTTTAAACCATCTCCACCTCTATCTTCTTCTATTACTGCAACTTTCATAAAAAATCTTTGAAGAAGTGATCTCAAAGTTATTTTCACTAGTTTGGACTCCTTGTAAATTTTTTCCAGTTGATACACCATAATGGTGATGTCTCTCAGTTTTCCATTAAACACAAAAATAGTACCATCCTCCTCCATCTTTAATTCTTTGAACTTTTTGGCCAACATTTGTTGTTTTGATTCACGTACACGACTTGTTCCTTCATGCACTCTCATCAAAATATCCCATGCTGTCTTTGCCTGATGACATGTGGAGATGAGTTTAAACTAATTTTCATCCACTGATGTGAAGATAGCATTTAATGCTTTGGAATTTGTCATTGGAGCATTTAGTTCCTCTGAAGTCCATAATGACTTGGCTTTGAATTTAAGTTTCTTTGAACTCGATTCTCCTTCTTTTGAACTAGATTCTGCTTCCTCGGATTTAATCTTGTTTCACCATAATGCCAATCCAGTTCATCCAGTGAATTTTTGAAAAATCTTATGCATGCCTTCCAGTAGTTTTAGTTTTTTTTCTTCCAGCAGTGGTGGCCAAGACACAGAAGCTCCTTCTTTGGTCACCATTGGTAAAACTGGATCACACTTTTCTTGATACAACTAAGGTAAGAATAAGTGACTTAGCTTTGATACCAAATGAAAATTGGTTTAACCTAATTATTTCAATTATTATTATTGTGTTCCAACATAACATATCTAATCAAGTATGCAACAAAGTAAAGCATGAACACCAAGACTTGGTTACGCAGTTTGGTGAAATTCACCTACATCTGCGGGGCTTGGCCCAATCAGAATGAATCCATTAATTAGAAAGATACAGTACAAAGTACACTATACAAGTATTGCTATATTCTATAATGATGGTTGGATATGTGTCGATACATGTTGGATATTTTATTGGACAATCTTATAGTGGTGATTGCATAATGGATTTGTTTTTCTTTGAATATACTATGATTAATAACTTTTGATGCTACATCTAGCATTACAAATCCTTATGTACTTGTGAGTTTGATGTTGTTCTCTGTGGTATTAGTCTTGATTAAATGGCGCTAAGGGACAATGTTTTGCTTGAGGGGTGAGTTCTTCTACACCACTTTTGCTCCCCGTTCTGGCTCTGAAACCAATTTTGGGACCGATTCTATACAAATATATGGGATTGCGCCATATCACCAGCGACTAAGCGGAGAAACGGGTGTCACTCTACCTCTTACTTTGAGTTTTATTGTTCTTGCATTACAAGTTTACATTGAGGGCAATGTAATGTTTTAAGTGCGGGGAGGGGTTAGAGGACTCAATGCCTGCTAGCTTGATTTGGAATGCTTTTTGCTACTTTTGATTGGAAAAACATGAGAAAAAGGAAGAAAAAATTGAAATTTTGAAAAAAATATAAATAATGAAAAAGAAAAAAAATATTAAAAAAAAACCCGCTTAGTTGAAAATCTGAGAGGACAATATTGGCAACATTGGAGGCCCGGATAGGTCGAAAACCCAAAAGGGCGACCTATGAAAAAATTAGAGGCTAAATGTGCGGAAAAGTGAGATGTGAGCTAAAGAAACATGATGTGTGGCTAGGATGAAAACCCGAAATGGCTCCTAGGCAAAATGAGAGAAAGAGAGAAAATGGAAAAATGCTATGATTTCACTCATTTGCCGACGTTGGAGTCATAAGGATGCGGTTGTCATATGGATGGATCGGGTAGCTCAACATCTTGAGACCTTTTGGGATTAGGTAACTTCGCGGGTTGGAAAACGAAGTATGGTTATGAAATTCTTGATTCTTTTATACTTCGTTTTGGTGGATATATTGGCATTGGGTGAAGTATGTGTTTGAAACTCCTATATGGTTTTGACTTCATTTTGTGTCATTGGATTTCGTTTGATATATTTGCATGAAGTGAAGTATGTATTTGAACCTTTCATATGGTTTTGACTTCATTTTGTGTCATTAGACTTTGGAATTATCAATTCGGGACTTTGAAACATTTTTATGGGTAGTGAATTGATAAGTGGTTGGTTTTATTAGATTTAGGAATTGGGGTTGTGTGTGTGAAACATTCATATTTGAGCTTTGATCTTGGGATTTACAATATTGAGAGTTTTTGTGAGGTTTTGATTGGGTGGATATTAGTTTAGCATATGGACATATGAATTCCTTCGTGTGCTTGAATCTTCTCTAACACTTTTGTTACTTTTCTAGCGGATTTTATGTGACAAGGCAATTTGTTTGAAGATTTTAGAGACTTTAGAGAATACCTTTGAAGATTTAAACACTTGAAGACTTGTATATGAGCTTTTGAAGAGGAGAACTTGAATCAAAAAGAAGGAAGAAATCAAGATGCTGAAAATTGGCTCGGTTGAGACTCGCGATGAACTCATCACTCGCGATGGACGTATGGCCAGAAACTTTGTTACCTTTTTGTACTATAAATACACACCTTATCCTCTCCTCTTCACAACCCTTCTTCTTCCTGCGATTTTTCCGGGTTCAAACACTAGTTATTCCTTTCTTTCTTTTCTTAGTTTTTGTGGATTAATCATGTATTTTCATTATCCAGGTTAGTTTAATCTTGGGGTAATTGATTGAGACCTCCTTGCTAATGTCTTGAGAATCATATCTATCTATTTATTGCTTTTGCTATCGTGCATTTGTTGAGCTTTGAATGTGCATTGTTAATGGCATTAATGTTGTTGGAAGTTTGAGTATATGAATTGGTTGTATGATTACTTGTTAGGGTTGGGAGAAAGCAGCTAATTCTTCCCTCTTTTAATATGGAATCCAAGAGCACAAGTTAGGGCTTCTTAATGATGTTGATGTGTTGAAAATTGCTAGATGAATGTGATGGTGTTGAACTCTTTGTCATGTTTTTTGCTTTTATCAATGAGATACGTCTATGAATGTCGATCATTCTTGACTAATCTTGTGTAAATGCATGAATTGGTTAAATGCTTAGACACAGTGTAGTGTTTATAAGTATTGCCAAGCTTGTTGATTCTTCGTGTTGAATGCCATCAATGGGATAGTTTTAGTCGTGTTTCAACTAAGGGAGTCATTGGTGAGGTTTGACAAGAGATGTCAAATTCACTCTTGCAAACTACTATCAAAGAAGGATGGAAGATTTATCTTCACAACAAGTAGTGAAAGTAGTGATTAGATTGTTTCACTTGTTCTTGAAGCCTTTGTTATATAATATTCATATGTTCTTAATAATATGTTTTGCTTCATTTAGGCTATGGGTTGTTTGAGAATAGGAAGTGTTTGTATGATTGAAGTGCTAAGGTGTTAGGAAAGTGATAGATTCCTTAGCTCTTTGGCATGAAAATCCTAGAATATGAACTTAAAAATTCTTGTGCATAATGTGTTGTGATTCTTGCTAGATAATTATGTTAATGTGGATTTTTCTCATATTTATCCTATACATGCAATGAAAGGTTGAATCTTGAATGTGGTTTGTTCTAGGTTGAGCCTAATGAATGCTACGTTTCGTTAAATGGCTATGTCATTGGTAGAAAGATTGTTGTTATCCAATCTATAGTCCTTCGTGTGAAATGATGTTGAAGAAATACCTCTATACTGTGATTTTCCTAGAGTGATTGTCAACGAGGTTTGCAAATGGTCGTTGTTTGTCTTTGCAAATTACTGTTAAGAAGGATTGAATGTTGATCTTCGAATGGGATGTGATAACATTCCATATAGGTAACAAATGTGATAGAATGAGTGATGGTTCATTGATCTACATTAGGCTTGGAAGTGGATATCAATTTCCCGGAAGGCTTTATCTGTTGTAGTTTTTATCCCTTTTTCTTAGTTTGTTTTTTGATTAGCATAGTTGCTTAACTTTTCTAGTTAGTTTGTCTTTTAATTTCATAACCTATGAAAACCAACCAACCAAACCCCCCCCCTTTTTGTTGCTTTTATATATGTATATATATTTACTTCTAGCATACTATCAGCATTTTATGTTTAAACGTTTTAGAAAATCCCTCTTCTTCGTGGAAAACCCCGATTTGCCACTATCTACTTAGTTGTTGTTACTAAGAATTTAGGGCTTAAAAGAATTAACTTTGAGAGGAATGGCGATGTCCTCCCAAATTTTGGGGCCACTGGCGGGGAAGAGTCGTTTATTTTTAATTGTTTAGGTCTATTTGGTTGCGTATTACCTAGTTATTTTTATTTTCCACTCCTTGGTGGTTGTTTTGTTTGAGGTATTGCTTGAGTTCTTGGTGACTTTTTATCAAGAATCCTTGCAATATGATTTCGATATTTTGAAAAAAAGGAAAATATGGAGCGTTCCACCTTGAGAAAACTCATGATGAGAAGAGAGGCTCAACAAGCAAAGTTTTGTAGGATGTGGCATTCCGACCATCCTACCGAGTCTTGCTATTTGTTGAGGGAGGAGCACTATGAGGGGGAAAGAATCCTCGGTTTCCGAAACCAAGGGTATTATGAAGAGTGCTACCAAGAGATATAAGATGTTGGTTTTCAAGGGCAAGAAGCTCAAGAATGGTATCCATACCAAAATTCCTATAATCCGAATTGGTGGTATGAGAATTAACTGGAAAACCAACAATGCAAGCAAAGTAGTTGGCCATCACCACCTTATACCATACCCCTAAACCAAGCCCAACAAGGAATTTCAAGTTTGACACTTGACGAAGTCATGAACGAAATAGCAAACTTGAACTACTTTACTAGTGAGGAACCAGACACTCGGTTCTCCGCTAGTGTTGAGGCTATTAATGGGCATGCGAGGAGCATATTGGAAGCGTTGGCCCAAATGGAATCTTGTAATTCCAAAAATACACCATCTAAAGTCAAACTCAAAGATTCGGTGAGTGAGGTCACCATGGGAAATGAGCTTGAGTTCGAAGGGGATGAGGAGTTGGTTATTGATGATGAAAAAATGGAGGAAAAGGTGATTGTGCTACATTCATTAACATCGTCACCCCTTCCCCCACCTAGTGAACCAACTCCACCATTTTTGGAAGTTTTGAGAGAGACAAGAAAGGAGCCAAAAGACTATCCCAAGCCTCCTAACCACCCAACTCCCTTTAAACCATCTCCACCTCTACAAGACTTTCCTTTTGAAAGGTTTGTACCCCCACCTCTCTACTTTTGGATACTCATGGTGAAGAGGTTCAATCCTTCGCCATATGGATAACACTAGGGTCGTGCCGACAACCTTAAATATACAGAGCTTTGTCGTGCCGACGACGTAAATAAATTCAGCCTCTATTTTTATTTTTCTTGCTTAGTTTTTGTTATTTTGTCTTGTTATTTTTACGGTGTGTTTTTCTGTAATTTTGTAGCAAAGTGAAATGCATTGCATTGGAGGAGATGAAGGAAGGAGATCAGTGAGAAAGGTAAAAAGCTTGGAAAATTGGTAAGAAAAACAAATTCTTTCTAAGTGCTGAGAAACCCCGTTGTCATGAGTAGAGACAGATACGTCACGAGTCACGACAAACAGGGGAGCAAAAATGAACTCCCAACACCGGCTTTATCCAAGTCGTGACATGGCCATCGCAAGTCATGATAGGGTCATCGCGAGTTGCGAACAATTCAGAAAATTTCTTAAAGAATTTAGCTCACGGACCCAAGATATATCGAGTCGCGATGGTTTGGTTGCGAGTTGCGACATTGCATTGCGAGTCGCGACCAATGCTGTCGCGATAGGGTGTTAGGAAAGTGATAAATTCCTTAGCTCTTTGGCAGGAAAATCTTAGAACATGAACTTAGAACTTCTTGTGCATAATGTTTTGTGATTCTTGCTAGATAAATATGTTAATGTGGATTGTTCTCATATTTATCCTATAGATGCAATGAAAGGTTGAATTTTGAATATGGTTTGTTCTAGGTTTAGCCGAATGCCCCTACAGGACCTTAGGTATGACAAGAGGCACATTTCCTTTTAAATATCTAGGGGCTCCTATTTTTGTAGGAAGAAATAAACAAGTGCACTATCTACCTGTTTTGGAAAGAATGGAAAAAACTTTAAACAACTGGAAAAATAAGTGGTTAAGCTCTGCAGGAAAAATCATTCTCATTAATCACTGTTTCTTATCCATTCCAATACATCTGTTTGCAGTACTAAGTCCACCTAAAGTAGTCTTAAGAAAAATGGAAAAGCTTGCATCAGGACTTTTTTGGGGGCAAAATGAGATCACAGGAAATAGAAAGAAATGGAGATCATGGAAAAAAATGAGTTTCCCAATTCATGAAAATGGAATAGGATTTAGAGACATTAATGCAACAGTTGATTCCTTCTCTTGTAAACTTTGGTGGAAACTACAGGTCAACAAGTCTCAATGGACTCAACATCTGTGGTCTCTCCCAAAATCTTATAAGAATTCTCACACTTGGCAGAGAATTTGCAAGGTAACAGAAATAGCTAACAGTTTTACTAGAATTCTCTATGGAAAAGGTTCTTGTTCCTTCTAGAATGCAAACTGGATAGGTAGTGGTGCTTTATTTTATGAATGGCCGGATGGAATGGACATTCCATTCCCTCAGATAAGCTTGAGCTCTTTCATAGCTAACAAAAATCACTACCTACCAATATTGGAGCCTCATTTGGCTACCACTACTAATCTAATTTTGCAGGAAGTGACACTTAAACACACGCATGAGGATAGACTGATTTGGACTCCTACAATGGATGGCAACTTTTCAACTAACTCAGCTTATAAGAATCTTAGACAAAAAGGTACACAAATCTTATACCTTCATAAAATCTGGTCCCCTTTCATTCCCTCCAAAATGTCTGTGCTAATTTGGAGAGTGCTTAATGGAATCCTACCATTTGATAACATTTTATGCAAATTTGGTTTTTCCATAGCATCTAAATGTCCTTTGTGTAGGAATCATTCGGATACTATTGACCATTTCTTTAACTCATGCCCCTCCTCACTTGAAATTTGGAATAGATTTAACTCCATCATACATCTTCATCTCCCAATTTTTAATAGTTTCAGATATCAGGTTGAATTTTATTTATCTAAAAGGGCAGACTCGAAGTTAACCTCCATAGTGATTAAGGCAGTCTTAATAGTCACATCTTGGTCCCTCTGGACTCATAGGAACAAGTATCTATATGATAATCAGCCATTTTCTCTTGATGCATGCTTTCATAATGCTAAGGAGTTGATCAAGCTAATCTTTACTGCACATCCACTTAGAGGCAAAAAAGAGAAACATAAAGACCTAATTCAAGCAGGCCTTATACCTGATATATTACATAGGAAGAAAAAAGAATTTGTAGTTGTAAGATGGGAAAAGCCACATTCTGGATTTAAACTAAACACAGATGCCACATGGATATCTGGGGGTATCTCTTCATGTGCAGTAATTGTGAGGGATAAGAATGGTCAGGTTTCCAAACTGAGAGTTCATGTCTTTCATTCTGAATCCCCAATTCATGCTGAACTGATAGGAATTCAAATGGCATATGATTTATGCACAGAGCTTAACTTACATGGCTGTTTGATTGAGTCAGATTGCCAATCTGCGGTTAAAGGAATTCAGACACCAATGGCCTGTCCTTGGACAGTTTACTCTACCTGTATATCCTTGCATGAGCTGCATAAAATGAATCCAATCACATTCATCCCAAGGGAGGCCAATACAGCTGCTGACTTTTTAGCCAAATATGCTAAGGAAAATAATTTGCATGGAGATTTAAACATGGACATGACTCCACCTTTTTTCAAAGGTCTCATTCAGCTTGATAAAATTGGAATGCAAGGCATTCGTCTTGCCTCCTGAATTCAGTTATAAGATATCAGATGCTTTTATCATAGATTTTGTCATTTGCTTCTATGGATACTGCTGGCTGCTTTTTCTTGGTTTTTAGTAGGAAAGGAGCATATCAATAAACGAAGGAAACGTATGCAAGTTCATACTGAAGAGGGGAACACTTCAATGAACGAAGGAAACTTATGCAAGTTCAGACAACTTTGCAAGATTGATATCACTGCTGGTCTCTTCGGCAGCTTATTGCTTCTAGGATTTTAGCTAACTCCTGATAGACTCCTCTACATTGCTAGATAATTTTCATCTTAACGGTCGCTTCGTTGACAAATAGAAGTCTCGTACTTACGTTTCTTCGCCCTGTTCGCGAAGTGATCCGTTAAATGATCATTTCAGATTAGATTTACTCACAACAGTCAAGAGGATCTCATGCTTTTGGAAGCACTATGTTGTCCTTCAGGGGCAATACTTAGCTCTGGGTTCATCTTTTTGTATGACCTTTTGTAAATCCTGTATACTTTATGCCTATTACTGGCCTGGGGAGCCAATATATACCCCCCATCTAAGGATGGTTTAAAATTAAAAAAAAAGGTTTAGCCGAATGAATGCTATGTTTGGTTAAATTGCTGTCTTTGGTAGAAAGCTTGTTGTTATCCAATCTATGGTCCTTCTTGTGAAATAATGTTGATGAAATACCTCTATGGTGTGGTTTGCCTAGAGTGATTGTCAACGAGGTTTGCAAATGGTCGTTGTTTGTTTTTGCAAATTACTATTAAGAAGGAATGAATGTTGATCTTCGAATGAGAAGTGATAACATTCCACATAGGTAACAAATGTGATAGAATGAGTGATTGTTCAATGATCTACAGTAGGTTTGGAATGGATATCCCCCAAGGCTTTATCATTTGTAGTTTTTATCCCTTTTTCTTAGTTTGTTTTATGATTAGCATAGTTAACTTTGCTACTTAGTTTGTCTTTTAATTTCATAACTTAGGAAAATCAACCAACCAAAACCCTCCTTTTCCTTGCTTTTATATATGTATATATATTTACTTCTAGCATAATATCAGTCCTTTATGTTTAAATGCTTACGAAAATCCCTCTTTTTCGTGGACGACCCCGATTTGTCACTATCTACTTAGTTGTAGTTAGTAAGCATTTAGGGCTTAAAGTATTAACTTTGAGAGGTACGATGATGATCTCTCACTATCAACTTCATGAGTGATCCGTGATGACAAGGTTTTGAAAGCCAACTCCTTTTGCATTTTCTTTGTAGGCTATTCCAACGTTATCTCATAGGTTTGCATTGATTCCACTAGTTCATCTAGATTCATGGTGACCACATATCTTTCTTCTTCTATTACTGCTACTTTCATAGAAAATATTTGAAGAAGTTATCTCAAAGTCATCTTCACCAGATTGGACTCCTTGTAAATTTTTCCAAGTTGATACACCATATTGGTGATGTCTCTCAGTTTTCCATTAAACACAACAATAGTATCATCCTCCTCCATCTTTAATTCTTTGAACTTTGTGGCCAACATTTGTTTTTAGATTCACGTACACGACTTGTTCCTACATGCACTGTCTGCAAAATATCCCAAACTTTCTTTGCCTGATGACATGTGGAGATGAGTTTAAACTAATTTTCATCCACTGATGTGAAGATAGCATTAAATGCTTTGGAATTTGTCATTGAAGCATTTAGTTCCTCTGAAGTCCATAATGACTTGGCTTTGAATTTAAGTTTCTTCGAACTCGACTCTCCTTCTTTTTTAAATAGATTATGCTTCCTCGGATTTCATTCGGTTTCACCATAATGTCAATCTAGTTCATCCAGTGAGTTTTTTAAAACTCTTATGCATGCCTTCTAATAGTTGTCATTTTTTCCTTCCAGTTGTGGTGGCCGAGACACAGAAGCTCCTTATTTGGTCACCATTGGTAAAAGTGGATCACACTTTCCTTGATACAACAAAGGTAAGAATAAGTGACTTAGATCTGATATCAAATGAAAATTGGTCTTACCTAATTATTTCAATTATTATTACTATGTTCCAACATAACATATCTAACCAAGTATGCAAAAAAGTAAAGCATGAACACCAAGAATTGGTTACGCAGTTTGTTGAAATTCACCTATATCTACGGGGCTTGGCCCAATTCAAAATGAATCCATTAATCAGAAAGATACAGTACAAAGTACACCTTACAATTATACTTATCTTATTTAACTATAACATGTGAATTCTTCAAGCTCTCCTTGCTACCGAACGGTCTTGATTAGAATCCCCCTGACCTTAAAACTTGTCGATGCAGGATATTCTCCTCCTGAGGAATTAAGGCATATAATTCTGAACTTGATCAACAAGTTACGGTATGTTGGAACATATATATTCTGGCTCTTGCAGTACTCCCTGAAAGATAGAAAATCCGGATGCAAAAATCACTGTTAAGTTCGTGTGTAGCAGAACCGTGATGTCCACTATTTATAGTCAATGAGTAGATTGAAAACATCCACCTTTGCCCCTTCAATATTTCGATTTCATATCTTCTTCTGAAGCATATCACAATCCCTTGAATAAAAGGATTTTCCCTATCTCAACATATTCCATAATATTCCATAAATCCAATTCTTTAAGAATATAATTTTTCCAAAAATCCAATATGCTTCAATCACACGCCTAAATCAATATTGCAAAATATTTAATCTTCAATAAATCAATATTCTCACAATATTCTGCAATCGGTTAAATTCATTTAGGCTTCAACTTTCCGTATGTTCCAACATTTCAAATTAGTTAACAAATGCCAATTAAATAAATAATGCACATCACGTAACTTTACAATATGATTCCATCGATCCCTCGAGCAGTAGCTTATATCTTTCATTCAGCTTCTTTCATACTAATTATCTCACAATATCAATCACCAATTAGTCCCTAAACACTTATTCACGGGTAAGATGACATCCATCAATTTATTAGAAAGTGTTTCAATCGTCCTCTGAGCGTAAAGCAAAAGACAAGTTAGTTTTTACCATATGGTGGCCAAAGGAGTAGGTACATGAATGATTGAAGGTTGAAATGTGCATGATTTGGAAAGTTCGTTTTTGCCATTTCTGTTGTAAAATTTATGAGTCTGCTCATGCCTTCATGATATAAACTAACTACAAGAAAGTGTTTAATTTGGGAGCTGTTAAATAACCCCCTTATTTCACTAGTTTACGCCCTTATACGTATACGGACGAATAATATTAAATTTTAATATTTTTGAAAAATGAAAAAAACACCATTCTTCCCCCTTTTTCCAGCCATCCCCGCTCCCCCGCGCCCCGCCCTATCCACTGGACCACCACTGGAAAACCACCTCACTCCCATCACCTTCTACCCTCCGGTCACCCCACTCGTCGAAACTCCTTCCCCTGCTACCCCGAATAAAATCTCTTTGTCATTGATCTTTGATTTGCTAAACCCTCCCTTTACCCCTTCCCGAACCCTCTTCATTGCAATCGAATATGGTGGCAGCTGTTGCAAGAGAACCACATCTATTGCGAGAGAAAGAGATGCACCACCATCACGAGAAAACCATGATCGGAGCTCCTCAGTAGAGCCTTATGCTGGAGCTCCTCGACAGAGCCTTACACTAGAGCTCCTCGCCAGCGTACCTCCTCTCACGCCTATGACAGATCTTCTCACTAGCAAATATGCGCCTCTTCGAAACTTCTCTCATACCACCACCAACTCTTGTTCCATTATCTATGCTTAAAACTTCACCAGATCTATCGTTCCATCATCGGCTCTCGAAACCAAGCTCTCTCGAAGTTTGCATTCCATCGCCGGATCTTGATGCTTCTCTCTCGGAAGGGCCGACCCAAAGATTTTAGGGATCTGGAGCAAATTATGAAAATAAAGAGCCTCACATATAATATTTGAGACATGTAATTTTTTAAAAAAGAGGCCTCATATGAAAAGGAAAAGAAGACTATTGAGGCAACTAATTGAGAATAATTTATAAATAAATGGACTCCTTTGAGCTTTGAGCCCAGACCTCTGAATATATTGGCATCTCCGCTAGCCGTTTGAGAACGACGGGTAGAGCGAAGGACCAAAAATTGGCAATCTTCCGCCATTGGATAGGTCAACATATTTGATTTGATCTGCCATGGTCAACAGATCTGACGTTCCGCCGTTCAGCATCGTATTGAGGAAGAAGAAATCAATTTGGGCTCATTATTTTATTTCAAATTTTAGACGGCACATTACTTTGACAAATTCTTGGGAAAAGCCATATTTTCATAAACTTATGAAAATACGGGGTTTTCTTAGAATAATAAAAGGTAAAAAATCTTAGTTGCAATATTAAAAATTTATCATACAACTTGTAGTAGTTATAAAGTTTATAACCTGATTCGTGCAACCCAAAAGTTTTATCTTCATTTCTTCTAATTTACACTAAAAACCTTGGCCTTTCCATCCTATGGAAAGACCGTCTTTCAAAAGACGGACTCCTACGATATTGAGCACATTTCAAGTAAACTAGTTTTATTCTAACACCAATAACAAATCAAATCAAAATAATTTAAAATTAATAACACTAAAATCTCAAATAAAAATAGTAAAAGTAGACAAATTAAAATAGATGGATAACAAATAAAATAATAAATAACACATGAAATTAAAATAGTTATAACATCAAACAAATACATTAAAATAACATCAAATTAGAATAGTTAAAACATCCAATCAAAAAACTAGAAAAAATACACATCAAATTAAGATAGCTAAACATCAAATGAAATACTAAAATACACAATAAAATAAAAATAGTTAAACATTAAAAAAACACTGAATAGTACATCAAATTAAAACAGTTAAACATCAAATACTAAAAACACATATCAATTTCCTAGTTTCTTCTTCTTCTTCATCTCGATCTTCCTCCAACGACTATATCTTCATCTGATACGTTTCTCCAAATTTCCCTTGGGGAAACCATGGCGTCGCCGACGCCTTCTCCACCGGTTCCCAATCCCCCTATCCCCCAGGGCCACAAAAGCTTCATCCAAGCGCTAAACACCAAACAAACTCCCCTGCTCTCATCACTCCCGGACACCCCAAACCTACATCCGATTACTGAATTCAAAGGCAAAATTGCATATATCCTCCCACCTGATGAAGGAGAACTCCTTGCTTCGCATTACCAAAACGCCCTAGTTGGGAAATTCATCCGGGGGAAACCTCCTATGGATTCTCTGCTACAAGCCTTTAAATCTATAGGTTTTAAATCCAAATTTCAGATTGGTTCAATAGATTACCGACATGTGCTAATTCGATTTCAGGAAAGCGAGGACTATCAAAGGTGTTGGATGAAGGGGCTTTGGACAATCCAAGGATACTCGATGAAAGTACAGAAGTGGTCGACCGATTTCTCACCCTCGGTGGAATCCTCCATTGTGCCGGTCTGGGTAACGTTTCATAATCTGCCACTACATTTCTATAACAATTCTGCAATAATAGGTATTAGCTCACAGGTTGGAAGATTTCTTAAGATGGATGCAGCCACCAAATCCCTAACTAGACCATCTGCTATAAAAGTTTGTGTAGAGATTGATTTGTTATCACAGCTCCCAAACTCAATTGTGGTAGGAATAGGGAACAAGGTGGCAGATTACCCAATAGAATATGAAGATCTGCCTCAATACTGCTCTCACTGTAAAATGTTAGGTCACAACAACTTAAAATGTAACCAGTTGCACCCTGAGTTAAGGAAAATAACTTTGAAAAAGACAGAAGTTCCTCAGGCTAATTTTCATATGGAGAACAAAAGACCAGAAGTACAATCAAAAGAACTTAACATGGAAGGATCCTCTGATCTAACTGTTCTTCAAAAGGAAAAGGAATCTCAAAATCAAAAATCCTTTTTATTGCAGCAAGAAATTACCAACAATATGCTTAAGTTTAGTCATAAAAAGAGAAATGCAACTTTTTATTCTCTTGATGATATATCTAAGCCAATAACTACTTCTTTTTGGAGGAAAAAGAATCAATTAAATGAAACACCTCAACCCCAAACAAAAGCTACACATGAACATGTAGTTACTATCTCTAATGCTTTTCAATCATTAGATGATTTTCAGGAAGACTTGGAAGATGAGGCAGTAGAAGTTTTTCATGAATCTGTGGAATCACAGGATGTAATTCCTCAGATTATCTCTGATAATATTGAGACCTCTGTTCCTAATCATCCTTTTGTTGAGAAACTCCCAGCAGGAGACACAGAGCAGATTATTTCAGAAGAAAACACAGGAGCTAACAAAGGGGATTCACTCAGAAATGAAACTGATAAGGAGGAAATCATGCTGAATAAGGTTAGCTCTCCTGAATTGGTTTCCACTCTGGGTAATATAGAGACAAGTAATGGTAGGTCAGGTGATAAAGGAAAGACAACAGCAAAGAAAGTTAGAAATTTAAGATCTTCACAGAAAGCTAACCCCAAAATTTTTAAATGATTAGATACACCATAATAGGAAATGTTTTAGTGTGGAATGTCAGGGGTATTGGAACTTCAGTAGAAAGATTAAAGGCCCTAAAACTTAAACATAGAATAGATATTCTGTGTTTAATAGAACCATGGCAAGATAAACAAAGGCTCTCAGTATTAAAACATGATCTTGGATACCATAATGCTTTAGCTGCACAAACTGCCAAAATCTGGATTTTATGGGAACCTTCCTTCTACATTACAATTTTAAATGAGACAGATCAATATGTTCATGCTAACATAACTGAATCAGCTTCATCTTTTACCTGGCATTGTTTCTTTATTTATGCAAGTGTGCATAGACAATTGAGAGAGGACTTATGGAAGGATCTAAATGACATTGTTCAAGCCCCCTCTATATACATAGGAGATTTTAACACAGTATTGTCAGTATCTGAATACAAGGGAAGAAAGTCCACACCTAAAAAGAGCATGAGACAATTTAAAGACTTCATAAATTTTAAGGACTTGCATGAAATTCCTACTGTTGGGAATTCTTACACCTGGAGTAACAACAGATTTAAGGATAAATGCAAAGATTTGATGTTTCAAAGGCTAGACAGGGGATTAGCTACCATTGATTGGTTGGAGCTTTTCCCTAATAGCTCCATCCAAGTATTAAATAGGATGACTTCGGACCACTCCCCCTTACTTCTATCTGTCCAATCATCTGAGGAACAAGCACCTAGACCATTTAGATACCAGGACATGTGGTCAAACAGACAGGAATTTCTTGATTTGGTAGCTAAAAACTGGCAGATAGCATCCCCTTTTCGAGGAATGTACAGGCTTGTATTCAAATTGAAAAGGTTAAAGATGGAAATTAAACAATGGAATAAAATACATTTTGGTAATGTATCACAGAATCTAGAAAAATATGAAAATGTGGTCAGAGATCTGGAAGTCACATTTCAGCAAACAAATGATGATTTAATCCTTAGTGAGTTGAATAACTCAAAACAGTTGCTTATGAGGGCTCAAAAAGAAAAATTTATATTTCTTAAGCAAAAAGCTAGGATTAACTGGTTTAAATTTGGTGATGCCAACACTAGCTATTTCCACCACTCAGTTAGAGAAAAGAGAACCAAAACCAGAATAAGCAAGATTAAAGATGGGAATGGCATTTGGATCTCTGATCCTTCTCTAATCAAAGAGGAAGCAGTGAGATTTTATAAAGAACTTTTTCATGAGGAAGATAATCACATAGAGGGGACTTTTCTTAATCACTTTCTCAAAGAAATACCTAGGATAGTTACTGATCAGCAAAATGATCATCTCTTATCTCCCTTCCAACTTCAGGAATTAAAAAATGCAGTTTTTGACCTAAATCCATCTAGCTCACCTGGACCTGATGGATACTCAGGAGCATTTTTTACCACTTTTTGGGAAGTAATCAGTACAGATCTCTTGGAGGCTGCTAATGATTTCTTAAAAACTGGAAATATTCCTAAAGCTATCTCTAGTACCTAGTTAACATTGATACCCAAAAAACCTGTTCCAGTAACCTTTTCTGATTTCAGGCCCATAAGTTTATCTAATTTTGTGAATAAGGTTTTCTCTAAGATGATCATGGAAAGGATAAAACCACTAATGATTTCTCTCATATCTCCTGAACAAAGTGCCTTCATAACAGGGAGAGACATATCAGATAACATAATTATGATGCAGGAAATGACTAGAATTTTAGTTAGGAAATCAAAAGCTCCAAACCTCATCCTTAAATTAGACATGCAGAAAGCTTTTGACAGGGTATCATGGTCGTTTCTTAACTCTATCCTGTTGCAATTTGGATTTCATGGATTATTTGTGCATAGAATAATGCAAAACATAGCCTCAGCTCATTTTTCAGTGCTAATAAATGGTGTAACTTCAGTTTTTTTTGCTGCAAATAGGGGCATTAAACAAGGGGATCCTTTATCCCCTTTTCTGTATAACATAGTTTCTGAGGCCTTTTCAAGAAGCCTTAAAAAGTTGTTTCATCTAGGCTATCTACAGAACTTCAGATTACCCAGGAATTGTCCACATATTACTCATCTTATGTTTGCAGATGACACAGCAGTTTTTCTGAATGGTAATCAAAAGAATCTGAAAAGGTTTAAAAAATTCTTGTATGCATATGAACAAACCTCGGGCCAGAAAGTAAATTTTACCAAGTCTAACTTCTTTGCTGACCCTAAAACACCAGTGGATAGAATGCAATTAATTTCTAGGACCTTAGGTATGACAAGAGGCACATTCCTTTTAAATATCTAGGGGCTCCTATTTTTGTAGGAAGAAATAAACAAGTGCACTATCTACCTGTTTTGGAAAGAATGGAAAAAACTTTAAACAACTGGAAAAATAAGTGGTTAAGCTCTGCAGGAAAAATCATTCTCATTAATCACTGTTTCTTATCCATTCCAATACATCTGTTTGCAGTACTAAGTCCACCTAAAGTAGTCTTAAGAAAAATGGAAAAGCTAGCATCAGGACTTTTTTGGGGGCAAAATGAGATCACAGGAAATAGAAAGAAATGGAGATCATGGAAAAAAATGAGTTTCCCAATTCAAGAAAATGGAATAGGATTTAGAGACATTAATGCAACAGTTGATTCCTTCTCTTGTAAACTTTGGTGGAAACTACAGCTCAACAAGTCTCAATGGACTCAACATCTGTGGTCTCTCCCAAAATCTTATAAGAATTCTCACACTTGGCAGAGAATTTGCAAGGTAACAGAAATAGCTAACAGTTTTACTAGAATTCTCTATGGAAAAGGTTCTTGTTCCTTCTGGAATGCAAACTGGATAGGTAGTGGTGCTTTATTTTATGAATGGCCGGATGGAATGGACATTCCATTCCCTCAGATAAGCTTGAGCTCTTTCATAGCTAACAAAAATCACTACCTACCAATATTGGAGCCTCATTTGGCTACCACTACTAATCTAATTTTGCAGGAAGTGACACTTAAACACACGCATGAGGATAGACTGATTTGGACTCCTACAATGGATGGCAACTTTTCAACTAACTCAGCTTATAAGAATCTTAGACAAAAAGGTACACAAATCTTATACCTTCATAAAATCTGGTCCCCTTTCATTCCCTCCAAAATGTTTGTGCTAATTTGAAGAGTGCTTAATGGAATCCTACCATTTGATAACATTTTATGCAAATTTGGTTTTTAAATAGCATCTAAATGTCCTTTGTGTAGGAATCATTCGGATACTATTGACCATTTCTTTAACTCACGCCCCTCCTCACTTGAAATTTGGAACAGATTTAACTCCATCATACATCTCCCAATTTTTAATAGTTTTAGAAATCGGGTTGAATTTTATTTATCTAAAAGGGCAGACTCGAAGTTAACCTCCATAGTGATTAAGGCAGTCTTAATAGTCACATCTTGGTCCCTCTGGACTCATAGGAACAAGTGTCTATATGATAATCAGCCATTTTCTCTTGATGCATGCTTTCATAATGCTAAGGAGTTGATCAAGCTAATCTTTACTGCACATCCACTTAGAGGCAAAAAAGAGAAACATAAAGACCTAATTCAAGCAGGCCTTATACCTGATATATTACATAGGAAGAAAAAAGAATTTGTAGCTGTAAGATGGGAAAAGCCACATGGATATCTGGGGGTATCTCTTCATGTGCAGTAATTGTGAGGGATAAGAATGGTCAGGTTTCCAAACTGAGAGTTCATGTCTTTCATTCTGAATCCCCAATTCATGCTGAACTGATAGGTATTCAAATGGCATATGATTTATGCACAGAGCTTAACTTACATGGCTGTTTGATTGAGTCAGATTGCCAATCTGCGGTTAAAGGAATTCAGACACCAATGGCCTGTCCTTGGACAGTTTACTCTACCTGTATATCCTTGCATGAGCTGCATAAAATGAATCCAATCACATTCATCCCAAGGGAGGCCAATACAGCTGCTGACTTTTTAGCCAAATATGCTAAGGAAAATAATTTGCATGGAGATTTAAACATGGACATGACTCCACCTTTTTTCAAAGGTCTCATTCAGCTTGATAAAATTGGAATGCAAGGCATTCGTCTTGCCTCCTGAATTCAGTTATAAGATATCAGATGCTTTTATCATAGATTTTGTCATTTGCTTCTATGGATACTGCTGGCTGCTTTTTCTTGGTTTTTTGCAGGAAAGGAGCATATCAATAAATGAAGGAAACGTATGCAAGTTCATACTAAAGTGGGGAACACTTCAATGAACGAAGGAAACTTATGCAAGTTCGGACAACTTTGCAAGATTGATATCACTGCTGGTCTCTTCGGCAGCTTATTGCTTCTAGGATTTTAGCTAACTCCTGATAGACTCCTCTACATTGCTAGATAATTTTCATCTTAACGGTCGCTTCGTTGACAAATAGAAGTCTCGTACTTACGTTTCTTCGCCCTGTTCGCGAAGTGATCCGTTAAATGATCATTTCAGATTAGATTTACTCACAACAGTCGAGAGGATCTCATGCTTTTGGAAGCACTATGTTGTCCTTCAGGGGCAATACTTAGCTCTGGGTTCATCTTTTTG
Source organism: Rubia yunnanensis (assembly GCA_037428765.1). Lineage (NCBI taxonomy): Eukaryota > Viridiplantae > Streptophyta > Magnoliopsida > Gentianales > Rubiaceae > Rubia > Rubia yunnanensis. Next base: position 62,083,918 of record CM075066.1, read on the forward strand.
TATGACCTTTTGTAAATCCTGTATACTTTTTGCCTATTACTGGCCTGGGGAGCCAATATATACCCCCCATCTAAGGATGGTTTAAAATTTAAAAAAATATATCAATTTTAAAACATCAAAGTGGCTACTATAATGAGACACTAATAACAAAAAATAAAAATAAAACATCAGTATTAAAATTTAAAAAATTAATTCACACTAATGAAACATCAATCGATACATTAATTAAAAATACGAGTTAAGTGCTCGCTAATATAACCCTATGTTTTGGTGATATATGCCACTACGACACTGTGAAGTTGGAAAGTGCTATTGTAACCCTATGATTTACTTGAATGTGCTAATATAACCCTAGAGGCTTGAATTGGCTGGAATTAAGTAAAATGACCCTTATACCCCTAATTTAAAATTTTAAAAATAAATAGAATAGGTCTTTTTTACCCTTCCCTCATCTTCTTCCGCCCTATTTTATTTTTTCTTTCTTCTAAACCCCTTTATTTTTTATGGAAATACCCCTTTATAGAATTTCTTCAAAACCTACCCCACTGGAAAGCTACACACCGCCCTAGCCACCCATACCCTAGCCTGACGGAAACCTACCTTAGCCCATTTACCCCACTGCTCCGCTCGCCAACACCCCACAGCCACTGGAGCCGGTATTATTTCAGACGGGAATCAATTCAGTCCCACATAGGCCATTATTCTAAATTCTTGCCCCGAAATTCGACGTGACAATGGCGGTGATCGAAGGAGGATTTGGTCAGAGGGAATTTGGATTCACTGGCGAAGGTTTTGTGATGGAGGGTGTGAGTGGAGCGACGCCGGAATACGACGCAGCGGGGGTGGTGGTCCAATGAACCCCTGTTTCGGGGTTGTTGGCAGCGCTTCAACTTCGTCCACAGCAATCCGCCGGCGAGTGTTTGTCTAAGATAGGGTAAAATGGCGATGACGAAGAGACCTTCTCGATCTGGTGGAAAGACGTTAATCTGGTGGAAAGCCTTCTCAATCTGGTGTCTGAGAGCCGAGTGATGGGGTGCTTCCGCTGTGCCTGGTGGAGTCCGAGAGCTAAAGGATGAAGTCGATGCCGTTGTGGTGGAAATGATGCTATGTTTTACTGAATGATGCTGTGTTTATTTCTGGGTTATGGAAATAATGTTGTGTTTTACTAAATTAGGGGTAGAAAACCCATCATCGTATCTATAAAACACAGAAATATTTGTTCTATATTGTTTGGACTACATCAAACATTTGGTTGGAATTTTCCTATCCTAGAATTGTAAATAGATGGTGGCGCGATGGTGGTGGCACGACGAGGGTGGCGGCGGCAGTGGTGGTTGTGATGGTGCTTTTGAAGAAGAAGAGGAAGAAGAACCTAGGGTATTTAAGTCAACAGATTTGTAATTTGAAGGCTATATGTATTTTAGTCCTTTTGCATTTGGTCAATGCCAAAATATGCAAAGTCAACATCGGAATAGTGCCAAAAGGTTGTACTGGCATTTCTGAGGCAAAATACATGGTTAGAATAGCACTTTCCAACATCACAGGGTCATATTAGCACATGCCACCAAAACATAGGATCATGTCAGTATTTTACCGTAAATATAATATTCAGAATATAATAAACATCAAAATTAATATAATTAAAAGAGCACGGGGAAAAACTAAAACATCAAATAAATACACTTTGATACATATTAAGCTAAAGATAATCAAACATCAAATACAAATAATCAAAAATCCTATAAACTACTAAAATGTACATAAAAATTAATTAAACATCCGATAAAATACTAAAATAAACACTAAAGAAAAATAGTTGAACATTAAATAAGAATATTGAAAAACACACAAATTATAATTGTGAGCCCCAACCTTAATGAATTTAGTACATATATAATAGTCAGCTTTAAACCAAAACAATCTCATTTTATTTACTTTCTTTGACTACTTCACTCCATAATTTTAAACTTAAACAACAGTGATTCTATGAATGACACAAAATGTAAGTGTTTTATATTTCAATACATTAATTGAGGATTCATATTCAAGAAATGGGTAAGAAAATGAAGGAAAATCTTAGCAATATATAATAAGCCAAAATAGAGAGAAAGCATGAAGTAAAATTCATATTAAGGATTAAGTATTTAATTAAGTAAAAAAAATAAATAAATCATCTATAGTAACTGAAGTTGTAATAAATGTTTATAATTTAGGTTAATTATATAATAAATTATATTAAAACATTTATAATTGATATAACATTATTGAAAATTATTTAAAATCTTGTAATTTTATAATTACAAGTGAAATCAACATTGATCATTGCATTCCCATTTTAAACCATAAAAGAGAGAAATGAAAATAATATTAAGATTAATAATAATAAATAACTTTTTATAAATTGAACAAAATGAAAACGGAATATGTAAATAAAATTAGGATTGATCAATTAACTAAAAATGGAAATAAAAGAAGAAACAAAAAACAAAGAAAAGTATAGAAAATAAAGAAATCATAAAAATGATAAAACCATTGATCTTACATTTTGATTTACAATGATATCAAGAAGTATTAGCTTGAACGAGTAACTGTGTGCGAGTAAAGTGCGATCTCACCAAAACGACTATTCTACCGTCGTTTTCCCCTGCTCTGTTTCGTTTCTTCTTCAATTTCCTGTTCTATTACTCTGATAACGGCTATATTTTTCTTCATCGGTGTGTGATCCTTCCGCTGCTATGGCGGCTCCGCCGTCTGGTAGCGGTGGCCACGGAGGAGGGAAATCCTTTCTTCAGGCCCTCGCTAACCGCCCTCCGCCCCTACGTGATTCCCTCCCCTCAAACCCGGAGATTTTGCCCAAAGTCCAATTCAAAGGGGAGAACGCATGCCTTGTCACGCGCAAGGATGCCGAGACTCTTGCCTCCCACTACAGCAACTCTCTGATAGGTAAGTTTGCCCGTGGAAAGCCGACGATGATCCAACTAAATAGTGCTTTCAATTCTGTAGGTTTCAAAGGCAAGTTCCAGATTGGCTCGATTGACTACCGTCACATTCTCATCCGATTCCACGAAAAGGAAGATTATCAACGATTCTGGCTCAAAGGACAGTGGTCCTTCAACAATGCCCAGATGAAGGTCCTTAAATGAACTCCTGATTTTTCACCGGAGGCAGAATCGTCGATTGTTCCGGTATGGGTATCAATTCCCCAAGTTCCAGTTTACTTTTATAACTCTTCCATGCTTGAGATTATTGGGAACCAAATTGGAAAATTTATCAAAGTTGATGCTGCTACTGAAGCACTGACTAGGCCTTCCTGTGTCAAAATGTGTGTGGAAGTTGACCTAAAAAACAAATTACCAACACATATTAGAGTGGGTATTGAAGAGGAAGGTAATGAATTCAATGTACACAAATTACCCCTAGAATATGAGGATATCCCACCCTACTGTTTCCATTGCAAATGTATTGGTCATGAGGACAACTATTGTGTATATTTACACCCTGAACTTAAGAGAACTTGGACAAAAAAACCAGAGCTCAAAATATCTGAGGCTCATCAGATTAACCTATCTCAAGTAGAGTCTCTTAAAGCTGGGAGTTCTGGAATGTCTATTTTGGAAAAACAGAAAAACTCCCAAGCTCAGAAAATGATATATGTTCCTAAGAAAGTCTCTAATATTGAGCAGGACACTAATAAGACTAATCCTTCTCGTTCTGTTCCCCTATTGGCTCCACATAGCTTACAGATTCCCGATCCTGTGACAAATGGCTCTGTTCCCCTAATGATTCCTGATCCTGTGACAAATGGTTCTGTGCCTTCTGGTTCTGTTCCCCTACTGGCTCCACAAATTACAATGATTCCTGATGCTATGACAAAAGATATGCTAGATCATAACACTAAGATTGATGCTATTAACTGTACTAATGAGATGCCATATCATGACCTGAGCCAAGTACTGATAATAGAACAAGACAAAGAGAACCATCATCTTAGTAAGGCAACAATGGTTCCCCCCCTCCCTCCCCCTCTGGAGATGACAGGAAAAAATAAGGTTTTAAATACATGTACTATTCAAAATGATAATGTAATCTCTGGAGAAGTTCTACCCTTGTATGGGGACACTTCCCCTTCTGCTCCTTCCTCTGGTTATAGTCCAATTAGGCAGCTAAACAAGATATCTCAATCTGATCCTACCAACCGTAGGAAAGCCTTTGCAAAGGATGATCTGTATGGTAAGCGAGGTAGATCTTTTTCTCCTTTTAATTCCATTATTGCTGCAAAAAACTTCATCTTTTCTCAACAGAAACATAAGCAAAATAGGTTCTCCCTCTTGGCTGATGAAGCATTGAATGAAGACCTACACATTATGGAAGATCCTTTACAAAGGGGCACACTGGAAGTAGTTTCATCCTCAGCCTCTCCAGGTACTATGGAGGACCTGAGCCATAAGGTTAGTCCCTCCACTACTCATCATGGTAAGGAAGGATCTGATAGTCCTGAAATGAAACAAGTAAAAAAAGGTAAAGATTCCTTTTTCTCACAAAAAAACATTATAATGACCAGATCAAAAAGCTCCTCTAATGTTTCTCAATGAACTGTACATCCACCAAGCTTAAAATGTTGGTCTGGAATATTAGGGGCATGGATACATCCATACTTAGGCTTTGTAATCTTTCTCAAAGACATAATTTTGACCTTATCTGCCTAATAGAGCCTAAACATGATAACACTCAGTGTGAGTCATATAGACAGAGACTAAAATTTGATTTCTGTTTCTCTGCTAATAGTGGCCAAATCTGGTTATTCTGGTCATCAAATCTAATCCTAAGGGTTAATACAGATAACCTGCAATTTCTAGCAGTAAACCTGAGTAGTTTAAAGCTTAATTGCCCAATGGATGTTTTCTTTATTTATGGACTTAGGACCAGAAATGGAAGATTACCCCTTTGGGCAGACCTTAGCTCTTATAGCCATTCTGAATCTCTATTTATAGGTGATTTTAATGCCATTTCTTCTATCACTGAGTATAAAGGCCCATCATCTCCAAATTTAGGTAGTATAAGGGATTTTAATGGCTTCATAAATGGTTTGGCTTTGGAAAACATCAACACCTCTGGTAACCTGTTTACTTGGTCAAATAATAGATTAAGATCTCCCACAATAAAAAGACTGGATAGAGGTTTGTGTACCCAATCTTGGTCTTCTTGTTTCCCTCAATCCTCTATCCAGATTCTAAATAGAGCAACCTCGGATCACAGTCCTATGCTATTAACTGTAGGAAGTGACTCTCCCTCTTGCCCAAAGCCTTTTAGATTTCTTGATACATGGTATAAGAGGAAAGAGTTTAATGAAATCATCAAACAAAATTGGGAAATTCCTGTCAACAATACTGGAATGTTAGCCTTCTATCTTAAATTAATTAGACTTAAAAGGATTCTAAAAATCTGGAACAAAGAAAAATTTGGTAATATTCATGATAATGTGATCCAAGCTGAACTTGCAGTACAAACTCAAGAATCTCTAGCTGATGTTTCAGATTCTTTGTCAGATCAGGTTAAGTTGAAAGAGGCTAGAGCTAGGTTAGTTTTGGCACTATCTGAACAGAAAAATTATTGGAAACACAAGGCTAAACTTAAATGGCTGCAAGAGGGAGATAACAACACTAGTTTCTACCATAACTCGGTTAAGGATAGAAATAATAGACTGAAAATAACAAAAATCAGGAGCAAAAATGGACTGTGGCTAGATAACCCTAATGATATTGAAATGGAGGCTATTAATTACTATCAGGAACTCCTGAGTGAAGAATCTGCAACTTTCAGCTCTCCTTTTCAATCTCATTTTCTTAATCATATCCCATCTCTAGTCACTGAGTCAGATAATGAAAAGTTACTAATGCCAGTCTCCCTGGATGAACTTAAACAGATTGTTTTCAGCCTGAATAAGTCTAGCAGTCCTGGTCCGGATGGTTTCACTGCTAAATTTTATATTAAATCTTGGAACATTATTGCTATAGACCTTCTTAGTGCTGTTCAGGACTTCCTATCTTCATCCATTATGCCTAGAGGTATAGGAAGCACATGGATTACTATTATCCCAAAGAAGAAAACACCAATCACCTTTGATGATTACAGGCCTATAAGTCTTTCTAATGTGATCAATAAGATTTGTTCTAAGGTGCTTATGGAGAGACTTAAAGCTATAATGCCTAAATTAATTTCCCCTAACCAAACAGCATTTCTTCAGGGTAGGGACATTTCAGATAATGTCATCTATTTACAAGAAATGGTAAGGCTGCTCAATAGGAAGAAAAGGGAACCTAATTGCATAATGAAATTAGATCTTAAAAAGGCTTTTGATAGGGTTAGATGGTCTTTCCTATATAAAGTCCTTGCTAAATTTGGTTTCCATCCAAAATTCATTTTTTCAGTTATGAAGAACCTGTCTCAAGCATAGTTTTCTGTTATTATTAATGGCAAGCCCTGTGGTTTTTTTCAATCTTCTAGGGGTATTAAGCAAGGGGATCCTCTTTCCCCTTTTCTATTTAATATTTTCTCTGAGTCTTTTTCTAGGAGTATGGATTACATATTCCAAACAGGTAAGCTCTCATCCTATGACCTGCCAGGTAATCCTCCTAAAATCTCACATCTATCATATGCTGATGATACTGTCATTTTCTTTAAAGCAAATAACCTAACTTTGATAAGGTTAAAAGCTTTCTTATCTACCTTTGAAGAAGTCACTGGTCAATCTATTAACTATAATAAGAGTGACATTTTTATCAGTAAACATGCTACTGCTCAAAGGGTAAATCACATTAAGAGAATCATGGGAATGAAAATTGGCACTTTTCCATTCATGTATCTAGGTGTTCCAATCTTCTCTGGTGCTTTAAAGAAGATCTATTTTCAACCCCTTTTTGAGCAAATTGATAATAGGATTAACAATTGGAAAAATAGGTGGTTGTCTACAGGAGGTAAACTCATTTTAATTGAATCCTGTATCTATTCTATCCCACAACATATCTGGCAAGTAATTAAGCCCACAAAACTGATTATCTCCACCATGGAAAAAAAACTGAGCAGATTCTTTTGGGGAGATAATGAACACAAACCAAAAAGAGCATGGAGAAAGTGGACTGCATTATGTGCATCAACTGATCAAAATGGTTTGGGCTTTAGAAATATTAGAACTATTGTTAAAACTTGTTCAGTTAAGTTGTGGTGGAAATTCCAGATGGCAGATACATTATGGTCTCACTTGTTGGCTAACCTCCCTCCATCTTACAGAACATCTCCTAATTGGAAAAGAATCTGTTCAGTGCATCCTTGGGCAGAACCTAACTCAAGAGTAATAATTGGAAATGGGGAATGTAATTTCTGGAATTCCAATTGGTTGGGAACTGGAATGATCTCTGATTTATGTGATCAAAATAGCATAGCTATTGATGATAATTGCTCTGTTGCTGAGTTTATAGACAATAAACCTAGCTTTCTTCCTCTAATTCAACCATTCCTACCACCTCACATTACTCTTCTCTTGCAGGAATCAAGAACATGGCCACATAGACCTGACAGACTAATCTGGAAGCCAGGATCCAATGGTAATTTCTCATTCAAAGCCACTTATTTGTTACTATGTAACAACTCAGGTCAGTATGCTTCTCCAAGTCATTTCTGGAATTCCAGAATTGAGAAAAAAATATCTGTGTTCATGGGGAAAATGACAAATTCCCTTCTTCCTTTTGATAATATTCTTCAACATCTAAGAATTAGTCTGGCCTCTAAATGCTGTATGTGCAACTTACATGTGGATGATCTGGATCATTTTTTCAACTCCTGTGAGTTTGCTTTGAAAGTCTGGAAACATATTCATCAGTTTATGGGAATTAGAGACAGGCTTTTTCATTCTGTGTGGGACAGATTATCTGTTTACTTATCCCTCCCCACTCTTTCTAAATTACACACCACCATTGTTAGAACAGCAGCAATCTACACATTCTGGAATTTATGGAAGATGAGAAATAGTTTCATTTTCGATTCAGTTAAGCCCTCTGCTTCCATAGTTCTTGACCGGATCAGAGATCAAATCTTCTACTCATTCTCTGCTAAACCAGTATACATATCTTCTCCATCTGATCTCAGCATTGCAAACCACTCTTATCTTCCTCTCATTAAGAGTCCCCCAAAGCCAAAAATCTGGAAAATTGCATGGATCAGGCCATCAACTGGTTTTAAAGTCAATGTAGATGCAGCTTGGTGTTGTAAGACAAATAAATGTGGCCTCAGCATGATCATAAGAGATTGTAGAGGGTGTTTTCATGAAGCATATACCTCTTTTACTGATGCAAAGTCTGCTCTTGAATCTGAACTAAAAGTTATTCTATTTGCTATTCAATTTTGTGACTCTTTGTCCAATGTCTGTATGGAATCAGACTGTCTTAATGCTGTGCTATATGCAAATGATCCATCAAAATCCCCTTGGCATCTGTTTAACTTAGTAGATGAGATCCATCTCTCTTTGAGGGATATACACATCATGCATATTTTCAGGAAAGCAAACCAGGTAGCACATTCTCTAGCAAAAATATGCTTCTCACAAAAATGTAACCTGGTTTTTTCACAATTTTCATTGCTGCCTAACCAAGTACAGGGATTAATTAGACTGGACCAAATGAACACTCCCTCTTTGAGAATTGACCACTAGTTGGAAGCTACTGTTCTTTCCTGTTTTTCCATTGCAGTTCAAAGGAATCGGATCTGGCTTCATGGAAACTGATCAAGCTTCATGGAATCAGGCCTTCTTGCTGTTATGTTGCTGGACTCAGATACTGAAGTTTTGGCCATAGATGTACATATGGATGGAATATTGCTACTTCCCCTCTTTTGCAAATACTTAGATTAGTTTCTCAACTACAGGCTAGTTTATAAGGAAGGTCTCTTCATTTATATGGGGAGGGTTTCGACTGCTCTGTGTTTCCTTTCGGACTCACTAATAAGTTCTGACCCTTTCCATCATCTATGAAGAGGTCCCCGACTTGATGTTTTCATATATCTTTCCTCTCATTCTTTTGGGGGCAACAAGTGTTGCTCCAAATTAGCCAGTGAGCACTTTTGTATAGGCTACTACTGCTTCGGCTACTTTGTATTCTGTCTGTTTTTTGGCTCGGGAAGGCCTAATTGAATTTCCCCCATCTAAGGATGGTTTTAACTAAAAAAAAAAAAAAAGGGATAGGGTCCTGGAAAGGCTTTTGAATCTAGAAACCAATTTAGAACTTTTATTGTTAAACCATGTAATCCTCATTATATGACTTTCAATGTAATAGTAAGTTTGGTTTTGAATTCTAAAATCGCTCCCGCATAATCTATATTGCTCGTTACTGTATGTAAGTAATCCAATCAGTTAGATTCTTAGTAACATGCTCAAGTCCGACTTAGCACTTATCACAATCAAGGTGGTCAGAGTTTAGGGGTATTGCAGATGTGGTATCAGAGCTTTCCCAAATCGAGTAAAGGCTGAACTAAACATATCTTAATAAAAGACTTAACTTAAACATAATAAATTATATACACTACTTCAAAATTCCTCCAAAATTTGCCCTAGATTGTCAAACTAATGATCATTGTTAGTTGACAATAGAAGTATAGGAAGTGATTTTGGGTAAGGACTTAGGGAACTTATTAAGGGGAAGCGACATAAGAGTGATGTCATTGATCTTTACTCCCCAGGAAGAACCTTTAGATATTTTTAATCACAAAATTATACTATTTGATATGAATTTCCTTGTGAAAACTCTCGATTGCGGAATTAATATCTTTGACCTAGTGAAGGGATATGAAAACCCTCACTATCTCACACGAAATTCAGGTGTCTGACCCTTGGGGTACGCCTAATCTTGAATTGCTCTCTAACTAGCCCTCAGGATAATATTATAATGTTTATTGATACTTAACTAGCACTCGGGGTTAAGTAATAATGGAATAACTCGCAAGCAAAGATTATGAACTCAAAAATTTGTATATTTTATTGATAAAAGTGTGTGAAATTTGTCCAAAGGCCTCTCCTATTTATAGGGTTACTATCTCGCCCCAAACCTTAATCACATCTGGAAACTGAATTGACTTATGGCAGCTTTAAAAAGCTAAAACCTGTCTAACAAAAATACCAAAAATAAAAGGTAATTTAAGGTAATCTGGTCGAATTCTTCAAGAAGTAACCTTAAAGAATATTACCTTATCTAATCTTACCAAATCTAATTCTAATCAGAATAAAACTGAATATACTAAACCCTAACGGACTGTATTTTCAAAATTCAGCTCTTCAAAGCCCACATGGCCGAGCTAATAGTACAATAAACCCAAAATAAAATAATTTTACAGCATTTTACAGCGATCACCCTACCTCATTAAAAAATGAGTGGAAAAAATTATAGTGTTCTTCATGATGTTTTCAGTTCGTCAACAATCTTGAATAATGAATCCAAGATGTCGATGGTGACTCCTTCTTCAATTCTTCATCATATAGGCGATCAATCAAAGCATTTAAAACAGTATCCCTAAGTTTAGTCCTTGACCTAATCATAGGTCCTGCCATGTCACTTAGAGAATCCCTAACATATCCTTTAAATGTTTGGTCAAGTCGTGGAATGTCTTCATTTAAGGTGGAAGTCATCTTGGCATCTCCATCATTTCCTCTGTGGTCAAAAGGTTTTTCCCTCAAAACTGAATCGTCTTCAAAGGTAAATGGAGATAAATCAGCAACATTGAAGGTTGCACTAACACCATAATAATCTGGTAACTCAATCTTGTAAGCATTGTCGTTCACACGATCGAACACTTTAAAAGGGCCATCTCCACGTTGACTCAACTTAGATTTCTGAGCATTTGGAAACCTCTTTTTCCGAAGATGAACCCAAATATAATCTCCCACGTTAAACCTTATCAACTTGCAGCTTTGATTAGCTTTCTCAGCATTCTGTGCATTTGTCCGTTCAATTTTCATGTGCACCTTCTCAAAGGAAGTAGATCAAGAGGTGTAATAGGTAGAAAACCATAAGCAATTTCAAATGGAGATAAAGAAGTAGTAGAATGAATAGTGTGATTGTAAGGAAACTCTGTAATCAGAATGCATATTCCCAATTCTTTAAGATCTTCTGAACTAGTGCACGCCTGGGAGCCCCTAGGGTTTGATTGGTCACTTCTGTTTGTCCATCAGTTTGAGGATGATTGGTAGTCGAAAACAGCAACTTTGTCCCCTGACTTGTGCCACAAGGTATTCCAAAAGTAGGACAAAAATTTAACATCGCGATCATTGACAATGGACGTAGGAATGCCATGTAATCAAACTATCTCCTTAAAAAATAGATCCGCAATATGCTTTACATCATCTATCTTCCTTTAAGGAATAAAATGTGCCATTTTCGAAAATCTATCCACAACCACAAAGATAGAATCATTACCTGACTGAGATCGTGGTAAATCTAGGACAAAATCCATGGAAATATCAACAAAAGGATGTGTAGGAACAGGTAATGGAGTGTAAAGTCCATGAGGCTTAATATCAGACTTAGCCTTCAAGAAATCAAGACAATTCCTACAAACTCTCAAAATAGCAAGTTCCATTTTCGGCCAATAGAAGTGTTTTCGCAACAAACCATAAGTTTTAAATCACCAAAATGTCCCATTAAACCACCTGAATGAGCTTCTCTAACAAGTAATTCACGCATAGAACATTGAGGAATACATAACCTATTATTCATAAACAAGAAACCATCATGCCGAAAAAACTTCTCATAAGCACCATTTTCGCATGCAGCATAAATAGACGAAAAATTAGAATCAGACGCATACAAATCTTGAATGAATGAAAACCCTAACATAATGCATTTCAATCGTGTAAGTATAATATGTCTACGACTCAAAGCATCAACAACAACATTTTCTTTACCCTTTTTGTAACGTAGCACATAAGGAAAAGATTCAGTGAAACTAGACCATTTAGTATGATGCTTATTCAACTTCATCTGACTTTTCAATTATTTCAAGGATTCATGATCACTATGAATGAAAAATTATTTATGCAATAAATAATGTTGCCAACTTTCTAATACACACACAAATGCATAAAATTCTTTATCATACACATGATAGTTTAGACCACTGCCTTTAGCTTTTCATTAAAGTAAGCTATAGGTCAATTCTCTTGCATCAAAACAGCACTAATACCAACACCAAAAGCATCACAATGAATCTCAAAAATACCATTAAAATCAGGTAAGGCAAGAACATGAGCACTACATAATCGTACTTTCAATTCATTAAATGCATTCTATTGACTCTCAGTCCAAATAAATTTTACATCCTTTTTAATTAGTTCATTTAGAGGTGCACCAATAGATGAGAAATCACGCACAAAACGTCTATAAAAAATAGCTAAACCATGAAAAAAACGTACTTGGTTGGCATTATTGGGTCTCGGCCAACTCTTGATGGCCTCAATTTTGGTTTTGTCAATTTTTATGGCTTCTTTAGAGACCACAAAACCGAGAAACACCACTTCCGAAGCGCAAAATGTGCACTTTTTTATGTTTGCATATAAACAAGACTCACATAGTGCAACAAGAACCATTTTACCATGCTCAATATGCTTATTAGTCGACTTAGAATAAATCAATATATCATCAAAATAGAGTACAACAAACCGACCAATAAACTCTCTTAAGACATGATTCATCAACCGTATAAAAGTACTAGGTGCATTAGTAAAATCGAAAGGCATAACAATCCATTCATACAACCCAAACTTAGTCTTAAACGCGGTTTTCCATTCATCCCCCTCATTATTTCAAAATTGATGATAACCCCGAGTCAAATAAATCTTAGTATAAATCACAGATCCATGTAAATCTTCAAGCATATTATCTAACCTAGAGATAGGATGGCGATTCTTAATGGTAGCGTTGTTAATAGCACGACAATCAATGCACATACAACAAGTTTTATCTTTCTTAGGAACTAAAATGATGAGCACAACACAAGGAGATAGGGATTCTTGAACATGACCTTTTTGAAGTAAGTCCTCAACTTGTCGTTGTAGTTCTTTTGTCTCCACGTGGTTTGCTTTATACGCCAGACGGTTTGGGATAACCTAACCCGAAATCAAGACAATCTAGTGTTCAATACCTCGTAAAGGTGGTAAACCTGCAGGTAAGGCTTCCGAAAAGACATCCTCAAATTCCAGTAACATCCGAGCAAACTGTGGAGGAACATGCATAGGAATATCACACTTGCAAAGTAGCTCTCTTTAAAATGCATGATAAGCACAAAAGAATTATTAGAAAAATCACGATTCACATCCCTAATTGATGCATAAAATGATCTACCAGAATCATTAGGGTTTTGGTCGGCCATTTTCACATCAGTCGCAAACTTCTCTTTGTCAACTTTCATACGTCTCTGTGCCTCCAAAACTTCCAGTGAAGATGATGGAACTAAAGTATCATTTTTCTATCCTTAATCACAGTAATTTTGTTAGTGTAACCATTCAGCATAGATTTACTATTAAACTACCAAGGTCTCCCTAACAAAATATGACTAGCTTCCATAGGTATAACATCACATAAGATAGAATAATGGTATTTTCCAATCTTAAAGTTAATCATGCATTGTTTGTTAACCCTAACTTCAACACTACCATTTAACCAAATAATTTTATATGGTGATGGATGAGTAGAAACAGACAAAGACAATGATTTAACAAGAAGATTAGACACAGTATTAGCACAAGAACCACCATCAATAATTAGTAAACAATTCTTATCTTTCACAAGGCAACGGGTATGAAAAATGTTAATCCTTTGTACCTTTGTTTCGGCCATTTGAGATTTGAGAACTCTTAACGACACGAAGTTACCTTGTGTTTCCGGACCTTGTTCACCATTATCATTTATGATGATCTCTTCATCTACTTGTTCTTCACCTCTTTCATACAATGGTGGCACATCAGCATATTTATCTTCTCTACCTCCTTCCTCAATTGTTGTTAACACTTGTGCATGAGGATAGTTATTGCGGACATGTTCTCTTTCCTTACAATGAAAACAAGTAAGAGAGTTAACAGAAACCGAATTGATGAAGAAGTAGTGGAATTACTTAGAATTTTTTAAACCTGCTGGGTTTGTGGGGCCACCCTCCTCTTAGTAGGATTATAATTTGGATTTGAATAAATATAAACCGATCCTCGTCCTCCCATGGGCGTGCCCCTACTACGGCCATAACTAGGGTTTTTAGAGTCAAACCCTAGTCGTTGACTAGGAAATCTGGGCCGTGGCCTCCTTGGTCGCAGGGTATTCTCAACCAACCTTGCTTTCACTAATAAATCATTTATAGATATGTGATGTTGAAACTTGACTGGAATTTCAAGGTTTTCACGGAAGTTTTCAATGAATCAATTTTTGATGAATGTGTCATCTTCTTTCCTTCCAACCCTTCTCATGGTCAACTCAAGATCTTGCCAGTATTAATCAACTATGCGATTTTCTTGCTTCATGTTGGACAGATAAAAATGTTATTACATTAAGTAAGTAGGCGGAACATGATATTGGCGAAGCTCAGATATCAATATTTCCCAATGGTGAATGGTTTCTTTCCGACAAGATATTGCGACTCCTTTCTATTTTTCCACCATTCAGCCACCATCCTACATATATTCATATGAATATTCTTGCATCTTTATAATACCTTGGTTGATTGTAGTATGCCGACTACATCATTTTGACTGCAGTTGCTATATTTTATAATGATGCTTGAATATGTGTCGATATATGTTGGATATTTTTGTTCGACAATCTTATAGTGGTTATTGCATGATGGATTTGTTTTTCTTTGAGAATACTGTGGTTATTTAATTTTGATGCTACGTCTAATATTACAAATCCTTATGTACTTGTGAGTTTGATGTTGTTCTCTGTGGTATTAGTCTTGATCAAACGACACCAAGGGACAACGTTTTGCTCGAGGGGTGAGTTCTTATATGCCACTTTTCCTCTCCGTTCCGGCTCTGAAACCAATTTTGGGACCGATTCTATACAAATATATGGGATTGCGCTGTATCACCGGTGACTATGCGGAGAAACGAGTGTCACTCTACCTTTTACCTTGAGTTTTATTGTTCTTGCATTACATGTTTACATTGAGGGCTCAATTCATGCTAGCTTGATTTGGAATGCCTTTGCTACTTTTGATTGGAAAAACATGAGAAAAAGGAAGAAAAATAAAAATTTTGAAAAAATATAGAAAATGAAAAAAGATAAAAAATTATTTAAAAAGAAAACCCGCTTAGTTGAAAACCTGAGAGGGCAACTTAGGCAACATTGGAGGCCCGGATAGGTCAAAAATCCGAAATGACGACCTACGGAAAAATTAGAGGATAAATGTGGGGAAGAAGGTGAGATGTGAGCTAAATAAACATGATGTGTGGCTAGGATGAAAATCCGAAAGGGCTCTTAGAAAAATGAGAGAAAGAGAGAAAAAGGGAAAATGCTATGATTTCACTCGTTTACCGGCGTTGGAGTTTTAAGGTTACGGTTGTCATATGGATGGATCGGGTAGCTCAACATCTTGAGACCTCTTTGGATTGGGTAACTTAGCGGGTTGAAAAGCGAAGTATGGTTATGAAATTTGTGATTATTTTATACTTCGTTTTGGGTGATATATTGCCATTGGTTGAAGTATGTGTTTGAACCTCCTATATGGTTTTGACTTCTTTTTGTGTTATTGGATTTTGTTTGTTATATTGGCATGAAGTGAAGTATGTGCTTGAACCTTTTATATGGTTTTGACTTCATTTTGTGTCATTGGACTTTGGAATTATCAATTCCGGACTTTGAAACATTTTTATGGATAGTGAATTCTTAAGTGGTAGGTTTGGTTAGATTTAGGAATTGGGGTTGTGTGTGTGAAAATTTCTCATTTGAGCTTTAATCTTGGGATTTACGATATAGAGAGTTTTTGTGAGGTTTTGATTGGGGGAATATTAGTTTAGGATATGGACATATGAATTCCTTCGTGTGCTTGAATCTTCTCTAACTCGAGGGCGAGTAAGGTTTAAGTGCGAGGAGGTTTGATGTGCCATTTTATATGGTTATATTAGGACTTTTAGGACTCACTTTTGTGCTTCAGATATGACATTTTACCTTGAAATTTTCTAAGGAGAGTTAAAAGAGACTTTTACACTTTTGTTACTTTTCTAGAGGATTTTGTGTGACAAGACAATTTGTTTGAAGACTTTGAAGACTTTAAAGAATACCTTTGAAGATTTAAAGACTTGAAGATTTGAATTTGAGCTTTTGAAGACTTGAATAATTGAAGATAAATAAAGTGAAGAGGAGAACTTGAAACAAAAAGAAGGAAGAAATCAAGATGCTGAAACTGGACTTGGTTGAGACTCGCGATGAACCCATCACGACTTGCAATGGACGTATGGCTAGAAACTTTCTTACATTTTTGTACTATAAATACTCACCTTATCCCCTCCTCTTCACAACCCTTCTTCTTCCTGCAATTTTTCCAGGTTCAAACCCTAGTTCTTCCTTTCTTTCTTTTCTTAGTTTTTGTAGATTAATCATGTATTTTCAATATCTAGGTTAGTTTAATCTTGGGAGAAATTGATTGAGACCTCCTTGCTAATGTGTTGAGAATCATATCTATCCATTTATTGATTTTTCGATTGTGCATTTATTGAGCTTTGAATGTGAGTTGTTAATGGAATTAATGTTGTTGGAAGTTTGAGTATATGAATTGCTTGTATGATTACTTGTTAGGGTTGGGAGAAAGTAGCTCATTCACCCCTTTTTTAATATGGAGTCCAAGAGCATGAGTTAGGGCTTCTTAATGATGTTGATGTGTTGATAATTGCTAGATGAATGTGATAATGTTGAACTCGTTGTCATGTTTGTCGCTTGAGCAAATGAGATACTTCTATGAATGTCGATCGTTCTTGACTATTCTTGTGTAAATGCATGAATTGGTTAAATGCTTAGACACAGTGTAGTGTTTATAAGTGTTTCCAAGCTTGTTGATTCTTTATGTTCAATGCCATCAATGGGACACTTTTAGTCGTGTTTCTACTAAGGGAGTCATTGGTGAGGTTTGACAACAAATGTCGAATTCACTCTTGCAAACTACTACTAAGAAGGATGGAAGATTTATCTTCACAACAAGCAGTGAAAGTAGTGATTAGATTGTTTCATTTGTTCTTGAAACCTTTGTTATTTAGTATGCATGTGTTCTTAGTGCTATGTTTTGCTTCATTTATGCCATGTATTGTTTGAGAATAGGAAGTGTTTGTATGATTGAAGTGTTACGGTGTTAGGAAAGTGATAAATTACTTAGCTCTTTGGCATGAAAATCCTAGACCATGAACTAAGAACTTCTTGTGCATAATGTGTTGTGATTCTTCCTATATAAGTATGATAGTGTGGATTGTTCTCCTATTTATCCTATAGACGCAATGAAAGGTTGAATTTTTAATGTGGTTTTTTCTAGGTTTAGCCTAATGAATGCTATGTTTGGTTAAATGGCTGTGTCTTTAGTAGAAAGCTTGTTGTTATCCAATCTATGGTCCTTCATGTGAAATGATGTTGATGAAATACCCCTATTGTGTGGTTTTCCTAGAGTGATTGTCAACGAGGTTCGCAAATGGTCGTTGTTTGTCTTTGCAAATTACTATTAAGAAGGAATGAATGTTGATCTTTGAATGGGAAGTGATAACATTCCACATAGGTAACAAATATGATAGAATGAGTGATGGTTCAATGATCTACATTAAGTTTGTAAGTGGATATCAATTGCCCCCAAGGCTTTATCTGTTGTAGTTTTTATCCCTTTTTCTTAGTTTATTTTTTTATTAGCATAGTTATTTAATTTTGGTAGTTAGTTTTTCTTTTAATTTCATAACTTATGAAAACCAACCAAACAAAACCTCCCTTTTTCTTGCTTTTATATATGTATATATATTTACTTCTAGCTTAATATCGACCTTTTATGTTTAAACGCTTAAGAAAATACCTCTTCTTCGTGGATGACCCCGATTTGCAACTATCTACTTAGTTGTAGTTAGTAAGCATTTAGGGCTTAAAAGTATTAACTTTGAGAGGAACAGAGACGACCTTCCAAATTTTGGTGCCGCTGCAGGGGAAGAGTCATTTATTTTTAAGTGTTTAGGTCTATTTGGTTGTTATTAGCTATTTGTTTTTATTTTCCACTCCTTGGTGGTTGTTTTTTTTCGAGGTATTGCTTGAGTTCTTGGTGACTTTTTATCAAGAATCCTTACAATATGATTTCAATATTTTGAAAAAAAAATGGAGCTTTTCACCTCGAGGGAACTCATGATGAGAAGAGAGGCTCAACAAGAAAGGCTTTGTAGGATGTGTCATTCCGACCATCCTACCGAGTCTTGCTATTTGTTGAGGGAGGAGCACTATGAGGGGGAAAGAACCCTTGGTTTCCAAAACCAAGGGTATTATGAAGAGTGCTACCAAGAGGTATAAGATGTTGGTTTTCAAGGGCAAGAAGCTCAAGAATGGTATCCATACCACAAATCCTATAATCCGGATTGGTGGTACAGAATTAACCGGAAAACCAACAATGCGAGCAAAGTAGTTGGCCATCACCACCTTATACCATACCCAAAAACCTAGTCCAACAAGGAATTTCAAGTTTTACACGTGAGGAAGTCATGAACGCAATAGCAAACTTGAACAACTTTACTAGTAAGGAACCGGACACTCAGTTCTCCTCTAGTGTTGAGGCTATTGAGGAGCATGCGAGGAGCATATTGGAAGCGTTGGCCCGAATGGAATCTTGTGATTCCAAAAATACACCATCCCAAGTGGAACTCAAAGATTCGGTGAGTGAGGTCACCATGGGAAATGAGCTTGAGTTCGAAGGGGATGAGGAGTTGGTTATTGAGGATGAAAAAATGGCGGAAAAGGTGATTGTGCTACATTCATTAGCATTGTCACCCCTTCCCCAGCCTAGTGAATCAAGTCCACCATTTTTGGAATTTTTGAAGGAGTCAAGGGAGGAGCCAAAAGACTATCCCAAGCCTCCTAACCACCCAACTCCCTTTAAACCATCTCCGACTCTTGGATACTCATGGTGAAGGGATTCAATCCTTCACCACATGGATAATATTAAGGTCATGCCGACGACCTTAAATATACGAAGCTTTTTCGTGCCTACGACGTAAATAACTTTGGCCTTTGTTTTTGTTGTTTATTTTTTGTTATTTTGTCTTGTTCTTTTTACGGTTTGTTTTTCTGTGATTTTGTAGAAAAGTCAAGTGCATTGCATTGGAAGAGATGAAAGAAGAAGATCCTTGAGAAATGGGAGAAATATTAGAAAATTGGTAAGAAACAAAATTCTTGCTATGTGCCGGGAAACCCTGTTGTCGTGAGTCACGACGGATACGTTGCGAGTCGCGATGAACAAGGGTGCAAAAATGAACTCCCAACACCAGCTTTTTGCGAGTCATGATATGGCCATCGCGAATCGCGATAGGGCTGTCACGAGTCACAGCCAAATCAGAAAAATTCTGAAAGAATTGAGCTCACAGACCCAAGATATCGCGAGTCGCGGCAGCTTGGTTGGGAGTTGCGACATTTCGTCGCGAGTCGCGACCAATACTGTCATGAGTCGAGATGGAGAAACAGACTTTTCAACTATGTTTAAATACTGAATAATCATTTCTTCTTCTCCAACAAATACTCCCAAGAACCACCACACCTCCACACCTCCACACCTCCACTCATTCCTTCACCATCCTACATATATTGACATATGAATATTTTTGCATCTTTATAAAACCTTTGTAACTGTAGTATGCCGACTACATCATTGTGACTGTAATTGCTATATTCAATAATTATGCTTGAATATATGTTGGATATTTTTATTGGAAAATCTTATAGTGGTGATTGCATGATGGAGTGGTTGTTCTTTGAGAATACTATAGATATTAACTTTTGATGTTACATCTAGTGTTACAAATACTTATATACTTGTGAGTTTGATGTTGTTCTCGGTGGTGTTAGTCTTGATCAAACGGCGCCAAGGAGACAACGTTTTGCTCGAGGGGTGAGTTCTTCTACAGGAGTCAATGGGATACTTTTAGTTGTGTTTCGAATATGGGAGTCATTGGTGAGGTTTGAAAAGAGATGTCGAATTAACTCTTGCAAACTACTATCTAAGTAGGATGGAAGATTTATCTTCACAATAAGTAGTGAAAGTAGTTATTAGATTGTTTCACTTGTTCATGAAGCCTTTGTTATTTAGTATTCATGTGTTCTTAGTGCTATGTTTTGCTTGATTTATTCCATGTGTTGTTTGAGAATAGGAAGTGTTTGTATGATTGAATTGTTAGGGAGTTAGGAAATGAAAATCCTAGACCATGAACTTAGAACTTCTTGTGCACAATGTGTTGTAATTCTTGCTAGATAAGTATGTTAATTTGGATTCTTCTCATATTTATCCTATAGATGCAATGAAAGGTTGAATCTTGAATGTGATTTGTTCTAGCCTAATGAATGCTATGTTTGGTTAAATGCCTATGTCTTTGGTAGAAAGCTTGTTGTTATCCAATCTATGGTCCTTCGTGTGAAATGATGTTGATGAAATACCTCTATGGTGTTGTTTGCCTAGAGTGATTGTCAACAAGGTTTGCAAATGGTCGTTGTTTATCTTTGCAAATTACTATTAAGAAGGAATGAATGTTGATATTCGAATGGGAAGTGATAACATTCCACATAGCTAACAAATGTGATAGAATAAGTGATGGTTCAATGATCTACATTAGGTATGGAAGTGGATAATAATTTCCCCCAAGGCTTTATCTGTTGTAGTTTTTATCCCTTTTTCTTAGTTTGTTTTATGATTAGCATAGTTACTTAAGTTTCCTAGTTAATTTGTCTTTTAATTTCATAACTTAGGAAAACCAACCAACCAAAACTCCCATTTTTCTTGCTTTTATATATGTATATATATTTACTTATAGCATAACATCAGCCTTTTATGTCTAAACGTTTGAGAAAATCCCTCTTTTTCGTGGACGACCCGGATTTCCACTATCTACTTTGTTGTAGTTAGTAAGCATTTAGGGCTTAAAAGTAATAACTTTGTGAGGACCGGCGATGACCTCCAAAATTTTGGCGCCGTTGCCGGGGAAGAGGCGTTTATTTTTAAGTGTTTAGGTCTATTTGGTTGCCTGTTAGCTAGTTGTTTTTATTTTCCACTCCTTGGTGGTTGTTTTTGTTCGAGGTATATATTGAGTTCTTGGTGACCTTTTATCTAGAATTCTTGCAATATGATTATGATATTTTGAAAAAAAATGAAAAAATGGAGCGTCTCACCTTAAGGGAACTCATAATAAGAAGAGAGGCTCAACAAGCAAGGTTTTGTAGGATGTGTCATTCGGACTATCCTACCGAGTCTTGCTATTTGTTGAGGGAGGAGCACTATGAGGGGGAAAGAACCCTTGGTTTCCCAAACCATGGGTATTATGAAGAGTGCTACCAAGAGATATAAGATGTTGGTTTTCAAGGGCAAGAATCTCAAGAATGGTATCTATGCCACAATTCCTATAATCTGGATTGGTGGTATAAGAATTAACCGGAAAACAAACAATGCAAGCAAAGTAGTTGGCCATCACCACCTTATACCATACTCCAAAACTAAGCCCAACAAGGAATTTCAAGTTTGACATGTGAGGAAGTCATGAACGCAATAGCAAACACAAACAACTTTACTAGTGAAGAACCGAACACTCGGTTCTCCTCTAGTGTTGAGGTTATTGAGGGGTATGCGAAGAACATATTGGAAGCATTGGCCCAAATGGAATCTTGTGATTCCAAAAATACACCATCCTGAGTGGAACTCAAAGATTCGGTGAGTGAGGTCACCATGGGAAATGAGCTTCAGTTCTAAGGGGATGAGGAGTTGGTTGTTGAGAATGAAAAAATGGAGGAAAAGGTGATTGTGCTACATTCATTAGCATCGTCACCCTTTCCCCACCTAGTGAACCAACTCCACCATTTTCGGAAGTTTTGAGGGAGATAAGAGAGGAGCCAAAAGACTGTCCAAGCTTCCTAACCACCCAACTCCCTTTAAACCATCTCCACCTCCAATAGACTTTCCTTTTAAAAGTTTTGTACCCCCACCTCTCTACTTTTGGATACTCATGGTGAAGGGGTTCAAGCCTTCACCATATAGATAACATTAGGGTCGCGCCGACGATGTAAATAAATTTGGCCTTTATTTTTGTTTTTCTTGTTTAGTTTTGTTATTTTGTCCTGTTCTTTTTACGGTGTTTTTCTGTGATTTTGTAGCAAAGTGAAGTGCATTGCATTGGAGGAGATGAAGGAAGGAGATCCATGAGAAAGGGAAGAAAGCTTGGAAAATTGGTAAGAATTTTTTTTTCTAAGTGCAGGGAAACCCCGTCGGCATGAGTCGTGATGGATACGTCGCGAATCTCGACGAACAGGGGAGCAAAAATGAACTCCCTACACCAGCTTTATGCAAGTCGTGACATGGCCATCGCAAGTCGCAATAGGGCCATCGTGAGTCACGACTAAATCAGAAAATTTTGAAAGAATTGAGCTCACAGACCCAAGATACAGCGAGTTGCGATGACTTGGTCCCGATTTGCGACATTGCATCGCGAGTCGCGACCAATGCTGTTGCGAGTCGCGATGGAGAAACATACTTTTCAACTGTGTTTAAATACTGCATAATGATTTCTTCTTCTCCACCAAATAATCTCAAGAATCACTACACCTTCACTCATTCCTCCACCATCCTACATATATTGACATATGTTGCATCTTTATAGTACCTTTGTTGACTGTAGTATTCCGAATACATTATTGTGACTGTAATTGCTATATTCTATAATGATGCTTGGATATGTGTCGATATATGTTGGATATTTTTATTGGAAAATCTTATAGTGGTGATTGCATGATGGATTGGTTGTTCTTCGAGAATACTATGGTTATTAACTTTTAATGCTACATCTAGTATTACAAATCCTTATGTACTTGTTAGTTTGATGTTGTTCTTTGTGGTGTTAGTCTTGATCAAACGGCGCCAAGGAGAAAACATTTTGGCAAGGGGTGAGTTCTTCTACGGAACTTTTGCTCCCCCTTCCGGCTCCGAAACCAATTTCGGGATCGATTCTATACAAATATGTGGGATTGCGCCGTATCACCGGCGACAATGCAGAGAAACGGGTGTCACTTTACCTCTTACCTTGAGTTTAATTGTTCTTGCCTTACATGTTTACATTGAGGGCAATGTAATGTTTTATGTGCGGGGAGGGATTAGAGGACTCAATGCATGCTAGCTTGATTTGGATTGTTTTTTTGCTACATTTGATTGGAAAAACATGAGAAAAAGGAAGAAAAATTTGAAAAATATATAGAAAATAAAAAAGAAAAAAATATTTAAAAAGAAAACTCGCTAAGTTAAAAACTCGAGAGGGCAACTTGGCAACATTGGGGGGGCCGTATAGGTTGAAAACCATCAAGGGCGACCTATGCAAAAATGAGAGGCAAAATGTACAGAAAAAGGTGAGATGTGAGCTAAAGAAACATGATGTGTGACTAGGATGAAAATCGGAAAAGGCTCCAAGGAAAAATGAGAGAAAGAGAGAAAAAGGGAACATGCTATGATTTCACTCATTTGTCGGCATTGGAGTCATAAGGTTATGGTTGTCATATGGATGATTGTGTAGCTCAACATCTTGATACCTCTTGGGATTGGGCAACTTAGCGGGTTGGAAAACGAAGTATGGTTATGAAATTCTTGATTCTTTTATACTTCGTTTTGGTTGATATATTGGCATTGGGTGAAGTATGTGTTTGAAACTCCTATATGGTTTTGACTTCATTTTGTGTCATTGGATTTCGTTTGATATATTGGCATGAAGTGAAGTATGTGCTTCAACCTTTCATATGGTTTTAACTTCATTTTGTGTCATTGAACTTTGGAATTATCAATTCGGGACTTTGAAACATTTTTAAGGGTAGTGAATGAAACATTGAAAGTGGTGATTAGATTGTTTCACTTGTTCTTGAAGCCTTTGTTATTTAATATTCATGTGTTCTTAGTGCTATGTTTTGCTTCATTTATGCCATGTGTTGATTGAGAATTGGAATTGTTTGTATGATTGAAGTGTTAGGGTGTTAGGAAAGTGATAAATTTCTTAGCTCTTTGGCATGAAAATCCTAGAACATGAACTTAGAACTTCTTGTGCATAATGTATTGTTATTCTTGCTAGATAAGTATGTTGATGTGGATTGTTCTCATATTTATCCAATAGATGCAATGAAAGGTTGAATCTTGAATGTGGTTTGTTCTAGGTTTAGCCTAATGAATGCTATATTTGGTTAAATGACTATGTCTTTGGTAGAAAGTTTGTTGTTATCCAATCTATGGTCCTTCGTGTGAATTGATGTTGATGAAATACCCCTATGGTGTGGTTTACCTAGAATGATTGTCAACAAGGTATGCAAATGGTCGCTATTTGTCTTTGCAAATTACTGTTAAGAAGGAATGAATGTTCATCTTCGAATCGGAAAACCAACCAACCAAAACCCCCCTTTTTCTTGCTTTTGTATATGTACATATATTTACTTCTAGCATAATATCAATCTTTTATGTTTAAACACTTAAGAAAATCTCTCTTATGCATGGACGACCCCGATTTGTCACTATCTACTTAGTTGTAGTTAGTAAGCATTTAGGGCTTAAAAGTATTAACTTTGAGAGGTACGACGACAACCTCCTTCTATCAACTTCATGAGTGATCCTTGATGGCAAGGTTTTGAAAGCCAACTCCTTTTGCATTTTCTTTTTAGGCTATTCCAACATCATCTCATAGGTTTGCATTGATTCCACTAGTTCATCTAGATTCATGGTGGCCACATCTCTTTCTTCTTCTATTACTGCAACTTTTATCAAAAATATTTAAAGAAGTGATCTCAAAGTCATATTCACCAGATTGGACTCCTTGTAAATTTTTCCAAGTTGATACACCATATTGGTGATGTCTCTCAGTTTTCCATTAAACACAACAATAGTATCATCCTCCTCCATCTTTGATTCTTTGAACTTTGTGGCCAACATTTGTTGTTTAGATTCAAGTACACAACTTGTTCCTTCATGCACCGTCTGCAAAATATATCATGCTTTCTTTGTCTGATTACATGTAAAGATGAGTTTAAACTAATTTCCATCCACTGCTGTGAAGATAGCATTTAATGCTTTGGAATTTTTCATTGAAGCATTTAGTTCCTCTGAAGTCCATAATAACTTGGCTTTGAATTTAAGTGAACTCGGCTCTCCTTCTTTTGAACTAGATTCTGCTTCCTCGGATTTCATTATGTTTCACCATAAAGCCAATCCAGTTCGTCCACTGAGTTTTTGCAAGCTCTTATTTAACTATACTTATCTTATTTAACCATAACGTATGAATTCTGCAAGCTCTCTCCTTGCTACCGACCGGTCTTGATCAGAATCCCTCTGGCCTCAAAACTTGTCGACATTGAATCTTCTCCTCCCGAGGAATTAAGGCATATAGTTCTGAACTTGATCAACAAGTTACGGTATGTTGGAACATATGTATTCTGCTCTCGCAGTACTCCCTGAAAGATAGAAAATATGGATGCAGAAATCACTGTTAAGTTCGTGTGTAGCACAGCCGTGATGTCCTCTATTTATAGCCAATGAGAAGATTGAAAACATCCACCTTTGTCTCCTTCAATATTCCGATTTCATATCTGCTTCTGAAGCATATCACAATCCCTTGAATAAAGGGATTTTCCTTATCTCAACATATCCCTTAATATTCCTTAAATCCAATTCCTTAAGAATATGGATTTTCCAAAAATTCAATATGCTTCAATCACTCGCCTAAATCAATATTGCAAAATCTTCAATCTTCCATAAATTAATATTCTAGCAATATTCTGCAATCGGTTAAATCCATTTAGGTTTCAACTTTCCGCATGTTCCAACATGGAAAGATTTTTTTTCTTCAAATTAGTTCACAAATGCCAATTAAATAAAAAATGCACATCACGTAACTTTACAATATGATTCCATCGATCCCTTGAGCAGTAGCTTATATCTTTCATTCAGCTTCTTTCATACTAATTATCTCACAATATCAATCACCGATTAGTCCCTAAACACTTATTCACATGTAAGATGATGTCCTTCAATTTATTAGAAAGTGTTTCAATCGTCCTCTGAGCGTAAAGCAAAATACAAGTTAACTTTTACCATATGGTGGCCAAAGAAGTAGGTACATGAATGATTGAAGGTTGAAATGTGCATGATTTGGAAAGTTAGTTTTTGCCATATCTGTCATAAAATTTATGAGTCTGCTCATGCCTTCGTGATAGAAACTAGAAAAAAGTGTTTTTATAACCCTAACTAGTTGACATAGTGTCAATATAACCTTTCAATATTTTAAAGTGACAATATAATCCTATATAATTAGTGAAAGTGCCAATATAATCCTATATAATTAGTGAAAGTGCCAATATAACCCTATAAGTTTTAATGATGTGTTGATATAATCCTACAAACATTAGAAATGTGCTGATATAACCCTACAAACATTAGAAATGTGCTGATATAACCTAATAAGATTGCATAATGTGTTGATATAACCCTACCTAATTTCAGCGAACTATGGCGGTCCAGCGAACTATGAGGGTAAAATTGTCCACCTAATTTCAGAGTTAGTCCAAAAGGGTATTTTGGTCAATTTACATAGAGTCAACACTGGAAAATTGAGGTAAATGTCAGAAATGGGGTCTGAGGGTTATATTGGTACTTTCATTAACTAGTTAGGGTTATATTTGCACTAAAAATTATCATAGGGTTATATTGGCACTTACTAAAGTAGATAGGGTTATATTGACACTTATCCCCCTATACACTAACTACAAGAAAGTGTTTAATTTGGGAGCGGTTAAATCACCCCCCCCCCCCTTATTTCACTAGTTTACGCCCTTATACGTATACAGACATATAATATTAAATTTTAATATTTTTGAAAAATGAAAAAACACCATTCTTCCCCCTTTTCCAGCCATCCCCGCTCCCCCGCGCCCCACCCTATCCACTGGACCACCACTGGAAAACCACCTCACTACCGTCACCCTCTACCCTCCGGTCACCCCACTCGTCGAAACTCCTTCCCCTGCCACCCCGAATAAAATCTCTTTGTCATTGATCTTTGATTTACTAAACCGTCCCTTTACCCCTTCTCGAACCCTCCTCGTTGCAATCAAATATGGTGGTAGCCGTTGCAAGAGAACCACATCTATTGTGAGAGAAAGAGACGCACCACCATCACGAGAAAAACATGATCGGAGCTCCTCACTGGAGCCTTATGCTGGAGCTCCTCGATAGAGCCTTACACTAGAGCTCCTCGCCAGCGAACCTCCTCTTATGCCTATGACAGATCTTCTCACTACCAAATATGGGCCTCTTCAAAACCTCTCTCATACCATCGCCAATTCTTGTTCCATTATCTATGCTTGAAACTTCACCAGATCTATCGTTCCATCATCGGCTCTCGAAACCAAGCTCTCTCAGAGCTTTTATTCCACCGCCGGATCTTGATGCTTCTCTCTCGGAAGGGCCGACCCAAAGATTTTGGGGGTCTGAAGCAAATTATGAAAATAAAGAGCCTCACATATAATATTTGATACATGTAATTTTTAAAAAAGAGGCCTCATATAAAAAGGAAAAGAAGACTATTGATGCAACTAATTGAGAATAATTTATAAATAAATAAATAAATGGACTCCTTTTATAGTTACTAAATTGGGGGTTTGGAGGCAAAACTTTCATTTGCCTCACCCTTTGGGCTGACCATGTCTCTTGACGCTATTGAGTTCATTATGACTATACAATTGCAACTTGACACTTCAAATATATTTCAACAGAATCACTGAAAATTCTCTAGCCACCACCGAAAACTTTATCGAAAAGTTCACCAACTGATAATCAAAAACTTCCACTACCGTCAATTATAAATTAAATTATATTAAATTCATATATAATGTAAAATATAAATAAATACAAGAGTCTGTCTCTTGCGAGACCTCCATCTCTTATGAGACCTCCATCTCTTACGAGACCGTCTCATAGTGAAACGAGAATCAACCTATAAATAGTGAAAATATATTATGGGAGCATATTAAATTCAGGGGCAAGAAATAATTATTATTTTCTTGGGTAGCTTTAAAAAAATGCTGAAAGCAAGGGACCAATTTGCAAATACCCAAACTAAACATAACAACCGCTTTCCTAATCCGTTGCCAACCGCCATTTCCGCTGTCCTCGATCTACCTTGTTTCTCCCGTTATTACCGATACAGATAAATCTCGACGAAGGCGGCGGAGGTGGAGGCCGTAAAAGATGGGTTTCGATAAGCAAAATTTTCTGGAGCTTTGAGCCCAGAGTTTCGACGTAATTCTAAATCTATTGCCATCTCGGCCAGCCGTTTGAGAACGACGGGTGGAGCGAAGGACCAAAAATTGGTCACCTTCCGCCGTTAGATAGGTCAGCATATTTGATTTAATCTGCCATGGTCAGCAGATCTGACGTTCCTTCGTTCAACGTCGTATTGAGGAAGAAGAAATCAATTTGGGCTCATTATTTTATTTCAAATTTTAGACGGCACATTACTTTGACAAATTCTTGGGAAAAGTCGTATTTTGGTGATATATGCTAGTATGACACTGTGAAGTTGGAAAGTGCTATTGTAACCCTATGATTTACTTGAATGTGCTAATATAACGCTAGAGGATTGAATTTGGCCAGAATTCAGTAAAATGACCATTATACCCCTAATTTTGAAAAATTTTAAAAAATAAATAGAAAAGTTTTTTTTACCCTTCCCTCGTCTTCTTCTGCCCCATTTTATTTTTTCATTCTTCTAAGCCCTTTTATTTTTAATGGAAATACCCCTTTAAAGAATTTCTTCAAAACCTACCCCACCGGAAAGCTACACATTGCCCAAGCTCACCCATACCCTAGCCTGACGGAAACCTACCCTAGCCCGCCGGAAACCTACCCCAGCCCACCTACCCCACTGCTCCGCTCACCACCACCCTACAGCCACTGGAGCCGGTATTGTTTCAGATGGGAATCGATTCAGTCCCACACAGGTCATTCTTCCAAATTCTTACCCCGGAATCCGATGCAGCAATGGCGGTGATCGAAGGAGGAATTGGTCAGAGGGAATTCGGATTCAGCGACGAAGGTTTTGTGATGGAGTGTGTGAGTGGAGCAACGCCGGAATACGACACAGCGGGGGCAGTGGTCCGATAAACCCCTGTTTTGGAGGTTGTTGACAGCGCTTCAACTTTGTCCACAACAATTCGCCGACGAGTGTTTGTTTGAGATAGGGGAAATGGCAACGGCAACGGGACCTTCTCGATCTGGTGGAAAGACGTCGATCTGGTGGAAAGCCTTCTCGATCTGGTGTCCGAGAGCCGAATGATGGGGAGCTGCCGTTGTGGCTGGTGGAGTCCGGGAGCTAAAGGATGAAGTCGTTGTCGTTGTGGTGGAAATGATGCTATGTTTTACTGAATGATGCTGTGTTTATTTTTGGGTTCTTGAAATGATGCTATGTTTTACTAAATTAGGGGTAGAAAACCCAGCATCATATCTATAAAACACATAAATATTTTTTCTATATTGTTTGGACTACGTCAAACATTTGGTTGGAATTTTCCTGTCACGGAATTCTATTCTGGCAGCGGCGCGATGGTGGTGGCGTGGCACGGTGGTGGTGGATTGGCGGTGGTAGCACGACGATGGTGGCGGTGGCAGTGGTGGTGGTGATGATGCTTCTGAAGAAGAAGAGGAAGAAGAACCTAGGGTATTTGAGTCAATAGATTTGTAATTTGAAGGCTAGATGTATTTTTAGTCTTTTTGCATTTGGTCAATGTCGGAACATACAAAGTCAACGTCGGAACATACAAAGTCAACGTCGAAAATAGTGCCAAAAGGTTGTATCGGCACTTCTGAGGAAAATTCATGGTTAGAATAGTACTTTCCAACTTCACGGGGTCATATTAGCACATACCACCAAAACATACCTTGGATTAGCACATACCACCAAAACATACCTTGGATTAGCACATACCACCAAAAACATAGGGTTATATCAGTATTTTGCCGTAAAAACAATATTCATAAAATAAGAACCATCGAAATTAATATAATTAAAAGAGTACGAGGAAAACTAAAACATCAAATAAATACGCTTTGATACATATTAGGCTAAAGATAATTAAACATCAAATGCAAATAATCTAAAATCCTATAAACTACTAAAATGTACATAAAAATTAATTAAACATCGCATAAAATACTAAAATAAACGCTAAAGAAAAATAGTTGAACATTAATTAAAAATATTTGAAAAACACGCAAATTATAATTGTGAGCCCCACACTTAATGAATTTAGTATATATATATAATAGTCAGCTTTAAACTAAAACAATCTCATTTTGTTTACTTTGTTTGACTACTCCACTCCATAATTTTAAACTTAAACAACACTGATTCTATGAATGACACAAAATGTAAGCGTTTTATATTTTAATACATTAATTGAGGGTTCATATTCAAGAAATGGGTAAGAAAATGAAGGAAAATCTTAGCAATATATAATAAGCCAAAATAGAGAGAAAGCAAGAAGTAAAATTCATAATAAGGATTAAGTATTTAATCAAGCAAAAAAAACAAATAAATTATCTATAGTAACAGATTTTTAATAAATGTTTATAATTTAGGTTAATTATATAATAAATTATATTGAAACATATATAATTGATATAACATTATTGAAAATTATTGATCATTGCATTCCCATTTTAAACCATAAAAGAGAGAAATGAAAATAATATTAAGATTAATAATAAATAAATAAATAAATTTATAAATTGAACAAAATGAACAAAATGAAAACGGAATAAGTAAATAAAATTAGGATTGATCAATTAAATAAAAATGGAAATAAAAGAAGAAACAAAAAAAAGAATAGAAAATAAAGAAATCATAAAAATAATAAAACCATTGATCGTACATTTGAGGATAGGATCCTGGAAGGGCTTTTGAATCTAGAAACCAATTTAGAACTTTTATAGTTAAACCATGTAAAACCCTCATTATATGACTTTCAATGTAATAGTAAGTTTCGTTTTGAATTCTAAAATCACTCCCCAATAATCTGTATTGCTCGTTGTATGTAAGTAATCCAATCAGTTAGATTCTTAGTAACACGCTCAAGTCCGACTGAGCACTTATGACAATCAAGGTGGTCGGAGTTCAGGGGTGTTACAAATGTGGTATCAGAGCTTTCCCAAATTGAGTAAAGGCTGAACAAAACATACCTAAATAAAAGACTCCCCTTGAACTTAATAAATTATATACATTACTTCAAAATTCCTCCAAAATTTGCGCTAGACTGTAAAACTAACGATCATTGTTAGTTGACAATAGAAGTATAGGAAGTGATTTTGGGTAAGGACTTAGGGAACTTATTAAGGGGAAGCGACATAAGAGTGATATTATTGATCTTTACTCCCCAGGAAGAACCTTTAGATATTTTTAATCATAAAATTATACTATTTGATATGAATCTCCTTGCGAACACTCACGATTGCGGAATTAATATCTTTGATCTAGTGAAGGGATATGAAAACCCTCACTATCTCGCACGAAATTCAGGTGTCTAGCCCTCTAGGTACGCATAATCTTGACTTGCTCTCTAACTAACCCTCAGGATCAGATTACAAGGTTTATTGATACTTAACTAGCTCTCGGGGTTAAGCAACAATGGAATAACTTGCAAGAAAAGAGTATGAACTCAAAAAAATGTATATTTGATTGATAAAAGTGTGTGAAATTTTTCCAAAGGCCTCTCCTATTTATAGGGTTACATTCTCGCCCCAAACCCTAATCACAACTAGAAACTGAATTTTCTTATGGAAGCTTTAAGAAGCTAAAACCATATCTAAATAAAATTCCTAAAATAAAGGGTAATCTAAGGTAATCTGGTCGAATTTTTCAAGAAGTAGCCCTGAAGAATATTACCTTATCTAATCTTACCAAATCTAATACTAATTAGAATAAAACTGAATATACTAAACTCTAAAGGACTGTATTTTCAAAATTCAGCTCTTCAAAGCCCACATGGCCGAGCTATCAGTCCAATAAAGCCAAAATGAAATAATTTTACAATATTTTACAGTGATCACACTACTTCATTAAAAACCCAGTGGGAACAAAGAATATAGTGTTCTTCATGATGTATTCAGTTCGTCAACAATCTTAAATAATGAATACAAGATGTCGATGGTGACTCTTTCTTCAATTCTTCATCATAAAAGCGATCAATCAAAGCATTTAAAACAACATCCCTAAGTTTAATCCTTGACCTAGTTATAGGTCCTGCCATGTCACTTAGAGAATCCCGAACATATCCTCTTTAAATGTTTGGTCATGTTGTGGATTGTCTTCATTTAAGGTGGTAGTCGTCTTGGCATCTCCGTCATTCCCTCTCTGGTTTAAAGGTTTTGCCCTAAAAACTGAATCGTCTTCAAAGGATAAATCAGCAACATTGAAGGTTGCACTAGCACCATAATGATCTGGTAACTCAATATTGTAAGCATTGTCGTTCACATGATCCAACACTTTAAAAGGGCAATCTCCACGTTGACTCAACATAGATTTTTGAGCATTTGGAAACCTCTCTTTCTGCAGATGAACCCAAACATAATCTCCCACGTTAAACCTCATCAACTTGTAGCTTTGATTAGCTTTATCAGCATTATGTGCATTTGTCCGTTCAATTTTCATGTACGCCTTCTCATGGATTTTCTTCACAAAATCTACTTTCTTTTCTCCATCAAGGTTTTTAACCTGTTTAAAATTCAATGGAAGTAGATCAAGCGATGTAATAGGTAGAAAAACATAAACAATTTCAAATGGAGATAAAGTAGTAGAATGAATAGTGTGATTGTAGGAAAACTTTACAATCGGAATACATTTTTCCCAATTCTTTAAGTTCTTCTGAACTAGTGCACGTAGGAGAGCCCTTAGGGTTTGATTGGTCACTTCTGTTTGTCTATCAATTTGAGGATGACTGGCACTCAAAAACAGCAACTTTGTCCCCTAACTTGCGCCACAAGGTATTCCAGAAGCAGGATAAAAATTTAACATCATGATCAGAGACAATGGATGTAGGAATTCCATGTAACTAAACTATCTCTTAAAAAAATAGATATGCAATATTCTTTGCATCATCTATCTTCCTACAAGGAATAAAATGTGCCATTTTCGAAAATCTACCCACAACCACAAAGATGGAATCATTACCTGACTGAGATCGTGGTAAACCTAGGACAAAATCCATGGAAATATCAACGAAGGGATGTGTAGGAACAGGTAATGGAGTATAAAATCCATGAGGCTTAGTTTTAGACTTAGCCTTCAAGAAATCAAGACAATTCCTACAAACTCTCAAAATAGCAAGTTCCATTTTCGGCCAATAGAAGTGTTCTCGCAACAAACCATAAATTT
This sequence comes from Rubia yunnanensis, assembly GCA_037428765.1. Classification (NCBI taxonomy): domain Eukaryota; kingdom Viridiplantae; phylum Streptophyta; class Magnoliopsida; order Gentianales; family Rubiaceae; genus Rubia; species Rubia yunnanensis. The sequence goes on from CM075066.1 coordinate 62,117,588, forward strand.
TAAATGCACCAAAATGTCCCATTAAACCACCTGAATGAGCTTCTCTAACAAGTAATTCACGCATAGAACATTGAGGAATACATAACCTACTATTCATAAACAAGAAACCATCATGCCGAAAAAACTTCTCATAAGCACCAGTTTCGCATTCAGCATAAATAGATGAAAAATCATAATCAGGCGCATACGAATCTCGCACGAATGAAAACCCTAACATAATGCATTCCAATCGTGTAAGTAAAACATGTCTACGACTCAAAGCATCAGCAACAACAATTTCTTTACCCTTTTCGTAACGTAGCACATAAGGAAACGATTCAATGAAACTAGACCATTTAGCATGACGCTTATTCAACTTCATCTGACTCTTCAAGTATTTCAAGGATTTATGATCACTTTGAATGACAAATTCTTTATGCAATAAATAATGTTGCCAACTTTCTAATGCACGCACAATTGCATAAAATTCTTTATCATACACATGATAGTTTAGACCACCACCATTTAGCTTTTCACTGAAGTAAGTTATAGGTCGATTCTCTTGCATCAAAACAGCACCAATACCAACACAAGAAGCATCACAATGAATCTCAAATGTACAATTAAAATCAGGTAAAGCAAGAATATGAGCATTACATAATCTTACTTTCAATTCATTAAATGCATTCTCTTGGCTCTCAGTTCAAACAAATTTCACATCCTTTTTAACTAGTTCATTTAGAGGGGCAGCAATAGATGAGAAATCACGCACAAACCATCTATAAAATCTAGCCAAACCATGAAAACAACGTACCTGGTTGGCATTAGTAGGTCTCGTCCAGGTCTTAATGGCCTCAATTTTGGTTTTGTCAACTTTTATGCCCTCTTTAGAGACCAAAAACCAAGAAACACCACTTCTGAAGCACAAATTGTGCACTTCTTGATGTTTGTATACAAACAAGACTCACAGAGTGCAACAAGAACCATTTTAACATGCTCATCAGTCGACTTAGAATAAATCAATATATAATCAAAATAAACCACAACAAACTGACCAATAAACTTTCTTAAGAAATGATTCATCAACCGCATAAAAATCCTTTCATACAACCCAAACTTAGTCTTAAATGCAGTTTTCCATTCACCCCCCTCATTAATTCGAATCTATTGATAACCCTGAGTCAAATCAATCTTAGTATAAATCACAGATCCATGCAAATCTTCAAGCATATTATCTAACCTATGGATAGGATGGCGATACTTAATGGTAATGTTGTTAATAGCACGACAATCAATGCACATACAACAAGTTTTATCTTTAGTAGGAACTAAAATGTGAGCACGATACAAGGAGATAGGGATTCTTGCATATAACCTTTTATAAGTAAGTCATCAACTTGTCGTTGTAGTTCCTATGTCTCCTCAGGGTTTTCTTTATACGCTAGACGGTTTGGGATAACCGAACATAGAATCAAGACAATCTGGTGCTTAATACCTCGTAAAGGTGGTAAACTCACAGGTAAGGCTTCAGAAAGACATCCTCAAATTCCAGTATCATCTGAGCAAACTGTGGAGGAACATGTATAGGAATATCACACTGGCAAAGTAGCTCTCTTTAAAAGGCATGATAAGCACATAAGAATGATTAACAAAATCACAATTCACATCCCTAATCGATGCATAAAACGATCTACCCAAATCATTAGGAAGTTCATGTCTCATAATCATTCTTAGACTTACATGGATTACCTAGGACAGCCTCCCTTGATTTTTGGTCGAAATTATCAAGGTTTTTGCCTCCATTTTACACCTTGTGGCCGATCTACTTCAAGCCCTGGCTAGGGTTTTGTTCGACCATTTTCACATCAGTCGCAAACTTCTCTTTGTCAACTTTCATGCGTCTCTATGCCTCTAAAACTTCCACTGAAGATAATGGAACCAAAGTATACATTGTTCTATCCTTAATCACAGTAATGTTTTTAGTGTAACCATCATACATAGATTTACGATCACACTGCCAAGGTCTCCCTAACAAAATATGACTAGCTTCCATAGGTATAACATCACATAAGATAGAATAATGGTAATTTCCAATCTTAAAGTTAATCATGCATTATTTGTTAACCCTAATTTCACCACTACCATTTAACCGAATAAGTTTATATGGTGATGGATGAGTAGTCACAGGCAAAGACAATGATTTAACAAGAAGACTAGACATGGTATTAGCACAAGAACAACCATCAATAATTAGTAAACAATTCTTATCTTTCACAAGGCAACGGGTATGAAAAATGTTAATCCTTTGTGCCTGTGTTTCAGCCATTTGAGATTTGAGAACTCTTAACGACATGAAGTTACCTTGTGTTTCCGGACCTTGTTCACCCTTATCATTTATGATGATCTCTTCATCTACTTCTTCTTCACCACTTTCAAACAATGGTGGCACATATTAATCTTCTTCATCTCCTTCCTTAATTGTTGTTAATACTTGTGCATGAGGACAATTTTTGCGGACATTTCCTCTTTCCTTACAATGAAAACAAGTAGGAGAGTTAACAGAAACTGAATTTGATGAAGAAGTAGTGGACTTACCTAGAATTTTCAAAACTTGTTGGGTTTGTGGTGCCACCCTCCTCTCAGCAGGATTATAATTTGGATTTGAATAAATATAAACCAATCCTCGTCCTCCCATGGGCGTGCCCCTACTGCGGCCATAACTTGGGTTTCTGGAGTTAAAACCCAGCCTTTGACTGGGAAATTTGGGTTGTGGCCTCCTTGGTCGCAGGGTATTATCAACCAACCTTGCTTTCACCAATAAATCATTTATAGATATGTGATGTTGAAGCTTGACTGGAGTTTAAGGTTTTCACACAAGCCTTTAATGAATCATTTTTTTATGAATGTGTCATCTTTTTCCTTCCAACCCTTCTCATGGTCAACTCAAGATCTTACCAGTATTCACAACTATGCGATTTCCTTGCTTCATGTTGGACAGATAAGAATTTAGTTTCATTAAGTAAGTAGGCAGAACAAGATACTGGTGAAGCTCAGATCTCAATCTTTCCCGGGGGGAGATAGGTTTCTTTCCAGCAAGATATCGCGACTCCTTTTTATTTTTCCACCATTCATCCACCATCCTACATATATTGACATATGAATATTCTTGCACCTTTATAATACCTTTGTTGATTGTAGTATGCCGACTACATCATTTTGACTGTAATTGCTATATTCTATAATGATGCTTGGATATGTGTCGATATATGTTGGATATTTTTATTGGAAAATCTTTTAGTGGTGATTGCATGATGGATTTGTTTTTCTTTGAGAATACTATGGTTATTAACTTTTGATGCTACATCTAGTATTACAAATCCTTATGTACTTGTGAGTTTGATGTTGTTCTCTGTGGTATTAGTCTTTATCAAACTGCGCCAAGAGACAATGTTTTGCTCGAGGGGTGAGTTCTTCTACGCCACTTTTGCTCTCCGTTCCAGCTCCGAAACCAATTTCAGGACCAATTCTATACAAATATAGGGGATTGCACCGTATCACCGGTGACTATGCGGAGAAACGGGAGTCACTCTACCTCTTACCTTGAGTTTTATTGTTCTTGCATTACATGTTTACATTGAGGGCAATGTACTATTTTAAGTGTGGGGAGGGGTTAGAGGACTCAATGCATGCTAGCTTCATTTGGAATGCTTTTTGCTACTTTTGATTGGAAAAACATGAGAAAAAGGAAGAAAAAATTGAAATTTTGAAAAAATTATAGAAAATGAAAAAAGAAAAAAAATTATTTAAAAGAAAACCCGCATAGTTGAAACTTGAGAGGGCAACTTAGGCAATATTGGAGGCCCGGACAGGTCGAAAACCCAAAAGGGCGACCGATGCAAAAATGAGAGGCTAAATGTACGAAAAAATTTGAGATGTGAGCTAAAGAAACATGATGTGTGGCTAGGATGAAAATCCGAAAGGGCTCCTAGGTAAAATGAGAGAAAGAGAGAAAAAGGGAAAATGCTATGATTTCACTCATTTGCCGGCATTGGAGTCATAAGGTTGCGGTTGTCATATGGATGGATCAGGTAGCTCAACATCTTGAAACCTCTTGGGATTGGGTAACTTAGTGGGTTGGAAAACGAAGTATGGTTATGAATTTTTTGATTCTTTTATACTTCTTTTTGGTTGATATATTGGCATTGGGGGAAGTATGTGTTCGAACCTCCTATATGGTTTTGACTTCATTTTGTGTCATTGGATTTTGTTTGATATATTGGCATGAAGTGAAGTATGTGCTTGAACCTTTCATATGGTTTTAACTTCATTTTGTGTCATTGAACTTTGGAATTATCAATTCTGGACTTTGAAACATTTTTATGGGCAGTGAATTGATATGTGATAGGTTTGGTTAGATTTAGGAATTGGGGTTGTGTGTGTGAAAAAATGCTCAATTGAGCTTTAATCTTGGGATTTACAATATTGAGAGTTTTTGTGAGGTTTCCATTGGGGGAATATTAGTTTAGGATATGGACATGTGAATTCCTTCGTGTGCTTGAATCTTCTCTAACTCGAGGGCGAGTAAGGTTTAAGTGCGAGAAGGTTTGATGTGACATTTTATATGGTTATATTAGGAATTTTAGAACTCACTTTTGTACACTTTTGTGCTCTAGATATGACATTTTTCCTTGAAATTCTCTAAGGAGAGTTAAAAATAACTTTTACGCTATTATTACTTTTCAAGAGGATTTTGTGTGATAAGGCAATTTGTTTGAAGACTTTAAAGAATACCATTGAATATTTAAAGACTTGAAGACTTGTATTTGAGCTTTTGAAGACTTGAAAAATTGAAGATAAGTGAAGGGAAGAGGAGAACTTGAAACAAAAAGATGGAAGAAATCAAGATGCTGAAACTGGGTTCGGTCGAGACTCGCGATGAACCCATCCGTAAGTAAAGAGTATGAACTCAAAAAAATGTATATTTGATTGATAAAAGTGTGTGACATTTTACCAAAGGCCTCTCCTATTTATAGGGTTACATTCTCGCCCCAAACCCTAATCACAACTGGAAACTGAATTGACTTATGGCAGCTTTAAGAAGCTAAAACCATATCTAACTAAAATACCTAAAATAAAGGGTAATCTAAGGTAATCTGGTCGAATTCTTTAAGAAGTAACCTTGAAAAATATTACCTTATCTAATCTTACCAAATCTAATTCTAATTAGAATAAAACTGAATATACTAAACTTTAACGGACTGTATTTTCAAATTTTAGCTCTTCAAAGCCCACATGGCCGAGCTATCAATCCAATAAACCCAAAATAAAATAATTTACAATAATTTACAGTGATCACACTACTTCGTTAAAAATCCTGTGGGAACAAAGAGTATAGTGTTCTTCATGATGTTTTCAGTTCGTCAACAATTTTGAATAATGAATCCAAGATGTCGATGGTGACTCCTTCTTCAATTCTTCATCATAAAGGCAATCAATCAAAGCATTTAAAATAGCATCACTAAGTTTAGTCCTTGACCTAGTCATATGTCCCAACATGTCACTTAGAGAATCCCGAACATATCCTTTAAATGTTTGGTTAAGTTGTGGAATATCTTAATTTAAGGTGGTAATCTTCTTGGCATCTCCATCATTCCCTCTATGGTCAAAAGGTTTTATCCTCGAAACAGAATCGTCTTCAAAGGTAAATGGAGATAAATCAGCAACATTGAAGGTCGCACGAACACCATAATGATCTAGTACACAATCTTGTAAGCATTGTCGTTCACACGATCCAACACTTTAAAAGGGCCATCTCCACGTTGACTCAACTTAGATTTCTGAGCATTTGGAAACCTCTCTTTCCACATATGAACCCAAACATAATCTCTCACGTGAAACCTCATCAACTTGCGGCTTTGATTAGCTTTATCAGCATTCTGTGCATTTATCCGTAAAATTTTCATGCGCACCTTCTCATGGATTTTCTTCACAAAATCATCTTTCTTTTCTCCATCAAGGTTTTTAACTTGTTTAAAATTCAAAGGAAGTAGATCAATAGGTGTAATAGGTAGAAAACCATAAAGTATTTCAATTCTTCAAGTTCTTGTGAACTAGTGCACGCATGAGAGCCCATAGGGTTTGATTGGTAACTTCTATTTGTCCATCAGTTTAAGGATGACTATCACTCAAAAACAGCAACTTTGTCCCCTAACTTGCACCACAAGTAGGATAAAAATTTAACATCGCGATCAGAGACAATGAACGTAGGAATGCCATGTAACCGAACTATCTCCTAAAAAAATAGATCCGCAATATGCTTTGCATCATCTATCTTCCTACAAGGAATAAAATGTGCAATTTTCAAAAATCTATCCACAACCACAAAAATAGAATCATTACCTGACTGAGATCGTGGTAAACCTAGGGCAAAATCCATGGAAATATCAACAAAAGGATGTGTAGGAACAGGTAATGGAGTATAAAGTCCATGAGGCCTAGTTTTAGACTTAGCCTTCAAGAAATCAAGACAATTCCAACAAACCCTGAAAATAGCAAGTTCCATTTTCGGCCAATAGAAGTGTTCTCGATACAAACTATAATTTTTTTAATGCACCAAAACGTCCCATTAAACCACCTGAATGAGCTTCTCTAACAAGTAATTCACGCATAGACATTGAGGAATACATAACCTCTTATTCATAAACAAGAAACCATCATGCCGAAAAAACTTTTCATAAGCACCATTTTCACATGCAGCATAAATAGATGAAAAATCAGAATCAGACGCATACAAATCTCGCACGAATGAAAACCCTAACATAATGCATTCCAATCGTGTAAGTAAAACATGTCTACGACTCAAAGCATCAGCAACAACATTTTCTTTACCTTTTTGAGGATTGGTGTTATGAGAATTAATAAGAAAACTAACAAAACGAGCAAAGTAGTTGGCCATCACCACCTTATACCATACCCTAAAACCAAGCTCAACAAGGAAGTTCAAGTTTGACACGTGAGGAAGTCATGAATGCAATAGTAAACTTGAAAAACTTTACTAGTGAGGAACTGGACACTCGATTCTCCTCTAGTGTTTAGGCTATTTAGGGGCATGCGAGGAGCGTATTGGAAGCGTTGGCCTGAATGGAATCTCGTGATTCCAAAAATACACCATTCCAAGTCGAACTCAAAGATTCGGTGTGTGAGGTCACCATGGGAAATGAGCTTGAGTTTGAAAGGGATGAGGAGTTGGTTGTTGAGGATGAAAAAATGGAGGAAAAGGTTATTGTGCTACATTCATTAGCATCGTCACCCCCTCCCCCACCTAGTGAACCAACTCCAGCATTTTCGAATGTTTTGAGGGAGACAAGAGAGGAGCCAAAAGACTATCCCAAGCCTCCTAACCACCCAACTCCCTTTAAACCATCTCCACCTCCACAAGACCTTCCTTTTGAAAATTTTGTACCCCCACCTCTCTACTTTTGGAGTGCGGACGACATAAATAAATTTTGCCTTTATTTTGTTTTTGTTGTTTAGTTTTTGTAAAATTGTCTTGTTCTTTTTACGGTGTGTTTTTCTGTGATTTTGTAAAAAAAATGAAGTGCATTTCATTGGAGGAGATGAAGGAAGGAGATCCATGAGAAAGGGAAGAAAGCTTGGAAAATTGGTAAGAAAAAAGAAATTTTTTCTAAGTGCTGGTAAACCTAGTCGTTGTGAGTCACAATGGATACGTCGCGAGTCGCGACGAACAGGGGAGCAAAAATGAACTCCCAACACCAGGTTTTTGTGAGTCATGACATAGCCATCACGAGTCACGACCAAATCAGAAAAAATTTGGAACAATTGAGCTCACAGACCCAATATATCGCGAGTCGTGATGGCTTGGTCATGAGTTGCGACATTCCATCGCGAGTCACGACCAATACTTTTGCGAGTCGCGATGGAGAAACAGACTTTTCAACTGTGTTTAAATACTGTATAATCATTTCTTCTTCTCCACCAAATACTCCCAAGAACCACCACACCTCCACTCATTCCTGCACCATCTTACATATATTGACATATGAATATTCTTGCATCTTTATAGTACCTTTGTTGATTGTAGTATGCCGACTACATCATTGTGAATGTACTTGCTATATTCTATAATGATGCTTGGATATGCGTCGATATATGTTGGATATTTTCATTAGAAAATCTTATAATGGTGATTGCATGATGGATTGGTTGTTCTTTGAGAATACTACGGTTATTAATTTTTTATGCTAATCTAGTATTACACATCCTTATGTACTTGTGAGTTTGATGTTGTTCTATGTGGTGTTAGTCTTGATCAAACGGCGCCAAGGAGACAATGTTTTGATTGAGGGGTGAGTTCTTCTACGGAACTTTTGCTCCCCCTTCCAACTCCGAAACCAATTTCGGGACTGATTCTATACAAATATATGGGATTGTGTCGTATCACCAGCGACAATATGGAGAAACGGGTGTCACTCTACCTCCTACCTTGAGTTTACTTGTTCTTGCCTTACATGTTTACATTGAGGGCAATGTAATGTTTTAAGTGCAGGGAGGGGTTAGAGGACTCAATGCTGCTAACTTGATTTGGAATGTTTTTTGCTACTTTTGATTAGAAAAACATGAGAAAAAGAAAGAAAAAATTGATTTTGAAAAAAATATAAAAAATGAAAAAGAAAAAAATATATTTAAAAAGAAAACCTGCTAATTTGAAAACTCGAGAGGGCAACTAGGCAACATTGGGGGCCCGGATAGGTCAAAAATCCGAAAGGGCAACCTATGCAAAACTGAGAGGCTAAATGTGCGGGAAAAGGTGAGATGTGAGCTAAAGAAACATGAGTGTGGCTAGGATGGAAACCCGAAAGGGCTCCTAGGCAAAATGAGAGAAAGAGAGAAAAAGGGATAAATGCTAGAATTTTACTCATTTACCGGCATTGGAGTCATAAGGTTGCGGTTGTCATATGGATGGATCGGGTAGCTCAACATCTTGAGACCTCTTAGGTTTGGGTAACTTAGCGGGTTGAAAAACGAAGTATGGTCATGAAATTCTTGATTATTTTATTCTTCGTTTAGGTTGATATATTAGCATCGGGTGAAGTATGTGTTTGAACATCCTATATGGTTTTGACTTCATTTTGTGTCATTGGATTTTGTTTGATATATTTGCATGAAGTGAAGTATGTGCTTGAACCTTTCATATGGTTTTCACTTCATTTTGTGTCATTGGACTTTGGAATTATCAATTCTGGACTTTGAAACGTTTTTATGGGTAGTGATTGAAAGTGGTAGGTTTGGTTAGATTTAGGAATTGGGGTTGTGTGTGTGAAAAATTCTCATTTGATCTTTGATCTTGGGATTTAAGATATTGAGAGTTTTTGTGAGGTTTTGATAGGGGGAATATTAGTTTAGGATATCGACATATGAATTCCTTCGTGTGCTTGAATCTTCTCTAACTCGAGGGTGAGTAAGGTTTAAGTGCGAGGAAGTTTGATGTGCCCATTTTATATGGTTATATTAGGACGTTTAGGACTCACTTTTATACACTTTTGTGCTTTAGATATCACATTTTGACTTGAAATTCACTAACGAGAGTTAAAATCGACTTTTACGCTTTTATTACTTTTCTAGAAGATTTTGTATAACAAGGCAATCTGTTCGAAGACTTTGAAGACTTTAAAGAATACCTTTGAAGATTCAAAGACTTGAAGACTTTTACTTGAGCTTTTGAAGAATTAAAGATAAGTTAAGTGAAGATGAGAACTTGAAACAAAAAGAAGAAAGAAATCAAGATGCTGAAACTAGGCTCGGTAGCGACTCGCGACGAACGTATGGCCAGAAACTTTCTTACTTTTTTGTACTATAAATACTCACCCTATCCTCTCCTCTTCACAATTCTTCTTCTTCCTATGATTTTTCTGGGTTCAAACCCTAGTTCTTCCTTACTTTCTTTTCTTAGTTTTTATAGATTAATCATGTATTTTCATTATTTATGTTAGTTTAATCGTGGGAGTAATTGATTGAGACCTCCTTGCTAATGTCTTGATAATCATATCTATCTATTTATTGCTTGTTCTATTGTGTATTAATTTAGCTTTTAATGTGAATTGTTAATGGAATTAATGTTTTTGGAAGTTTAAGTATATGAATTGTTTGTATGATTACTTGTTAGGGTTGGGAGAAAGTAGCTAATTCTCCCCTCTTTTAATATGGAATCCAACAGCATGAGTTAGAGCTTCTTAATGATGTTAATGTGTTGATAATTGCTAGATGAATGTGTTGAACTCGTTGTCATGTTTGTTGCTTGTAGCAAATGAGATACGTCTATGAATGTCGATCGTTCTTGACTAATATTATGTAAGTGCATGAATTGGTTAAATGCTTAGACACGGTGTACTGTTTATAGGAGTAGCTAAGCTTATTGATTCTTTTGTGTTCAATGCCATAAATGTGATACTTTTAGTCGTGTTTCGACTAACAGAGTCATTGGTGAGGTTTGACAAGAGATTTAGAATTCACTCTTGCAAACTACTATCTAAGAAGGATGGAAGATTTATCTTCACAACAAGTAGTGAAAGTAGTGATTAGATTGTTTCACTTGTTCTTGAAACCTTTGTTATTTAGTATTCATGTGTTCTTAATGCTATGTTTTGCTTCATTTAGGCCATGGGTTGTTTGAGAATAAGAAGTATTTGTATGATTGAAGTGTTAGGGTGTTAGGAAAGTGACAAATACCTTAGCCCTTTGGCATGAAAATCTTTGAACATGAACTTGGAAATTCTTGTACATAATGTGTTGTGATTCTTGCTAGATAAGTGTGTTAGTGTGAATTGTTCTCATATTTATCATATAAATGCAATTAAAGGTTGAATCTTGAATGTGGTATGTTCTAGGTTTAGCCTAATGATTGCTATGTTTGGTTAAATTGCTATGTCTTTGGCAGAAGGCTTATTGTTAACAAATCTATGGTCCTTTATGTGAAATGCTGCTGATGAAATACCTCTATGGTGTGGTTTTCCTAGAGTGATTGTCAACAAGGTTTGCAAATGGTCGTTGTTTGTCTTTAAAAATAACTATTAAGAAGGAATGAATGTTGATCTTCGAATGGGAAGTGATAACATTCCCCATAGGTAACAAATGTGGTAGAATGAGTGAATGGTTCAATGATCTAAATTTGGTTTGGAGGTGGATGTCAATTGCCCCCAAGGCTTTGTCTTTTGTAGTTTTAAACCCCTTTTCTTAGATTTTTTGGGGATTAGTATAGTTACTTGACTTTGCTAGTTATCTTGTCTTTTAATTTCATAACTTAGGAAAACCAACCAAACAACCTCCCCCCCCCCCGTTTACATGCTTTTTTATATCTATATATATATTTATTTATTTATTTCTAGTATAATATCAACCTTGCATGTTTAAACGCTTAAGAAAATCCCTCTTCTTCGTGGACGACCCTGATTGGCCACTATCTATTTAATTGTATTTAGTAAGCATAAAGGGCTTATAAATTATAACTTTGAGAGGTACGGAGATGACCTCCCAAATTTTGGAGCCGCTGCCGGGGAAGAGGCATTTATTTTTAAATGTTTAGGTCTATTTGGTTGCATATTAGCTAGTTGTTTTTATTTTCCACTCATTGTTGGTTGTTTTTGTTCGGAGTAGGTATTGCTTCAGTTCTTGGTGACTATTTATCAGAGTGACTTGGTTTCCTGTTCGGAGTAGGAAACCCTGTTGTCGCAAGTCGCGATGGATACATCACAAGTCGCGTCGAACAGGGGAGAAAAAATGAACTCCTAGCACCAGCTTTTCGCGAGTCGCGACATGGCCATCACGAGTCACGAGATGGCCATTGAGAGTCACGGCCAAATAAGAAACTTTCTTAAACAATTGAGCTCACAGACCAAAGATATTGCAAGTCGCAATGGCTTAGTCGCGAGTCGCGACAATGCATCATGAGTCGCGACCAATACTCTCGCGAGTCACGATGGAGAAACCGACTTTTCAACTATGTTTAAATACTGCATAATCATTTCTTCTTCTCCACCAAATACTCCCGAGAACCACCACACCTCCACTCATTCCTCCACCATCCTACATATGTTGATATATGAATATTCTTGCATCTTTATAATACCTTTGTTGATTGTAGTATGTCGACTACATCATTTTGACTGTAATTGCTATATTCTATAATTATTGTTGGATATGTGTCGATATATGTTGGATATTTTTATTAGACAATCTTATAGTGGTGATTGCATAATGGATTTGTTTTTCTTTGAGAATACTATGGTTATTAACTGTTGATGCTACATCTAGCATTACAAATCCTTATGTACTTGTGAGTTTGATGTTGTTCTCTGTGGTATTAGTCTTAATCAAACGGCGCCAAGGGACAATGTTTTGCTCGAGGGGTGAGTTCTTCCACGCCACTTTTTCTCCCCTTTCCAACTGCGAAACTAATTCAGGACCGATTCTATACAAATATATGGATTGCGCCGTATCACTGGCAACTATGCGGAGAAATGGGTGTCACTCTACCTCTTACCTTGAGTTTTATTGTTCTTTCATTACATGTTTACATTGAGGGCAATGTAATTTTTTAAGTGCGGGGAGGGGTTAGAGGACTCAATGCATGCTAGCTTGATTTGGAATACTTTTTGCTACTTTTGATTGGAAAACATGAGAAAAAGGAAGAAAAAATTGAAATTTTGAAAATTTTAAAAAAATATATAGAAAATGAAAGGGAAAAAAATTATTTAAAAAGAAAACCCGCTTAGTTGTAAACCTGAGAGGGCAACTTAGGCAACATTGGAGGCCCGGATAGGTTGAAACTCTGAAAGGGTGACCTATGCAAAAATGAGAGGCTAAATGTGCGGAAAAAGGTGAGATGTGAGCAAAAGAAACATGATGTGTGGCTAGGATGAAAACCCAAAAGGGCTCCTAGGAAAAATGAGAGAAATAGATAAAAAAGGAAAAATGCTATGATTTTACTCATTTGTCGGGCTTGGATTCATAAGGATGCGGTTGTCATATGGATGGATTGGGTAGCTAAACATCTTGAGACCTCTTGGGATTAGGTAACTTAGCGGGTTGGAAAATGAAGTATGGTTATGAAATTCTTGATTCTTTTATACTTCGTTTTGGTTGATATATTGGCATTGGGTGAAGTATTTGTTTGAACCTCCTATATGGTTTTGACTTCATTTTGTGTCATTGGATTTTGTTTGATATATTGGCATGAAGTGACGTATGTGCTTGAACCTTTCATATGGTTTTGATTTCATTTTATGTCATTGGACTTTGGAATTATCAATTTGGGACTTTAAAATTTTTTTATGGGTAGTGAATTGATAAGTGGTAGATTTGGTTAGATTTAGGAATAAGGATTTTGCATGTGAAAAATTCTCATTTAAGCTTTGATCTTGGGATTTACGATATTGAGTGTTTTTGTGAGGTTTTGATTAGGGGAATATTAGTTAAGGATATGGACACATGAATTCCTTCGTGTGCTTGAATCTTCTCTAACTCGAGGGCGAGTAAGGTTTGAGTGCGAGGGGATTTGATGTGCCCATTTTATATGGTTACATTAGGACTTTTAGAATTCACTTTTGTACACTTTTGTGCTTTAGATATGACATTTTGCCTTGAAATTCTCTAAAGAGAGTTAAAATCAATTTTTACGCTTTTATTACTTTTCTGGAGGATTTTCTGTGACAAGAAAATTTGTTTGAAGACTTTAAAGAATACCTTTGAAGATTTAAATACTTGAAGACTTGTATTTGAGCTTCTGAAGACTTGAATAATTAAAGATAAGTGAAGTGAAGAGGAGAACTTGAAACAAAAAGAAGAAAGAAATCAAAATACTGAAACTTGGCTCGATCGTGACTCGCGATGAACCCGTCACGACTCGCAATGGACGTATGGCCAGAAACTTTATTACTTTTTTGTACTATAAATAAATACACACCTTATCATCTCCTCTTCACAACCCTTCTTCTTCTTGCGATTTTTCTAGGTTCAAACCCTAGTTCTTCCTTTCTTTCTTTTCTTAGTTTTTGTAGATTTTTTTAAAATTTAAACCATCCGAGGATGGGGGGAATATATTAGGCTCCCCAAACCAAATTGAAATAAGCCGAAAGGCGCCACATGTGGGAGTCCATTACAAAAGATCATCCACTTGATGATCCAAAGAGCCAAAATAAACCCTTGAAGCAAAAACAGCACTTGCTTCCAAAAGCGGTGTTTCCACCTATTCTAAGCTAAGAGACTAAATAGATATGGTGTGCTAGCAGAGGTCTAACTAGGTTTTTAGATTAATCATATATTTTCATTATCTAGGTTAGTTTAATCTTGGGAGCAATTGATTGAGACCTCCTTGCTAATGCCTTGTGAATCATATCTAACAATTTATTGCTTTTGCTATTGTGCAATTATTGAGCTTTGAATGTGAATTCTTAATGGCATTAATGTTGTTGGAAGTTTGAGTATATGAATTGCTTGTATGATTACTTGTTAGGGTTGGGAGAAAGCAGCTAATTCTCCATTCTTTTAATATGAATCCAAGAGCATGAGTTAGGGCTTTTTAATGATGTTGATGTGTTGATAATTTCCAGATGAATGTGATGATGTTGAACTCATTGTCATGTTTGTTGCTTGTAGCAAATGAGATACGTCTATGAATGTCGATCGTTCTTGACTAATCTTGTGTAAATGCATGAAATGGTTAAATGCTTAGACACAGTGTAGTGTTTATAAGTGTTGCTAAGCTTGCTGATTCTTCTTGTTCAATGCCATCAATGGGATTCTTTTAGTCATGTTTTGACTAAGAGAGTCATTGGTGAGGTTTGAAAAGAGATGTCGAATCCACTCTTGCAAACTACTATCTAAGAATGATGGAAGATTTCTCTTCACAACAAGTAGTGAAAGTAGTGATTAGATTGTTTCACTTGTTCTTGAAGCCTTTGTTATTTAGTGTTCATGTGTTTTTAATGCTATGTTTTGCTTCATTTAGGCCATGAGTTGTTTGATAATAGGATGTGTTTTTATGATTGAAGTGTTAGGGTGTTAGGAAAGTGATAAATTCCTTAGCTATTTCGCATGAAAATCCTAGAACATAAACTTAGAACTTCCTGTGCATAATGTATTATGATTCTTGCTAGATAAGTATGTTAATCTTGATTGTTCTCATATTTATCCCATAGATGCAATGAAAGGTTGAATCTTGGATGTGGTTTGTTCTAGGTTTAGCCTAATGAATGCTATGTTTGGTTAAATGGCTATGCCTTTGGTAGAAAGCTTGTTGTTATCCAATCTATAGTCCTTCGTGTGAAATGATGTTGATGAAATACCTCTATGGTGTGGTTTTCCTAGAGTGATTGTCAACGAGGTTTGCAAATGGTCGTTGTTTGTCTTTGCAACTTACTATTAAGAAAGAATGAATGTTGATCTTCGAATGGAAAGTAATAACATTCCACATAGATAACAAATATGATAAAATGAGTGATGGTTCAATGATCTACATTAGGTTTGGAAGTGGATATCAATTGCCCCCAAGGCTTTATCTTTTGTAGTTTTTATCCCTTTTTCTTAGTTTGTTTTATGATTGGCATAGTTACTTAATTTTGGTAGTTAGTTTGTCTTTTAATTTCATAACTTATGAAAACTAACCAACCCCCTTTTTCTTGCTTTTATATATGTATATATATTTACTTCTAGCATAATATCAGTCTATTATGTTTAAACGCTTAAGAAAATTCCTCTTCTTCGTGGACCAATTCTATACAAATATATGGGATAGCGCCGTATCACCGACGACAATGTGGAGAAACGGGTGTCACTCTACCTCTTACCTTGAGTTTAATTGATCTTGCCTTACATGTTTACATTGAGGGCAATGTAATGTTTTAAGTGTGGGGAGGGGTTAGAGGACTCAATGCTTGCTAGCTTGATTTGGAATGCTTTTTGCTACTTTTGATTGGAAAAACATGAGAAAAAGGAAGAAAAATTGAAATTTTGAAAAATAAAAAGAAAACAAATATTTAAAAAGAAAACCCGCAAAGTTGAAAACTCGAGAGGGCAACTTGGAAACATTGGGGGTCCGGATAGGTCGAAAACCCGAACAGGCAACCTATGCAAAAATGAGAGAATAAATGTGCAGAAAAAGGTGAGATGTGAGCTAAAGAAACATGATGTGTGACTAGGATGAAAACCCGAAAGGGCTCCTAGGCAAAATGGGAGAAAGAGAGAAGAAGGAAAAATGCTATGATTTCACTCATTTGCCGGTATTGAATTCATAAGGTTGCGGTTGCATATGGATGGATCGGGTAGCTCCACATCTTGAGACCTCTTGGGATTGGATAACTTATCGGGTTGGAAAACAAAGTATGGTTATGAAATTCTTGATTCTTTTATACTTCATTTTGGTTGATATATTGGCATTGTGGGAAGTATGTGTTTAAACCTCCTATATAGTTTTGACTTCATTTTGTGTCATTGGATTTTTTTTGATATATTAGCATGAAGTGAAGTATGTGTGCTTGAACCTTTTATATGGTTTTGACTTCATTTTGTGTCATTGGGCTTTGGAATTATAAATTCGGGACTTTGAAACGTTTATATAGGTAGTGAATTGATAAGTGGTAGGTTTGGCTAGATTTAAGAATTGGGGTTGTGTGTGTGAAAAATTATCATTTGAGCTTTGATCTTGGGATTTACGATATAGAGAGTTTTTGTGAGGTTTTGATTGGGGGAATATTAGTTTCGGATATGGATATATGAATTCATTCGTGTGCTTGAATCTTCTCAAACTTGAGGGTGAGTAAGGTTTAAGTGCGAGGAGGTTTGATGTGCCCATTTTATATGGTTATATTAGAACTTTTAGGACTCACTTTTGTACACTTTTGGGCTCTAGATATGACATTTTGCCTTCAAATTATCTAAGGAGAGTTAAAAGAGACTTTTACACTTTTATTACTTTTCTAGAGGATTTTGTGTGACAAGGCAATTTGTTTGAAGACTTTGAAGACTTTAAAGAATACCTTTGAAGATTTAAAGACTTGAAGACTTGTATTTGAGCTTTTGAATACTTGAATAATTGAAGATAAGTGAAGTGAAGAGGAGAACTTGAAACAAAAAGAAGGAAGAAATCAAGATGTTGAAACTGGGCTCAGTTAAAACACGCAATGAACCCGTCACGACTCACGGCGGACTTATGGCCAGAACATTTCTTACTTTTTTTGTACTATAAATACTCACCTTATCCTCTCCTATTCACAACCCTTCTTCTTCCTGCAATTTTTCTGGGTTCAAACCCTAGTTCTTCCTATTTTCATTATAAGTGTTTATAAGTGTTACCAAGCTTGGTTGATTCTTCGTGTTCAATGCCATCAATGTGATAGTTTTAGTCATGTTTCGACTAACGGAGTCATTGGTGAGGTTTGACAAGAGATTTTTAATTCACTCTTGCACACTACTATCTAAGAAGGAACGAAGATTTATCTTCACAACAAGTAGTGAAAGTAGTGATTAGATTGTTTCACTTGTTCTTGAAGCCTTTGTTATTTAGTATTCATGTGTTCTTAGTGCTATGTTTTGCTTCATTTATGCCATGTGTTGTTTGAGAATAGGAAGTGTTTGTATAATTGAAGGGTTATGGTGTTAGGAAAGTGATAAATTCCTTAGCTCTTTGGCATGAAAATCCTAGAACATGAACTTAGAACTTCTTGTGCATAATGTGTTGTGATTCTTGCTAGATAAGTATGTTAATGTGAATTGTTCTCCTATTTATCCTATAGATGCAATGAAAGGTTGAATTTTTAATGTGGTTTGTTCTAGGTTTAGCCTATAGATGCAATGAAAGGTTGAATTTTTAATGTGGTTTGTTCTAGGTTTAGCCTAATGAATGCTATGTTCGGTTAAATGGCTATGTCTTTGGTAGAAAGCTTGTTGTTATCCAATATATGGTCCTTCGTGTGAAATGATGTTGATGAAATACCTCTATGGTGTGGTTTGCCTAGAGTGATCGTCAACGAGGTTTGCAAATGGTCGTTGTTTGTCTTTGCAAATTACTATTAAGAAGGAATGAATGTTGATCTTCGAATGGGAAGTGATAATATTCCACATAGGTAACAAATGTGATAGTATGAGTGATGGTTCAATGATCTACATTAGGTTTGGAAGTGGATATAAATTGCCCCTAAGGCTTTATCAATTGTTTTTTCTTACTTGTTTTATGATTCGCATAATATCAGTCTTTTATGTTTAAACGCTTAAGAAAATCCCTCTTTTTTGTGGACGACCCCAATTTGCCACTATCTACTTAGTTGTAGTTAGTAAGCATTTAGGGCTTAAAAGTATTAACTTTGAGAGGTACGACGATGACCTCCTACTATCAACTTCATGAGTGATCCTTGATGAAAGCCAACTCCTTTTGCATTTTTTTGTAGGCTATTCCAACGAAATCTCATAGGTTTTCATTTATTCCACTAGTTCATCTAGATTCATGGTGGCCACATATCTTTCTTCTTCTATTACTGCTACTGTCATAGAAAATCTTTGAAGAAGTGATCTCAAAGTCATTTTCACCAGATTGGACTCCTTGTAAATTTTTCCAAGTTGATGCATCATATTGGTGATGTCTCTCAGTTTTCCATTAAACACAACAATAGTATCATCCTCCTCCATCTTTAATTCATTAACTTTATGGCCAACATTTGTTGTTTAGATTCACGTACACGACTTGTTCCTTCATGCACTGTCTGCAAAATATCTCATGCTTTCTTTGCATGGTGACATGTGGAGATGAGTTTAAACTAATTTTCATCCACTCCTGTGAAGATAGCATTAAATGCTTTGGAATTTGTCATTGAAGCATTTAGTTCCTTTGAAGTCCATAATGACTTGGCTTTGAATTTAAGTTTCTTCGAACTCAATTCTCCTTCTTTTGAACTAGATTATGCTTCCTCGGATTACATTTTGTTTCACCATAATGTCAATCATGTTCATCCAGTGAGTTTTTGAAAACTCTTATGTATGCCTTCCAGTAGTTGGTGGCCAAGAAACAGAAGTTCCTTCTTTGGTCACCATTGGTAAAACCAGATCACACTTTCCTTGATACAACCAAGGTAAGAATAAGTGACTTAGCTCTGATACCAAATGAAAATTGGTTTTACCTAATTATTTCAAATACTATTACTGTGTTCCAACATAATATATCTAACCAAATATACAACAAAGTAAAGCAAGAACACCAAGACTTGGTTACCCAGTTTGGTGAAATTCACCTACATCTGCGGGACTTGGTCCAATTCAGAATGAATTCATTAATCAGAAAGATACAGTACAAAGTACACCTTACCATTATACTTATCTTATTTAACTATAACATGTGAATTCTGCAAGCTCCCCTTGCTACCGACCGGTCTTGATCAGAATACCTCTGACCTCAAAACTTGTCGATGCTGGATCTTCTCCTCCCGAGGAATTAAGGCATATAGTTCTGAACTTGATCAACAAGCTATGGTATGTTGGAACATATGTATTCTGGCTCTCGCAGTAGTCCCTGAAAGATAGAAAATCTGGATGCAGAAATCACTGTTAAGTTCGTGTGTAGCACAGTTGTGATATCCTCTATTTATAGTCAATGAGCAGATTGAAAACATCCACCTTTTTCTCCTTCAATAATCCGATTTCATATCTGCTTCTGAAGCATATCACAATCCCTTGAATAAAGAGATTTTACTTATCTCAACATATCCCATAATATTCCACAAATCCAATTCTTTAAGAATATAATTTTTCCAAAAATCCAATATGCTTCAATCACACACCTAAATCAATATTGCAAAATCTTCAATTGTCCACAAATCAATATTCACGCAATATTCTGCAATCGGTTAAATCCATTTAGGCTTCAACTTTCCGTATGTTTCAACATGAAATTTTTTTTTCCAAATTAGTTCACAAATTCCAATTAAATAAAAAAATGCACATTACGTAACTTTACAATATGATTCCATCGATCCCTCGAGCAGTAGCTTATATCTTTCATTCAGTTTCTTTCATACTAATTATCTCACAATATCAATCACCGATTAGCCCTAAACACTTATTCACAGGTAAGATGACATCCTTCAATTTATTAGAAAGTGTTTCAATCGTCCTCTGAGCGTAAAGCAAAAGACAAGTTAACTGTTATCGTATGGTGGCCATAGAAGTAGGTACATGAATGATTGAAGGTTGAAATGTGCATGATTTGGAAAGTTCGTTTTTGCCATTTCTAAAATTTATGAATCTACTCATGCCTTCATGATATAAACTGACTACAAGAAAGTGTTTAATTTGGGAACCGTTAAATCACCCCCCTTATTTCACTATTTTTTTTGAGTTAACACCCGTAGGTGAGGGAAATTATATTAAAGATCCCCAGGCCTATGTAGTAACCAAAAATACAAGAAGATTTAGAGTATGTTACATAGCGGCAAGATATTTGCCCCAAAATAGATGAAAATATGCCTCGGAGATAAAACTAAAACAGATTTGACATTGTGAAAAGAAAGATTTAGAAAGGTAGTTACGATTCCAAAAGGAAGAATCTCCGCCCCATGTGTTAATTCTCCCCTTTGGCCAGGCAACACCTTTCGTTACATTGAAAAACATATGAATTCTTGCAATGAGGTAGAAATCCTTGCTGGGCAGCCACAAACTCAAAGGTCTGACTGCTGGAGGTTGAAGTGAGGATGATGTGTTGATGTTTGAGGTCCAGAGGCTGGCATATTAGAGATCCAGGGATCTGCTGAGAGTTGCCAAAATGTTGCCATCTTCAAACATGAAAACCTGAGGAGCACAAAAGTAGAAGCAGAAGTCTCTGTGCTAATTTGACAGAAAATTTTGTATGGTACTCCAAATAATATTCAAACATGGAAAGGGCAGTAGAAAAAAAACTAGGAGAGAGCAGTATACACATAATCCTGAAAGCACCTATTCTAATTCCTACTGTGATCCATTTAAGCTCCTATTCTAATCCCAGGATAACCTTTGCTGTCAAGAGATAGGAGGCCCCTAAGAAAGAGGGGTGTTGTCTAGATATCTAGATCACCCTATATGTTATTTTCTAATGCAAATTTAGCCAGGAAATCAGCAGCAAAATTGGCTTCCCTAGGAATATGTTGGATTGGATATTTGAGGTGCTCTAAATTAAGGGAGCTGCAGATGGAGTAAGTTCTCCATGGGGAACATATTGGGTTTTGAATACCCTTAACAGCCATTAAACAATCAGATTCAATCACACAACTATTTAGTGCCATTTCTGAGCAAATATCATAGCCATTTTAAATGGAGAAAAGTTCAGCATGTAAGGGAGATGGAGACTGGAATGTGTTTGCTCTCATTTTAACCACAGTCCCATTCCTATTCCTAACTATGACAGCGGAGGAAGATAGACCACCATTTATCCAAGTTGCATCAGTATTGATTTTATATCCGGTTTGTGGTTTCTTCCAATTCACAGCAATTACTGATTTTTTCCTCTTTTGAAAGATTTTAGGAATAATATTTGACCCAGTCTAGTACTTATGCTTGTCTAGATTGCCTATCAAGTGGTGAGCTGTGAAGATTTGATAGATCATATCTTTAATATCATGAAAGCATTCATCTTTGGAAAAGGATTTATTATCAAAAATTTGTTTATTCCTTCTGATCCAAAGAAACCAAGTTGTGACTAGTAAGGCAGTAGTTATAATGTTAGACTGTATCTTGGATTCAGCCATAAATGAGAGATAATATTCCACTCCGCCCTTTAAATTCCCAAAAACTGATTGTTGTAACTTTAAAAGGTTATTTACACTTTACCATACAGCAGTAGAAGAGGGGCATGAATTAAAAAAATGTTCCAACGTATCCGAATGATTCTGGCAGAGGGGACATTTAGAAGCTAAGGGGAAACCTATCCTACATAATATATTATCAAAAGGGAGCAGACCATTGAGAGCTCTCCACAAAAGTACAGACATTTTTTTTGGAATGAAAGGGGACCAAACCTTATTGAGATGCCTGATTTTTGCCCTTTTTGTCTGAAAATACAGTATGCAGACCGTATTATGAAATTCCCATCTATGGCTGGAGTCCAAACAAGCTTATCTTCATGAGAATAATCCAGTTTCACTTCCTGCAGAGGAATAAAAGTATTGGTAGCCAAATAAGGCTCCAGTTTTGGAAAGAGAGCAGCTTCGTTATTGACAGGCGCGGGCGGTCGTCGCGCCCGCGCGCCAAAAGATAATTTATAAGCCCTCAATGCTTACTTTCTACAACTAGGTAGATAGTGGCAAATCGGGGTCGTCCAAAGAGAAGAGGGATCTTCCTAAGCGTCTAAGCACACAATGGTTGATATTAGGCTAGGAGTAAATATATATACACACACATAAAAGCAATGTAAAAAGGGGGGGTTGGTTGGTTGGTTGGTTCCTAAGTTACGAAAGTAAAAAGACAAGATAACTAGCAACGTCAAGTGACTATGCTAATCATCAAACGAAACTAAAGAAAAGGGGTTTTAAACTACAAAGATAAAATGCCTTGGGGGCAACGAATATCCACTTCCACATCTAATGTAGTTCATCGAATCATTCACGCATTCCATCATATAGCATTCATGACCCAACGCTCACACACCTATCTAGCAAGTACCACAACACACACACCACAAGGAGTTCTAAGTTCATGCTCGTAGATCTCCATGCAAAGGCGCTACAGAGTTCGTCACGTTCCTACACCTAAGCAATTCAACCACACAAGCACTCCCTATGCTCAAACCACTCATGGCACACATGCAGTGAAACACACCGTCAAGAATACATAAACGCCAAACAACAAATGCTTCAAGAATGAGTTTAAATCACCTATTCAATACTTCAACTACTTGTCGTGGAGACTGAACTCCTATCCTTCTTAGTTCGTAGTTTGCGAGAGTGAGTTCGACATCTCTCGTCAAACCTCACCAATGGCTCCCGAGTCGCGACCACGACTCAAGGTGTCATTGGTGGCATTTAGCACGAAGGACCAACAAGCTTGGCAATGCCTATGACCACTACACCGTGACTAGGCATTGAACCAATTCATGCAATTACACGAGATTGGATGAACGTGCAACGCACATTCATCCGCGAGCATATGACTCTCTCGTTTGCTACACAAACGAACATGACGAAGAGTTCGACATCAATCACATTCGCCTAGCACATTGTCAACACACTAACACAATCAAAAGCTCTAATTCACACTCTCACATTACTAACAAGAACAGGGGGGAAATTAACCCAAATCCCCCAAACCCTAGCTAGCAATTAATCCAAGCATTTCATATCATCAAGCTCTCAACAACATCAATGCAATCAACAATTAACATTGAAAGCACAATAAATGCACAATAGCAAAAACATCAAATAGATAGATATAAATGAGTTCTTGCTACATAGATAGTGGAAGCTTCAATCCTTTGCTCCCAAGAACAATAACTACTCTAGAACAACAACAAAAGACATAATCAAACTAAGAGAAAGCTAAGAAAAGAAAGAAGAAGAAAAACCTAAAATTGGCGCCCAAAACCAGAGAAAACGCGGGCTGGAAAAGCTGCAAAAGAAGAGGGAAAGAGATGGTATTTATAGTGCAAAGAAAATAAAATTGATTTCTGGCCGCCCGATGGTCGCGACTCGCGACTGTGTTCGTCGCGACTCGCGACGATGCCCCGGCTCGCGATGGTGTCGCGACGGTGTCGCGACGGGAGCCAGATTTCTGCATTGTTCCTTTGTCTTCTTCATAGCCATCCCTCTCAATCTTCAAGTCTTCAACAGCTCCAAAATGGTCTTCAACGGCCTCCGGTCTTCATGTCTTCGAAGTGAGTATCCAAAAGTCTTCGAAAGTATAATCTTCAATGTCTTCCGGTCTTCGTTGCTTCCGTGTTCTTCCCTTGTCACACAAAATCCACTTAAAAGAGGTAAAAGAGTACAAAGTTGCTTTTACCTCTCCTAAGTGCATTTCAAGGTAAAACACAAGCTCTCGATAATAAAAGAGCACAAAAGTGATCCTAAATACTACAAAATAATGTGCCTAAAATGGACACATCAAACCTCCCCACACTTAAACCTTACTCGCCCTCGAGTAAGAAAAGATTTAAGCATACGGAGGAAATGGCATATCCACATCCTAAAACCCCTAAAATTACCACACAAAATGGACATATCAAACCTCCCCACACTTAAACCTTACTCGCCCTCGAGTAAGAAAAGATTCAAGCATACGGAGTAAATGATATATCCCAAAACCTAAACTAATCCCCCAATCAAAGCCTCACAAAAACTCTCAATATCAAAAATCCCAAAATAAAAGCTCACATGAGAATTTTGCGCACACACATCCCCAATCCTAAATCTAACCAAACCTACCAGTTATCAATTCACTACCCATAAAAATATTTGACAGCCCAGAATTGATATTCCCAGAATCTAATGACACAAAATGAAGCTAAAACCATAGAGGAAGTTTTAAACACATGCTTCACCTAATGCCAATATATCAACCAAAAACGAAGTAGAAAGAGATCAAGAATTTCATAACCATACTCCGTTTCCTAACCCACTAAGCTACCCAATCCCAAGAGGTCTAAAGATATTGAGCTACCCGATCCATCCGTGGGACAACCGCAACCTTATGACTCCAACGCCGGCAATTGAGTAAAATCATAGCATTTTTCAATTTCCCTCAATTTCTCTCATTTTGCCTAGGAGCTCTTTCGAGTTTTCATCCTAGCCACACATCATGTTTCTTTAGCTCACATCTCACCTTTTTCCGCACATTTTAGCCTCTCATTTTTGCCTAGGCCACCCTTTAAGGGTTTTCGACCTATCCGGGCCCCCAATGTTGCCTAAGTTGCCCTCTCGGGTTTTCAACTTAGCGGGTTTTCTTTTTCTTTTTCTTTTTCTTTTTTTTTCTTTTCCTTTTTCCAATTTTTTTTTCTTTTTGTTTTTCTATTTTTTTTTCTCATGTTTTTCCAATGAAAAGTAGCAAAAAGCATTCCAAAACAATGTAGCATGCATATGAGTCCTCTAACCCCTCCCCACACTTAAAACATTACATTGCCCTCAATGTAAACACGTAAGGCAAGAAGAATAAAAATCAAGGTAAGGGAGTTAGAGTGACACCCGTATCTCCGCAAATTCGCCGGTGATATGGCGATATCCAAGTACTTGGATGGTCCCGAGATAGGTTTCGGAACCGAAAGGGTGAGCAAAAATGCCGTAGAAGAACTCACCCCTCGAGAAAAGCATTTTCTCCATGGCGCCGTTTGATCAAGACTACACCACGAAGAACACATTAAACTCACAAGTACATAAGGATATGTAATACTAGGTTTAGCATCAAGAGTTAATAACCATAGTATTGTCAAAGAACAACCAATCAACCCTCAATCACCACTATAAGATTATGCATGAAAAATATCTAACATATATTGACATGTATACAAGCATCATTATAGGATAAGAACTTACGATCACAATGATGTAGTCGGCATACTACAATCAATAAATGTACAATAAAGATGCAAGAATGTTCATATGCCAATATATGTAGGATGGTGGAAGAAATGAGAGGTATGTGATGTTCTTGGGAGTGTTGGTTGGAGAAGAAGGAAGGATCATGCAATGTTTAAAATCATTTGGAAACTTGGAAGCTTGGAAATTTGAAATCCGGGCTCAAAAAATTTTCAAAAATTACTGAGCACGTCGCGACTCGCGACGAGGTTCGTCGCGACTCGCGACGAGCCTCGCGACGTCATCGCGACGTGCGGAAAGTACAGCCCGGGAGCTCAAAATGATCTGAGCTCGTCGCGACTCGCGACGAAGGGTGTCGCGACTCGCGACGAGCCTCGCGAAGTCATCGCGACTCGCGGAAAGTGGAGTCCAGGAGCTCAAAATTTTCTGAGCTCGTCGCGACTCGCGACAGTGTTGGTCGCGACTCGCGACGAGCCTCGCGAAGTCATCGCGACTCGCGGAAAGTGGAGTCCGGGAGCTCAAAATTTTCTGAGCTCGTCGTGACTCGCGACGGTGTTGGTCGCGACTCGCGACGAGCCTCGTGAAGTCATCGCGACTCGCGGAAAGTTGGCGCTGGGAGTGGATTTTGCTCCCCTGTTCGTCGCGACTCGCGACGAAGCCCATCGCGACTCGCGACGGCAGGGTATCCCAGGCTTAAAATTTTTTTCTGTTTTCTTACCAACTGTCCAAGCTTGCTTCCCTCGTTTATTGATCTCGTTCCTTCATCTCCTTCATTGAAATGCACTTCATGTTGCTACAAAATCATAGAAAAACATGCCATAAAAAGAACAAAACAAAACAACAAAAACTAAGAAACAAAAAATAAGAAACAAAAACTAAAAGAAATGCCGAATTCATTTAACGTCGTCGGCACGACGAAGCTCCGTATTTTTAAGGTCGTCGGCACGACCCTAATGTTATCCGTATGGTGAAGGCTTGAAGCTCTTCACCATGAGCATCCAAAATAAGAGAGGTGGGGGCACAAAACTTCGAAGAGGAAAGTCTTGTGGAGGTGGAGATGGTTCAAAGGGAATTAAGTGGTTAGGGAGCTTGGGATAGTCTTTTGGCTCCTCTCTCGTTTCCCTCAAAACTTCCGAAAATATTAGAGTTGGTTCACTAGGTGGGAGAAGGGGTGACAATGCTAATGGATAATGTAGCACTATCACCTCTTCCTCCATTTTTCTATCCTCTACAACCAACTCCTCATCCCTTTCAAACTCAAAATCATTTTTATTGGTGACTTCACTCACCGAATCATCGAGTTCAAGTTGGGATGGTGTGTTTTCGGAATCACGAGCTTCCATGCGGGCCAATACCTCTAATATGTTCTTCACATGCCCCTCAATGGCCTCAACACTAGAGGAGAGCTGGGTATCCGGCTCCTCACTAGTAATGGAGTTCAAGTTTGCTATGGTATTTAAGACATCCTCACGTGTCAAACTTGAACTTCCTTGTTGGGCTTGGTTTTGGGGTATGCTATAGGGTGGTGATGGCCAACTAGGTTGCTCGTAATATTGGTTTTCCGGCTCATTCTCATACCACAAATCCAGACTACCATTCCATTCCGGATTGTAAGAGTTGTGGTATGGATAGCATTCCTGAGCTTCTTGCCCTTGAAAACCAATATCTCCTACCTCTGGATAGCACTCTTCATAGTACCCATGGTTTTGGAAACCAAGGGTTCTTTCTCGGTCATCGTGATGTTCCCACAACAAATGGCAAGATTCGGTAGGATGGTCAAAATGACACATCCTACAAAACCTTGCTTGTTGAGCCTCTCTTCTCATCATGAGTTCCCTCAAGGTGAGACGCTCCATTAAAATTTTTTTTTTTTTTTCAAAAGTTTGGAATCATAGTGCAAGGATTCTCGATAAAATAAATTACCAAGAACTCGAGCAATACCTACTCCGAACAAAAACAACCACCAAGTAGTGGAAAATAAAAGCAACTAGCTAATACACAACTAAATACACCTAAATACTTAGGAATAAACGCCTCTTCCCCGGCAACGGCGCCATTTTGACAGGCGCGGGCGGTCGTCGCGCCCGCACGCCAAAAGATAATTTATAAGCCCTCAATGCTTACTTTCTACAACTAGGTAGATAGTGGCAAATCGGGGACGTTCAAAGAGAAGAGGGATCTTCCTAAGCGTCTAAGCAAACAATGGTTGATATTAGGCTAGGAGTAAATATATATACACACACATAAAAGCAATGTAAAAAGGGGGGGTTGGTTGGTTGGTTGGTTCCTAAGTTACGAAAGTAAAAAGACAAGATAACTAGCAACGTCAAGTGACTATGCTAATCATCAAACGAAAATAAAGAAAGGGGGTTTTAAACTACAAAGATAAAATGCCTTGGGGGCAACGAATATCCACTTCCACATCTAATGTAGTTCATCGAATCATTCACGCATTCCATCATATAGCATTCATGACCCAACGCTCACACACCCATCTAGCAAGTACCACAACACACACACCACAAGGAGTTCTAAGTTCATGCTCGTAGATCTCCATGCAAAGGCGCTACAGAGTTCGTCACGTTCCTACACCTAAGCAATTCAACCACACAAGCACTCCCTATGCTCAAACCACTCATGGCACACATGCAGTGAAACACACCGTCAAGAATACATAAACGCCAAACAACAAATGCTTCAAGAATGAGTTTAAATCACCTATTCAATACTTCAACTACTTGTCGTGGAGACTGAACTCCTATCCTTCTTAGTTCGTAGTTTGCGAGAGTGAGTTCGACATCTCTCATCAAACCTCACCAATGGCTCCCGAGTCGCGACCACGACTCAAGGTGTCATTGGTGGCATTTAGCACGAAGGACCAACAAGCTTGGCAATGCCTATGACCACTACACCGTGACTAGGCATTGAACCAATTCATGCAATTACACGAGATTGGATGAACGTGCAACGCACATTCATCCGCGAGCATATGACTCTCTCGTTTGCTACACAAACGAACATGACGAAGAGTTCGACATCAATCACATTCGCCTAGCACATTGTCAACACACTAACACAATCAAAAGCTCTAATTCACACTCTCACATTACTAACAAGAACAGGGGGGAAATTAACCCAAATCCCCCAAACCCTAGCTAGCAATTAATCCAAGCATTTCATATCATCAAGCTCTCAACAACATCAATGCAATCAACAATTAACATTCAAAGCACAATAAATGCACAATAGCAAAAACATCAAATAGATAGATATAAATGAGTTCTTGCTACATAGATAGTGGAAGCTTCAATCCTTTGCTCCCAAGAACAAGAACTACTCTAGAACAACAACAAAAGACATAATCAAACTAAGAGAAAGCTAAGAAAAGAAAGAAGAAGAAAAACCTAAAATTGGCGCCCAAAACCAGAGAAAACGCGGGCTGGAAAAGCTGCAGAAGAAGAGGGAAAGAGATGGTATTTATAGTGCAAAGAAAATAAAATTGATTTCTGGCCGCCCGATGGTCGCGACTCGCGACTGTGTTCGTCGCGACTCGCGACGATGCCCCGGCTCGCGATGGTGTCGCGACGGTGTCGCGACGGGAGCCAGATTTCTGCATTGTTCCTTTGTCTTCTTCATAGCCATCCCTCTCAATCTTCAAGTCTTCAACAGCTCCAAAATGGTCTTCAACGGCCTCCGGTCTTCATGTCTTCGAAGTGAGTATCCAAAAGTCTTCGAAAGTATAATCTTCAATGTCTTCCGGTCTTCGTTGCTTCCGTGTTCTTCCCTTGTCACACAAAATCCACTTAAAAGAGGTAAAAGAGTACAAAGTTGCTTTTACCTCTCCTAAGTGCATTTCAAGGTAAAACACAAGCTCTCGATAATAAAAGAGCACAAAAGTGATCCTAAATACTACAAAATAATGTGCCTAAAATGGACACATCAAACCTCCCCACACTTAAACCTTACTCGCCCTCGAGTAAGAAAAGATTTAAGCATACGGAGGAAATGGCATATCCACATCCTAAAACCCCTAAAATTACCACACAAAATGGACATATCAAACCTCCCCACACTTAAACCTTACTCGCCCTCGAGTAAGAAAAGATTCAAGCATACGGAGTAAATGATATATCCCAAAACCTAAACTAATCCCCCAATCAAAGCCTCACAAAAACTCTCAATATCAAAAATCCCAAAATAAAAGCTCACATGAGAATTTTGCGCACACACATCCCCAATCCTAAATCTAACCAAACCTACCAGTTATCAATTCACTACCCATAAAAATATTTGACAGCCCAGAATTGATATTCCCAGAATCCAATGACACAAAATGAAGCTAAAACCATAGAGGAAGTTTTAAACACATGCTTCACCTAATGCCAATATATCAACCAAAAACGAAGTAGAAAGAGATCAAGAATTTCATAACCATACTCCGTTTCTTAACCCACTAAGCTACCCAATCCCAAGAGGTCTAAAGATATTGAGCTACCCGATCCATCCGTGTGACAACCGCAACCTTATGACTCCAACGCCGGCAATTGAGTAAAATCATAGCATTTTTCAATTTCCCTCAATTTCTCTCATTTTGCCTAGGAGCTCTTTCGAGTTTTCATCCTAGCCACACATCATGTTTCTTTAGCTCACATCTCACCTTTTTCCGCACATTTTAGCCTCTCATTTTTGCCTAGGCCGCCCTTTAAGGGTTTTCGACCTATCCGGGCCCCCAATGTTGCCTAAGTTGCCCTCTCGGGTTTTCAACTTAGCGGGTTTTCTTTTTCTTTTTCTTTTTATTTTTTTTTCTTTTCCTTTTTCCAATTTTTTTCCTTTTTGTTTTTCTATTTTTTTTTCTCATGTTTTTCCAATGAAAAGTAGCAAAAAGCATTCCAAAACAATGTAGCATGCATATGAGTCCTCTAACCCCTCCCCACACTTAAAACATTACATTGCCCTCAATGTAAACACGTAAGGCAAGAAGAATAAAAATCAAGGTAAGGGAGTTAGAGTGACACCCGTATCTCCGCAAATTCGCCGGTGATATGGCGATATCCAAGTACTTGGATGGTCCCGAGATAGGTTTCGGAACCGAAAGGGTGAGCAAAAATGCCGTAGAAGAACTCACCCCTCGAGAAAAGCATTTTCTCCATGGCGCCGTTTGATCAAGACTACACCACGAAGAACACATTAAACTCACAAGTACATAAGGATATGTAATACTAGGTTTAGCATCAAGAGTTAATAACCATAGTATTGTCAAAGAACAACCAATCAACCCTCAATCACCACTATAAGATTATGCATGAAAAATATCTAACATATATTGACATGTATACAAGCATCGTTATAGGATAAGAACTTACGATCACAATGATGTAGTCGGCATACTACAATCAATAAATGTACAATAAAGATGCAAGAATGTTCATATGCCAATATATGTAGGATGGTGGAAGAAATGAGAGGTATGTGATGTTCTTGGGAGTGTTGGTTGGAGAAGAAGGAAGGATCATGCAATGTTTAAAATCATTTGGAAACTTGGAAGCTTGGAAATTTGAAATCCGGGCTCAAAAAATTTTCAAAAATTACTGAGCACGTCGCGACTCGCGACGAGGTTCGTCGCGACTCGCGACGAGCCTCGCGACGTCATCGCGACGCGCGGAAAGTACAGCCCGGGAGCTCAAAATGATCTGAGCTCGTCGCGACTCGCGACGAAGGGTGTCGCGACTCGCGACGAGCCTCGCGAAGTCATCGCGACTCGCGGAAAGTGGAGTCCGGGAGCTCAAAATTTTCTGAGCTCGTCGCGACTCGCGACGGTGTTGGTCGCGACTCGCGACGAGCCTCGCGAAGTCATCGCGACTCGCGGAAAGTGGAGTCCAGGAGCTCAAAATTTTCTGAGCTCGTCGTGACTCGCGATGGTGTTGGTCGTGACTCGCGACGAGCCTCGCGAAGTCATCGCGATTCGCAGAAAGTTGGCGCTGGGAGTGGATTTTACTCCCCTGTTCGTCGCGACTCGCGACGAAGCCCATCGCGACTCGCGACGGCAGGGTATCCCAGGCTTAAAATATTTTTCTGTTTTCTTACCAACTGTCCAAGCTTGCTTCCCTCGTTTATTGATCTCGTTCCTTCATCTCCTTCATTGAAATGCACTTCATGGTGCTACAAAATCATAGAAAAACATGCCATAAAAAGAACAAAACAAAACAACAAAAACTAAGAAACAAAAAATAAGAAACAAAAACTAAAAGAAATGCCGAATTTATTTAACGTCGTCGGCACGACGAAGCTCCGTATTTTTAAGGTCATCGGCACGACCCTAATGTTATCCGTATGGTGAAGGCTTGAAGCTCTTCACCATGAGCATCCAAAATAAGAGAGGTGGGGGCACAAAACTTCCAAGAGGAAAGTCTTGTGGAGGTGGAGATGGTTCAAAGGGAATTAAGTGGTTAGGGAGCTTGGGATAGTCTTTTGGCTCCTCTCTCATTTCCCTCAAAACTTCCGAAAATATTAGAGTTGGTTCACTAGGTGGGAGAAGGGGTGACAATGCTAATGGATAATGTAGCACTATCACCTCTTCCTCCATTTTTCTATCCTCTACAACCAACTCCTCATCCCTTTCAAACTCAAAATCATTTTTATTGGTGACTTCACTCACCGAATCATCGAGTTCAAGTTGGGATGGTGTGTTTTCGGAATCACGAGCTTCCATGCGGGCCAATACCTCTAATATGTTCTTCACATGCCCCTCAATGGCCTCAACACTAGAGGAGAGCTGGGTATCCGGCTCCTCACTAGTAAAGGAGTTCAAGTTTGCTATGGTATTTAAGACATCCTCACGTGTCAAACTTGAACTTCCTTGTTGGGCTTGGTTTTGGGTTATGCTATAGGGTGGTGATGGCCAACTAGGTTGCTCGTAATATTGGTTTTCCGGCTCATTCTCATACCACAAATCCGGACTACCATTCCATTCCGGATTGTAAGAGTTGTGGTATGGATAGCATTCCTGAGCTTCTTGCCCTTGAAAACCAATATCTCCTACCTCTGGATAGCACTCTTCATGGTACCCATGGTTTTGGAAACCAAGGGTTCTTTCTCGGTCATCGTGATGTTCCCACAACAAATGGCAAGATTCGGTAGGATGGTCAAAATGACACATCCTACAAAACCTTGCTTGTTGAGCCTCTCTTCTCATCATGAGTTCCCTCAAGGTGAGACGCTCCATTAAAAATTTTTTTTTTTTCAAAAGTTCGGAATCATAGTGCAAGGATTCTCGATAAAATAAATTACCAAGAACTCGAGGAATACCTACTCCGAACAAAAACAACCACCAACTAGTGGAAAATAAAAGCAACTAGCTAATACACAACCAAATACACCTAAATACTTAGGAATAAACGCCTCTTCCCCGGCAACGGCGCCATTTTGACAGGCGCGAGCGGTCGTCGCTCCCGCACGCCAAAAGATAATTTATAAGCCCTCAATGCTTACTTTCTACAACTAGGTAGATAGTGGCAAATCGGGGTCGTCCAAAGAGAAGAGGGATCTTCCTAAGCGTCTAAGCACACAATGGTTGATATTAGGCTAGGAGTAAATATATATACACACACATAAAAGCAATGTAAAAAGGGGGGGTTGGTTGGTTGGTTGGTTCCTAAGTTACGAAAGTAAAAAGACAAGATAACTAGCAACGTCAAGTGACTATGCTAATCATCAAACGAAACTAAAGAAAGGGGGTTTTAAACTACAAAGATAAAATGCCTTGGGGGCAACGAATATCCACTTCCACATCTAATGTAGTTCATCGAATCATTCACGCATTCCATCATATAGCATTCATGACCCAACGCTCACACACCCATCTAGCAAGTACCACAACACACACACCACAAGGAGTTCTAAGTTCATGCTCGTAGATCTCCATGCAAAGGCGCTACAGAGTTCGTCACGTTCCTACACCTAAGCAATTCAACCACACAAGCACTCCCTATGCTCAAACCACTCATGGCACACATGCAGTGAAACACACCGTCAAGAATACATAAACGCCAAACAACAAATGCTTCAAGAATGAGTTTAAATCACCTATTCAATACTTCAACTACTTGTCGTGGAGACTAACTCCTATCCTTCTTAGTTCGTAGTTTGCGAGAGTGAGTTCGACATCTCTCGTCAAACCTCACCAATGGCTCCCGAGTCGCGACCACGACTCAAGGTGTCATTGGTGGCATTTAGCACGAAGGACCAACAAGCTTGGCAATGCCTATGACCACTACACCGTGACTAGGCATTGAACCAATTCATGCAATTACACGAGATTGGATGAACGTGCAACGCACATTCATCCGCGAGCATATGACTCTCTCGTTTGCTACACAAACGAACATGACGAAGAGTTCGACATCAATCACATTCGCCTAGCACATTGTCAACACACTAACACAATCAAAAGCTCTAATTCACACTCTCACATTACTAACAAGAACAGGGGGGAAATTAACCCAAATCCCCTAAACCCTAGCTAGCAATTAATCCAAGCATTTCATATCATCAAGCTCTCAACAACATCAATGCAATCAACAATTAACATTCAAAGCACAATAAATGCACAATAGCAAAAACATCAAATAGATAGATATAAATGAGTTCTTGCTACATAGATAGTGGAAGCTTCAATCCTTTGCTCCCAAGAACAAGAACTACTCTAGAACAACAACAAAAGACATAATCAAACTAAGAGAAAGCTAAGAAAAGAAAGAAGAAGAAAAACCTAAAATTGGCACCCAAAACCAGAGAAAACGCGGGCTGGAAAAGCTGCAGAAGAAGAGGGAAAGAGATGGTATTTATAGTGCAAAGAAAATAAAATTGATTTCTGGCCGCCCGATGGTCGCGACTCGCGACTGTGTTCGTCGCGACTCACAACGATGCCCCGGCTCGCGATGGTGTCGCGACGGTGTCGCGACGGGGGCCAGATTTCTGCATTGTTCCTTTATCTTCTTCATAGCCATCCCTCTCAATCTTCAAGTCTTCAACAGCTCCAAAATGGTCTTCAACGGCCTCCGGTCTTCATGTCTTCGAAGTGAGTATCCAAAAGTCTTCGAAAGTATAATCTTCAATGTCTTCCGGTCTTCGTTGCTTCCGTGTTCTTCCCTTATCACACAAAATCCACTTAAAAGAGGTAAAAGAGTACAAAGTTGCTTTTACCTCTCCTAAGTACATTTCAAGGTAAAACACAAGCTCTCGATAATAAAAGAGCACAAAAGTGATCCTAAATACTACTAAATAATGCGCCTAAAATGGACACATCAGTTATTGATAAAAGGCCTGAGAGAGATATCCACGAAGGGAATGTTCATCTCAATGGGCCATTTATAACACAAAGCTCCTTCACCTGTCCAATTAGCATTCCAGAAAGAACAATCACCAATACCATAAATTACTCTAGAAAAACTGTTTGCCTTAGCAGTTATTTTACATATTCTGGACCATGTGTGAGATTTTTTATAAGAGATAGGGAGTGACCATAAAATAGATGACCACTGAGTTTTTTTTTTTGCAGTTTCCACCAAAGTTTACATGAAAAAGCATCAACTATGGCTGATAAATCCCTAACACCTACTCCATTTTCTTCTACAGGTAGACTCATTTTTTTCCAAGATTTCCATTTTTTCTTTTAGAGTTTTCACTGTTACCCCAAAATAGACCGGAGGCAGTTTTCTCCATTTTTTTCAAAACTATCTTTGGAGGACTTAGAACAGCAAAAATATGTGTAGGAATTGAAAGAAAGCAATGATTAATCAGTATGATCTTACCAGTAGTAGTTAGCCATCTATTCTTCCAGTTATTAATTGATTTCTCCATTCTTTCCAGTATAGGTTGGTAATGTACCTGTAAATTTCGACCAGAAAAATAGGGACTCCTAAATATTTGAAAGGGAAGGAACCTTTCTCCATTCCCAGAATCCTTCTAACAGATTGGACTGTTGCTAAAGGAGTTTTGTGGGTAACAAAGAATTCAGATTTAGCAAAATTGACCTTTTGACCTGAGGTTTGTTCATATGCTAGCAAAAAAATTTTAAACCTCTTTAAATTTGTAGGATTAGTATTCAAAAAAATAGCTGTATCATCTGCATACATAAGGTGGGAAACGGGGGAACAAGAAAGAGGGAGGCCAAAATATTGGAGGTATCCTATGCTGAACATTTTCTTTAATCCTCTAGAAAAAGCTTCAGACAATAAATTGTACAGAAAAGGAGAAAGTGGATCTCCTTGTTTAATTCCCCTAGAGGATGAAAAGAAACCTGAAGTAACTCCATTGATTAAAACTGAAAAGTGATCAGCAGCTAT
Source organism: Rubia yunnanensis (assembly GCA_037428765.1). Classification (NCBI taxonomy): domain Eukaryota; kingdom Viridiplantae; phylum Streptophyta; class Magnoliopsida; order Gentianales; family Rubiaceae; genus Rubia; species Rubia yunnanensis. The sequence goes on from CM075066.1 coordinate 62,153,460, forward strand.
ATTATGCATGATGATTTTAACTAATTTGCTATGAAAACCAAAATGGAGAAGGATGGAGTTCAGAAATGACCATGAAACCCTATCAAAAGCCTTTTGCATATCTAGTTTAACTATCAAATTTGAAGCCTTTGATTTTCTAGACAGAATTCTGGTCATCTTCTGCATTTGGATGACATTATCAGAAATATCCCTTCCTTTAATAAAAGTACTCTGCTCAGGGGAAATCAGTAATTGCATAAGTGGTTTGATCCTTTCCATTAGCAATTTAGAAAGTACTTTATTCACAAAATTAGATAGGCTAATGGGTCTGAAATCAGAGAAAGAGATTGGGATTGGTTTTTTGGGGATTAAGGTAAGCCAGGTACTAGAGATGGCTTTTGGGATATTGCCATTACATATGAAATCATTTGCTGCTTCTAAAAGGTCAGCTTTAATTGTTTCCCAGAATGAGGTGTAAAATTCACCAGAGAATCCATCTGAACCAGGGGCACTAGATTTGTTTAAATCGAAAACTACAAATTTGAGTTCCTGGATATTGAAAGGTTGAAGCTGAAGGTGATTTTATTGCTCCGTGATTACTTTAGGAATTTCTTTTAGAAAATGGTATAGGTACGTTCCCATTTTTTGAGAATCATCCTCATTAAGTAATTCCTTAAAAAATCGGACTCCTTCTTCTTTAATCAAATTTGGTTCAGATATCCAGTTCCCATTACCATCTTTAATTTTACTAAGTCTTGATCTAGCTCTCCTTTCTCTGATGGTGTGGTGAAAATAACTAGTATTTGCATCCCCATGTTTGAGCCAATTAAGCCTAGCCTTTAGCTTTAAAAAAAATATTTTTTTCTTTCTGGGATCTCAGAAGTAAGGCTTTTGACCTAATAAGTTCGTCTAGATCTGATTCATCTTGTGATTGTTGGAATTTTATTTCCAGTTCATTGACTTTTGTCTCAGCTTCTAGCAAATTTTGATTAACATTTCCAAAGTTGTTTTTATTCCATTCTTTAATGTCAATCTTCAGCCTCTTAAGTTTATACACCAGCCTATACATCCCACGTAGAGGGGATATTTGGTTCCAGTTTGAGATAACTAAATACTGAAAATCCTGTCTATTTGACCACATATCTTGATATCTAAAAGGCCTTGGTACTAATTCTTCTGCAGATTGAACAGAAAGGAGTAAAGGAGAGTGATCCGATGTCATTCTATTTAGCACTTGAATTGAGCTATTAGGAAATAGTTCCAACTAGTCTAAATTACTAATTCCCCTATCAATTCTTTGGAATAGTAGGTCCTTGCATTTATTCCTGTATCTATTATTACTCCAAGTGAAAGAATTTCCTACCGTAGGGATTTCATGCAAGTTCATGTTATTTATAAAATCATTAAACTGATTCATGCTTCTTTTGGGTATGGATTTTCTTCCCTTATATTCAGTAACAGAAGCAACAGTATTGAAATCCCCTATGTATATGGAGGGTTCGAGGGATGGTGTTTTTAAATCATTCCATAAAGCTTCCCTCGTTTGTCTGCTAACACTAGCATAGATAAAAAAAGTAGTTCCAACTAACAGATGTAGAATTATCAGAGATCTGGCCTGTATAAATTGGTCTGATTCTTTTAGACTGACTATACTAAAAGCATGGTTCCATAATATCCAAATTTTTGCATTCTGGGCAGGGAGAGAATATTTGTAACCTAGTTCACGCATCAAAGTGTTTAAATTCTGTTTATCATGCCATGGTTCAATCAGACATAAAATATCAATCTTATGAGTCAATTTAAGGGCCTTTAATCTATCCAATGATGTTCCATAACCTCTAACATTCCAGACTAATATATTCCCTATAATGGTGTATTTTATCATTTAAAACCTATAGGGGTTGCTTTATGTGAGGATCTGAGTTTCCTAAGTTTCGTAGCTGAGACCTTACTATTTTTTCCAAACTTATTCTCACTATTCTCCATATTATCTAAAGCTGATCTCAGTTCGGGTGAGCTTACCTTTGTCTGAGTGCTTTGGTCTTCGTTTGTGCTCTGTTCTGTTGAGGTAGGATCTCCATTCTTTTCCCCATCAAGTAAGTCTTCGGGTATTTTGGTTGCTGGAGTGAATTCCTGATCCGAGTGACCTACCTGTTGCTCGTTTTCAGAAGTGGACAGTTTTACTGCTGAGGTTACGATCTTGTCAGCTGTTGTAGGGTGCACAAATGCTTCCTGTGATTCCAGAGTTTCGTGGAAAATCTCTACTACTTCACCTTCCTGATCTTCTTCCTGTAGAGCATCTAAAGTTTGGAAAGCATTTGATATTGTGACAGTGTTATTTATACTTAAATCTTCCTGAATAGGAGATAGAACAGCCTGTTGATTCTTTTTTCTCCAGAAAAAAGTAGAGATTGGTTTAGAAATGTCATCCAAAGAGTAAAAAGTAGCATTTCTTTTCGAGTGACTAACATTGAAAGAGTTAAAATTATTATCATGCTGGAAACCTAAAGTCTTTTTTTGTGTTTGAAAATCAAATTCTTTTTGAGAAACAGATAGAGTTGATGATCCCTCTACATCTAGTGCTACTTTAGAGGGTGATCCTAAAACTTTCTGAGAGTCAACATTGGCTGGGACTTTTCTTTCCTTGTTCACATTTACCACTGGTGTGATAGTTTTCTTTTTTCTCAGTTCTGGATGCAAAAAATTACAGTTTGCCTGACGATGACCAATTATCCTACATTGAGTACAGTATGAAGGCAATTCCTCATATTCTATAGGGTAGTCTGCTACTTTGTTACCTATTCCTACCACAATTGTAGATGGGAGCTGAGACAATAGATCAACCTCAACACATACTTTAATGGCAGAGGGTCTAGTAAGGGCACTTGTAGCTGCATCAATTTTTAGATATCTACCTATCTGACTACTCATACCAATAATTGCCGAGGTATTGTAAAAGTGAATAGTTAGTTGATGAATTGTTACCCAGGCTGGAACAATGGAGGATTCTGCAACTGGAGAGAAATCCGGAGACCATTTCTGTACCTTCATGACCGCGCCTTGAATCATCCATTATCCCTTCATCCAGCATCTCTGATAATCCTCGCAATCCTGAAATCTAATTAGGACATGGCGGTAATCAATAGAGCCTAATTGAAATTTTGATTTGAAGCCAATAGATTTAAAAGCAGATTGTAAAAGCTCCATTGGTGGTTTCCCTCTGTTGAACTTGCCGACCAGGGCGTTCTGATAGTGTAAAGCCAGAAGATTGCCTTCTTCCGGAGGGAGGATATAGGCAATCTTGCCCTTATATTGTGTGATAGGATGTAAATTGGGCGTATCAGGTAGAGATGAGAAAAGCGGGGAGGGTTTAGCTTTTAGGGCTTGGAGGAAGCTTTTTCTATTCGCAGTGGGAGTATCTGGATTTGGGTTTGGCGTTGGCAACGCCATGATCGGCAGCCAATACAGTGTACGTGACCGTTATCAGTAGAGATGGTAAACAGAGAAGAAGAAAGGAGGCTAGGTGTGTGTTTCGCACGTTTTATCGCACACAGATAAGATGTTCCGACTTGAGAACCATAAAGTTTACTATACCCCCCTTATTTCACTAGTTTACACTCTTATACATATATGGACGTAGAATATTAAATTTTAATTTATTTGAAAAATGAAAAAAAACACCATTACAGTGATCACACTACTTCATTAAAAATCCAGTGGGAACAAAGAGTATAGTGTTCTTCATGATGTCTTCAGTTCGTCAACAATTTTGAATAATGAATCCAGGATGTCGATGGTGACTCCTTTTTCAATTCTTTATCATAAAGGCGATCAATCAAAGCATTTAAAACAACATCCCTAAGTTTAGTCCTTGACCTAGTTATCGGTCCCGTCTTGTCACTTAGAGAATCTAGAACATATCCTTTAAATGTTTGGTCAAGCCATGGAATGTCTTCATTTAAGGTGGTAGGCATCTTGGCATCTCCATCATTCCCTCTGTGGTTTAAAGGTCTTGCCCTCGAAACTGAATCATCTTTAAAGGTAAATGGAGATAAATTAGCAACATTGAAGGTCGGACTAGCACCATAATGATTTGGTAACTTATTCTTGTAAGCATTGTCATTCACACGATCCAACACTTTAAAAGGGCCATCTCCACGTTGACTTAGCTTAGATTTTTGAGAATTTGGAAACCTCTCTTTCCGCAGATGAACCCAAACATAATCTCCCACGTTAAACCTCATCAACTTGTGGCTTTGATTAGCTTTATCAGCATTCTATGCATTTGTCCGTTCAATTTTCATGTGCGCATTCTTATGGATTTTCTTCACAAAATCATCTTTCTTTTCTCCATCAAGGTTTTTAACCTGTTTAAAATTCAAAGGAAGTAGATCAAGAGGTGTAATAGGAAGAAACCCATAAACAATTTCAAATGGAGATAAAGTAGTAGAATGAATAGTGTGATTGTAAGAAAACTCTACAATCGGAATGCATTTTTCCAAACTCTTTAAGTTCATCTGAACTAGTGCACGCAAGAGAGCCCCTAGGGTGTGATTGGTCACTTCTGTTTGTCCATCAGTTTGAGGATGACTGGCACTCGAAAACAACAACTTTGTCCCCTAACTTGCACTACAAGATATTCCAGAAGTAGGACAAAAATTTAACATCGCGATCAGAGACAATAGACGTAGGAATGCCATGTAACTGAACTATCTCCTTAAAATATAGATCTGTAATATGCTTTGCATCATCTATCTTCCTACAAGGAATAAAATGTGTCATTTTCAAAAATCTATCCACAACCACAAAGATGGAATCATTACCTGACTGAGATCGTGATAAACCTAGGACAAAATCATGGAAATATCAACAAAAGGATGTGTAAGAACAGGTAATGGAGTATAAAGTCCATGAGGCTTAGTTTTAGACTTAGCCTTCAAGCAATCAAGACAATTCCTACAAACTCTCAAAATAGCAAGTTCCATTTTCGGCCAATAGAAGTGTTCTTGCGACAAACTATAAGTTTTAAATGCACCAAAATGTCCCATTAAACCACCTGAATGAGCTTCTCTAACAAGTAATTCACGCATAGACATTGAGGAATACATAACCTCTTATTCATAAACAAGAAACCACCATGCCAAAAAAACTTCTCATAAGCACTATTTTTGCATGCAGCATAAATAGATGAAAAATCAGAATCAGGCACATACGAATCTCGCACGAATGAAAACCCTAACATAATGCATTCCAATCGTGTAAGTAAAACATATCTACGACTCAAAGCATCAGCAACAACAATTTCTTTACCCTTTTCGTAACGTAGCACATAAGGAAAAGATTCAATGAAACTAGACCATTTAGCATGACGCTTATTCAACTTCATCTGACTCTTCAAGTATTTCAAGGATACATGATCACTATGAATGACAAATTCTTTATGCAATAAATAATGTTGCCAACTTTCTAATGCACGTACAATTGCATAAAATTCTTTATCATACACATGATAGTTTAGACCACCGCAATTTAGCTTTTCACTGAAGTAAGCTATAGGTCGATTCTCTTGCATCAAAACAGCACCAATACCAACACAAGAAGCATCACAATGAATCTCAAAAGTAAAATTAAAATCAGGTAAGGTAAGAATATGAGCATCACATAATCTTACTTTCAATTCATTAAATGCATTCTCTTGACTCTCAGTTCAAAAAAATCACATCCTTTTTAACTAGTTCATTTAGAGGTGCAACAATAGATGAGAAATCACGCACAAACCATCTATAAAATCTAGCTAAACCATGAAAAGAACATGCCTGGTTGGCATTAGTGGGTCTCGGCCAGGTCTTAATGGCCTCAATTTTGGTTTTGTCAACTTTTATGCCCTCTTTAGAGACCAAAAACCAAGAAACACCACTTCTAAAGCACAAAATGTGCAATTCTTGATGTTTGCATACAAACAAGATTCACAGATTGCAACAAGAACCATTTTAACATGCTTAATATGCTCATCAGTCGACTTAGAATAAATCAATATATCATCAAAATGGAACACAACAAACCAACCAATAAACTTTCTTAAGAAATGATTCATCAACTGCATAAAAGTACTAGGTGCATTAGTTAAACCGAAAGGCATAACAATCCATTCATACAACCCAAACTTAGTCTTAAATGCAGTTTTCCATTCATCCCCCTCATTAATTCGAATCTATTGATAACCTTGAGTAAAATCAATCTTAGTATAAATCACAGATCCATGCAAATCTTCAAGTATATTATCCAACCTATGGATATGATGGCGATACTTAATGCTAATGTTGTTAATAGCACGACAATCAATGCACATACAACAAGTTTTATCTTTATTAGGAACTAAAATGCGAGCACAACACAAGGAGATAGGGATTCTTGCATATAACCTTTCATAAGTAAGTCATCAACTTGTCATTGTAGTTCCTATGTCTCCTCAGGGTTTGCTTTATACGCTAGACGGTTTTAGATAACCGAACATGGAATCAAGACAATTTGGTGGTTAATACCTCGCAAAGGTGGTTAACCCATAGGTAAGGCTTCATAAAGACATCCTCAAATTCCAGTATCATCTGAGCAAACTGTGGAGGAACATGCATAGGAATATCACACTGGCAAAGTAGCTCTATTTAAAATGCATGATAAGCACATAAGAATGATTAACAAAAGCACAATTCACATCCCTAATCGATGCATAAAACAATCTACCCGAATCATTAGGAAGTTTATGTCTCATCATGTAAATCAATGGCAAAGGATTAATATGTGAAGATAGGATTTTACGCGGCTTATCATAATCATTCTTAGACTTACATGGATTACCTGGGACAGCCTCCCTTGATTTTTGGTCGAAATTATTAAGGTTTTTGCCTCCATTTTACACCTTGTGGCCGATCTACTTCAAGCCCTGGCTAGGGTTTTGGTCGGCCATTTTCACATCAGTCGCAAACTTCTCTTTGTCAACTTTCATGCGTCTCTGTGCCTCTAAAAATTCCACTGAAGATAATGGAACCAAAGTATACATTGTTCTATCCTTAATCACAGTATTGTTTTTAGTGTAACCATCATACATAGATTTACGATCACACTGCCAAGGTCTCCCTAACAAAATATAACTAGCTTCTATAGGTATAACATCACATAAGATAGAATAATGGTAATTTCCAATCTTAAAGTTAATCATGCATTGTTTGTTAACCCTAATTTCACCACTACCATTTAACCGAATAAGTTTATATGGTGATGGATGAGTAGCCACAGGCAAAGACAATGATTTAACAAGAAGACTAGACACGGTAGTAGCAGAAGAACAACCATCAATAATTAGTAAACAATTCTTATCTTTCACAAGGCAACGGGTATGAAAAATGTAATCCTTTGTTCCTGTGTTTTGGCCATTTGAGATTTGAGAACTCTTAACGACACGAAGTTACCTTGTGTTTCTGGACCTTGTTCACCCTTATCATTTATGATGATCTCTTCATCTACTTGTTCTTCACCACTTTCAAACAATGGTGGCACATATTCATCTTCTTCATCTCCTTCCTCAATTGTTGTTAACACTTGTGCATGAGGACAGTTTTTGCGGACATTTCCTCTTTCCTTACAATGAAAATAAGTAGGAGAGTTAATAGAAACCGAATTTGATGAAGAAGTAGTGGACTTACCTAGAATTTTCAAAACCTGCTGGGTTTGTGGTGCCACCCTCCTCTCAAAAGGATTATAATTTGGATTTGAATAAATATAAACCAATCCTCGTCCTCCCGTGGTCCCCTACTGCGGGCATAACTTGGGTTTCTGGAGTCAAACCCAGTCATTGACTGGGAAATCTGAGTTGTGGCTTCCTTGGTCGCATGGTATTCTCAACCAACCTTTCTTTCACCAATAAATCATTTATAGATATGTGATGTTGAAGCTTGACTGGCGTTTAAGGTTTTCACGTAAGCCTTTAATGAATCAATTTTTTATGAATGTGTCATCTTTTTCCTTCCAACCCTTCTCATGGTCAACTCAAGATCTTACCAGTATTCATCAACTATGCGATTTCCTTGCTTCATGTTGGACAGATAAAAATGTTGTTCCATTAAGTAAGTAGGAGGAACAAGATACTGGTGAAGCTCGGATCTCAATCTTTCCCAGGTGGAGATAGGTTTCTTCCAGCAAGATATCGCGACTCCTTTTTATTTTTCCACCATTCATCCACCATCCTACATATATTGTCATATGAATATTCTTGCATCTTTATAATACCTTTGTTGATTGTAGTATGCCGACTACATCATTTTGACTGTAATTGCTATATTCTATAATGATGCTTAGATATGTGTCGATATATGTTGGATGTTTTTATTGGACAATCTTATAGTGGTGATTGCATGATGGATTTGTTTTTCTTTGAGAATACTATGGTTATTAACTTTTGATGCTACATCCAGTATTACAAATCCTTATGTACTTGTGAGTTTGATGTTGTTCTCTGTGGTATTAGTCTTTATCAAACTGCGCCAAGGGACAACGTTTTGCTCGAGGGGTGAGTTCTTCTATGCCACTTTTGCTCTCCGTTCCAGCTCCGTAACCAATTTCAGGACCGATTCTATACAAATATATGGGATTGCGCCCTATCACTGGTGACTATGCGGAGAAACGGGAGTCACTCTACCTCTTACCTTGAGTTTTATTGTTCTTGCATTACATGTTTACATTGAGGACAATGTAATGTTTTAAGTGCGGGGAGGGGTTAGAGGATTCAATGCATGCTAGCTTGATTTGGAATGCTTTTTGCTACTTTTGATTGGAAAAACATGAGAAAAAGGAAGAAAAAATTGAAATTTTGGAAAAAAATATAGAAAATGAAAAAAGAAAAAAAATTATTTAAAAAGAAAACCCGCTTAGTTGAAAACCTGAGAGGGCAACTTAGGCAACATTGGAGGCCCGGATAGGTCAAAAACCCGTAAGGGCGGCCTATGCAAAAATGAGAGGCTAAATGTGCAAAAAAAATGTGAGATGTGAGCTAAAGAAACAAGATGTGTGGCTAGGATGAAAATCCGAAAGGACTCCTAGGCAAAATGAGAGAAAGAGAGAAAAAAGGAAAATGCTATGATTTCACTCATTTGCCGGCATTGGAGTCATATGGTTGCGGTTGTCATATAGATGGATCAGGTAGCTCAACATCTTGAAATCTCTTGGGATTGGGAAACTTAGCGGGTTGGAAAACGAAGTATGGTTATGAAATTCTTGATTCTTTTATACTTCGTTTTGGTTGATATATTGGCATTGGGTGAAGTATGTGTTTGAACCTCCTATATGGTTTTGACTTCATTTTGTCATTGGATTTTGTTTGATATGTTGGCATGAAGTGAAGTATGTGCTTGAACCTTTCATATGGTTTTAACTTCATTTTGTGTCATTGAACTTTGGAATTATCAATTCGGGACTTTGAAACATTTTTATGGGTAGTGAATTGATAAGTGATAGGTTTGGTTAGATTTAGGAATTGGGGTTGTGTGTGTGAAAAATTCTCATTTGAGCTTTAATCTTGGGATTTACGATATTGAGAGTTTTTGTGAGGTTTTTATTGGGGGAATATTAGTTTAGGATATGGACATATGAATTCCTTCGTGTGCCTGAATCTTCTCTAACTCGAGGGCAAGTAAGGTTTAAATGCGAGGAGGTTTGATGTGCCATTTTATATGGTTATATTAAGACTTTTAGAACTCACTTTTGTGCTCTAGATATGACATTTTGTCTTGAAATTCTTTAAGGAGAATTAAAAGCAACTTTTACGATATTATTACTTTTCTAGAGGATTTTGTGTGACAAGGCAATTTGTTTGAAGAATTTAAAGAATACCATTGAAGATTTAAAGACTTGAAGACTTGTATTTGAGCTTTTGAATACTTGAATAATTGAAGATAAGTGAAGGGAAGAGGAGAACTTGAAATAAAAATATGGAAGAAATCAAGATGCTGAAACTTGGCTCGGTCGAGACTCGCGATGAACCTATCACAACTCGCGACGGACGTATGGCCAAGAACTTTCTTACTTTTTGTACTATAAATACTCACCTTATCCTCTCCTCTTCACAACCCTTCTTCTTCCTGCGAATTTTCTGGGTTCAAACCCTAGTTCTTCCTTTCTTTCTTTTCTTAGTTTTTGTAGATTAATCATATATTTTCATTATCTGGGTTAGTTTAATCTTGGGAGCAATTGATTGAGACCTCCTTGCTAATGACTTGTGAATCATATCTATCTATTTATTGCTTTTGCTATTGTGCATTTATTGAGCTTTGAATGTGAATTGTTAATAGCATTAATGTTGTTGGAAGTTTGAGTATATGAATTGCTTGTATGATTACTTGTTAGGCTTGGGAGAAAGTAGCTAATTCTCCCCTCTTTTAATATGGAATCCAAAGGCATGAGTTAGGGCTTCTTAATAATGTTGATGTGTTGATATTTGCTAGATGAATGTGATGATATTGAACTCGTTGTCATGTTTGTTGCTTGTAGCAAATGAGATACGTCTATGAATGTCAATCGTTCTAGACTAATCTTGTATATTTGATTGATAAAAGTGTGTGAAATTTGTTCAAAGGCCTCTCCTATATATAGGGTTACATTCTTGCCCCAAACCCTAATCACAACTGGAAACTGAATTGACTTATGGTAGCTTTAAGAAGCTAAAACCATATCTAACTAAAATACCTAAAATAAAGGGTAATCTAAGGTAATCTGGTCGAATTCTTCAAGAAGTAACCTTGAAGAATATATTACCTTATCTAATCTTACCAAATCTAAGTCTAATCAGAATAAAACTGAATATACTAAACTCTAACGGACTGTATTTTCAAAATTCAGCTCTTCAAAGCCCACATGGCCGAGCTATTAGTCCAATAAACCCAAAATGAAATAATTTTACAATATTTTACTGTGATCACACTTCCTCATTAAAAACCCAGTGGGAATAAAGAGTATAGTGTTTTTCATGATGTCTTCAGTTCGTCAACAATCTTGAATAATGAATCCAAGATGTCGATGGTGACTCCTTCTTCAATTCTTCATCATAAAGGCGATCAATCAAAGCATTTAAAACAGCATCCCTAAGTTTAGTCCTTGACCTAGTCATAGGTCCCGACATGTTTCTTAGATAATCCCGAACATATCCTTTAAATGTTTGGTTAAGTCGTGGAATGTCTTCATTTAAGGTGGTAATCTTCTTGGCATCTCCATCATTCCCTCTGTGGTCAAAAGGTTTTATCCTCGAAACGGAATCGTCTTCAAAAGTAAATGGAGATAAATTAGCAACATTGAAGGTCGCACGAACACCATAATGATCTAGTACTCAATCTTGTAAGCATTGTCATTCACACGATCCAACACTTTAAAAGGGCCATCTCCACGTTGACTCAACTTAGATTTCTGAGCATTTGGAAACCTCTCTTTCCACATATGAACCCAAAAATAATCTCCCACGTGAAACCTCATCAACCTGCGGCTTTGATTAGCTTTATCAGCATTCTGTGCATTTGTCCGTAAAATTTTCATGCGCACCTTCTCATAGATTTTCTTCACAAAATCAGCTCTCTTTTCTCCATCAAGGTTTTTAACCTATTTAAAATTCAAAGGAAGTAGATCAAGAGGTGTAATAGGTAGAAAACCATAAAGTATTTCAATTCTTTAAGTTCTTGTGAACTAGTGCACGCAGGAGAGCCCCTACGGTTTGATTGGTAACATCTGTTTGTCCATCAGTTTAAGGAAGACTATCACTCAAAAACAGCAACTTTGTCCCCTAACTAGCACCACAAATAGGATAAAAATTCAACATCACGATCAGAGACAATGAATGTAGGAATGCCATGTAACCGAACTATCTCCTAAAAAAATAGATCTGCAATATGCTTTGCATCATCTATCTTCCTACAAGAAATAAAATGTGCCATTTTCAAAAATCTATCCACAACCACAAAAATATAATCATTACCTGACTGAGATCGTGGTAAACCTAGGACAAACTCCATGGAAATATCAACAAAAGGAAGTGTAGGAACAGGTAATGGAGTATAAAGTCCATGAGGCGTAGTTTTAGACTTAGCCTTCAAGAAATCAAGACAATTCCAACAAACCCTGAAAATAGCAAGTTCCATTTTCGGCCAATAGAAGTGTTTTCTCGATACAAACTATAAGTTTTAAATGCACCAGAATGTCCCATTAAACCACCTGTATGAACTTCTCTAACAAGTAATTCACGCATAGACATTGAGGAATACATAACCTCTTATTCATAAACAAGAAACCATCATGCCGAAAAAACTTCTCATAAGCACCATTTTCACATGCAGCATAAATAGATGAAAAATCAGAATCAAACGCATACAAATCTCGCACGAATGAAAACCCTAACATAACAAATTCCAATTGTGTAAGTAAAACATGTCTACGACTCAAAGCATCAGCAACAACATTTTCTTTACCTTTTTTGTAACGTAGCACATAAGAAAAAAAATTCAATGAAACTACACCATTTAGCATGACATTTATTCAACTTCATCTGACTCTTCAAGTATTTCGTGGATGAATGACAAATTCTTTATGCAATAAATAATGTTGCCAACTTTCTAATGCACGCACAATTGCATAAAATTCTTTATCATACACAGGATAGTTTAGAGCACCGCCCTTTAGCTTTTCACTGAAGTAAGCTATAGGTCGATTCTCTTGCATCAAAAGAGCACCAATACCAACACCAAAAGAATCACAATGAATTTCAAAAGTACCATTAAAATCAGGTAAGGCAAGAACATGAGCATTACATAATCTTACTTTCAATTCATTAAATGCATTCTCTTGACTCTCAATTCAAATAAATTTCACATCATTTTTAACTAGTTTATTTAGAGATGCAGTAATAGATGAGAAATCATGCACAAACCGTTTATAAAATCTAGCTAAACCATGAAAAGTACGTACATGGTTGGCATTAGTGGGTCTCGGCCAGGTCTTAATGGCCTCAATTTTGGCTTTGTCAACTTTTATGCCCTCTTTAGAGACCACAAAACCAAGAAACACCACTTTCGAAGCGCAAAATGTGCAATTCTTGATGTTTGCATACAAACAAGACTCACAGAGTGCAACAGGAACCATTTTAACATGCTCAATATGTTCATCAGTCGACTTAGAATAAATCAATATATCAAAATAGACCACAACAAACTGACCAATAAACTTTCTTAAGACATGATTCATCAACCGCATAAAAGTACTAGGTGCATTAGTTAAACCAAAAGGCTTAACAATCCATTCATACAACCCAATCTTAGTCTTAAATGCAGTTTTCCATTCATCCCCCTCATTAATTAGAATCTGTGGATAACCCTGAGTCAAATCAATCTTAGTATAAATCACAGATCCATGCAAATCTCCAAGCATATTATCCAACCTAGGGATAGGATGGCGATACTTAATGGTAATGTTGTTAATAGCACGACAATCAATGCACATACGACAAGTTTTATATTTCTTAGGAACTAAAATGCGAGCACAACACAAGGAGATGGGGATTCTTGCACATAACATTTTATAAGTAAGGTATCTACTTGCCGTTGTAGTTTCTATGTCTCCTCAGGGTTTGCTTTATACGTCGGACGGTTTGGGATAACCAAATCTGGAATCAAGACAATCTGGTGTTTAATACCTCGCAAAGGTGGTAAACCCTTAGGTAAGGCTTCAGAAAGACATCCTTAAATTCCTGTAACATCTAAGCAAACTATGGAGGAACATGCATAGAAATATCACACTGGCAAAGTAGCTCTCTTTAAAAGGCATGATAAGCACATAAGAATGATTAGCAAAAGCACAATTCACATCCCTAATCAATGCATAAAATGATCTACCAGAATCATTAGGAAGTTCATGTCTCATCATGTAAATCGATGGAAAAGGATTAAGATGTGAAGATATGATTTTATGTGACTCATCAGAATCATTCTAAGACTTACCTGGATTACCTGGGACAGCCTCCCTTGATTTTTGGTCAAAATTATCAAGGTTTTTGCCTCCATTTTTCACCTTGTGGCCGATTTACTTCAAGCCCTGGCTAGGGTTTTGGTCGGCCATTTTCACATCAGTCGCAAACTTCTCTTTGTCAACTTTCATGCGTCTCTGTGCCTCTAAAACTTCCACTGAAGATAATGGAACTAAAGTATACATTGTTCTATCCTAAATCACAGTAATTTTGTTAGTGTAACCATCATGCATAGATTTACGATCAAACTGCCAAGGTCTCCCTAACAAAATATTACTAGCTTCTATAGGTATAACATCACATAAAATAGAATAATGGTATGTTAGGTAATCATGCATTGTTTTTTAACCCTAATTTCACCACTTCCATTTAGCCAAATAAGTTTATATGGTGATGGATGAGTAGTCACAGGAAAAGACAGTGATTTAACGAGAAGATTTGACACAGTATTAGCACAAGAACCACCATCAATAATTAGTAAACAATTCTTATCTTTCACAAGGCAACGTGTATGAAAAATGTTAATCTTTTGTACCTGTGTTTCATCCATTTGAGATTTGAGAACTCTTAACGTCACAAAGTTACCTTGTGTTTCCGGACCTTGTCCACCATGATCATTTATAATGATCTCTTCATCTACTTGTTCTTCACCACTTTCATACAATGGTGACACATCAGCATATTCATCTTCTTCATCTCCTTCCTCAATTGTTGTTAACACTTGTGCATGAGGACAGTTATTGCGGACATGTCATGTTTCCTTACAATGAAAAAAAGTATGAGAGTTAACAGAAACTTCATTTGATGAAGAAGTAGTGGACTTACCTAGACTTTTTGAAGGATTATAATTTGGATTTGAATAAATATAAAAACTGATCATCGTCCTCCCATGGGTGTGCCCTTACTGCGGCCATAACTAGGGTTTCTAGAGTCAAACCCTAGTTGTTAAATGGGAAATCTGGGTTGTGGCCTCCTTGGTCACAGGGTACTCTCAACCAACCTTGCTTTCACCAATAAATCATTTATAGATATGTGATGTTGAAGCTTGACTAGCGTTTCAAGGTTTTCACGCAAGCCTTCAATGAATCATTTTTTTATGAATGTGTCATATTCTTTCCTTCCAACCCTTCTCATGGTCAACTCAAGATCTTGCCAGTATTCATCAACCGTGCAATTTCCTTGCTTCGTGTTAGACAGATAAGAATGTTGTTCCATCAAGTAAGTAGGCGGAACATGATATTGTCGAAGCTTAGATCTCAATCTTTCCTAGGTGGAGATAGATTTATTTCCGGCAAGATAACGCGACTCCTTTTTATTTTTCCACCATTCAGCCGCATAGTGAGTGAAAGAATATTGTGCAACTTTGACTTTTTCCTTCTTCCGATAATTGTTTAGATCAAACAGATTCTCAATGTGTCACTCCTAATCAAGATACTTCAATGGATTATGTTGACCATCAAATCAAGGGATGTCATATTTTAAACCCTTGATGTCTCGAGCTTCATCAGAACCTAACTTAGATCCCAAATTACTCTTCACTCTTCTTCGGGAATGAGGTTTACTATGGTGATGCCTTCTAGAAAACCTTCAGTGTGATCGTCTTTCCGAACCATCATCAGAATAGTCATCTGAACTTCCAGAACCATTGAATTGATGGACATATTTCTTGATTTCTTCCCTCTTGACCGATGATCTAGGTGTAGGTGGTGTCATGTTGTCAACTTTTCTCGCCAACCTTTGCACCTCACTCATTGGCTTCATTTGGATTAAATCTATTCCGACAACAAAACCAATCAGGATCATTGGCTTCATTTGGATTAAATATATTCCGACAACAAAACCAATCAGGATCATTAGCTTCATTTGGATTAATTCGATGTCGCTCCCAACTATCTGGAGCCTCTTCACGTGAATGACTACCATGCCCGCCATTAGAGGTGTTTGTCAATAGCAAGTTGTTAGGATTGCTAACAAAAGGCGGGACGAATGGGTTTTCATCCCCCATCATCGCTAAACTGCTAAGAAAATCAAATGGTTAGTTAAACAAATTGCCCCCCCCCCCTTTCCCTTTGTTTAGTAAGTTCACTCAGCAAGTGTATAACAGTCACAAATCACAAGGTGAAGGCTAATGCAAGGGCAATTGATCAATTCACCGCAATTCAAAGCAATCTATGGAGATGGGTACTACAAAATTTATTTTGAAATTAAAAAATATATAAACACAAAATTGGGCTCAATGATCTAAAATTCCAATTTCTAAAAAGAATAAGGAATAAAATTCAATTTGAATGGCATGAATCGGAGATGTATTGAATGAATTATGATCAAAACAAGATTGCTTTATATATGCGAGAAATGGGTTTTGAAAATTCAAGAAACTTTTCCAAAAACAAATTGGAATGGGAACTCAAAACCAAATCCCTCGTGGTAAGGGATTTTAATGACTTACTTATCCCCCAAGTCAAAAATTCATATCAAAACCTCTCTCTCAAGTGGCTTTTTTTTTCCTTTTCCTCTCCCGATTATGATTTTGACTTTTATTTTCCTTTTCAAATCGGATTTCCTTTTTCTTTCCTTCTTCTTTCAGCCACAATTCCTTTTTTTTCCCTTTTTTTGTACTATAAACCTCACAACCAGAATCTTATTCCCCAAGAAAAAAATTTTGTCACAATTTCTAGAATTTTTAGAAATTGCAAATCTACCCCCAAACTTTTGGAAAATTGCAAATGTCCCACATTTCAAATTTCTAATCCTAAATTCTGATTTTGAAACCCACAAATCTGATACCTTTTTTTTTTATTTTTGAAAAGTTTTGGAATAAAATTTGCCTATACAAAACTTGGAATAAGAAAACGGCGACAACTTCCTCTTGATTCAAATGAACTTGAGGTATTCAAGATCGTAAGAATCAAGAATAAGACACTATATATATGGAAAATGACACAAGACTCTTCTTCTTTTTTGAATAAGTTGTAATGACACAAGGAATAATTCAAGATCACGGAATCAAAGAACGATAAAGAAAACAAAGAGGATTATGAGCATGCAATAATTTTCAGAAGAGTTGGCGAAAATATCACAAGCACATAAACTGTTTAAGCTACCTAAAAACTACAAAACTGACCAGGAGGTGAAGGCGGATAATACTTGTTAACGCTCAGAAACTTTGACTTCTTCCTGACTCGATTGATGAAGGTGAATGTGGATAGTAATACGGAAGTATTCTAACTCTTAGACCCTTCAACGTCCTTTGACTCTAGATTCAATCCTCCTTTTTTTCCAGCCTCTATCGATCTTTCGCTTTTCTCTAATACCAACTGATATTAATCCCCTTGCGAAGACTCGCGGTTAAGGAATTAATATCTTTGATCTAGTGAAGGCATCTACAAACCCCCCACTATCTCACACGAAGTTTTGGTGTCTAGCCCTCGGGGTACGCCTAATCTTGACTTGCTCTCAAACTAGCTCTCGTGATTAGATTACAAGGTTTATTGATACTTAACTAGCCCTCGGGGTTAAGCAACAATGGAATAACTCACAAGCAAAGAGTATGAACTCTAAATGTTGTATATTTGATTGATAAAAGTGTGTGAAATTCGTCCAAAAGCCTCTTCTATTTATAGGGTTACAATCTCGCCCCAAACCCTAATCACAACTGGAAACTGAATTGACTTATGGCAGCTTTTAGAAGCTAAAATCATATCTAACTAAAATACCTAAAATAAAGGGTAATCTAAGGTAATCTGGTTGAATTCTTCAAGAAGTAAACTTGAAGAATATTATTTAATCTTACCAAATCTAATTCTAATCAGAATAAAACTGAATACACTAAATCCTAACGGACTGTATTTTTGAAATTCAGCTCTTCAAAGTCCACATGACCGAGCTATCAGTCTAATAAACCCAAAATGAAATAATTTACAATATTTTACAGTGATCACAATACCTCATTAAAAACCCAGTGGGAAAAAAGAGTATAGTGTTCTTCATGATGTCTTCAGTTCGTCGATAATCTTGAATAATGAATCCAAGATGTCGATGGTGACTTCTTCTTCAATTCTTCATCATAAAGGCGATCAATCAAAACATTTAAAGTAGCATCCCTAAGCTTAGTCATTGACCTAGTCATAGGTCCCGCCATGTCACTTAGGATCGCAAATATATCATTTAAATGTTTGATCAAGTCGTAGAATTTCTTCATTTATGGTGGTAGTCATCTTGGCATCTCCATCACTATTCAAGTGAGTAAAACGCAAAGTCATAGTATCAAAGCTGTAAATTAGGGATTATTGGATTAAAATATGAAATCGGAATTATAATGAATATAACTAAGAAATAGACCTTTTTATTTGAATTGAGAAAACCTTTGAACCACTTGGGAATTGCCAATCCAGAGTTTGAATCAGGTTCTCAGTTTAAATTGAAAGGTTCCCAAATAATAAGAATAATAAATTTTAACACCAAAACAAGGCAATAAAGTACTTAACACGTATATTCTTAACCAATACACCCATGTTAGGTCATTAAATGTAACAAATATAACCACACACAATCCTAACCGATATATCAAAAAAGTGTCCTGCCCTAATTGGGTAGTACAAGCCTTGGTTAGGGAATGAGGGAACTTAATCACTGGAATCTTCAACCTAGAGAGTTAGAAACATATATGCTAACAAATAAGATGTTAGAATCGACGCAATCACCATAGAACACGATAAAATAAGGAATTCCAAGACATAGAAACTAGAGCACCGGGATATAGAGCGCATAAGTTTACTCGGACTCAAGGTGGCGTATGAATCTTGCATAGGCAGGTGGTAGAAATCATAGGGGACCAACCAAGAAAGGTTGGAGTCACATAGATAAAGCTCTAAAGACAATTAATCAAAGTATTGATGTACCTCGGGGTGACCTTAAGAATGGACCTCACATGGTACTGAATGGAATGTGACTCCACTAAAGGATCTAGGGTTGGTTGAAAATAGAATTTAAAGAGACTATAGTTGTATATATGACTTTGTAAAAGGAACTTGCAGGTCCCGGGGATTTACGCCATGTGGTAATCATGCAAGCAAGGGATAAGAACCCATTAATAGATCATGAAGAAGACAAGGTTAAACGGTGAACCATATGACAAAGTAGCCAAAAATTGGTTTTAAACCATGACTTGAACCTTCCAAGCCTTAGGATATACGAATGACAGACATGCGAGTTTTGTTGTGTTCCATATAGAAGGGGCATGTCCAAACCTTAGACCTTAAAACTTGGTCCAAGTATTTGTAAGGTCAGGAAGAAGAACCTCAAGTCCATTGCATGTACTAAGGAGGGGAATGAGTGAAAAGAAGGATTACTAGAAAGAGGCCAATAATTGTCTGTGATGTAGGAACACTGAGCACAAGATATCAAAGTGCAGATTCGTCAGTCGAGGTATAGGTCTCAACCATTGGTTACAAGCACAGGCAATCAACCCCACTTGAAAGGGGAAACCAATGAAAGTGGTTGGCCTACCGTGTAGGGTAGGGTTTATGCATTAGAGAATGATGAGACCCCCGTTTGGACCGGGGCCATTGAAGGTACCCTCTCTATCTTTGGTAAGCCGACTAATATTTTGAGTGGTCCCAATGCCTTCCATTCATTTTCTAGTTATTCCTTTCTTGAAAACCCGAAAGATAAGATAGAGGACCTACCCTATAAGTTAGAAATTAGTAATCCCACCAATAATGCTAAAAACCTTATTCATTGTGTTACCATTAGACTTAACTGCCCTACCTTTAAAAATATATGAAGTTATACTTTACATGGACTGGTTGCTAAAACCCTTGGCCAGTTAAATTGTCAAACAAAGGAAGTTAAGTTGTATCAGGCGAGGAAAACCAAAGGTTGAGGTAGGTATAGGAAGAAATAGGTCATCCTCATTGAAAGTTGTTGGTGTCAAGGCCGAAAGATGATAAAACGGGTACTAGAATAGTGACTTATATCACGAATAAGCCAGCAGGTCAAGTGAAAGTGGAAGATATACCTGCAGTTCAAACCTTTCTTGAGGAACTTGTAAGGTTGCCTTCGGAAAAGGAAAGTGAGTTTACCATTGAGTCGCTCCAATTTCTCGGACTCCTTATTGCATGATGTAACTAGGACTACATGAGTTAAAAAATACAACTCGAGGAATCCATCGAATCAAGAACATCGCCTTAGGGATCCCTAGTGTTTCCATTCAGACAAAAAAGGGCCCCATGGGATGGGTAACAATTACCGAGGCCTAAATAATATGACGATTAGAAATAAGTAGCCTCTCCCCATCAGTGAGGAGCCAATTGATCAACTCCAAGAAACAGACATATTTTCCAAACTAGATCTCATCCTAGGTATGACCATACGCGGGTAAGGAAGGATAATGTGTTTTAGACATCCTTTAACCTTCGGTAGGGTTATTACGTACTCCTGGCGATGTTATTTAAGGTAACTAATGCATCGGTTGTGTTCATGGAACTTATGCATCTAGTGTTTTGGTCGCACCTAGATTAGGTTGTCATCATTTTTTCCTAATAACATCCTGACCTATTCAAAGTTTCATAGGGAGAATGAGTTACACGTGGAGAAGGTGTTACAATTACTAAAGGAACATAAGTTAAACGTCGGGTTTAGCGAGTGTGAATTTTGGCCAAACCAAGTGAACCTTTTAGGATATGTGATTATTAACGAAGGGATATAGGTAGATTCCTCGAAGGTAGAAACCTTCCTAAATTGGATGGTGTCGACCAATAAGCATAAATAATAAGAGTTTTCTAGGATTGGCTTGATATTATGGGCATTTATTAGAAATGTCTCTAAATTAGCGTCTCATTTGTTCCGTCTAACCCAAAAGAGAGTCAAGTATGAATAGAAGCCAGTCTAAAAGTGGAAGAATGGATTAAAAACTGCCCTGATCCTTGTGCTACCAGAGGAAAGGGTGATTATATACAAAAACATCAGAATGTGATGTTGGGTACGTGTTGACGCAAAAAGGCTGTGTGATTGCTTATGCTTCATGGAAGTTGAAACCATAAGAGAAGAATTACCCCACATATGACCTTGAACTTGCTGTAGTGGTTTTCTCATCGAAGAAATGGAGAAACTATCTATAGGTAGTCAC
Organism: Rubia yunnanensis; assembly: GCA_037428765.1. Classification (NCBI taxonomy): domain Eukaryota; kingdom Viridiplantae; phylum Streptophyta; class Magnoliopsida; order Gentianales; family Rubiaceae; genus Rubia; species Rubia yunnanensis. The sequence continues at coordinate 62,174,618 of CM075066.1, forward strand.
TTTTGAGGTAATGTCTGATCATAAGAATTTGAAGTACTTGTATATGTGCCAACATTGATGGAGGGAATTCTTGGCACTATTAGGGTGAGAGAGATAGAGACATAATCTCAGGTAGAAAGTTAGAACAATGAGATAAAGCATGACCGAGTCATATACTCCAACTCAAGGGTACAACCTGTTTTATCCACTAATTAAAAGTGGCTCAAGGATCTAATGAGTTCTTAGTAAAGAGATGAAACTCACCACTGAATATAAGTTATCAAACTTTGAAGCTAAGGGTAACAAGGTTCTAAAATTTTGAAGTAGGAAAACAATGGTGCTAGAGGAAACCCATCGATCCAATAACACCTAGAATAAATAACCAAAATGTATAGGAACTTGAAATGAATATATGGTTAGGATTACATGAAAAGGGACATTATAGAATTCGTGGCACAATGCTTAGTAGGGCAACAAGTTAGAACTGAGTGTTAGAAATCATCAGGGTTAGCAAAACACTAAGAAGTTCTAGAGTGGAGGTTGATAACCTCATGACACATTTCTTAACAGGGTTACCACAGACGCGAAAGGGTTTTGACACGATTCGGGTGGAAATTGACAGATTGACCAAATCGGCCTATTTCATGCTGATATACATTAAGTATTCTCTAGAAATGTTGACATCACTACATACCCAAGAAATCATAAGATCATAACGGGTGTCTGAAACTATTATGTTGAACACCCCTCTTTTGGGAAGAAAAAGATTCTCCCAGTAACTTGTATTCCTTAGGTTGAAGAATCTATGAAAATGGTTAAGATAATAGGGCAGCATCTTGATTCGGCTTAGAATCGACAAAAGAACTTTGCTGGGAGGCCGTCGTCATGCCTCTCAAAGATAGTATAAATATGCCCAAATTATGTCTACCAACTAAATAGTAGCTAGTGGTAAGACGGGGTCATCCACAGGGAAAATGAGGCTTTATCGAGTGTTAAAGCGTAGTTAAAAGGCACACAAAGAAGTCACTCTATGTGTGAGGTAACCAAGTTGGAGGAGGGGTTGGTTTTGGAAAACAGTTGACTACTTTAAGCAACTAAATTAATAATAACTCAGAAAGAACGATGCAAATACGATCACAAATAGCACAAATGATGTAACTAAGATTATAATGAGTCATGGGCGCAATTGGTTGACATTTCTAGTCATCATTTGATCATCGACTATTTATCCTATGTTTATGCAATAACCACATATTGTGGAGAACTTGTCAACACCTTTCGAGTGAAGACATTTCTCGCCTCTCCTCGGTTATAGTTAGAGTGATCGATCGGCACCACAAAATAACCCTTACCCTCGGGTCACTCTAGACGATCGGCATCATAGACTTCCCCGAGAAGAGCATTAAACATGGAGACCAAACACAACTACCACAATGTCGTACAAGCGAGAAACATATAGATAGCACAAGTATATCTACTAATAATGACTACGAGGATCAGCCTTCATGCTAATCGTTATTAGTGAGCCACATTGATGATTAATCAAACCCATTCAAATTCATCATAAATCTAAGAAATTTCATCAATCAAAAACCATAATTAGTTGTCACTCCTAATTATAACCTAGCATTGACCAACAATAATCACATCGACAAAAGGTCAAATAACTAACCCACAATCTTCAACTAGCTGATCACCCTAGTCTAAATCATGCATTAATCACACAAGAAAGCACAAACCATACTTGATAATCAAAGCACAAAATAGGATAAATTGAATCTTACAAATCCATACTAGAAATGCTTACCAATTGCTCCCAAGAGTATATTTAGACAAGATTGACAAAACCCATAACATAGAACACAAATCCATAAAGAAACATGGAAGAAATTGAAAGATAAAATTAAAAGCTGGGGTTTTGGAGGCCCCCAAGTTGGGCTCTCTCAAATGGGAAAGAAGGGGTTATTTATAGTCCAAGGAAATAGTGAAAAAGATGCCAAAAATGTCAAATTCTGGGATAACTTCGCGGGCCGCGCTATATGGTGCAGCCTGACCGGGTCTTCTGCCGATCTTCATTTTGGGCCACTACGGGTGAACCGATGATCTATTTTGGGAGTTCTTGTATTCATTTTTATAGTACTCACAAAGACGAATCCAATTATGCTATCCATGGACACCAATTCATCTTGGATAATTCTCAGAAATTGGTTACAAAAACCCAGATCATTCTTCCTCCACTACTTTGCCTTCCTTCTTCAATCTATCTTCTACCACTTTGTAGGTGGCCTTTAATCTTCTAACATTCTTGTGAATAGCCTTCACTAAACTACTCTGAAGTGCTTATGAGCAATCTACAAATTAATCTCATGAAAAAGGAATCTAGATGCTCGTAAGGACCAAAACTCCATTAGAATCAAAATAGATTAAAAAATGAAGGATTTAGATACGAAAACCAAAAAAATTTTATCTAAACCCCTTATTATGTAAAACTACCTAAATATAGAAATCTTTTAACAATAAGATAACAAAAGAGATGTTGAATACTTCTATAAATACATGCATTTGACATCTCATCATCTGCGGCCATCGAAGGAAATACTAGGAGTTTGAAGTTGGTAACTGGGTATTATTGAAGATAACCCGTCAAACACTACAAGAAACAACACCTTTTACCTCGGTTCTGCATGGCTTTTTATCTCAGTTTTTAGTCTAGAGAAAACTGAGGTAAATACAGCTAAAGTAAAAAGTACATTTTTTACCTCAGTTGAAAATTGAGGTAAAAAGGTATTTTTTACCTCAGTTTTCAACCGACATCGGTAGGTATTATCAGCAATGTCGGTTATAGAAAGAAGGCCAACGATTGGAGAACATATGTACGACCTCATTTGGATCGATATCGGCTTACACTTGTTTACAAGGTCATCCAATGCAATTAGGTAGTCGATGGGGGATGAAATGTTACGAAGTCGTCTGAACCGACGATAGTCTACACAATATGCGATATCGCACCACGTGGATCCTCATGTGCCTGGTGATGTAGAATGCTTACAAAAATGAGGTCGTTTTGATTGTCTGACATCGCAAAAATAAAAGACGTTGTTAACTGTGGTGCTGGTCACGTGTCATATGGGCACTAGCCTACACGACGTCGCCAACCCAGTCGGTCATACTTCATTTTTTGTACAATATTATAATATTTAATATATAATGGTTAAATGATTAAACATCATACCACATTCAATTATTTTCAATTAATTTGGGAAAGAATGACATGTAACCAACAAAACTATAATATATAATACAAATACATGTCACAACATATTGAAATACATAAGGTTAATTTGAAATTGACTAATTATTTGTATTAAACCACCATTTTCTACATTGCACAACTCATTCCATCTACATGATGAAGGTCCATCGATGACTCCCCCCAGTCCTATTAATATCATTACATACGAAACAAAATTTATGTTAGAATTGGGCAGTCCTCAAATGAAATACACATAAAGTAGTAAATGTGGACGACATTAAATCCAAGATGGTAAAAGTAACATAATAGGTTTCATGCGATGTCGTGGATATGAAATGAGGACATCGCAAAGATCGACTAATAAGCGACGTCGGACATTCAATGATATGACAACAATATGTAGTTTTGTGCGAAGTTGGTATTGGTTTGGTAATATTTTGCATGGTGACTGAAGTCGCATATTCAAACTATGTTCATAGAAATCTCATCATCTTTCTTCATAATCGAAACAAACATGGCACTATCTTGGAAAGAATAACAACAAATAATATATAACATGCAACTCAAGCATCATACCTCATGAAATGTAAGAATCTTTGATCAATTATTGATTAAAAAAAACATATGTTTGGATCATCACAAATTGGTAAAAACATGGCATAGATGGAAAAAATATCTCAATTAATTAGGAATTGGAGATGCTCCATCCTTGGACACTTGTTGATGTTTGAGAGAAATAACTTGATTAAATCTTTAAATGTTTTAAAGTTCTGAATGATATGGATGGTGTGGAGTTTGGGTTGTAAGATTGGTGTTGAAAATGGGAAATGGTTGTTAGTGCTCAGATTTATTGGATTGAAATAGGATGGGGGAGATTTTGGGTTCAAATTTTTGGCTGAAAATTTCAGTTCCTGCTTGAATTTCAGAGTGATAGACGTTGGTCTATCTGTGTTTCAGTTTTTTATGAATCAATACTAGTGTGACGTCACAGATAATTTAAATTTTAGGGGTAATATACACCGTTTCCAGGTTGCAGCCCGTTCATCGACCCGTTCATGCCAAAACTGAACTTCATTGTTGTCAAAATTTGAATAAAAAAATGTTATCTCCAATTTTGCATTTCGAAAAGGGTAATAATGGAATACTAACACAAATGACACACAATGCCAGTGGGTTGAAATGGCGAGGCCCACACTCCTTATAGCCAACGTCGCCCGCCTTTCGCCTCTACAATCGGTATTTGTGAATAAAATGCGACATCGCATGTAGCCTAGGGGAAGTTGGTCCATAAAATATATAAATAGAGCCCACTCATATATCACTTCAAAGTTTCACATTTCCCTAGAATTTTAATAGTGCCCCTGCCAATCTTGTCAAAGGTACGGTTTCCACATGTGGTTATATTACTTTTGTTATTCTACTTATCCTAGAAATTGTTATCTATATGGATTAGGGTTTGAATTTGTTAATTGTTTCTATTTTTGAAGTTTCTACAAATTGGGGTGGTAAGATATGGTTAGGGTGTTAGGATTTGGTTTCTAAGTCTTCTAGCTATGGAGGGGTTCAATTATTTGGTTTAGAACCAAGATTGTTCCTGCTTTTCTGATGTTGTTAAAATCCATCTACTATAATGCGACGTAGGTTACTAGTCGTACACCCTTCTGTTTTATCAATAAACATGCAACGTCACTAATAATGTTTTCTTTATGAAATTGGTCAGTGTGACATCGCAAGCCTCTCGATTAACCATTCGGTTATACCGAAGGTTAAGCAACTTCTATTTGACTTGTTCAACTTAGCAAATAATTTTTATTTCATTATCCAATTTTTGTCTACTACAACATTTAACAACCCATGACAATATGAATTACAGCAATCATGTCTAACAATGCTAGTTCCAGCCATGACCCGATCGAGGTAACCAATTTTTAGTTATTTTTTAAATATTCCTTCTATTATATTAATAATATTATAATTGACTTGTTAATAATTTCATTGACCAATATAGATCCATATTGATTCGGATAATGACAGTCCACGACGCATGTTATCCAGCAGATATCCGCATTTTGTACATATTATGACCTCGACGAACTTCGGTCAATTTCAATTATGGTAAGTCCTCCCTGTTTAAAAATATTTGAATTCCCAATTAACTTTTTCTATAGATTACTTTCATAAGTACTAACAAAAGCTTTTTGTTTATAATTCAGTACATCCCTAACCAAATTGTTGAGCTCCTACCACCGTACAAGTTGGATGTTGTGATCGGGTGCAAAGGGAGAGAGTATCACATGCACTACTCGGGGAGCATGAGGCTAAAGACCCTGACCCCGAAGGGGTTTGGCCAGTTTCTTGCCACAGAGCAACTCATGGTTGGGGACACCACTACTTCAAGCTCCTAAATGGTGGTGGGCCAGTAGTTTTCTTTGTTGTCATTCTTCCCCTGTGAACATTAGACATTTAGCTTAATCTTCGCATGACCATGTATTTTAAACAAATTGATTTTTATTCGAAAGAATATTAATACGGACGTATATTCTATATGAAATTTTTATTGTTAATTCAATGATTTTGAATGTTTAGTATTTAACATAACATAACTAGCCGGGGGCTAAAATTGTTTGGCCCATGCACACATGCGACGTCGATCACTATATCGGCATAGTTTCAGATTTACCGATGTATGTGCAATGTCGCACTATACAGGATAGAAAACACAATGTGGTCAAAACGATGTCATTTCAGAATGGTTATATATATAAAAGAACCCTACCTGCGAGTTCAACCTTCTCTTCACAAGTTTCCCGCAAATTCCAGTAGTCTCTCACCTCCCTTCACTTCTCCATTGGAAGAAAGGTAGGATTTTTCTAATCTTCTAACATGTAATGTTAGTAATTCCTAGTTTGGATTGTCCGATCTGTGGTTTGTCAATGTGTTATGTTTTCTTTGTGTTCTAGTTTTTATTCATATTTTTGACATGGTGAACTTTCCTTGGATGTAGACTTAGGTACTACATTTTGGTATGTTTCCATAGGGTTTTTGTATAATTTTATGTCGTTAAATCTTAGTTTTTTCTGGGGTTATGTGTTTTTACCCGCAGCTTCTTCTGATACATGTGACGTCGGTAATACACCTATTACTATTCGGTTAATGTGATTATAAAGCGATGTTGAATACTATTAATTTTAGCAGCATATTATTGAGTATGAGATGTCACATGTATGTTGTTCTGACCTTCGGTCTAATCGATGAGTTCCCAACGTTATAGCGACTTCGCTAGTATGTGTCACCCATGTCACTGGTCTGGATCGACATGTACCTGCGACGCATAGGCGACATTGCACGTTGCAATTCATGGGTTGCTTCCATATTCACATTGTCATTTCTTATTCAGGACTAATGGCTGGCGAAGGATCTTCAAGTAGTCTATTTTTCTAGGTCTTCAAACATTTCACAACATATAATTAGTAAAACACATCTTCACACTTTACCACAATATTTTGTTTTCATGCACTTCTCCGCACAACAGAGCAATTCTGAGCCTCTTGTGTTCGACATTGAGGATCATACAATGGCTCGCAAAAGCCCACGCTTCCATTGTACTTTGCAGCAGTAGAACTTTGGGAAGAACCCAAATTAAGGCATTAAAAATTAATATGCAATGTCAAATACATATATACATATAAATATATTTCTAATCAATATTATTTTTTGATTTAGTACATCCCGTGGGAGATTGTACCAGTACTGCTGAATACGAAGACCCCTGTAGTGCTGAGGTGCTACGAGACAGAGTATTGTATGAACTACTCAGGGGGTGGGAAGATCAAGGCCCTTTCCCCAAAGGGTTTTGGCGAGTTCCTTAAGGGAAACAACCTACGCATCGGGAACACCTTGTTCTTCGAGGTAATCGAAGCTGGGGGGAGGGGGGCTATTGCCTTTAAGGTCATCATTATCAGGCTGCTTGATTTTATTGTCATATCTATTAATGTTGGAATTAAGACAAATCTTATTTGAATTTATGTACTGATTGTGAGAATGATTTTACGACAACTCTTTTCTAGTTATTTAACTATCTAATATGGACATCATAAGATTGACTGTACGTGTTCATATGTGTGTTTTCATACGATATGAACATCATATGATTGACATCCATTTCTTTTTTTTATTCTTTTCTATCAGCGTTAAATTCTTTACATTAAGTTATCTTTTAAAATATGTGAGGCGTCACTAAGTCATTCGCTAAACGTATCAGTAGAAATGACGTTAATGGAAAAATCGAGCAAGCTTCCAACACAACATATGCGACGTTCCATGCTTTTAGGTCAAATTATTTACTTCTTTGTTTTAGCCTTTTACTTCGGTTTCTATCATAACCGAGGTAAAAATATAATTATTTACCTCTATTTTTTTATAACAAATGTAAAAATACCTTTTACTTCAAAAAAACAACAAAGGTAAAAGAACTTTTTACCTCGATTTTTTTAGGGTAAGAAAAAACTGTGGTAAAAGGGACAAAGTAAAATATCATTTTTATTGTAGTGAAAGGGGTCTAGTTTGGCATGATATGAAGGTAAAGATGAGTCCTAGGTACATTAGACCTTTTGAGATTACCCAACGAATCAAAATAGTTGCGTATCGACTCGACTTAAACAACCAGCTAGTAAAATTGTAATGATTTCCCATGTATACCTCCAGAAGAAATACCACCCTGACCTTGAGCTCATAGTAAAGCATAAGAATCTAACGTTGAATGGATGATTGACCCCAGTGTGAAAATACTAGATCGTAAGATTGGTGTGGTGGAGAAACCCTACAGTTTAATAAGCAACTTGGAAACTGGAAGCAGACATGAGAGATAGGTACCCGAAGCTGTTCACAGAGAAAAAATTGAATTTCAGGGACGAAGTTCATTAAGAGGAGAGACTGTGAGCCTCCAACCTTAATAAATTCAATACATATATAATATTCAGGTTTAAACCAAAACAATCTCATTTTGTTTACTTTCTTACTCCACTCCATAATTTTAAATTTACACAACACAGATTCTATGAATGACACAAAATGCTAATCCTGTTATATTTTAGTACATTAGTTGAAGGTTCGTATCCAAAAATGGGTAAGAAAATAAAGGAAAATCATAGTAATATATAATAAGCCGAAATAGAGAAAAAGCGAGAAGTAAGATTCACAATAGGGATTACGTATTTAATCAAGTAAAAAAACAAATAAGTATCTATAGTAACTGAAGTTTTAATAAATGGTTATAATTTATGTTCATTATATAATAAATTATGTTGAAACATTTTAAATTGATATAACATTATTGAAAAATATATAAAACCGTGTAATTTTATAATTACAAGTGAAATCAACATATTGATCCTTGTATTCCCATTTTAAGCCATAAAAGAGAGAAATGAAAATAATATTAAGATTGATAATAATAAATAACTTTTTTGTTAATTGAACAAGATGAAAACGAAAAAAATAAATAAAATTTAGTATTGATCAATTAAATAAAAGAGTTCATCTCTTAAAAGACTGTCTTTGCATAAGCCATGGAAAGACCAAGGTTTAAAGTTTAAATTAGAAGAAATGAAAATAAAAATTTTGAGTTGCATGAATCAGGTTATAAGTTTTATAACTACTACACGTTGCATAATAAATTTTGAATATTGCAACTAAACCTTTTAACTTTATTATTCTAATTAAACTTCGTCTTTCCATAAGTCTATGGAATGATAGTTTTTCCCAAGACTTTGCCAATAAATTAATGTACATATTGTTAGAGATTATCTTAACAACTACTTTCTAAATATTATTTTTTTATTCGAAATTGTTATATGAAGTTAGAAATATTGATGATCAAACACGATCATTAAATAATTGAGTCATTTTACCTGAGACAATGGGAGTATAATTTTATTTTAAATAAAATAAAATATTAATAAATATAATAACTAATATTACACCAGCATCACACGGGTGTTATCTAGTAACTTATACTAAAAGAGCAACCACTTGGCCAAGTGTTACCCCCGTACTTCAGCCAAGTCAACTTTGCCAAATGTCACCCTTATAGTTAGCCACATCAACTTGTCATGTGTCACTTATTATGTATATCCATTTAATGCTAAAAGTGCATTTATTCTCCTATTTACTTTTATTTGATTAATGAATATCTTCTACATATATTAATTCAAGAGTTGCTCTTGTAAATCTCAACTAATACAATTATTTTATTATATAGATTAATAATATAATAAATATTAATAGCTCACTAAAATTATTTAGTTAAAAAATAACTATTTATTCAAATAATATGAATATGAAGTACAGTTTAAATATTTTATAAAATTATAATTTAATTTTCTTTGAAAACATCTACTTACATTATTTTTGTATTTTCGTTTAAAAGAGATAATTTTATAACATCAGTTAAATAATTTTTCGTTCATTATCAACTGATATTTCTTATTTTATCACTATATTTTTTAGAATCTGTATCTTGAAAGACGATTTTTCCATAAGTCATGGAAGAACCAAGTTCAAACAACAAATTAGAGGAAATAAAGATAATTTTTGGGTTGCATTAATTGGGTCATAAAACTTATAACTACTTGCATAATAAATTTTTAATATTGCAACTAAAATATTTCACCTTTTTATTATTCTAATTAAACTCATCTTTCCATAAGTCTATGTAAACCCAATTTTTTCCAAGAATTTAACTATTTTTCAATACGTAAAGTATTTGTACAACCGTTAATACTTTTTTTACAATACGGATGTATCATCAAAGATCGCATTAATTTTCTTTCACTTCATGTATTATAATATTAATAAATATATTAACTTCTATTATAAACTATGCACCATATGTAGTTTTAGAACTCATTATTTATTTAAATTATAAATTATATTATGTCTTAACGTTTATAAGCCGGATTATCTAGTTTATAACTATAACTTAAAAGACAACTTTTGACACGTGTCATCCCAATGATTGCTTCTCAAAAGTGTTTTAAAAGAAAACATTTCCATAGTTAATTTGAATGTTATCAATGAACAGCTATACCTGGAAAACTTAAAAGGCCGAAAAAAGCTGATGTCCATTCTGGAACTGCCGATCGATCTTTTCGTCCGAAGAGAGCTAGGGTTTCGCCGCCTCCGCAACTCACAGAGAATAACCTTACCTTGCCGCAACTACGGTGGAAGATCTGCCCCTCGCCGAGCTCCAGCTCCTACACCAGTTAGCCGTGCTCCCTCTCCTGCTCCTGTTCAAGTTAGCAGCGGCGGCGGTATGCTTAGCGGCATTAGTTATTTGAAGTCTCCTTTAGCATGATATGACTTTAATTCTGTCCTATCGTTATTCTATTTTGCAGTGATGGGCATAAAGCTACTGGGTTCTTATGTAATTCGAGATGTGAGAAGAGTTTTTATTGGTTTGAGACTTCATCAGGTTAGTGAAATCAACTGCTACTTTTGGGAAAGAGCATTCTTTCTTAATTTCTCTTAAAAGTTTCCTTTCAAGCTACATGGTTTGCTGCTGAGATACTTTTTATTTATTTGTTATTGTTGGTATGCCTTGAATACTGTAATAGCCGCTTCTGCGACGCTGGCCTGGGGTCCGGGGAGGCGGCAGTCGCCCCGGAAAACAAACGGGGGTCTCGCTGCCCGGTCAGCGAGTCGGGGGTAAGGGGGCGGAGTTCTGTTGTTGATTTGGGCCGAATTGTGTTTTTGGCCCAGTTTGTTAGGGTTTAGTGGAGACAGCATATAAAGTGTCTCTCTTCTCTCTGTAAACCAACTCTAATTCTGTTCCGAACAAAATTAGTGAATTCGTCTCCCGTGGATGTAGTCAAATTGGTGAACCACGTAAATCTTGTGTCTTGTTATTTTCGTTCATATTTTCTGTTCTTTCTCCATTCCGCACAACAAACTGGTATCAGAGCGGTTTCTTTTTCCGGCGATATTCGTAGTGGGTATATCGGATTCTGGGCTCATCAGATTGGGGCTGATCGGGGAGAAAGATGTCTGGGTTGAACGTGAAGATCGACAAGTTTACTGGGAGAAACAGTTTCAGTTTATGGCAGATCATGATGCGAGCTTTGCTGAAACAGCAAGGTTTGTGGACTCCGCTGACGAAAGATTTCGCGAGCAGTTCTGGCGATGTTGTGAGTCTGGAAGAAAAGGCACACTCGACGATTATGCTGTGTCTCGCGGACGAAATCATCACTGAGGTCTCAGATCAGGATACTGCTGCACAACTGTGGCTGAAGTTGGAGAGTTTGTATATGACGAAATCTCTAACCAACAAGTTGCTTCTGAAACGCCTCTTCGGTCTCCGAATGCAGGAAGGTACGCAACTCAGAGACCATCTAGAGCAATTGAATACTTTGTTATTAGAATTGCGAAATATAGATGTGAAAATTGAAGATGAAGATGCTGCTTTGATTTTGCTAGTTTCTTTACCACTTTCGTATGAGAATTTTGTTCAGTCATTTATTGTTGGTAAAGATTCTGTGTCTCTGGAGGAAGTAAGATCCTCTCTCCATAGTAGAGAGTTGCGACATAAGGCAAACAGTACAGGTACAGAAAGTCAGGCCACTGGCTTGTTTGCTAGTGACGGAAACACAAAAGGCAAGGAAACCGGCAATAAGAAGGGCAAGAAGTCATCTTCAAAGGGTCCCAAGGCCAATGATGTTTGTAACTACTGTAAGGAGAAGGGGCATTGGAAAAAGGAGTGTCTGAAGAATGCTAGTAAATCTGGGAGTACATCTGGTACTGCTGCTGTGGCTGAAGGGGATTTCAATTCTGAAGGTGATTTTGCTCTAGCTGTTACTGGGCAAAATAATCATTCTAATGCGTTGTTTCTTGATTCTGGGGCATCCTATCATATATGCCCAAGGAGAGATTATTTCTCAACTTATGAGCAAGCTGAGGGCATCATTACTACGGCAAATGGTGTTGCGTGCAAGGTAGTTGGGACTGGTTCAATCAAGATCAGGACGCATGATGGTAGTTTCTGTACTTTGAACGATGTCAGGCATGTTCCATTGATGACAAAGAATCTGATTTCTCTTCCTACGTTGGATAGAAAGGGTTTCGTCTACTCAGGGAGTGATGGAGTTCTGTGTGTCTGCAAAGGTTCTAGGCTGGTTCTGAAAGGTGTTCTGCATGGTACTTTGTATTTTCTACAAGGTTCCACGGTTATGGATTCTGTTAATGTTGCATCTTCGGAGGTTCACCAGGATGATATGACTAAGTTATAGCATATGAGGCTTGGTCACATGGGTGAAAGAGGGATGCAGATTCTGTCGAAGTATGATCTTCTTGGTGGCCACAAGGTCAAGAGCTTGGACTTCTGTGAGCATTGCGTTTTTGGGAAGCATCACCGCAGCAAGTTTCCTAAGGCGATTCATAGAACAAAGGGCACATTGGATTACATCCATTCTGATTGTTGGAGACCTTCCCGAGTTGAGTCACTAGGAGGTCACAGGTACTTTGTTTCTCTGATTGATGATTACTCAAGGATGACTTGGGTTATCATGATGAAACATAAGAGTGAAGCTTTCTCGAAGTTCAAGGAGTGGAAAGCTTTGGTGGAGAATCAGACCGGGAAGAAGATCAAGAGGCTTCGAACTGATAATGGGCTGGAATTCTGCTCGTCTGAGTTTGATCAGTTTTGTAGGGATGAAGGGATTGCTCGTCATCATACAGTCAGGAATACGCCACAGCAGAATGGCGTAGCTGAGCGGATGAATCAGAAATTGCTAGCGAGAGCGAGGTGCATGCTCTCTAATGCTGGTTTGGAAACGAGATTCTGGGCAGAGGCGGTGAGTACAGCTTGTTACCTGATCAACCGCGGGCCGGGCCTCACACGGGTATAGAGTGCAAAATACCTATGGAGTTGTGGTCAGGTAAAGTTGATTACTCCAAGTTAAAAGTTTTTGGTTGTACATCTTATTATCATGTTAGTGATGGTAAGTTAGAGCCCCGAGCCAAGAAGGGTGTCTTTGTGGGTTATGGAGATGGAGTTAAAGGCTCCAGGATATGATCTTCATCTGAGAAGAGGGTTATTCTGAGCAGGAACGTTGTCTTTGATGAAAATTCTTTGCTTAGATCTATGGTGAAGCCCACAGTTGTGCCAGAAACTAGTGGAGTTAATAAATAGGTGGAGCTTGAAGTCACTTAAGGTGAAAATAGATTGGAACAATTTGAGGTGGATCAAGAGCCACAGACAGAATCTGAGATACCGGAATCTTCACCACCAGATCCTCAACCATCAGGAGCTATAGGCCGCAGTTTAGCTCAGGACCGACCCAGGAGGGTTGGAGTTGGGGCACCAAAGAGATATGGGTTTGAGGATATGGTGGGTTATGCACTGTTAGTTGCTGAGGAAGTGGATACTCAAGAGCCATCAACCTTCAGAGAGGCTACTTCATGTACTGATGCTGATAAATGGCTTGCTGCAATGGGAGATGAGATGGAGTCTCTTCAGAAGAATCAGACATGGGAATTGGTCAAACAGCCTCAAGGGAGTGGTAATCAGTTGCAAATGGGTTTTCAAGAAGGAAGGAATATCACCTTCAGAGGGAGTCAAGTACAAGGCAAGAGTTGTTGCAAGAGGTTTCAGTCAAAGGGAAGGGGTAGACTATAATGAGATTTTCTCACCAGTGGTCAAACACACTTCCATCAGAGTGTTGCTAGCCTTGGTGACACGTCAGGATTTGGAGCTCGAGCAACTTGATGTGAAGACCGCTTTTCTACATGGAGAGTTAGAGGAAGAGTTGTACATGACTCAACCAGATGGTTTCCAGGTTCCTGGCAAGGAAAAGTATGTTTGCAAGTTGAAGAAGTCTTTGTATAGACTTAAGCAGTCTCCGACGCAGTGGTACAAGAAGTTTGACAGTTACATGCTTCAGCTGGGATATACGAGGTGTGCTTATGACTGTTGTGTCTACTACAGCAGGTTGAGAGATGGGTCATTCATCTATCTGGTGCTTTATGTAGATGACATGCTGGTAGCCGCAAAGAGTAAGCACGAGGTTCAGAAGTTGAAAGGACTTCTTAGTGTTGAGTTTGAGATGAAGGATCTGGGTGCAGCTCGGAAGATACTAGGAATGGGGATTCTTAGGGATCGAAGTCAGCGGAAGCTTTTCTTGTCACAGAAAGGCTACATTCAGAAAGTGTTGGCTAGGTTTGGCATGTCTACAGCCAAGCCTATAGACACTCCTAGTGCTGCAAATATTCATCTCACCACTATGTTTTGCTCCTCAGTCAGACGAGGAGGAGTATATGTCTCGGGTTCCTTATGCCAGTGCGGTGGGGAGCTTGATGTATGCTATGGTTTGCACGAAGCCAGATTTAGCACAGGCAGTCAGTGTTGTGAGCAGGTTCATGGGGCAACTGGGAAAGGAACATTGGCAAGCTGTGAAGAGGATCTTCAGGTATCTTAGAGGTACGTCTGATGTGGGTCTCATTTATGGAGGTGATACGGAGTGCTTAGTTACAGGCTACTCTGATTCTGATTATGCTGGTGATGTTGACACGAGGAGATCGATGACTGGTTATGTATTCACTTTGGGAGGTTCTGTGGTTAGCTGGAAGGCGACTTTGCAACCCACAGTGACGTTGTCTACTACGGAAGCAGAGTACATGGCTCTGACAGAGGCTGCAAAGGAGGGAATATGGCTGAAAGGGCTAGTTAGTGATTTTGGTCTACATCATGATCAGGCTACTGTGTATTGTGACAGCTTGAGTGCAATCTGCCTAGCCAAGGATCAGGTCCATCATGAGAGGACCAAGCATATTGATGTCAGATATCATTTCTTGAGGAGTGAGAGGAGAATCAGGGTGAAGAAAGTGGGAACTGCTGACAACCCTGCTGATATGTTCACCAAATCTGTTCCACATAGCAAGTTTCAACATTGTTTGGACTTGCTGAACATCAGAGCTGATTAGGTGTTCTATGGGCAGTTTCGGGAGTGGAGGGCGAAGTCTACTCATCTGGCACTGTAATGGTGCATCTGGAGTTTTTCTACTTTGAGGATTCAAGTCAAGGTGGAGATTTGTTGGTATGCCTTGAATACTGTATAGCTTGTCTCTTTATTGAACTGCTGTTGATTTGGGCCGAATTGTGTTTTTGGCTCAGTTTGTTAGGGTTTAGTGGAGACAGCATATAAAGTGTCTCTCTTCTCTCTGTAAACCAACTCTAATTTTGTTCCGCACAAAATTAGTGAATTCGTCTCCCGTGGATGTAGCCAAATTGGTGAACCACGTAAATCTTGTGTCTTGTTATTTTCGTTCATATTTTCTGTTCTTTCTCCATTCCGCACAACAGTTATATTGAGTGTAGAGAAATGCAAAACATTGCTATTTCTGTTAGATTCCTTCGATTCATCTCTAATACATGACAACTGCAGAAGGTAAATTTTGAGTCTTCATATAAAACGGTTTGACTAATTTAGGCATCACATATTCTCAGATTTGTTGATTTTTTTCGCTAAATGATGTATGCTTATCATGTCCCTTGATAAACTTCATATGCAGCCTGGAGCAAATTCAAGTTGATATCTTTATCAGACCTCTGAAAGGTCTCTGAAAATGCTTAAGCTAATGGAGCAATGGGAGGTGTAGACAAACTTTTATGTAAATTTTAGGTTCTACTTTGTTTAGAATATAGCAGTGTTTTTACTTCTTTATGTGCTGCATGGAATAAAAACTGATGTACAAGCAGGAAATCGGTCTTTTTTATTTTAGACATACAGAATTTTCACCACTTTTGTCAGTGGTTTGTAGATGGGATGACCCTGTTACACCATTACTCAATCAATAGACTTATCAGGTAGATGGCATTGTTTAATATTACTCTTTCTCAAGTTCCTCTTTCTAGCCGTAAACTTGCTAAGTCATTCTCATTTTGTGTACATGAATCACTCTTTCTAAAGCGAGTGGTCCATGAATTAACAGGCATTCAAGACAACAAAGTAGACATGAGAGATGTTGGCAAGCTTCCCAAGGATCAATGGGTTGAGATATTTTCTTTGCAATACATGCTATTTCTGATTTTCTGTGAATGATGAATCATTTGTATCATTTTTTTACTTCAGGACGCCGTGATATTATCCAAGCAGGATGCATTTTTCAAAGGCAACATGTTTGAGAATTTTGGAGATATTGGAATGGATATAAAAAAGATGGTTGGCGATTTTCAGCAGATTCCAAAGAGCAACCAGAATATCCAGACAGTGGGTATGTACTTGCAAAACTTTCTCATGTACACACCCGCTTGTGTATATGGTCACTCGTGTGTGTATTATTGTATATGCCTATCATTTAGTGACCTACATCTTCTAAGAGTTCTTGGCTTTTGGATTTCTTTTAGAGGACATGGCTAAATTTGTGGACAACTACCTTCAGCATAGAAAAATAAAAATGCATGGCAACGTTTCCAAACACGTGACCATTGTAACTGAATTGACCAAGACCATTGAAGAACGAAAACTTATGCTAGGTAATTTTTTGTGTTTTTGTCATTGTACATGTGCTCCGTACTCTTTCCGTTTTGTTTTTGCGTTTTGAAATTTATAGCATCATTGTTCGTCTTTAACATGCTAGATGTTGTGCTAAAATGGATTATGTTATCTCATGCTCAATATTAACAACTATGTCAGACTCTGTTCAAGAACAAAAATTGACGTAGAAGTTATGCTGGAATTTCGTTATAATGTATGTGCTATCTTTGTATTAGAGTATGGAGTATGCATTTGTATAACATTGGATGTTCTCAAGGAAGATATCTGAGGGCTGATAGCTCATTAAAGAAAAAAGATAGAAGTGAATTGACAAAGCTCCAAGAACGTGGAGGAGAATCCAGTGACCGTTCTTTTGAGGTAGTTCACAATCAAAGTTTTGATGCAGTTGATGGCTATGGAAGTGCCAATTAATTTGATTTCCAGAATACGTGTGTGCCAATTAATTTGATTTCCAGAATACGTGTGTGCCAATTAATTGGAAGTGCCAATTATACGTGTATTGGAAAAAATGAGTGAGCAAAACAGAGCACGATGTGTTTTATCTTATCTTCACGAAAATAGGCTTTCTTCAGCTGACATGTATTTATGGAATACTCCCTTGCAATTTGAAGGGATCGGGCACACAGAGTACAAGGTGACCATAGCTTATTGTTCGGTTTCTTTTTAACTATCCATGTATGTGAATCATGGTTGCTTTCTGTTGGAAAGACATAAGCAACAGAAAGAGGATAAACATAAATAAAGAAATTCTTGACAAGTTAATGAATGAAATATACAGGCTTGTCAGATAGATATGATCCATTTCAGTTTGTTTCATTGCCTTCTCCTATTTTGGTAAAAATTTATGTTTAATTTCTTCGGTGATATTTTGGTCGAAGGCTAGGCTTAACATGTTCTATGTAATATACATTTCTCATAATGGGATAATCAAAATAAACCCTTTCTAACTCATTAGCTTATTTTAAAACATCTAAACACATCTAAACACATCATGACCTCATGAAAAGTTGGGGATTTATGTTTTATCTTATCTTCTTCTGCTCAAGCCCATCCGAATCGTTCAGTAAAGAATTAGTGGAGAGTTGTTGAAACTAACCTTTACCTCAATGAAAATAAATGTTACAATCTTGAAAGTTTTGTTTTATTTCTATCAATTATGTGTTACTGTAAAGAAATAATTACCATAGTTGGCTTTACGCACTCATCATGAAGAACACAAACAATCAATTTGGCTCTCAAACACTCAATATACAGGCACAGATTATTCGTCTACATCTTTTCTCCTATCCCCCCGACCTGTTCATTTCAACATATATTATGGCCCAGAATCCACTAATACAATTATTATATTGATAATAATATAATAAATATTTTAAATTGATTAATATTAATTAGTTAGAAAATAATTATTTATTTGAATAATTTGAATATATAGTATATTTTAAGGGATGGTCTCTTGAGAGACAGACTAAAGTTTAGGCATGGGTCATTTTACAATTCTAACAATATTCTAGATCCAGGGACGTAACTCTAATAATTTTACAGGGATCTATCTCTAATTATTTTACAGGAACCTATCGCTAATAATTTTTCAGGACCTTTTTCGTCTAATTTTTTCCATCATTTTTCCGTCACCTGCAATCTGTAAAAAGAAAATCAAAAAATATTTTTAAAAATGTTTGAAAATTGCAAAAAATAATAATTTAAAACTGCAGTAACATTAGCAAAAAATAGGAGAACATCAACGGAAAACCATAAAATATCAACTAAAAAACTGCAACAAGAAATATATTTAAAAAATTGAATAAAACAGAAAAATATATATATATATATATATATTCAAATTAAAATAAAAAAAAAAACGTCGACTACGGCTAACAAAAAATCAACTAAAAATTATGAAAACGTCAACAAAGCTAAATTGTCATTTAAAAATAAAAAACTACAAACATGAACCTATATCACCAAAACAACAATTGACGCACTTACAAGTTGTACTCTAAGCACCAATTTGTTTTCATAACACACACAAGTTATAAAATAAGCAAACGTCAACGCAAGGAAAAAAATACTACAAAAAGTCAACCATATCATCAAAAAAGATACAAACATTAACTCCTAACAAGCAACGATTAAAGCACTTACAAGCAACAATTGAAGCACTTACAAGTTGTACTCTAAGCACCAATTTATTTTCATAACACACACAAGTTATAAAATAAGCACCTACAACCTACATTTGAAGCACTAAAAAAATGAAAAACATCAACGTAAGAAAAAAAATACTACAAAAAATCAACCATATCATCAAAAAAAGCTAAAAACATTAACCCCCATCACCTAAAACTCATCTAGAAAGTTAAAAAAAATCAACATGTGAGGAAAAAAAAACTAAAAACATTAACAAAAAAGCTACAATACCTCAAGAGTATAAATTATTCACTCTGAAAATTATAAAACATCAATGATTTTTATTTCTAAAAAAACTACAATCATCAGCTCCTAACACCTGAACCTCATCCGAAAATTGAAAAACATCAACATAAGAAAAAAGACACTACAAACATCAACTCATACTACCACAACCTCAGCCGAAAAATGAAAAACATCAACATGAGAATTTTTTTATAAAAAAACCTACAAATATCAATCCATATCACCTAAAAAAACTACAGAACCTTAACTCATGTCAATTAAATCTCACCCAAATTATGAAAAACATCAACATAAAAGAAAAAAAAAAGAAAAAACATCAACAAAACACTACAGTACCTCAAGAATAAAAATTCTTTAAGTAAAAAAACCTAGTGGAATTTGAACCCAAGCCTATAACCTCAAAGGATAGAGCAATAACCACTACACCAAAGACTATTAGTGAACATGCACCCAGTCAAATAATAGTAAATCTCAACATGTACATCACGAACATAAAGTCTTCAAAATAAAAAGGTCATAGTGAGACTCAAACCCCTGATCTTCAGCCAGGGGCGGAGCCAGAAAATTTTTTTTGTGTGTCACAATTTAATTTGATAACTCTATCTTTGAAAATGGTGTTAAAATTTTGAGAAAATTTTTAATTTAAAGGAATAAACTGGGTCTAAAATTAAACTAGGACACTAATTAAAAATCAAATATTAATTAACTAAATTATTTTTATAAAAAAAAGGTAGGACAATTGCCGTACCTTGCACCTTAATGGATCTGCCCCTGCCTTCAGCTCAACCAAATAAGTACTAACCACTAGACCAAACAATCATTCATGAATTAAACTCAGTTAGCAACATATTATACATCGACAAGTATTTGAAAAATGTAAAAAATATCAAACCTCACCTTATGAAGCAGAACCTCAGCTCGCCACCACCGCTCGCCGCCTCAGGTCGCCGTCCGCCATTTCAGGCTACGCGTAAAGTCATGTGCGTCATCGTCATTGTTCCGGCCCATGCATCTCATGCACATCGTCGCATGTTCCTTTTCGCTGGCGTCGCTCATCATCTCCTACTTCTTCTCGTCGTCATCGCCTTCTGCTTCTTCTCGCCTCACCGTCACCATCGCTGCACATCAATATCCTCGATGTCGATGTGCCTCAATCTCCCCGTCGTCGCTGCGCCTCAATCTCCTCACCGTCGTTGTGCCTCATTCTACTCGTCGTCGTTGTGCCTCAATGTGCTCGCCATCGCTGCGTCTCAATCTCCTCACCACCGTCGGAGCACCATAGCATTGTCGTAGATTGCTCGAAATAGTAGTGAAAGAAGAAACTCAATCAGTAGAGCAGTTATGTTGTTGTCGATGACTGCGATTGAAGCTCCGCCTCGATCTCGTTGATTCCGATCAGAGCTTGAGGTGCAGCGGTGGAAAAATGGTAAATTGGTGCCGGAGCGGTGGAATTCGGTGCCCTAGCTCCGCCGCATCGTTGGCGGAAGAAGGAGAAGCACGACGGCAGTTATGAATTTCAGTCCATTGGAGAGGAGGAGAAATGAAAAAAATAAAATTTCTACCATATATAGTTTTTTTATAATTGCATAACTAGTCCCTAGATTTATTAGCAAATTTGGGAAAAAACCCCACACCAAAATTCTAATTTATATTAATTGCATAATGGACCCTGCCTAAAGTTTAGGCTGCCTAAAGTAAGATTTTATGATAATTTAAATAGTTTATAAAATTATAGCTTATTCTTCTTTGCGAACATCTTCTTACATATTTTTTGTAATTCCTTTTGAAAGAGACATAACTTTATAACTTCAATTAAATAATAATTTTCATTATCAACTGATTTTATCACTAATTTTTTTATATTGTTTAGCGTTTTCATACGACACATAATATTTTTCTTATGTAAAATACGTATGTCAACAAAGATCGACTCAATTTTATTTTATTAAATGCATTATAATATTAATAATACAAAGTCTTGGGAAAGACCGTCTTTCTATAGGCTTATGGAAAGACATGGTTTAATTAGAATAATAAAAAGGTAAAATGTTTTAGTTGCAATATTAGAAATTTATTATGCAACGTGCAATTGTTATAAAATTTATGACCCGATTAATGCAACCCTAAAATTTTATCTTCATTTCTTCTAATTTGCAGTTTAACCTTGGTCTTTCCATGACTTATGGAAAGACCGTCTTTCAAGAGACGGACTCTAATTTATTTATATGATTAAAGTTTACAAAATTTGACTTGGAAAAATAAATTGAGCCATTTTATCTGGGTTGGGGGAGTATATAATATTGTTTAGAGTCCGTCTTTTGAAAGACGGTCTTTTCATAAGTTATAGAAAGAACAAAAACTCAAATGCAATGTAACCACAAAAGATGAAAATTTTGTGGGTTACAATAATTGAAATCTGATCAAATTTAAGTTATGACCTATTTGGATAAATTCACACGCCTATTTGAGTTTTATTTAGAAATATTACATGTTTGGGGCATAACATATAAATATGTAAGGGTAAGTCTCAGGAACGGCAGTCTGTCCATAAACTTATGGACAGGCCAGGGACCTGTTTGCAAATTAGGAAAAATTAAAGGAAACGCAAGTCAAGCCTAATGAAATCATGTCCAAACATTCATCCCTTAACTGGATATTCACCAACGGCACTGTAAAATGGAATTCAACCCGTTGCTCTGCATTCAAAGCTTTGATTCGCTAATTCACCCTCAATCTCAACTCAACCAAGTTCGAATTCAGATTCTCCGGCATGTTGGGTTCAACCGTCGCTCGGAGCAACGTCGTGGATAGGTTCTACAATCCACTGATGCGGCACTACCAGAAGTCGGTGCTCCACCAGCAACAGTCGTTACCTCAGCTGCAGAAGTCGGCGGCGCCGGTAGACGGTGGGAACCAGATTGACTCCGAGGATCTCCGACGCCACCTCCTTTCTGCTCCTGCTCGACGTCAAATTTTCCTTCTCCTTCTCCTTTTCCTGCGCGACCTCCTCCCTCCTCCTCATAGATTTCATAGATTTTCGCCGGTGAGTTATTGAATATTTCGATTACAGTCACGGATACTCTGACTATTTGCTGTGAGTGAGATCGAATCGTGTTGATTGTCTCAATTTTTTGTAGGGATTTCCAACAGGTGGATAATGAAAGTCAAAGTTTCCGTATTAGATAACAGAAATCATCCCATGAAATACGAATTTTGATCGAGAGAGATACCTCTCTAAGATTCGCGACGCCAGTCTCTTTTTGTTGGGAATAGGCCTCTATCTCGGTGCGTTTCCAAGCTTCTCCATCACAGCCAATTCATTAACTCGGTTGGTTTCCAGATGTCCTTTAATCGCTGCCTTGAATATATGAAGAGACATGACATTCTCAAAAAGGATCCAGAAGACTAGCCTCAACACGCAACATAAGTATGATGGGATGATAAATTCAAAAGAAGTTGTTTCAGTATTTAAATGGTACGAGCAAAGGATATCCTAGCATGATCTTTGCACAACCTAAGAAATATGGTGGTTGCGACTTTGGCGTACAAGTAGATATGTGAAGAACATTACATATTTACTTACTGTATTTTTTTTGGTAAGCATGTTGACATTACTTTAGAATCTATTTTTGCATTCAAAATTATTCTACTACAATGAGTTTTAACGTTAATTGTTGCCAAGGCATGTAGGAAAAGACTGTTGAACGTACACTGATAAAATATGTGGAAATTAAATAAGGAAATTACACGAGCAATTTTGTATAAGCAAGAATAATAAAATTTTATTAATTATTAATGCGTACGATTGGAAAGCTTAAAATACAATTGATAAGAACGTTTCAAGCAATCACACATATCGATGGAGTCATGAGTACACTCGTTGTCCTTGAAACGAATGAGTCCCATCGTGAACATCGGTCCTTAGGATAAAACCATCGAAGGTAATTTTAACCAGTAAAATTACCTCGAAGTCACACAAAGCCCGAAGGACTATTACCGATAAAGATAGAGAAATCACTGACAAAGACAGAGAAAGGAGATAAGACTCAAGTTTAGAAGTAGGGAGGAACTTGAGAATTATGTGAGATTTCTGTCTGAGATAGATGCTCTATTTATAGATGTCTAAGAAACCCTATGGAAAGATAAGCGGAAGATCTGATTCCCGTAATCAGAGAAAATGTTCTCTAACCACCAAATATTTTACAAATATTTGAATAGATTCTAAAAAGATAAGAATATCTCATATTCCTTATCATGATTAACCACTTATCAAATCTCATATATTCTACACGTGATTCCAAGAATCTTTGTTACGTGTTTTGGGCTTTCTAGAGACTTCCACACGATCCAAACGTGTTTTAGACAGTAAAAAATTAGAGAAAACTTATTACGTGCAAATGAATTTCCGCATAAGTTTCCATTCCAAGAGTGACTCTTTGAGCATCCATATCTCATTCACCCTTTATCTATTTTGAGAGTTTAAACAGTCAATTTTATAGTACTCACAGGGGAGAATCCAAAAACGATGCCCGCTGACTCTAAT
Source organism: Rubia yunnanensis (assembly GCA_037428765.1). NCBI lineage: Eukaryota > Viridiplantae > Streptophyta > Magnoliopsida > Gentianales > Rubiaceae > Rubia > Rubia yunnanensis. The sequence goes on from CM075066.1 coordinate 62,198,376, forward strand.
TAATTCGAGCCCAACTCAAAATGAATCTCAAAAGTTGACAAAATTCAACTTGTTTTACAATCATTTTCCAGCAAAGACGAGTATGTAGGATTGTAGAACTTGTTGTGGCCTATGTTTAACGTCATTGGATATGCCTTTTTATTGTGCAAATTGATGCCTTTTGACTTCTTTTTGAATTGGTGGTCTTCTACGCTTTATGAAATTACGAGCTGCATTCATTTATTATATGTTGCAGCTGTTATTATCCAACGTGTATTTGTTAGTTGTACTGTGAATAACCTTTTTTTCCCCTCGTTTTTTCTGATCGTTCGTTTTGAATTATGAGTTGCATCTGTTTATTTATATGTTGCATATGTTAGTATTCAATGTGTACTTGTTAGTTGTACTGTCTATAGACCTTTTGTGAATGCCTTTTTTCTTTTTTTTTTATGATCGTTCGTTTTGAATTACAAGTTGCATCTGTTAACTTATATGTTGCATATGTTAGTATTCAATGTGTACTTGTTAGTTGTACTGTCTATAGACCTTTTGTGAATGCCTTTTTCCTGCTCTTTTTTGCCGATCGTTCGTTTTGAATTACGAACTGCATATGTTTACTTATATGTTGCATCTGTTAATATTCAATGTGTACTTGTTAGTTGTACTCCTTATGACCTTTTTGTTTTCATTTGTTGTTAGTTGTACGTTTAGAATAACGAGTTGCATTTGTTTACTTATAAGTTGCATATGTTAGTATCCAGTATGTAATTGTTAGTTGTGTTGTTTATGATTTTTTTAATATAAATTTGTTGTTGGTTGTTCGTTTTGAATCAGGAACTGCATTTGTTTACTCATATATTGCATATGTTAGTATCTGGTATGTACTTGTTAGTTTTATTGTGTTTGACTTTTTTTCATTTTTGATTATTGTTCGTTTTAATTTATAAATTGTACTTGTTTGCTTATTGTTCGTTTTAATTTATAAATTGTACTTGTTTGCTTATATATTGTATATGTTAATATCCAATGTGTATGACTTTTTGCAGGAGCTGGATCTAAACTTATTTTGGTTTTAACTTTTAAGGAATCAGACAACATTGAACATTGGACTGCACAAGACGTTCCGACACAAGGATGATTCATATGAAGATGACATTCAACTTGAAGATTCTCAAGTGACCCCCCTTTGAAGATTAATAATTGATTCATTGTATTAGGGATTGTTAGTTAATCTAGATAGGAAATCTGTTGTAATTGTAAGTTCCTTAATGGAACATTTCTATCACGAACACTTTATCTTCCATTTTGTTTAGATGTTGAGAGTCTCTCTCGTGTTTGAATTTGACAAATTTTCATGTTTTTATACAAAGTATGCTTTCACGCGACAATACTTTAGGTGACCTCTCCTTGATTTAAATCAGAAAAATCTTCTATGTTTTTTAAAACAAACACATGTTTTAATGTAATTAGTACACATTGTAAGAGATAAAATACAGTTCATATGAAAATTCTAAAAACAATTACAAAATTTGGTAACCTCTTTCCTGTAGTATACAATAAGAAATACTAGTTGTACGCTAACATATGCATGTTTTAACAAAACATAAACAATTCTTAAGGTAACTTATGCACTGCCTCGTGGCAAAGCTTTGCTATTAATAAAGGGAATTTTGATAATTTAAAATCACATGCGTGTTTTTGCATAGACAATACATGTTGTAAAGTAATTAATGCAGAGTTTATATGATAATTTTAAGTTGTCAAATTTTAGTCTCCCCTGCATGTATAAACTATAATATTTACTAGTTGTAGACTAACATATCTATTAGCGGAACATTTTTCCACTTGCAGAACATTTTACCACTTGCGAATGAGTGTTCGTATAAGTGTTAATAAAGTCCAACTCACATGGGACATCCGGGTAAAGACTCTTCCATATCTTCTCAGTATCGATCTTGGATGCCCCTTCAACCATGGAAGCAACATTTTGGTTGTCAAGGATACTTCCATAGAGCTCATCGCAGTCGGATTTGTACCTCACCTGGAAGATCACAAAGTCAATCATTCTCCAAAAAGACACGCAGAACAAGCAAGTAGGCCACACAAAATATATAGAACATACAGGATTGAGTCTATGGCAATGCCAAATCCATTCAGTCAAGAGGAACAAATCCGACTATAAGATCTGCATTTTGCAACCTCAAAGATAGGGTGACTAGGTAATTACATGAATCAAGCCAAGAGTACCCTCAGAACCAAATCAAACGTTGCTGAGACCTGATAATTCTTCTAGTCTAAAAGAGCAGATAATCTCTTCATATACAGTAAAAGGCGACTGATGCTTCTTTCTTTTTTTCTAATAAAAAAACCCTAGGGTGGGAATTATATATAAGGGTCCCCAGGCCTTTGTGAAAGCAAATACAAGGAAGTGGAAATTTGTACAGACTGTCCACTGAGGCAACATAGTTGCCTCCAAAAGAATACCTAGCATCTAGTGATATTAAAGAGTTATATAGAACTAGAGATAAGAGAAAGAGCAAGAATGGTAGTTGCGATTCCAAAGAAAAGAATCCCCACCCCGTGTGTTAATTCTTTACTTTGGCCAGGCAACTTCATTCAGGCATATCAAAAAATTGGAACCTAGCAAATGGTTCACTGTAGGAGATCGTGAGCAGCAAAAGAGCAGTAGTGGAGTATTAAGCAACTTCAGATCCTGAGGTGAAGAGCAGCCGAAAGTGCACAGGTACCTGAAAAAACCAACGAAAAAATCAGCAGTATCAGTCGTTCTTTGTGGCATGCTATGTGTTCTAATGTAGGGTGTATGATCCCTATCTAGATTGATAAGTCCTCTGATGTGTATAGAGATGTTAGAATGGTTCAGAGAAAGATCTCTAATGTGGGCAGCATGATCCTTTGCAATTGCATCTGCAACAGAGTTACATTCCCTAAAAACATGTTCAAGATTGGCATCTTTTAATAGGGAATGCACCTTAAAAGCTAAAGGATATAGTAACCAATAAGCAGAATATGGATTCTTGATCATTTTCACTGCAAGCAAAGAGTCAGATTCAATGATGAAAGTACTGTCCAAAGATGGAAAAGCCTGACAGGAAAATAAAATAGCCTCAATTTCTGCTTCAAGTGGTGATTTAGCTAAAGTGTTATTGGATTTTATGAGGCACGGTATACCATTACAGTTTCTGGCAATAAGGCCAAGAGTGGAGTTAGTAGAAGACCAGGAGGCATCTACATTAATTTTTATGCTATTTGGTTCCGGCCTTTCCCAGTAGACAATAGAGAAGGTTTTGGTGGTGGTTTGAGGGAAGGGATCAGTAAAGAGATGTTAAGGCTCATAGTATGGTGTGAGTTAGAGAGACAAGGCTTGGCAGAGAGGGATAGGAAGATAAGGTCCCGTACTTCATTGCATATATGCACTGGAGAGAAATTTTTGCTATCAAAATAGAAACCATTTATGGCTTTCCATAGGGACCAACAAATCAGAGAGGGAAGCATTCTACAAATCAGTTGGTGCATTCTGGGAAGATCATGATAATTCCAATATGCAAAGAACCTATCAGTTAAAGAGTCTAGACTATGGAGGTTAAAACCCAAGAAAGTAGCCATATCATTCCATATTGATCGAGCCAGGGGACATGAGATGAAAAAGTGTTGGAGAGAATCAGAATGGTTACATGCAGGGCATTTTGAAACTAGGCTAAAACCACATTTCATTAAGACATCATCAAAAGCCAAGAAAGAGTGTAGCAATTTCCAGGTGAAAATAGAGATCTTTTTCTGCAGCCTGGGATTCCATATAAGTTTAGTAGCAGGAAAAGTACCTGTTGAGAAAGTGAGAGCCTTATAGGCTGATCTAAAAGCAAAAGCTCATGTCACCTCTGGTTTCCAGATAAGTCTATCCTCTCTGTCTTCATTAATATCTGGCAACTGCAAGAAAGTGAGAGTATCATATTCCAAAAAAGGTGAAATCTGAGGCAGGATAGAGTCTTTGTTACAGATGAAATGAGCAACTGAGCAAGAGGAGAGAGGGGAAAGGATAGAGGGAGGGACATGACTAGAAAGTGGCCCATTCGGGCACCAGTTAGCAGTCTAGAGATTACAGTTACCTCACCTATGAATAACCATAGTGTTATTTTCAGCAAAAGAATTTACAGAGCAAATTCTCTTCCAAGTCTGCGATTTTCTGTGAGTTTGAGGCAAAGACCAAATCATTTTAGCCCATATAGTAGTACCCAGTTGGCTTTTCCACCATAGTTTAAGTGAACAAGAATCAACTATTGCATGAACCGATCTGAAACCTAAAACATTCTAGGACCTATGGATAGCTAGGTCAGACCATTTTTTCCAAACCTTATTCCTTTTTCCTTCAGTTTCTCCCCAAAAAAAATCTGGACATCTTTCTCTCTAGTGTCTTAACTATATGAATAGGTGGCTTAAGAACAGTCCATATATGTTGTGGTAAGGAGTATAGGCAGGATTGAATGAGAATCAGTTTACCTCCTGAACTTAACCACTTATTTTTCCAATTCATCAGTTTTTTTATCTAAGAGTTCCAATAGAAGTTAGAAGTATATGTTAAGTGTTCTACCTTTAAAAATTGGGCAACCAAGGTATTTAAATGGAAAAGACCCTTTTTCATTTTTAAGATCGTCCTAACCTGATTTATCCTAGCAGGTGTAGCTCATTTGCTAATATAAAAATCTAATTTTTCAAAGTTAAATTTCTGGCCAGAGGTAGATTCAGAGATTTCTAGAAAAACTTTGATCTTAATTAGGTTAGGTTTTAAGGCCTGCATAAAAATGATGCTGTCATCAGCAAACATTAAATGGGAGGCTGGTGTGATGGAAGAAGGCAACTGATAGCATGTAAGACTGTTGTTCAGAAAAATGAAAGAGAGACTCCTAGAGAAAGCTTCTGAAAAAATGTTAAAAAGAAAGGGGGATAAGGGATCACCTTGTTTGATGCCTCGGGTAGCTTTAAAAAAACTAACCGGATTACCATTTATGAGCACAGAGAAATGTGCCTGGGAGAGACTGTTCATCACTGCAGTCAAGAAATTACCAGTGAAACCAAATCTACAAAGTATGTTTTTTAAAAAGTTCCAATTTACCCTATCAAAAGCTTTCCTGAGGTCCAGCTTAAGTATACAATTAGGCACTTTATTTTTTTTGTCTAAAAATCTTATCATTTCCTAAAGATAGAGTATGTTGTCAGAAATATCTCTGTTTTTCATGAAAGCAGTTTGATTAGGTGAAATTAAATTCTCCATATAAGGTTTCAGTCTTTCCATTAGAAACTTAGAGCATATCTTATTTACAACATTTGAAAGGCTGATGGGTCTGTAATCATCAAAGGAGGAAGGTGTTTTTTTCTTTGGAATTAAGGTTATCCAGGTGCTAGAGATACCCCTTGGCATATCTGATCCTAAGAGAAAATCATTTACAGCAGATGTAAGATCTACCATAATGAAATCCTAGCATTTGGTATAGAATTTACAGGAGAAACCATCAGGACCCGGGCTACTGTTTTTGTTCAAACTCATAATAACTAGTTTGAGTTCCTCTTCTGAAACTGGTTTGGATAGAGAGAGATTGTCCTGTTCAGTAAGGATGGTGGGTATTTGGCTAAGAAAATGTGGGTAGTAAGTGTTGTTAACCAATTGGTTAGGCTCAGATAACAGCTCAGAAAAATATTCAGAGGCTTCTTTTGGATATCTGATTGGGAATTAAGCCACTGTCTATGCCTGTTTTTAATTTTTGAAATATTTAACCTACAGTTCTTTTCCTGTACAGTTTTATGGAAAAACTGAGTATTATTATCACCAAGTTTAAACCATTTAGATCTTGCTTTCTGTTTCCATAATTTTTCTTTTTCCTTTAAAGCTCTAAGTAATAAGGCCCTCTTCTCATTTAGTTTGATTAGTTCCAAATCCGAGGGGTTAGAGTCATAAATGGATTCCTGTAATCTAAGATTTTCCCCCGCAGTAGTTACATTAGAATCAATGTTACCAAAGCAATCCATGTTCCAAATCTTTATCATTTTTTAAGTCTAATCAGTTTTAAATAGAAACCTAACATTCCTGACTGAAGAGTAGGGGAGGTCCAGCTTTCTTTGACTAGGTTTATAAATTCTGGTATGTTAAACCAGGTATATATGAACCTAAAAGGTTTAGGGTATGAGGGAACTAGTGATGATACCTGTAGGAGAAGAGGGGAATGATCCGAGGATTGTCTATTTAGTATTTGGATAAAAGATGCTGGAAATTTTGTGTTCCACTGAATAGTACATAGACCTCTATCTAATCTCTTAGAGGTGGGATTCCTCAGCCTAGAGTTTGTTCAAGTGAATAAATTTCCTACAGCATTAATTTCCTGAATTCCAGTAGAATTAATCTAGTTATTGAAATCTCTGATACTACCTAAAGAAGGGGAGCTAGGGCCCTTGTACTCTGTAAGTGAGGTGATTGTGTTAAAATCTCCTATGAAAATAGTGTCATTCTTGGGTAGGAGACTCAGGTCATACCATAAAGACTTCCTACCATCCCTAGTTCTGAGGGCATAAACAAATACAGCTTCCATGTCAGAAGCTGAAATTGGGTGGGTTATTTTAACATACAGAAATTGGTTATGATGGGAAATCAGGGAAACAGATATAGAATCATTCCACATTAGCCAGATTTTGCCATTATGTAGAGGGAGATTATGTGAGAAATTGAGCTTTTCCATATAGGATTGACATTGACTGTTATCATGCATAGGTTCAATGATACAAAGAAGTTGTATTTTCTTCTGATTAACTAGATGTTTTAATCGGAGCATTGAAGATTCCATACCCCTAAGGTTCCAGACTAAAAAATTGGTGGTTAAGGTGTGTGTCATTGTTCAAATGATTTATGACTTTTAGTAGTTGATCTTAACATCATCTTATTCAGCTGGCTAAGATAATTACTCTTCTTATGTTTAGAATTACCTTAGTGGTCAGTGTTACCTGTTAGTTTGTCAGGCAGTAATACTGAGTGTGAGTGGTGACTGTTTGAGAGTGTTCTGCCTTCCTCCATTGTGTCCTGCACCTCCAGATCAATGAATTCTTGTGGTTGAGGAAGGGGGTCCATGTCCTGCAATAAAGAGAACCTATTTTCCATCTTTCTCTATTGAGAGAGTGGGGGGTCAGAAGGAGAAAACTGATGCAAGGTGAGCCTGTGGGAACCAATGTGAATATCATCCTTTGCATAGATTAAGGGAGGTGGATTAGTAAGGGCTGTTGCATTTAGCAGTTTTGTGAGGGGGGACTGGGAGTTAGCAGGGGGTGAGTTGTTGGGGGTCTGAGCTGGAGTGATTTTGGATGACTGATGGGTAATTGTTTCAGGCTCTTCATTTGAAAGCCGAGGTAAATAGGAGGATGGGTTCAAAGAAAGGTTAGTTGTGGCCATCTGATGAGCTAAGTGGTCATTACTAGGAGGGTTGTTAGGAGCCTGGTTTTCCATAGACATGAAAGGGACCTTATTGAACTTATTTCCAGTAGCCTGCCACTGAGATTGTGTATGATTTTGGGGGATGGCTTTACACTAGTTAAGGGAATGGCCTAGCTTAGCACAATGGTCACAGTATAGAGGAACATCTTCATATTCAATTGGATATTTTATGTTATTAGTGACTGAACCGAGTCTGATGAAATTGTTCAAAAGTTTCTGTAAGTCAATTTCCACACATAGCTTAATTGCAGAAGGTCTAGTAAGCATTTCAGTAGCTAGATCATTCTTAATGAAACTTCCTATACTATTTCCAATAGCCTCAATAGACGAAGTATTGTAATAGTAAAGAGGAACTTCCCTGATTATGCACCAAATTGGGACGATTGGAGATTCCCTATGAGTGGAGAAATCAGGTGACCATTTGAGCATCTTCAGTTGGATACCATTGAAGCTCCATATGCCCTTGATCCAGCATCTCTGGTAGTCATTGATCTTATCAAACCTGATCAGCACGTGCTTGTAATCCAAAGAACCCAGTTGATAATTCCCGGCAAAACCTACAGTCTTGAAAGCTGATTCCAATTGCTCCATCGTAAGCCTCCCTCTAGTGAATTTTCCAACTAGAGCATTGGCATAGTGAGCAGAGAGTTTAGTGATTTGTTCGTCTGAATAGAGGCATGCCAGATCCCCCAGGTGTTCCAATTTGGGGGTAAGCTCGGGGTTATTTGGTAGAGATGTCATGAGAGGTGGGGATTTGGTCTGCATGGCAGCTAGGATGGTTTTTGATATACCATGCGAGTTGTTGTTATCCGCCATAGCGGCCGGCGGAGGTGTAACCGCCGAAAAGAGATACCGTTATCGACAGAAAAGAGCCGTTAGAGGCGGAGGAGGGAGCCGTTTCCGACGAAAGCATGGTGACAGAAGAGGATACTTGGTTGAGGAGAGAGAAGAGAGGATACTTGGTTTATTTTCCCACGAACCACAAAACGCTATAATAAACAATTGATGCTTTGATATAAAATAAAAGTGGCCAATTGGAAACATTTATATTACAAATCCATCAAACAAAGAAAATAAAGGGATCAGCCATTAAAATCACCATAATACTAGACAGAACAAACCCAAAATCCCTCATATTGGATCATTACGAAAGAAATAAAACCAAAACAATAATGGTATAAGTTATAAACAACCTAGTAACAGGATTTTCAGAAAAAAGAAGGAATTCCAAAGTATGGATGCAAATTCGAAAGATACCAAGAATTATAACTGCAATCAAAAATCCAACTTGGATGCAAGAGAAACAGAATCAGAAAGACTCCAAATCAAATAAAATCCAGCTGAAAGTTACCAAGCAAGAACACCAAGAAAAAAGGACATACCTCTTTTCCCACTGATTTGCACTGAGTGGTCCGGGAATTCGAATGCTTTTCCGGCAAAGGAAGCCAACAGACATTATACCTGCACACAGAGTCTCAAGCTTTCACATTCAGAAAACAAAGTACTCTACACTGTAAAACTAGCCCAACAAGCATCAACACGCCTTATTCATCATACTGTGACAATCATTTCACATAACTACACAATGACAAGACATCCATTTATCTACAAAAAAAATATGAATAAAGTCCAATGATCGCGATTAAAAATTGTCAAGAAAGAAGGATGTCATGTATTTGAATATATATGAAACTATGTACACCCACGGATGTACCCCAGTGGTTGGAAGATGGGTGGGTAAGCCAGTGATCTCAGGTTCGATACTCGGCAGCGGCAGTGTGGGAAGCTCTTGCTTTGCAAGGCTCCTTTGTGCGCACCGAGTCCATACCAAGCCCATTGGTCCTGGTGCTGGGCTACCGTGATTTACTTCTCATACGATGGCGCGGGTGTCGGCTGGTATGGGCCGCAGAGGGCGAGCGGATGATCGTCTTTTGCCAATGAAACTATGTGTCTTCATCAAACGCAATAACACAACATGATCCATATAGGCATTCATACATATTTTAAGTTACTATGTTCTTAACATCATCCCAAGAGCCATGCTCGAGATCCAGTCATCTGTTTCACTAATTACTATGTTCTTACAAAAGCAAACTGCCAATTCACAAGCGGGGGGACAAATGAACAACCCGTAAAGCTAGTTACAACCATATCATCCAAAAACTCAGATCCGATCAGATCCAATTTGTATATTACAAGGATTACCATATATAACACAAAATCTCTCCGCCTTACTAACATTTTTCGTATAAACACGATACCGTGAAACACAATTGTCTGAGCTCATTAGACCAATATGAACAAACTTTTGCCAAACAGTAGAACATTAATTATTGAAGCCGAAATTCTCAAAAACGAATCAACCTTAAAATCAGGCACACCTTACAAATATTCTGTCATGGGCTCACCGGAAATTGGTCTTGAGTTTTTCAAGATATGCCGCCCATGCTATAAAGCAAAACTATTTCAAACTCCTCCCATGGCTCAGTCGATTCCAAGTAAACCGCTACTATCTTGCCACTCCCCTCCTTCGAATCTGGTACACCACTAGGAGGAGGATTCTTCTATATGAACCAGAAACAAACGATACCAATTCACAAAACCAATTGACAATTCCATAATCAAGAGGAATATGTTAGAATAAATCAGAAACTGATTAGATTATGGTTTATTATGATTAGATTTCTCTCCTTATTACACGTACTCTCTATATATTCAGATATCAATAATACAATTCATTACGGAAAATCATTCTATCATGGTATCAGAGCAAGTTCTGATCCTAAGCCATAAATTTTAATTTATTGTTCAGTGCCTTCCCGTTCTCTCTTTTCCGGCCCTGATCCCGGCGAAGTTCCGGTCAAACTCTGGCAGCTTCCGGCAGCTCTTTTCTATCCACTGGTACTCCAGTCGGCGTCGTCATCTTCTGCTCGTCCAACAGCTTCATCGGAGTAGTCATCGCTAATCAAACAAGTTAATCATAAGAATTTGAGCAATTGCCACCGACGAAGTCGTTCATCGCAATCGGAGTCGTTCACCATCTTTTCCGGCGAACTCAGGTCCTTTATCTCCGGCGTCCTCCGGCGTCTTCTCAAGCCTCGATTTCCCGGCAATTTATTCCAGCGGCGAAGTTTCCATCAGTGGCGAAGTTCTTCCAGCGACGAGTTCTTCCGCCGACGTCTTCATCAGCTCCAGCGCGAGATCCACGCGCCCGTCTTCTAGCGCGAGATCCACGCGCCTGTCTTCCAGCGCGTGAAGGTCACACGCAATTTGACTTGCGCCTAAGTGAATTTATTGCGTCTTCAATTTCTCACGAGTAGAACCTATTTCTCGCGAGTTTGACCTGTTTATCGCGAGTTGAACCTGTTTCTCGCGAATTGCTAAAATTCTCGCGAGTTGAGAATATTTCTCACGAGTTGCTCAAATTCTCGTCAGCACCCAGTCAATTTCTGTGCAATTCGGTCTTTTGTTATTTATTTTGGGTCCTATACCTCGGGAAGATTGCTCTACTAATTGGATTGCGGACAAGGTGTTGTTTCAGGCCAGTTTGAATAGTCCCAACCGTCATTCTTCATCGACTCAGTGGATCGTTAATTCAGGTTCTACATCTCATATGACTTCTCGCACCAGTCATCTTGATAAGGTACAGTGTTATTGTGGTTCTGATTCTATTCTTGTTGGAAATGGTGAATCATTATCTATTTCTCACATCGGCCAATGTCATTTATCTGGCTTCTCTGTTAATGATGTCCTTGTGGTCCCTAAGATTACTAGAAGTTTACTATCCATTAGTAAGCTTACTCGTGATTTACATGTCCGTGTTATATTTGATGCCAACGCATTTTCCATTGAGCACAAGCATACAGGGAAGATAATTGGTAAAGGCAGTCATAGTTCAGGTTTTTATTTTCTTGAGACTGGTGATTCCAGATTTTTAGGTGAATTACGCTCTGGAAAGCTCAAGGCTTCTTTTGAGCAGTGACACTCTCGCCTCGGTCATGTGTCTCATGATACTATTCAGTTGTTAAGTCGACATGGCCATATTACTGTCACTTCCGTTATGCCAGCATCTGTTAGTTGCTCTCCTTGTCAGATGGCTAAGAGTAGCCGTTTACCTTTTTCCACTAGTGACAGGCGTGCTACTGGGCTGTTGGACAAGGTGCATTGTGATTTGTGGGGACCAGCCCCTGTTTTATCGGCAGGTGGTTTTTCTTATTATGCCATTTTCATCGATGATTTTTCATGATTCACATGGTTTTTCCCGATGCGGTATAAGTCGGACTTCTATGACACATTTATTCAGTTTCAGAAATTCATTGAGACTCAGTTTTCTACTAGGGTTAAAAATTTTCAGACTGATGGTGGCACAGAGTTTACTAATCATCAACTTCAGACTCACTTCATATCATGTGATATTCATCATCAGATGTCATCGCTCTATGCTCCTACTCAGAATGGCCGAGCTAAGCAGAAGCATCGTCACATTAAAAAGACTGGTCTTGCCAGGCTTTTTCACTCTTCCGTGCCACATTGTTATTGGGTGGAAGCTTTCTCCTCTGCGGTTTACATCATTAATCGTCTGCCAAGTTCAGTTCTTAGTGAAAAATCACCTTTTGAGGTTGTTTTTGGTCATGTGCCTGACTATACCCTCTTTCACCCATTTGGTTGTCGTATTTTCCCATGTCTACGTGCCACTGCTACTGATAAGTTTGCACCGCGATCCATTCCGTGTGTTTTTATTGGCTACAACCCTCGTTACAAGGGCTTCCAGTGTCTCGACCCCACTTCTAGGTGTATCTATGTTTCTTGCCACGTTCGCTTTGATGAAACCTTATTCCCTTATGTCTCATATTCCACGGACAGTCGCTCTATTTCAGATCTGGAGATTTCATCATTTTTTATGGAGCTGTTACTTCATCGATTGGGGTCACTACGCTTGTGCCTGTTCCAGCCGCCCCTCCTTCACCACCATCTTCCATCTGGATGGCCGACCCGAATCCAGCTCCTCGGCCAACGGCCACCACACCTCAGCCATCGGCCACCATGTCTCAGTAAGTATCGACCATTCTTTCTCCGGCAACTTCCGATGGCCACTCTCCGGTCAGCGCAGCTCGATCTTCCTCGGTGTCGTCAGCTGGTTCGACTCCTCCAGCCTTGTTGCCCCAGCTTTGTACCCATCGGATGGCCACTCGGTCTTCTACTGGTGCCATTCCGCGCTGGGATTATTCAGATATTATTGCTCATGGTCACACTGCCGCACTCCTCTCTCAGACAGAGCCCACTGATTATCGCTCTGCCCTTCAGGATCCAGCCTGGGTTTCAGCCATGGATGATGAGATGGCCGCTCTTCGTGGTCATCACACTTGGGATTTGGTGCCTCGACCTTCGAATGTCAACATTGTTGGCTCCAAATGGGTCTATAGGCTCAAGTATCGACCATATGGCACTATTGAGCGTCACAAAGCTAGACTTGTGGCACAGGGTTTCTCACAGATTCTGAGTTTTTATTTTAATCACACTTTCAATCATGTGGTCAAAGCCTCCACTGTTAGGACGGTTCTCGCCATAGCCACCATGCGTTCCTGGCCACTTCATCAACTGGATGTCAAGAACGCTTTCCTTAATGGTGTTCTTGATGTTCCAGTCTAGATGATATAGCCCGTTAGTTATCAGGATTCTGCCCATCAAGACTATGTTTGTCGCTTGTGAAAGGCCATTTATGGTCTTAAGAAGGCTCCCCAGGCTTGGTTCCAGCATTTCAGTAGTTATCTAACACAGCTTGGTTTTTGGTACAGCTCAGCTGATACTTCTTTATTTGTCCTTTTCGAGAAGGTTGTTGTTACTGTACCTACTTGTGTATGTGGACGATATAATTCTTACAGACAATGACTCGACTCTTCTTCGCCAGTTCATTGATCGGACACATAGAGAGTTTGCGATCAAGGATCTTGGTGCTCTTCATTACTTTCTTGGTCTTAAAGTTTTGCCTACCTCCTCAGGGTTACTGCTTAGCCAAGCAAAGTATGCTCGTGATATTTTGAATCGGGCCGATATGTCAGTATCTTCAGGATCCCAGGTGTCGTGTCAGATATACCGCCCCGATTCAAAATATCCCGAGCATACTTTGCTTAGCCAAGCAGTAATCCTGAGGAGGTAGGCAAAACTTCAAAACCAAGAAAGTAATGAAGAGCACCGAGATCCTTGATCACAAACTCTCTGTGTGTCATTTCAATGAACTGGCAAAGAAGAGTCGAGTCATTACCTGTAAGGATGATATCGTCCACATACACAAGTAGGTACAATAACGATGACCCTCTCAAAAGGACAAATAAAGAAGTATCAGCTGAGCTGCACCGAAAACTAAGTTGTGTCAGATAACTGTTGAAATGCTGGAACCAAGCCCGGGGAGCCTGCTTCAGACCATAAATGGCCTTTCGCAAGTGACAAACATAGTCTGGATGGACAGAATCCTGATAACCAACGGGCTGCTTCATGTAGACTGGAACATCAAGAACACCATTAAGGAAAGCGTTCTTGACATCCAATTGATGAAGTGGCCAGGAACTCATGGTGGCTATGGCGAGAACCATCCTAACAGTGGAGGCTTTGACCACAGGATTGAAAGTGTGGTCAAAATCAAAACCCAGAATTTGCGAGAAACCCTGCTCCACAAGTCTAGCTTTGTGACGCTCAATAGTGCCATATGGTCGATACTTGAGCCTATAGACCCATTTGGAGCCAACAATGTTGACATTCAAAGTTTGAGACACCAAATCCCAAGTGTCCTAACCACGAAGAGCGGCCATCTCATCATCCATGGCTGAAACCCAGGCTGGATCCTGAAGGGCAGAGCGATAATCAGTGGGCTCTATCTGAGAGAGGAGTGCAGCAGTGAGACCATCAGCAATAATATCCGAATAATCCCGGCGTGGAATAGCACTAGTAGAAGACCGAGTGGCCATCCGATGAGTACGAAGCTGGGGCGGCGAAGCTGGAGGAGTCAAACCAGCTGATGATAACGAGGAAGATCGAGCTGCACTGACCGGAGAGTGGCCGTCGGAAGTTATCAGAGAAAGAATGGTTGATACTGGCTGAGACATGGTGGCCGGTGGCTGGTGGCTGAGACGGTGGCTGAGGAGCGATGACCAGCGGCTGAGATGTGGTGGGCGTTGGCCAAGAAGCCATGTCTGGGTCGACCATCCAGATGGAAGATGGTGGTGAAGGAGGGGCAGCTCGAACAGGCACAGATATAGGCACAGGCGTGGTGTCCCCAATCGATGAAGTAACAGTTCCATCAAAAAATGATGAAATCTCCAAATCTAAAATTGAACAACTGTCCGTGGAAAAGGAGACATAAGGGAAGAAAGTTTCATCAAAACGAACGTGGCGAGAGATATAGATGTGCCCAGAAGTCGGGTCGAGACACTGGAAGCCCTTGTGATGAGGGCTATAGCCAATAAAAACACAAGGAATGGATCGGGGTGCAAACTTATCAGTAGCAGTGGCACACAGACATGGAAATGCACGGCAACCAAACGATTGAAGAGGGTATAGTCAGGCACATGACTAAAACCAACCTCAAAAGGTGATTTGCCACTCAGAACTGAACTAGGCAGACAGTTAATAATGTAAACCGCAGAGGAGAAAGCTTCCACCCAATAACAGTGCGGCACAGAAGAGTGAAAAAGCATGGCAAGACTAGCTCTGTGATGTGACGATGCTTCCGCTCAACCCGGCCATTCTGAGCAGGTGTATAGGGCGAGGACATCTGATGATGAATGCCACATGATATGAGATGATCCTGAAGTTGGTGATTAGTAAACTCGGTGCCACCATCGATCTGAAAAATTTTAACCCTAGCAGAAAACTGATTCTCAACAAATTTCTGAAACTGGAGAAACGTGTCATAGAAATCTAACTTTTGCCGCATCGGATGAAACCATGTGAATCGCGAAAAATCATCAATGAAAACGGCATAATAAGAGAAACCACCGACAGATAAAACAGGAGCTGGTCCCCACAAATCACAATGTACTTTATCCAATAAACCAGTAGCGCGCTTGTCACTAGTGGAAAAGGGCAAACGGCTACTCTTCGCCATCTGACAAGGAGAGCAACTGACAGGTGCAGGCATAGCAGAAGTGACAGAAATAAGGCCCCGTCGATGCAATAACTGAACAGTATCATAAGACACATGACCGAGGTGAGAGTGCCACTGCTCAAAAGAAGCATGAAGCTTTGTAGAGCGTAGTTCGCCTAAAAAATTGGACTCACCAGCCTCAAGAAAATAAAGACCAGACCTATGATGACATTTACCAATTATCGTCCCTGTAAGCTTGTGCTCAATGGAAAATGCGTCGGCATCAAATATAACACGGACAGGTAGATCACGAGTAAGCTTACTAATGGACAATAAACTTCTAGTAATCTTAGGGACCACAAGGACATCATTAACAGAGAAACCAGATAAATGACATTGGCCGATATGAGAAATAGATAATGATTCACCATTTCCGACAAGAATAAAATTAGAACCACGATAACGTTGTACCTGATCAAGATGACTGGTGTGAGCAGTGATGTGAGATGTAGCACATGAATCAATGATCCACTGATTCGACGAACAATGACGGTTGGAACCATTCAAACTGGCCTGAAACAACACCTTATCTGCAATCCAATTAGTGGAGCAATCTTCCCGAGATATAGGCCCCAAATAAACCATATCAAAGGACTGAAATTGCATAGAAATTGACTGGGTGCTGACGAGAATTTGAGCAATTAGCGAGAAATAGGTTCAACTTGCGAGAAATAGGTTCAACTCGCGAGAAATAGGTTCAACTCATGAGAACAGGGTTCAACTAGCGCGAAACAGGTTCACTTGCGATAAATTGACGTCTGCGAGAAATTCACTTGATGCGCGAGTCAACTCGAGCGTGTCCTTCACTCGCTGGAGATGTCTTCTTCGGCTGAGCTAGCGCGTGACTTTCACGCACTGGAAAATGCGCGTGGATCTCGCGCTGGAAGAACTCGTCGTTGATGGAACTCGCCACTAGAGACGTCGATGTGAAGACATCGGCAGCTGATGGAAGAACTCGCCGCTGGAGACGTCGATGTGAAGACATTGGCCACTGATGGAAACGTCGATCTGAAGACGTCGCGAAGAACTCGCCACTGATGAAGAACTCGCCGGAAGAAGAAAATCGAGGCTTGAGAAAACGTCGTTGTTGGAAAGTCGATGATGAGCGATGATGACGAATCCGATGAACCTGATGGATGAGCGGAAGATGACGACGCCGACTGGAGCACCTGTGAACAGAAAAGAGCTGCCGGAGGCTGTCGGAGTTTGACCGGAACTTCGCCGAAATCAGGGCCAAAAAAGAGAGAAGAGGTAAGGCGCTGAACAATAAATTAAAATTTAGAGCTTAGGATCAGAACTTGCTCTGATACCATGATAGAATGATTTGCCGTAATAAATTGTATTATTGATATCTGAATATATAGAGAGTACAATAGAGGTGTAATAAGGAAAGAACTCTAATCAGAATAAATCATAATCTAATCAGGAGTCTGATTTAGTCTAACAACAACCCTTAGAAGGTACCCAACAAATTCAAAGCAATTTGTTTGGTCCCCATTTAAAAAATTGCTCTAGAAATTAAAAATACCCACAATTATAGTTTCTAGGGCGATTGCCCTACAGTTGTTACGGTAGAAATCAATCATGAAACCGGTTGTGTGCAGCATGCATATGGGCATGGGACCGCTGGATGCGCCCCTCATTTTTTTCCAAATGGGACACGTGGTAGCCATGTATTGGCCCACGTGTCCCACTCAATGTTGTTCATTTTTTTTGTAAAATAGAGGGGCACGTGGCACCCTCTGATTGGGCCACGTGTCCCAACCTTTCTTATCTTGCCCATTTTTAATGCATTTACCCTGACGAGCCTGTGGAATCATCATATCAAACTCTGTCTGTAACTCACACATAAATTTAGAGCTAAACCGACTACGCTAAGAGCCCTCATCCATAAACCAGTTACTGATACTTTTTATCTTATAAAAATTTAAAATTTCCCGAACTGTAGTATAGTACCAAATCATCTCCAAAAATCTTCGTCACAGCAGGGGTCAAGGGGTCCTTCTTCCTCCCCCTCTTCAACCTCCGATTCGTATTTTTCGAAAGAGATTCTTGAACCAGAAAGAATTTGGTTCAGATGTAGGTATAGGGTTTTGTCACTTCTTCGACTATCTCTCCAAGTATTGCTACCGCACATGACTTCGAGAGTCATGTGGGAGTAGCTCGGGGCTCTGACCGCGTGCCTGTTGAAGAATGAGCTGGCGACTCGGCGTCCATTATTGAATTCACCCTACCCGATAGTACCAGCAGGAATTGAACCTACAAATTCGCCTTACCATTTCCATATAAAGGATGTAATTTACCTTTGATTTTTTATTTTTTTGTTTTCATAATCAAATTCACCAGCTAAAGGTAAAAATTTGTAAATTAAAAAAAAATGTGAAAATTTTAATTTATAAACTTTATTTAAAAATTTGTAAATTAATTTATAAATCCATATTTTTTAAAATAAATCTTGAAAAAAAATTATTCACAAAATATTGAATCATTTTTGAAAAAAATGAAATGAAATTTTAAAATGAAAATGTATTATTAAATTTCACATTTAACATATTTTGGTGGATAAATTTATATAAATTTAATATAAAAAATTAGTAAGTAGGATAGAGAAAATTAAATGGGATCTATGAATAGTAAATAGTGGTTTCTTACCATTGTGGAGGGAAAAAAAAGTTTGTTAAGTAATTTTTTAATGTTAGGTGGAAGAGACAGTATGAAAGAAATAATATATTTAATTGATAATAAACCAGTAGCGATTTCTACCACTGCACTTGGTAGAATTCTTTGAAAAGAAAGATAAAGGAGAAGGAAGGAGAGAGACTTCTCGTTTGAAGGTTAATAATATTTTGGAAACCAAAACGTATTTAATGCAGTAAATTTTCAGCATTAACTACAAAAATTAACCTTTTAAAATTATTTATTGTGAGAGGTAATGTGGTATGCTGATGTGGCAGGCTAAGGAAGTGACACTTGGGCAAAAACTTCTTGTTTTAGTTAATAGTATAGATAGATATGTGTCTTTCATTAATAGGAGTGCCGTAAACATTTCTACCGAGAATATACACAATGAGGATTCACCAAATCTCACACTTTTTAAATTTTTAAATAATATAATCACTCTCTCTTCAATTGCACTCACCAAAATTCTCCTCTCCAATTCAACTCCACAATCATAACTCAATTCCACATCATCATTGTCCTCAAATCATTTTCTTTTTCTATCACACATTTTTATATTACTACAATCTGATATTTACTACACCATAGTATATATTTTGAATATGATATATATATTCATATATCCGTAGAAATATAATTTTCGTAAACATATAAATTATAAAAAGATTGGTAGCCGATAATTAAATTGAAAAAATAAAAACCTTAATACAAACAATACTTATAATACCTCATAGAAAACATAACAACAAATTACAAACTAAATTTGAGGGAAAAATTCACAATTAAAGCAACGAGCAGCAACATAATCAATGGAATGTTTAATCCACACTTTCACTAGGACTTGGTCATCTTCTTCAGACTACGGTTGTGTAATTTTCTTTGTTCTTTTGGAGCCACTGGTGGCACCCTCTCATCATCCTCAACTTCATCCTCAACTTCATCCTCTTCGTTTGTAACCTCAACCATGTTTGGACTTGAATTGTGTCCACCGCCTTCTCCACCATATTGACCACCGCCTAGTCCACCATATTGACCACTACCTTGGCAGTTAAATTGACCGCCACCGTGAGCGTGATTGGAATACTAGCCAAAATTCGAGATTGGTTTGATATTTTCTAACCCTTGGGTAGAAAATTATGACGAAAACCTATTTTGGTTGTGTTGTGTATGAGATCCAGGAGGAGGTTGAGAATAGTAGTTGGAAAATGCCCCGTAAAAATGATATGGATTTGGAGGGAATGAAAAATACGGAGGTGCAACATTAAAATTTGGATTTGATTGTTGGGAAGGATATATTGAATAAATTTGAGTTTGTCGATTGATTATTGAAATTTGAATCAGATGAATCCATTTTCAACTATTCGAATCAAACCAACAAACTACAAAAAAATTTCGTAAGATTGAAGGAGAGGAAAATAGAATTTGGAAGAGATGTGAGAAATGTATCAATGTTGGTCACTATTTATAGAGAAAAATTTTAAAAGAATTTTGGTGTCATTTTTAAATTTTAGTTTTTTGAAGATAATTGTGTTTTAATTCATTTAAATCCATTAGAGCAAAAATACAAATTAGGAAGACACCGGGCACAGTACCATTGGACCAAAATATATAATTTATCTCATTAAAATCTCTCACTAACCAAATGAGACCTACCCCAAGTGATAAAGTGAGAGTTTTGAAGAGTGCAAATATGTACTCCCTACTCTCGAGTTCCCCTCATTTCTCTCACCCCCACTCTCCAAAACTTCCCCATTGTAGTCTTTCACTCACCAAACTCCTCTCTCACACTCCCCAAAACTTTCCCATTGTGTATGCTCTGAGAAATGCAAAATACTTAGTAGCAGTACTAAAACTCCACATATCCCAATTTCCATTTCATTTTATCCCTCTCTATAACCCGGCCACTCCTTCTTCGCCTCTAAATCCCAGACAAGAGCTTGTGGAGCTATTCTCTTGTTGATAAGATATTAAAGTTTAGGTGTTTAAAATATTTTCTAATGGAGCTGCAGCAATTTCAACCGATCTGCACTTTATTTTGGTGAGTATATTCATCGTCCTAGCACAAATTGAATTAAAATCAATCATTGCATGCTATTTTATGCCAGCTAAATTTAAGTGTGTTATTTTAGAATTTTACAGGTTACATGAAATGCTTAATAATATTATGTTCTTCCATGTCGATTATTTGGTTTCCTACCAATTAAGCACGGTGTGTACTTTATCATACTATGCTTAATTATTGTAATACTATGTGAATTTAATTACCCTAATATTATGTGAATGGTCGGCTTGTACTTTATATTGTCGTGTCAAATTTGGTTGTGTGCTACTTGATTACTTATTTGTGTTTACCGGAGTCTGTGACGCCAATGGTAGTTCAGTCGAAATAGGCAGGGAACAGTATAGACTGAACCGCGACTAGAACGACTACCCCCAGAGTTTCTTGTATGCTAGTATAGCCATCTGGTTTCTGATACGAACTCGTAATTGAACATCTGACAGGGCGTGGTTGACGAGAATTAATTTCTGGATCTGATAGTCTTTGGGTACTACTGAAAAAGTTATGCCCTCTATGTTAGTCAAAGTTGCCACAACTAGATGTTTTGGTGAGTGGGGGTGATCATAGCCTTTGGGTACTACTGAAAAGGTTATGCCCTCTATGTTAGTCAAAGTTGCCATATAAGCACCTGACTGCAACTTGACATTAACCACCCGTATTCTTTTACTATGTGCTAGGTTTATGTGGCTATTTGTTTTATGTGATCATTAAACTCCACTTGGTAACTACTGGCGATGGAATCTCACTAAGTAAGGAGCTTACCCAAGTTTAAACAACCCTAACATGTGTAGCTGGACAGAAATAGTGAAAGCTCGTACGTGTGCCTTTACTACATTTGAGGATAGGATCCTAGATGGGCATTTGAATCTAGAAACCAATTTAGAACTTTAATAGTTAAACCATGTAAAACCCTCATTATAATACTGTCATTTTAATCATAAGTTAGACTTTGAATTCTAAAATCGCTTCCGCATAATCAGTATTGCTTGTTACTGCTTGTAAGTAATCCAATCGGTTGGATTCTTAGTAACACGCTCAAGTCCTACTTAGCACTTATGACAATCAAGGTGGTCAGAGTTTGGGGGTGTTACAATAATATTAAAACATCAAATAAAAACACACGTGAATTTTAAAACCTTAAAGTGTGCGATAAAATGTTATACTAATATCAAAAATAAATAAAACATTAGTACTAAAAACTAGAAAACTATTTCACACGATTGAAATATCAATGATGCACTAAATAAAAATTTAATGGGATAAATACATTAATAACCTTGACTTTAGGTTGAAAGTATCAATATAACCATGCAATCTCAGAAAGTGACAGTTTAACCCTAACTAATTATTGTATGTGTCAATCTAACCCTAACTTTCAAAAAAATTGTGATGATATAACCAAACTCTCTAATTCCGACATTGACCAAGTAAATTCCTGCATTACCAATTGAAAGGACAAAAATATCCCTCACGACAAACTTATTTTCATTTTCAAAACATATCTTTCTTCTTGATCAAGAATGTACCTGCCGCCAGTTACACCAACACTGAATCGGAATGGTGAAGCAAAATTGAGAACAATCAAGTCTTATTCAAATATAAAATTAATCAAAATATAAAGACTTGAGTTTCTTCTCTCTTCTCAAACCTTCCTAAGTTTGTTTCTTCTCAAATTGAGTCTTTATTCTCAATTTGTTTCTTCTCAAACCTTCATTTAGTGCAGTCATGGGTGGCTTTCACGAAGACAAAAAACATTTTGTGTTGAAGTGAAATTACTGTGTCTAGGTACGAAATTTGGTGCGATACACACACTACCCAAAACGCACTACATCCTATCATTTTTTATTTTCTCTTTTTTCCTTTAACTGATAACGGTCGGGAACTGAAGTTTCTTACTGTTTATGGCGGCTCCTCCTCCTGGCCGCGGTGGCAACGCTGCGGCCAAATCGTTTCTTCAAGCTTTAGGAAATCGTCTGCCACCTCTACATGTTGCCCTTCCCCCTAACCCTGAAATTGTGCCAAAAACTCATTACAAAGGAGATATAGCCTGTTTGGTATCTTGTCGCGATGCAGAAATTTTGGCTTCCCATTACCAAAATGCCCTGGTGGGAAAGTTTGCAAGAGGAAAGCCACCCATGACTGCACTAAATGAAGCTTTCAAATCTGTGGGTTTCAAAGGTAATTTTCAAATCCGATCGATTGACTTCAGACACATCCTAATCCAGTTTCAAGATAAGGAGGATTATTAGAGGCTATGGCTGAAAGGTCAATGGATTTTCAATCAGGCTCCAATGAAGGTTCTCAAATGGACCACGGATTTCTCTCCTGAGGCAGAATCTTCAATAGTACCGGTATGGGTTACCATTCCATATGTTCCAGTTTTTTTCTATAACACTGCTATGCTACAATCTATGGGGAATCAGATAGGGACTTTTATTAAGATGGATACAGCTACTGCAGCCCTCACTCGTCCTTCAGTCGTGAAGATGTGTGTAGAAATTGATCTAAAAAACAAGCTGCCATCATTCATTAGAGTTGGAATAGAGGAAGATGGAATCGAATATAACGTGGTTAAGCTACCCTTAGAATTTGAGGACATTCCTCAATATTGTCACCACTGTAAATCTATAGGACATGAGGATAACCGTTATATATACTTGCACCCTGAACTCAAGAGAACCAAGTCCCATAGGATGGATAAATTGCCTAGTCAAATAATCTCTGGGGATGTTAAGGTAGGGCTTCAAATCAAGGAACAACAAAGAGTTTTAGATAGCCTACCTAACGAGGATGTAGGCCTACTACATGATGAATCCAACAAGGCAGGGGGTTCTGGCTTGTCAGTTGCAGAAAACAAAAAACTCAGTCTACAAGAACCTTCAAATATGTTCCAAAACAGAAGGTGTCTCCAGTCATAATTATTGAAGAAGATGGGGCCTCTGAGTCTTTAGAGGAGAGGAATATGGGAAAGCACTCTGAGAATATAGTTTCTAGGGTAGATAAGAGTATTGGAGAACAGGAGAAAGTAGATTTGATACTATCTAATGCTCTTGAACCTGAGACTGGTGATCAGTTGGTTATAAATCAGGATAAAAAGGCAGAGTTGATCTCCAAGGTAGCTACAGCTGAACAGACTAATGCGATCCAAGGAGAATCTGATGAGTGCACAAACTCCCAACTGCGGTCTCCTGTTTATCAGTCAAAGCATTCCCTATCTGCTCCGCCAAACATCATCACAAAGAAAGTTTTTGCTAAGGATGATATTCCTAGAAAAAGGGGTAAGTCCTTCTCACCGTTCAATTCCATTATTGCTACTGAAAATTTCATCTTCTCTCAGCAGAAACATAGACACAACAGATTCCTCCCACTTGGGGATGATGATGGATCCAGTGGGAAGAACTCACCAGGTAATATTACAATCAATGCTGAGGCTCCAGAGGCTGAAAATGGTGATCATATGGGTGCTTCTCTTTCAAATAGTACTGATAATCAGGTTAGCCAGGTAAGCTCCACCATTTTACACTCCAAACCATCTAAGCTGAAGAAAGGTAGACAATTAGTGAAAGAATCTAACCATAGGAATGAGACATATTTAACTCAGTTAAATACTATCATGACTAGATCAAAAGGCGCCAGTAATGTCTCAATATGAATAACACAACACTTAGGATAAAATTTTTGGTTTGGAATTTGAGGGGAATGGATACTTCCATGCTAAGACTGCAAAACTTTATCAATAGGCATAGGTTTGTGCTTATCTGCTTAATTGAGCCTAAACATGACAATATGCAATGTGATTCATATAGGCAATTGTTACATTATGATAACTGTACGCATGCAATGAGTGGTCAGATTTGGCTATTTTGGAATGCCAGTATTTCTATAACTGTCAAATGTGATAATTTACAATTCTTAGTTGTTTCTTTGAACAGTCTCACTTTGAACAAAAAATGGATGCCTTTTTTGTGTACGGACTTAGAACTAGAGATGGGAGGAAAAATCTTTGGTCTGATCTTAGGTCCTCTACTCACTCAGATGCTATCTTTATTGGGGATTTTAATGCCATTACATCTATAAATGAATATAAAGGCCCTTCTACTCCTAAATTAGGCAGTATGAAGGATTTTAATGATTTTATTAATGTAATGGCTTTGGAAGAAATTAATACAGTTGGTAATTTATTTACTTGGAGTAACAACAGGCTGAGAAATCCTACTACCCAAAGATTAGATGGAGGTCTTCGTAATCCTTCATGGTCATCTTCTTTTCCTGCATCTTCTGTCCAAATCTTGAATAGGGTTTCTTCTGATCACAGCCCTATGCTTCTTACTATTGGAAGTGATATCCCATCTAATCCTAGGCCTTTCAGATTCTTGAACACCTGGTTTAAAAGGAATGATTTCATGGATGTAATTAAAAAAACTGGGAGCTTCCACTCAATAACTCAGGAATGCTTGGTTTCTATCTTAAACTCTTAAGATTGAAAAAAGAACTAAAAATCTGGAATAAGGAGCACTTTGGTAATATTCATGATAATGTGGTGCTGGTTGAATCTGCTTTAGAAGCTCAGGAACATATATATGATCTTAATGCTTCAGTGGACAACTTGGTTAAACTTAAGGAAGCTAGGGCTAAGTTAGTTAGAGCTCTAACAGAACAGAAAAGCTTCTGGAAACATAAGGCCAAAATTATATGGTTAAAGGAGGGAGACAATAACACCAGTTTTTTTCACAACTCGGTTAAGGAAAGAAAAAGTAGATTAAAGATCACAAAAATCAAAAGTAGTAACGGTCAATGGCTAGACAGTATACAGGACATTGAAAATGAAGCCATCCACTACTACCAAGAACTCCTAACAAATGATAGCACTCTGGATTGTAATTTTTTCAAATCTCACTTTCTGAGTCAGATTCCTAATTTGGTCACTCAACAAGATAATGACAGACTTATGCAATCTGTCACAATATCTGAGCTTAGGGACATTGTTCTTAGTCTCAATAAGAACAGTAGCCCTGGTCCAGATGGTTTCACATCTAAATTTTACATTAAATCTTGGGATATAATTTCAACTGATCTACTTTCTGCAGTCCAGGATTTTCTTGCTGGGAATAACATTCCCAGGGGTTTAGGTAGCACCTAGATTGCAATCATTCCTAAAAAGAAAACACCTATTTCATTTGATGACTACAGGCCAATAAGTCTCTCCAATGTAGCAAATAAGATCTGCTCAAAAGTACTAATGGAAAGACTTAAACCCCTAATGCCAAAACTCATTTCTCCACACCAAACTGCTTTTCTTAAAGGTAGAGATATTTCGGATAATGTAATTTACTTACAAGAAATGGTAAGATTTCTGAATAGGAAACAAAGACAACCAAATTGCATTGTCAAATTAGATTTTAAGAAGGCTTTTGATAGGGTTAAGTGGTCCTTTCTATATAGTGTCCTTGCTAAATTTGGCTTCCATGCTAGATTTATTTTTCCCATCATGAATAATCTATCACAGGCATGGTTCTCAATCTTGATCAATGGTAAGCCAGCTGGTTTCTTTCAATCCACAAGGGGTATCAAACAAGGAGATCCCCTCTCTCCTTTTCTTTTAAACATCTTTTCTGAGGCATTTACTAGAAGTTTAGCTGTTATCTTTCAAGAAGTTGGCCTACTATGACCTTCCAGGTAACTCTCTACAAATCTCTCATTTATCTCATGTTGATGACACTGTGGTCTTTTTTAAGGCTGGGAATAAAACACTGGTTAGATTTAAAGCTTTTCTGTCTACATTCGAGGATGTCACGGGTCAAAAAATAAACTACAGTAAAAGTGACATTTTCATTGGAAAGCATGCCTCTGCTCATACAGTTAACACTATAAAGAGAACTCTAGGCATGAAAATTAGATGTCTTCCATTCATATATCTGGGAGTACCTATTTTTACCGGAGTTGCACAAAAATCCTATTTCCAGCCACTAATAGAACATATTGATAATAGGATTTGTAGCTGGAAAAATAAATGGTTATCTACTGGGGGAAAAATTACACTCATAAAATCTTGAATTTTCTCTATTCCCCAACACATATGGTCAGTTCTAAAACCTAGCAAGGAGATTATTTCCAGCATAGAAAAAAAACTCAGCAGATTTTTTTGGGGGTATATTGACCTAAAACCTAAAAGATCATGGAGAAAATGGGATGCTCTCTGCTTCCCTATTAACTAAAATGGTCTAGGTTTCAAATCAATAAACACCATAATTGATACTTGCTCAGTTAAACTATGGTGGAAATATCAAAAGGCAGAGGCTTTATGGACCCATTTTGTCGCATCCCTACCACCCTCATATAGATCTTCTTCTAATTGGAAAAGAATCTGTTCATTTACTGCTTGGGCTGAAGCAAATTCCAGAGTCATAATTGGTAGGGGTGATTGCAATTTTTGGACTTCCAATTGGTTAGATATAGGACCTATTATGGATCTCTGTGATCCAAACCTTGTAGATATCTTGGATGAGTGTACAGTTTCAGAGTTCATCTCAAATAAACCTTCTCTGATTCAGAAAATTTCCCATCTACTTCCCTCTCATGCTATCCCTCTTTTGCAGGAATCTAAACTCTCACCACACAGGAGTGATAGGCTTATATGGAAGCCTGGTATTACAGGTGAATTCACATTTAAATCTACTTATCTCTTGCTCAGCTCACAGTCAGGTACTACGGCTGCTACTCAACTTTTTTGGAATTCCAGAATTGAAAAGAAAATCTCAATTTTCATGTGGAAAATGATAAACTCGTATTTACCTTTTGATAATGTCCTGCAAAAACTGAGACTGTACTTGCCTTCTAAATGCTGCATGTGCAGTAATCATGTGGACTCTTTAGATCATTTCTTCAATTCCTGCTCCTTCTCTGTTCATGTTTGGAGTACTGTTCATCAATTCATAGGAATTAGGGACAGATCTTTCCCATCTATATGGGAAAGACTTTCATGCTATCTCACTTATCCTGGTTTGAGTTCCCTGCATTCAACAATAATTAGAACTGCCTCCCTAATTACATGCTTGAATTTATGGAAAATGAGAAACAAATGCTTATATGAATCTGTCGTGCCAATTAGGGGTACAGTGCCAAATCAAACTAGGGAACAAATCTTCTATACTTTTTGTGCCAAACCTGTCTACATTACCACTACTATAGACTTAGGTATTGCTAATCACTCTTTCTTACCTTTGATACAATCTACTCCAAAGCCGACAATTTCCAAAATTGCTTGGAAAACTCCTTGTAAGGGGTTCAAAATTAATGTTGATGCTGCATGGTGTGGTTATTCTAACATGTGTGGAATAGGAATGATTATCAGAGATCCTAGAGGGAGCTTCATTTCGGCTCATACTAGGTTTACAAAGGCAAACTCCCCTTTGGAAGCTGAGTTGAGGGCAATACTTTTTGCGCTAGATATTGGTGTAGGATACTCTGCCCCTGTATACATTGAATCAGATTGCTTAAATGCTGTCAAATGTGTTGTTGATCCTACGCATGCACATTGGAAATTGTTTCAGCTGGCAGATGACATTCACCAGGCCTTGGGTGATATCATTTTACTACATATTCACAGACAAGCTAATTTGGTTGCTGATTCTTTGGCTAAAGCCTGTGTCTGTGCTCAGTCTAGTTCCTCTTTGAATAGCTTTCAAATGTTATCCCATACTTGTAAAGGTTTAATAAGGCTAGATCAGATGGGTACACCCTCATTAAGGATATCTCAATGAATGGATGCTACTGAGTTTGTGTTGTTGTTCTTGCAGATTGGGTGGTAGCATCCTCTCCATGCTCAGGACGAATGCTGCAGGCTTCTCATGCCCGGGTTCAATTTTCTCCCTCAGGGCTTTCACTGCTTCACAGATTACAGCTGAGCCACACTGATCCATACATACTGACCAAACTGATACAATTGACACATACAGATCGAGGTCTTTCCCACTGATACAGCTGCATCCTTTTTTTGTTAATTCATAGCCTTATACTATTAGTAGAGGATAAGCTCCTAAGTCTAAGTGAGGTGACTCTGACTGCATTGTGTTTCGTTAACTCGATTCACTAACAAGTTCGATGATCTCTTACTTAGTCTAATAGTTATTGTAATCCTCTAACTATCATCTACTTTACTTTCATTCTTTTGGAAGCAACAAATATTGCTTCATGAGCCTAATGCTCATCCTTGTATATCTTAACTAAGCTTTGGCTTCATCTTTCTTTATGTTTTTATGTTCTTTTCATGGCTTGGGAAGGCCTAAAAAAAATCAAACCTTCCTAGAAGAAAACATTTCATGTTTGCCGACCAATCTTTCTTCTCGCGCCGACCAGATCAGCGGTGGTCTCCGACGGCACTAGCTCCGACCACTAGTGTCGCTAAACTCTGGCCATCGGTGTCGACTTCGATTCGAAGCTCCATCCACTTGTGTCGACTTCAATTCGAAGCTCCGTCCACATATGTCAACTTCAATTTGCTAGGGTTTATAGTGTTCTTGTCGATGGGGGAGAAGAAGGTCTGCGGCAGGAGGAGGAGGGCTGGGTGTTGGTGGCAGGAGATGAGTGGCGTGAAGGTGTAATTGGCGCCTTCACCGGAGCGCAGCTTGGCTGGGTTGGGATGAGTTTGATTCCTGCGCTGGCTCTTCGAGCTCAGCTTGGCGCCGGCGGGAAGACAAGGAAAGACAAGGGAGCATCGGCGGTCAACGCGAGAAGGTACGGGTTTTACCCTTTTTTATTTTTAAAGGTAAAGGTAAAATTATCTTTTCACGGACAAACAAACGTTGAATAGAAAGCCAAAGGAGTCAAATGTTATTTTGACATTTTTTAAAAATTGCAGGATTATATTGACACTTCAACCTAAAGTAATTATCATTTTAGCACTTAATTCAAATATAATATTCGTAAGAAAGAGAAAAATCAATATCAATTTTTAAAAGAACGTACTGAAAAAATAACACAACAATCAATATGAAAAAGTATAAATTATAAAATTTAAATTTAAGACAATAACATATCACTAACTAGTGTCAACATTTATGAAGTGTCAAAATTTCAACAGGCAAACACATGATATACAATAAAAGATTAAAATTTAACTTTAAAACACATGATTTCAGTGAAAAAAAATAATTTTGAAAAAACATCACAAGGTTTGATTGTAACATGAAAACCTGAAAATGAAACATAAAGTTTGGTAATAAAAATCCGCCCAGTGCGCAGAAATGAAGAAAAATATTGATCCGAAAATTTCTCTAATCCAGATTCTTGACCCCGAGATTCTTTTTACCCGGAATCATTAATTCTCCAATTATTTATGCCATCACCCCCAGAAAATGGTATTTGCACCCAAATCCCTCCTCCCCCCCTCCCCCCTCCCCCCTCCCCCCTCCCCCCTCCCCCAAACTTTCTTTACTTATATTTGAAACACAATCTCTTATTAAATTTCATTATATTGCACATTAATTCTTGATTTTACTACTATTAACATATAATTATATAAGGGTAGCTTAGTATTTTCATTATAGTGTGTTCTATGCTTTATGTAGTATTCTTCTCTTTATTGTAACTCAACACTTTATTATTCAAGACAAGCTTCCTTCCCAAAATTCATAATCTCCCACTATGGTTATCATGGTATCAGAGCTATATCATCCTCAATGATTTGGTGGGTTTTTGAAGAAGATTATATCACATCCACGTGGTTTTTTATCATTCCCCTTGGTTTGTATATGAACTTGTGGTTTGGTACTTGTTTCTTTATCAATTTAGGGTCATTTGGATGTGTTCGTTATATTTGTTAAATTAGGAATATGATATCAATTTGGAGATTTTTTTTTGAATTGTTGGTATTGTTGAATTGTTGGGCTTCCAAATTTTGATATTAGTACTAATGATTCTTGGATTGGTCTTGTGCAAGTGTTAAACTTCCGAGACTGGTGTTGGGAAGATTTTTAGATTTGTTTGTGTTGGTAGTTTTTGGCTTATTGTGCTTGTGCATTTGTTGTTGAATTTGTAATTATGAGATTGTGCTTGTCCACTGTTGGCTTTTTTGGATTTGTTGTATTGGTACTTTGTTAGATTTTGGAGTTTGGATTCTTCAAGTTGGGTTACCCTTTGTGATCGACTTGTTTGTGTTTATGTTATGGTTGGTGGTAAGGATGAGTCTCTACAGTCCATTAGTGTTCAACTGGATGGGAAACATTACTTGTATAGGAGCTAAGTGGGAGGTCGTCGTCGTGCCTCTCAAACATAGTATTTATGTGCTCGGATGATAGCTAACTACTAAATAGTAGATAGTGGTAAGACGAGTTTGTCCACGAGGAAAAGAGAATTTTATCGAGTGTTAAATGTAATTGAAAACACACAAAGAAGTCACTCTATGTGTATGGTAACAAAGTTGAGGGGGTTTTGATTTTGGAAAACACTATGATTACTTTAAGCTACTAAATTACCAAACGATTAGAAAGGACAATGTAAATACAATCACAACTAGCACGAAAGATATAACTAAGATTATAGCGAGTCTTGGGCGTAAATTGGTTTACATATCTAGTTATCCTTTGATCATCGACTAATTATCCAATTTTTATATGTTAATCACATATTGTGGAGAACTTGTCAACACCTTTCATGTAAAGACATTTCTCACCTCTCATCGGTTATAGTTAGAGTGGGTGATCGGCGCCACACAATAACCTTTATGCCCGGGTCACTCTAGAGGATCGGCGTCATAAACTTCTCAGAAAATAACTAAAAACATGGAGACCCAGTACAACTAACACAATATTCTACTAGCAATAAACACTGGGATAGCACAACTATATATACTAATAACGACTACGAGTATCAGCCTTCATGTTAGAAGTTATTAGTGAGCCACATTAATAATTAGTCAAACCCTTTCAAATTCATCCTAAATCTAAGCAATTTCATCAATCAATAATCATAATTAGTTGTCACACCCAATTATAACCTGACATTGACCAACGATAATCACATCGACAAAAAGTTAAAGCCTCCGGGTTTAACCAAAACCTAGCAAACAATCAATCCACAATCATTAACTAGTCGATCACCCTAGGCTCAATTATGCATTCATCACACAAGAAAGTATAAAACATAATTGATAATCAAAGCACAAAATAGGATAAACCAAATCTCACAAATTCATACTAGAAATGCTTACCAATTGCTCTCAAGAGTATATTTAACCTAGATTAATTAAACCTATAGCATAGAACATAAATCCACAAAGAAACATGGAAGAAAAGAAAGAGGAATGGAAAAAACTAGGGTTTTTGAGGCCTCCAAGTCAGGCTCACTCAAATGAGGAAGAAGGGAGGCTATTTATAGTCCAAGGAAATAGAGGAAGAAAGGCCAAAAATTTCAAATTATGGGTTAATTTTGCGGGCCACAGTATATGTCATGGCCCGCGAAGGCGCTTCAACCCTCTTTTATTTCCATCGCTACGGCTGAACCGCTGATTTATTTTGGGAGTTCTTGTAGTCATTTTTACAGTATTTGCAAAGAAAAATCCAATTATGTTATCCATGAACACTAATTCATCTTTGCTAATTCTCAAAACACGGCTCCCAAAACCCGGATTATTCTTCCTCCACTACCTTGCCTTCATTCTTCAATATATCTTCTACCACTTTGTAAGTAGCCTTCCTTCTTCTACCATTCTTATGAATAACCTTATTATATCTTCTACCATCCTTGAGAATAACCTTCTTCATGACGGTCTCCAAATAAGCTCACAAAACACATATGAATGGACCAAATCATAAAGGTAGAACAAGTCAGACACCAAATGCTTACAAGTTAGGGAAATTAGGGCAAATAACCACATAAGGTGGTTCTAAACTCCTATTTTGTAAAACAACTAATAATATAACTAACCACAAACAATACAAGCTAAAAATGATGTTAATTGTACTAAGAAAACATTAAAATCACGTCTCATTACTATGTTATGAGAAACTTTTCGTTTGGTAAATCTTTGTGGGGCTATATCACTTGTGTGCGTGTGAAGCCTAAGGAAGGGATTTTGGAATATGAGACATTTCTCGATACTTGGGAGGCAAAGAATGCGAAGATTATCACTTGGATTAACAACTCGGTTGCTCACTCTATTAGTGCTCAGTTGGCAAAGTATGAGACAGAAAAAAGAAGGTTGGGATCATTTGGAGAGGATTTATATACAATCTAATTTTTCCAAGCAGTATCAATTAGAGACTGTGTGACCTGCCTCGACGCGGGGTTGTTAACACAATCGCAGTAACACAATCAATTAACCCGAGCCGAGGCACTAGTCCTGTGGGATGGACAAAGATAAGATTTATATCCTGCGCCCGTTCTCACTGCTAATGCTACCAAAGGTTAGTAAGCGGGAAGCCCTGAGTTTGTCCACAGAGATGCTAGGGTTCAAGTAAAAGTCAAAACACGGCCTCGTGTGAGTCGTCAATCCGCACGAGTGAAAGAAATAGCCACTAATGTAAACATGCAAACTGGGGGGAGGGGGAGTGGTATTTTCAACTAGCAACTACAAGCATGAAATAAACAAAGTAAACTATTTATACTAGGCACTTGGGACTAATTTAGCAACATGGTAGTTCTATTGTTTCAATCCTTAATTCATTCACATATAGACATACAAAATACCTATCATTGTGTTCACAACACATGGTGTGGCCGATGTCATACACTTCCCCATCTCTGCCATGGTGGGTGCACTTGCAACCCTCCATCGACACCGCCATCGTAATTAGGGGAGCACAACAAGGTCTACCCGTTGTTTTGGTTCTATTTCTCTTTCGTGCTATTACGCTCCGAGCTTTCTCCACAAATGCTCTAATCCCAATGGTGCTCTATACGCGAGGCCTTAGGTTCATAGACACCTTATCTGTTATACTATGGTTTCAACACAACACCTAACTTGCCACTATCAACTATCTCTACCTGTAACCTATCGAAAAATGGTTAAGTAATCAGCTAAGACCGATGTGATGGTATGCAGATTAGGGTTACCTCGAATCTCCCGTGCACACACTCACGCAGACTCGTTCCCCTCCGCCCATTCAAACATCTAGGTTTCTCTTCCCAATGAGGCATCAATAAGTGTACCATGCATGAACATAGCCCAAGGTGTGTGCTCATATATGGTGTAGTGTTCATGCATTTGTCACATTCAAGAAAAATCACAATAATATCATAAACACAAAGATAGTTAGAATCTAAGGAATCTCATAAAGCATCAAAAGCTACACATGTGCCAAATATGTCTCAAGATTAGCTAACTACTCTAAAAAGTATAGATCCATGGAAGATATGGAAATAAGTGCCATGGATCTTAGAAAATAAGAAGAAAAGAAAAAGAGAAGAGAAAGAGAAAGAGAAGAAGAATGAAGGAGAAGAAGAACTCTCATCTTCCTTCTCTCTAAACTAGAAAAAGAAATTAATCTACATTATAACTAGATCTATTCTACTTAGGGTTTAGTAAAAAAAACTAAGGGTCATATATATAGTAGTAGGAGATTGGGCCTAAAAATAAGCCCAAAATAGGACAAAAGTGCCAAAACCATAGGCCAGCCACCTAGTTTTCACGAACCGGCTCAGATGCCACAGTGTGTGAAGCCTTCAAGCACGGAATGCCATATCTGGAGCTGTCCATGAACATTCATAGTCATAGGAAGCCACAGCCCGTGAAGCTGGGCTCGTGCCACATTCCGTGAAGGTTTTCACGGACTTCGAGCAGCACCATGGTTTCCACTCAGTAGTTTTCATGGCTCGACCTCCTTTTCACGGATCGCGAGTAGCATGGGTGTTTGCTCAGAACTCTCATCATGGTCTGTGAAGGTTTTCATGGACTGGCTTCCATACTTAGCCAAATTTCTCATCCATGCTTCACGGTCCATCTTCATTGTCATGGACTGACACTGTTACTTTGTGTAGGGTTGATTGTGGACATCTTCACGGGCCGCTAATGCTTCGTGTAGCGTGAGCTATCATGGGCCAATTGTCCTTCGTTGGTTGAACTTTGTTTGCCTGCCACGAGTGAACCATTAGTCCGAATTGGGAGTTCTAGTAGTCGATCGTGTAGTACTCGAGAAATAAAATCCAATAGAACTAGCCTTGAAGGCTAATTATTCCTGGATTGTTCTCGAACTAAGAAAACACTCCTCGGACCACGATTCATCATTTCCAACTTTTGTCATCTTGAACTTCGAAGGCACCTATCCTTGGCTTCAATATCCTTCTACCACGCATTGATGCTCGTGGCCTTTATCTACTATCATTCAATGTGAATAACCTTCAAATATATTACTGTTAAAAGCAAATGGCCTTCGCAAGAATGTAATGTAACAAAATAGCATTCATGGGCCACCTACTAAAGGTACTTATAATGAAGACCTAGGAGCCCATGAACATGATATGTCAATAATCACTAAAGTGTACAAAATGTGGGATTTAGAATAGAAAACCGAAAATGGTTGTCTAAACCCCTTGTCATGTAAACTTAACAAATATTGCCCAACTATTAACCAAAAGTAAATAAAAACTACGTCAAATGCATTGGTTAAAGCATATCCAGGAGTTCTATCCAGCCATGTCTTCAATGTGGGATCAGTTGGCCCTAAGTGAATCCTTTGAATTGAAAGCATTTTCCCCTTATACTCTAGGAGGGAGGAAAAATGTTTGGTTCAGCTCTTGATAGCCTTTCACCATGATTTTCAAGGCTTGCGTGGGGCTTAATTCATCGTAGTCCTCTTTCTTCGGTTGACTCTATGAAGAGATTTGTCTCAAGTGTAAGGTTGACAAGGAGACTTCTCTACTCCCCACGCCCTCTATTTTTGTTGTCTTGCATCAGTCTATAAGCGGCAAACCCGGTGCATAGGTCCCTTCTAATGAGTGTTTATTTTTGCAAACAAAAGGGACATTGGAAGGCTCAGTGTCCAATGTTGTTGTTCAGGACTACCCCACAACAATGACATCCACATTGCCACATGGTACTTGGGCATCTCCCCCCCCCCTTCGGAATACCCATATCTTGCCCCCATCTCCTTGAATGACTCATCCACCCCAGCTCACTAATGCACTGGATCCTATCCCTTTCGTGGATCCATGTCTACCTCTCCCTCATCAGGTTTTCCATCATCATTTTGTATCTGGTATATCATCTTCTTTGTGAATCATAGATTTAGGTGCCTCACATCACATGTCTCATCATTTTCAATTTTGTTTCATTATCCCCTCATTTGTCTCTTTCCATTGTCACTGCTGATGGCACTTGTATCTATTGGAGGGTGTTGGTTCTGCTGTCATACCTCATGTCTCTCTTAATCATGTTTATTATATACCTAGTCTTGCCCTAAACATATGTTCAGTTGGCCAATTATTTGATTCTTGTCTAAATGTGTGGTTTTTAGATTCCTCTTATTTTATTCAGGATCATCAATCTCAAATGGTGATTGGGACAGGCCATAGGTAGGGGAGACTCTATGTGTTAGACGAACTCATTGTATTAGATGTTGCTGCTTCCAGTGTGGATTTATCATTTTTTGTTTATGTCGTTCATCCTCGCCATTTGGCATTCGTCATGTTTCTAGATCTCTCTTACATTTTTTAGACTCGATGAGAGCTATAGGACAATTGAGCTCTTATGATATTTCTGGTTGTAGTGGTTGTAAACTTGCAAAAAATTTCAACCTTGCCTTTTAGTAACAGTATTTCTCCATCTCTTACTACCTTTGATCTTGTGCATTCTGATGTTTATGGACACTCTCTTGTGTCTATGAAAGAGGGTTCTAGATAATATGTTTCGTTTATTGATGTTTTTACTCGTTATACTTGGGTTTATCTTATGAAGCATAGATCTGATTTTTTGGATATCTATCTTGACTTTAGGCTCTTATAAGGACACAACATCCTGCTATCATCAGGTATTTTAGATGTGATTTGGGGGGTGAATACACCTATAATGAATTTTGTCAACTCATTTCCTCTGATGGAACCATCTGTGAGACCTCTTGTACTGATACTCCTCAGCAGAATGGTGTTGCCAAAAGGAAACACTGTCACCTTGCTGAGACGGCTCACTCCTTCTTATTGACAGCTGATATTCCTAAGATACTTTAGGGTAAGCCATTCAAATGATTGTCTATGTTATCAATCAGATTCCAACTTCTCACAATTCAGGTTTGTCACCTTTTGAGAAACTGTATAGACACCACTACAAGAAATTGGCCCTATTACTTCACCCATTTTACCCCAAAATTTTGGCTTAGGTTAAATAACCGAGGTAAAAATTTCTTTTATCTCAGTTTTTTTAAGTAAATAATATTATTTACCTTGGTTTAAAAAACCAAGATAAATAATAGGTTTTTTACTGCGGTTCTAAGATAACCAGGATAAATATTCTTGAAAATCAAGGTAAAAAGTATTGTCGACGTAGGTGCGACATGGCAATATGGGTACGACCTAGCAGTAATAGTCAATGATGAGAAGATCGACTTTGCAGCTATAATTGATTTGGCCAAAATCCTCTCAACGTCAGGAAGCGAGGTCATATTTTCCAGAATGTGAAGTCGCTATACCCGTATGTTCAAACACGTGCCTAAATTAATTCACATAAATTAATTCATGTGATGTCGCATGGTAGTCAGTGACATGTTGGTAAACTCGAAATCATGCCGGGCAAATGAAGTGTGATGTCTCACTTATCTCTCACAACGATAATTTACCAATACATCTAGAATTTGGAATATACCATCTAAAGGTTCCATTCCAAGTTCACAACAGCCAGTCTCAAATTTCATCAAGTTACATTGGTTAGACTAAAGCTACCTGCGTGTCATATAACATCCCATCAAATTAAAAATTCAACAAAAGACATAGAATCCCAAAAAAATCCAAACAAACATTCTTCACCTTCTACGAAAAACTAACATATGATCCATGGCAATGAATGGGTGGTGACTTGGGTGGGATAACATCGTCTACCGATGAACTACTTCCATCGTCTTGAGAAATTAGCCTCCGAATCTTTGGTGGAAGACTCGGTAACGCCAGTGCTACACCCCCTCCATCATCTGTGGTATCCGGCCTATCCTTGTCAAACACAGGCCCCTCATCCCCAGGTTCATTGATTGCATCGGCAGTATAGACTTTATCCCCGCCAATTCTTCCATAAGCTTACGCACATTGTGTTCAGTGCGCTGCGCCAGGGACTTGGTCT
This sequence comes from Rubia yunnanensis, assembly GCA_037428765.1. Classification (NCBI taxonomy): domain Eukaryota; kingdom Viridiplantae; phylum Streptophyta; class Magnoliopsida; order Gentianales; family Rubiaceae; genus Rubia; species Rubia yunnanensis. The sequence continues at coordinate 62,235,979 of CM075066.1, forward strand.
CGGCCACCCCTTCAGGAGGATGCCCTAGGCCCTTTGTGTAAGTTCCATGGGATAAAAAATTAGTTACATTAAATTAAAATGTTGAAAATTTTAATAATAATTTGGGATTTCCAAAAAACCTAAAAACTTTTATACCCGATTGCGGGGCAGGAATAATGGTGGGGGAAGTATCCATAGCTGTGAAAGCTAGTGTAGTCACCTCGGTCCCGGGTGTGGAAGGCACATCCATATTTACCTTGGGGAAGCTGCGATTAATCTACGTCCCCGCCTCCCAAACCCAATACTTTTGCCCGAAGTAGTTTGCATCATAGTACTTAGGCTGGATCTTTGCTTTCGATTTGATAGGAACCTTCTTCTTTTCCAAAATGGAGGTGATAACGTTTTCGTAGGAGAGTGTTCAACTCTTCGTGGTGAGGGCCACTTGGTACATCTCCTGGATTATGGTGTATCCGGGGTCGACTACCTTCTTCTCTGCAAGGTGGTAGTACATTACGGTTCTATTTATCGTGCACTCCATAGGATGTCCAGCTGGGATAAGTACTTGTACAATTATATTGAACATTATTCTCTCCTGAAGGTTGAGAACACCAAGCTTGATCTTCTTTATTGGGATGAGCTTGTACCCCACTTCAATTTTGAAGTACTTCTCCACCATTCAGTTGGGGTCAAACTCCCCGGTTGGGTCATTCTCATTGACTCGTAGAGGCCAATTGTCCCGACAGTACAGCTATAGAGGCTCAACCTCCGGCTAATCCTCCCCATCGATTGTGCACCTAATCACCTTATTGATTAACTTTGTCATGATCTCCACATCTATCCTATTCACTCTTATCTTGAAGATGCTCTTTGATTCCCTAGTGAAATTGGCATAGAACTCCTTGACTTCCGTATTATACGTCGATTTATCTAAGCATATCAAACCCTCTATACCTCACAGTTTGAAGGGTTCGAGGAAAACATCTATGTGGAGTCGCTCTATGTCCTCGGGCTTCATCACCATGACCTCATTTATTCTTCGGCCCTGGATCCTTTCGAAACACTTCTCTGCCTCCTGTTTGATGGAGCATATTTTGTCCCATGTTAGCGATGAAGGGGTGGTCATTTTCTTTGCCTTCTTGGTGCACGATGGACCTGCTCCCGTGGTGTCTTCCATTTTCCTCCTATCTATCTGCTTCATTTGAGCCATTTGAGAAACAAAGAAACGTAGAAAAGTGAGTGCACAGTCAAGAACCCAATGATGTCAATGTGTTTTGGCCGAAATCGAATCAATGTCGCAGACACTTTGGCTAGACCTATGTGACTTGTTCGAAATTGCATATACATGTGTTTGAATATGTGACGTCGCAAGGCCAATCGACTAAGGCAAAACAGTATGCGAAAAGAACATGAATGGTTCTAAAACACCTATAATCTCAACTAACATCAACATCACAAAGTAAACAACTAACATGCCACGATTGTAAAATCAAGCAATGGGCAACAAAATAAGTATATAAAACCCAAAAATCCAACATCAAGCTTGATTAGAAAATCCTTACCTTAGTTAGGGTTTCTTCCTCTTCCACATTGAAGAAATCCGCTAATGTACTACGTCAAAAGCAGTTGAATGTGGGTTTTGGGGTTATAGCGATATCAGACCAAGGTTTTGCATTGAGACTTGAATGTTTTTCGACCATTTTTTTCAGGTGGGAGGTTTTGGTGCAACGTCATTGGTTGGGAATGCGAAGGGGGGGGTGGTCGGCTATTTATATACCTGTAGTGAAACGCTGTCGTTTAATCACATGTGCGACGTCGCAAGCTATGTCGCAAAAAAGGACTAAGATAGAAAATATAGTGCGACGTCGCTACTTGTAGGTTTTGGACCACATATATGATTGGGCCCAAAAATTATAAACTTGGGCTTGTACCAGAGGTAATCGAATCGACATAAGTCGATGTCGCAAAACAAATCGACCAATCTGGCAGGGGTCCAAACCATGCCCGACATCGCTTACAATAAACATTGGGCTGTATTAGAGCAGTGGCCCAAACCAAAAGTAACTATGGCCCTGGTCAGTGGTGGACAAAAACCACAAATGCATGATGTCACATCCATGTCGTCGTCACCAAACATTGACTGACAACAGAGCAATGTCGCAACAATGGATTGCGGGCCGAATAGCCCAAATTTCATAGTCTAGGTTTTTATGAAATATAAAAGTAATAAGATTATGTCCATCAAATTTCGTCACCATGTTCCAATTTTTCCATGAACGCGTCACTGGAATGGGCACAAATTATTCACGAACTGTAAGTTACAAAACTAGGGGAAATTACAGCATGGCCCAAAATTCCTTGCATGTCACTACGCTTAAGAGACATGCACCTGAACATACCGACAAATGTTTTACATGGAAATTATGTGTACTGTCTTACAGGCACACAAAGCTGGGTAATCGTCTGGTTTTTTTTATAGTATTCCATTAATACACTTAAGATATGCGTTATGGGAACAATAATTTTTGCGACATAAAATCACATAAAATTTCATATTCTAGATATTTTTAATGAAATATTAAAGTAATAAAATTCTGTTCATGAAATTTTAGAAAGTGTCAGTACGTGGTTTAGAGTAAATTGTAGATGATTACTTAAAAGTATACGAGGGTCAGTCGTAAGAACTTGTGGAAGTCTATATGGAATAAGACCAATTTCTTTATAACTCTCGGTTATTATAAGTTTGACTATATATGGATGACAAAGCTTCTTTTTGGGACGGTCGGAATCGAGTTTGGGACAACCAGTTCTTTTTATTTTATTTTTGCACTTAGGTCCCTCCAAGAAAGTGGGAGATGTCGAAATGCAAAATACGCTTATGTAATTCACACTGTCACGACCACCATGTTCCAATTTGGCCATGAACGCATCACCGGAACGGGCACAAATTATTCACGGACAGTGCATTACGAAACTCTCGGGATATTATACTATGGCCCAAAATCCTTATATGTCACTACGCTTAAAAGACATGCACCTGAACATAACAACAAATGTTTAATATGGAAATCATGCGTACTGTCTTACAGGCATGCAAACCCGGGTAATTGTCCAGGTTTTTTTATAGTATTCCATTAATACGCTTACGATAAGCGTTATGGGAACGATAATTTCCACCACATAAAATCACATGAAATTTCATATTCTAGGCTTTTTATGAAGTATTAAAGTAATAAAATTCCGTCCATCAAATTTTAGAATGCGCCAGTTCATGGTCTAGAGTAAATCGTAGATGATTACTTCAAAGTATACGAGTATCAGTCGTAAGAACTTGTGAAAGTCTATGTGGCATAAGACCAGTTCCTTTATTACTCTCGGTTATTATAAGTTCGACTATATATGGATGACAAACCTTCTCTTCGGGACGATCGGATTCAAGTTTGGGACAACCGGTTTTTTTTGCATTTAGGTCCCTCCAAGAAAGTGGGAGATGCCGAAATGAAAAATTGGAAATAACATTTTTAAATTCAAATTTTGACGATAATGTTGTTCCGATTTGGGCATAAACTGGTCAACGAAAGGGCCCGCAACCTTTAAACAGAGAACTTAATGACAGTTTTCGAATATTAGACTATGGCTACATATGCGTCGTCACACACATGTCATATGTAACGAAACATGTACCGAATATTGAGCGACGTTGCTCAATCTGAAATTTCTACTAGGAACCAAAATTTTCAGATCAATAACTACCAGCACTAACACCCATTTTCATCTCCAATACAAATCCTGCAAACCCACCCTATCCATTCACACTATTACAACAATGAAATGGCTCAATCAAATTGCTTCCCTTAACTATCAAGTATCCAAGGATGGAGCATTTCTATGTTCAAATCAATCGAGGTACTTTTCCATCTTTTCCATGTTCATTTAGCAATTTTGTTACAATATACCATCTATATGTTTTTTCCTTCATTCATCAAAGGTCAAAGATTTTCATAAAGGATGAATGACTGTGTTACATGCTATATGCTCTATGTTGTTTTTTTTCCAATATGATTCCATGTTTATAAAGAGAGAAAAAGGGCTTGAAGGATGAACACAATATGAATGTGCGACATCAGTCACAGTTAATCTCTCCATACGATATGGTACCGAATAAGAATCGACGTTGCATAGGTAAAAGAAGTGTTGAGATTAGCAATATCTATGAATATCCAAAGTTGCTTTTAACTCGGTCTTTGCGACATCATCTTTAATGTGTGCGACGCCGCTTTCATTCAGATTAGTTACTATATTCCCATATTGAGAATAATGTCGTCTATGTAAGACTATATTATGTGTATTTTTGTGTACTACCCAATTGTAACTTAAATTTTATTTCATGTGTATTGGTTGTAATAGGATCAAAGGGAGTTACCGATGGACTTTTAGCATTTAGATGGACGGAGTTGTCTTTTCACTGGTCGGCCTGAAAATCTGAATGCCGTACAACGTAAAAAATGGAGGTTAAATACAATTAATGTTTCAATTTTATATCAACCTTGTGTATTTGAATATATTTTTACATTTACTTGTAATATATGTCATAATTTTGTTGGTTTAAACTAATATGTCAATTATTCCCACAATAATTAAACAATAATTGAGTGTTGTATAATGTTAACCATTTCACGATTTATCACATTTTAAATAACATGTAGCGGCTATCGACGACTGATTGTTTGTGTCATCGAATATTGAATATTATAATATTTTATGAGAAATGAGAGTTGGCCGACTAAATTACGATGTCGCATAAATCGGTTCCAAAACGACAAATTAACGGCGTCGCATGTACCTGCGTTATTATTTTTGCAACATCGGCCATTAAAAATGACGTCATATTTTTCAGTTTTCCATGTCAGCTGGCACACGAAGTGTGTCCCTCACTACGTGCGATATCACTTCTCATCACCCGCGACATCGTACGTATTATAAACAACATCGTCGTTTACGATATCACACAATTCCTCTCCCATCAGCTGTCATTTTCCTATGGTCGACATCGTATTCATTATGATGTCGACGTCAATCATAACGATGTCACAGCTAGGGTCTCCTATCGTCGAACTTCTAACATGAAGTGACGTCGGTCGCAATTCCTGTCGACGTCGGTCGAAAACTGAGGTAAAAGGTACTATTTACCTTGGTTTTGAACAAAGGTAAAAATATGCTTTTTACTTCAGCTCTATTTACCTCGGTTTTTTATGGACTAAAAACTAAGGTAAAGGTCTCGTAGAACTATGGTAAAAAGTCATGTTTCTTATAGTGCACGCACTTGACTATTCTTTGTTGTGTGTTTTTGGCTTTACTTGTTTTGTTCTCCAACCTCATATTGAGCGTTCTAAGCTGTTTCCTAAATCTTCTTTGTGTGTATTTTTGGGTTATGGTAGTGGTTAAAAGGGATATTACTGTTTTGATATAGTTAGCAGAAACTATATGTCTCTCATCACGTTGTGTTTTTAGAGCATATTCCATTTCACTCGGTTCCAACTAGTTCATATCATTTGACTTAGTCATATCTCATTTGCATTGATCCCTTTGATACTACCACCGATGAGGTTCCATAAGCTGAGTATGATGTTGTGGCTTCTGACACACACACTGCTCCCCCCTCTTATATTGCCTATCGCGCCTGCTCAATCATCTTATGCGATTGTGGATGATCCTCCCATTTGTAAGCCAACTCATCCTTGCATGTCTACTCAAAAGCCTAATTTTGAGTATTCTTCATATTCTCCTTCCTTTGTTTCCTTTATTGTCTCTATCCATTCTTTGTCTAAGCCTCTTTCCTATAGAGAGGCAGTCTGTAATCCACTTTGGCAGGCTGTTATGGCTGAGGGACTCATTGCTTTGCATCAGACTCACACATGAGATTTGGTACCTTTGCTTTTTGGAAATCATGCATACTATTGGGTCTCGTTGGATTTATAAGATTAAAACCAAATCTGATGGATCCATTGAGCGATACAAGACTTGTCTTGTTGCGAAGGGTTATTCACAAGAGTATGGCATGGACTATGATTAGACTTTTGCACATGTTACCAAGATAACCACCATTCATATGATGATTGCAGTTTCTTGTGTTTGTCAGTGGAAGATATCACAGATGTATGTTAAGAATGTGTTCTTGTATGGTGATATTCACAAGGAGGTTTATATGACATCTTCTTCTGGTGTAGCACATGAGCCCAGAGATGTCTATAGACTTAGAAAATCTCTTTATGGTCTCAAACAGGCTCCCAGAGCTTAGTTTGAGAAGTTCTCCACTTTGATCACCTCTCTTAGCTTTAGTCTCAACTCTCATGATTTTGCTTTGTTCATCAAACATACAAGTAAGGGTGGCATTCTCCTCTCTATGTATGTTGATGATATAATTATCACTGGTGATAATTGTGATGGAATTGAGTTGTTGAAATGTGATATGGTTCATTGTTTTGAAATGAAAGACTTGGGTTTACTTCGTTAATTTTTGGGTATTGAGGTGGCATCTTCTTCAAAGGGTATCTTTTATCTCAGTCAAAGTATATAGCAGACCTCTTTGAGCGAGCACGTCTTACAGATAATAAGATGGTTGATACTCCCCTTGAAACCAAATGCTCGCTATATTCCATCGGATGGGTTTCCTTCGTTATGTCCCACTTTATACCGTACTGTGGTAGGCAATTTGGTTTATCTCACAGTTACTCATCCGGATATTGCGCATGTTGTCCATGTGGTTAGTCAGTTTGTCACTGCTCATACTTCAATTCATTGGGCTGCTATTCTTTGCATTCTCAGATATCTTCGAGGCACTTAGTTTCATAGTCTCCTATTTCCTTTATCATCATCGTTAGAGTCGCATACATATTTTGATGTCGATTGGGCTGGTGATCTCGATGATTGCAAATCCACCCTTGGATTTTGTATTGTTCTTGGTGAATCGCTCATTTCTTGGAAGAGTAAAAAATGAGATGTCATTTCTCACTCCTCTATGGAAGCTGAGTATCGTGTCATGGCCTCGACCACCGCTGAGATTGTTTGGTTGCGCTGCTACTTTATGATATAGGAATCAAGCTTTCTCGTCTTGTACCTCTACATTGTGATAATCAGAGTGCTATTCACATTGCATGTAATTCAGTCTTTCATGAGCGGACAAAACATATTGAGATTGATTGTTACTTCACACGCCATCATTGCAACTTGGTACTATCTCCATGTCGTTTGTTCTATCTTTTCTCTAGATTGCTGATTTGTTCACAAAGGCTCACTCTGCTGCACCCTTGCGCTTCTTATCGGACAAACTCTGAATGCTTATTATTGTAGCATCGTGAGTTCGAGGGGGTGTTAACATATAATTGTATAAGGATAACTTCGTCTTTTCATTGTAATGTGTTTTATGCTTGATGTAGTCTTCTTATCTTCATTGTAACTCAAAATTTTATTATTCAAGACAAGCTTCCTTCCCAAAATTCCTAATCTTCCACCACGGTTATCAACTATGAGACGGTTCTATATAAAGTTTTGTCAAAATACAAATACAAATTAAAAGATAGGAACATACATGGTATACATTAACAAGAGTGAGTTTTCTGACAGGCGGTCTGTCCATAAACTTATGGACATACCACTTATTTTTTACCTTATACACTGTATTTGTTAAATTACATACAAAATTTAAAAAAATTTTAAAATTTTTTTATATCATATCTTTTTATATAATCACCTTGAAATACATATCATTACTTGTTTAACTTATAAAATACAATATTTAAAATTTTATAAAAAATTATAGTATTTAAAATTAAATTTTCTGAGCACTTTCCATAAATTTATGAAAATTCAATTTGGAGGTCAAAGGTCAGCGCGTTTAGCATTGGAGTGGAACAGTCGGCCTGCGGCATTCATTGTTTGTATTATGGTATGGAGTAGATAACTTTTGTTTTGCATGCCTAGGCGGCTCCGATGTTACTTTTGACCAAATAATGGAAACCTATAACATTTGTATCCAAGAAAGTGGATATATGTCTGTAAACTTTATCCATCTTGCTCTTTATGAGAATCAAAATCCCCCCACAAGGCTATTGGCTACAGTGGATCATTCCTTTTGACTTTGGAGTACTTTCTCGTAAAGTGTAAGGAAATTTTTTTTATGATTATAAAAAAAAAAATTTACTATTAATATATTTAACTATAAATAATAACAATAAATAAAAATTAAATATTTAGAAATTATTTATTACGATGAAACTAACCATATAATATACTAATATATCTATTATTTATATATCTACAAATATGTGATCAAAGTTAATTATTATTGATAACTATATTAGATAAATTTGAATTGAATTAAAATAATTTTAAACATTTAAAAAAAGATATTTGAAAAATTAACTTATTTGCTCTAGTACTGTGTGAACTAAACATAAATTATACAATATTCGGAATAGCTTTTGCATCCTAACCGTAGAAATAATTAAATATACTTAAAACATGGTTAATGGATATTTTCTAAAAATATAGATAATAATTTATTTTTATTTTTATATTTATATACTAGCGTGAATCACTAAGGGTATCGTTTTTTATATTTATTTTTACTTGATCACAGAGATACCATATGCTGATTGTGGACCAAATTATGAAAGCTCGGACTAATCATTGGATGAATTTTAACTTCAACTGGATGGGCATTTTATCAGAAATCCTTAATAATTAGTTACTTCTACTAATGTTTGACTATGCTTATAACAAAACAGACCGTATGTTTTTTTCAAAAATAAGAATCCTTATGTTTTTCTTTTTAAATGAGAATCCTTATGTTTTTCTTTTTAAATGAGAATCCTTATCTTTAGTTCTACGCATATTGTTTAATTGTAAAAGTCTGCACTCAGTCAAAATTGGCTACTCGTAGAGGGATTCGGTCAACTTTGTACATTCCTGTTTCCGGGGTTGTTGCATAAGCATTGCAACCTGTCAAAATATTCAGATCGCGATTGAGAGCTAATGAAGCATACACAACTCGCGCCAATAATCTTTGACCAATTACGCAAGTCTCTTTTATCTAGCGTTCACGTGCAACTCTTCCATGAACAATAAAAATTTAATTTACTCCACATTATAATTGTAAGGTTAACCGTTATGAAGAATTCAGTTATTCACGGTAATTAATTTTAAGTTTAGTATTATTTTCTTAAAAAATCCTTACATTTTTAAATAAGCCGATCTTTTAAAAGACGGTTTTTTCATCAAATATGGAATGACCAGAAAGTCAAGTGCAATTTGATCACAAAAAGATAAAATATTTGCAAGTCAAAGTAATTGAAATCTGAGTTAAATTCGAGTTACAACCTATTTGGGTAAACTCACACGTCTATTTAAGTTAAAACCTCAACTTTCTTTCCTTTTCCCCAAACCTTCCACCAACTCAAATTTCATTGTTTTATGTGTTATGTTTTAAGGTGTATGTTTCAACCTCAAGTTATAGCGTTTTATAATAAATAGTTTAAAAAACTATCTAGGAATTATAGAACAGAGAAGAAGAATTGCAAACAAGGAAGAAAGAGAAGTTAACTGAAAACACAAATAAGTAACATACAATTTATATGGTTTACTCTAAATATGTAATATTTCTAATCAAAACTCAAAAAATTTCACTTGCAGTTAGAGTTGCCAATTGGGCTAGGCCACTAGCGGATGACACGGACCCGACCCGATATTAAGTTCGTACGACACGGGCACGTTAGAGGTCCGAGCACAATCCGAGCCTAAATTACGGGCCTCGTGCTGAGCCTCGATGGTTGATAAGATGTATTTACCGTAATGAATTATTGTATTGCTGACAAGAATATATAGAGTACAATAAGGAAACATAATATGAGTAGAACTCTAGTTTAGTCAACATGACTTATCCAGAAACAATCAATATCTAATCAGAAACGTGATTTACTCTAACACCCCCCCTCAAGCGAAGCGTCGGATGTTCAGCGGCGCAAAGCTTGGACCGAAAGAACTCAAACAGTGAACGAGAAAGTCCTTTAGTGAAGATGTCAGCAATTTGAAGACCAGTGGAGATATGAGCATCACGCAGCTTGCTAGAAGCCACCAACTCACGTACAAAGTGATAGTTGATATTAATATGCTTGGCCCGCTTGTGAGCAACCAGATTTTGAGCTAAGAAAATGGTAATATTGTTGTCACATAACAACAATGGGGAGCTCGAAAGTGGAACACGAAGGTCTAGAAGCAAATGAGTCATCCAGACCATCTCCGAGGCTGTGTTGGCAAGAGCTCGATACTCTGACTCAGTGCTGGAACGAGAGATGGTAGGATGCTTTTTGGCACTCCAGGAAACAATATTTCCACCAAGAAAGACTGCATAGCCATATGTAGAACAGTGAGTCTCGAGACAACGAGCCCAATCGACATCTAAATACCCAAGACGTTAGTAATGGCCGAGCGAAAGGTGAGGCCAAAATGGAGAGTGCCTCTGATGTAGCGAAGAATTCGAGTGACTGCAACATAATGGTCATCACGAGGATCCTGAAGAAACTAACTAACGGTGTTAACCGCAAATGCCAGATCAGGTTTGGTAATCGTCATATACTGTAGAGTTCTAACAAGGGATCGATATAGTGTCGAATTCTGAAATGGCAGATTGGTGAAGCTGTGTAGCTGCAAACCAGGAACAAAAGGGGTAGAGACCGGGGCCGCATCAGACATACCGACACGAGCGAGAATATCCTTAGCATACTTAGCTTGACCGAGAAGTAGACCTGCAGAAGTGGGTGATACTTCTAAGCCAAGAAAGTAGTAGAGGGCACTCAAATCCTTACTAGCAAACTCCCGATGTGTCCGATCAATAAACTATCGAGGGAGCCCAGAGTCATTGCCTGTGAGGAGGATATCATCGACATAGACCAGGAGATAGAGCAATGACGAGCCTCGGGAGAGAATAAAAAGGGAAGTGTCGGCAGAACCGCACCGAAACCCAAGCTGAGATAGATAGGTGCTGAACCGCTGACACCATGCTCGAGGTGCTTGCTTAAGACCATAGATGGCCTTTCGCAAGCGGCAAACATAATCTGGATGAAGAGAGTCCTTGTAACCAACTGGTTGTGCCATATAGACCGGAGTATCAAGAATACAATTCAGAAAGGCGTTCTTAACATCCAGCTAATGAAGAGGCCACGAGCGCATGGTTGCAATGGCAAGAACGGTCTGGACAGTGGAGGCCTTGACCACCGGACTAAAAGTATGATCGAAATTGAAGCCCAGAATCTGAGAGAACCACTGCGCAACAAGGCAAGCTTTGTGACGATCAACTGTACCATCGGGACAATACTTCAGCCGATAAACCCATTTGGAACCAACAATGTTGACACCATAAGGGCGTGGACCAAGATCCCAAGTGTGCTGGCCCCGTAAAGCAACAATTTCCTCATTCATAGCAGCAACCCAAGACGGGTCCTTCAACACCAAATGACAATCAGTGGGCTCCGACTGGGCGAGAAGGGTAGCAAGAAGACCATGAGCCACAAGACCAGAATAGTCTCAACGCTGAATAGCTCTAGTGGATGATCTAGTGGCCATGCGATGGGTACAACGCTGCGATGAAGAGGCCGGAGGAGAAGGAGCCAGAGAGGACGTCGGGGACTGAATGACAGAGGTGGCTAGAGATGATATCGCAGGGGGAGTGGGACTGGCCGCCAGTGACTGTGGTGGGGTTGACAGGTCAATAGACGGCGGAACAGAGTTCGACAAAAAAATAGTGCAGGGCATAGGGGGTGACTGATCAAGGGTCGATAGTGGCGGGCCAGAACTGTCGTCAGTGTCCAAAAAAGTAGAAACATCTAAGGTCAAGAGAGCGGAACCAGTGGCCGAGGTCAAAGACGAGGCAAAAGGAAAGAATCCTTCATTGAAACAAGCATGACGGGTGACATAAATCTTGCCAGTGGAAGGATTAAGGCAGCGGAAACCCTTATAATGACAGCTGTAACCGATGAAAACACAAGGAATGCTCAGAGGAGATAACTTATGATGAACATAAGGAAATACTCGATAACCAAAAGGATGGAAGTTTAAGTAGACCGAATAACGGTGATAAAGAAATCCATAAGGAGAAATCCCTTGTAACACTAGAGTAGGAAGCCGATTAATAGTGTAAACTGCAGTGGCAAAAGCATCATCCTATCTTGACAAGGGAAGATGCGAATGAAAAAGCATAGTGAGGCTCATTTCTGGAACATGTCTGTGTTTGCGCTCGGCCAGGCCATTTTTCTCTGGGGTGTATGGGCGCAAAATTTGATGATGAATGCCTTTGGAGGCAAAATGTGATCGTAGGCGCATATTTAAGAACTCAGTGCCACCGTCACTTTGAAAACCTTTTATTTTGGACGTAAATTGATTCTCAACTAAGGTCTCAAACTGCAAGTAAGTGTCAACAAACACGAATTTTTGACGCAGTGGAAAAACAAGGTAAAACGAGAATAATCATCCACAAACAAGGCATAATAAGAAAAACCATTTTCAGACAAAACTGGGGAAGGCCCCTACAAATCACTATGTATCAAGTCCAGGACGTGCGCATCACGCTTATGATTCTCAACAAAAACTAACCGCTACCCCTTTGCCATAACACAAGGAGCGCAAGTATGCGATTTAGGTAGTAAAGATGAAACTAACAGAAGATCGAACCTCTCTAAACCAGAGATGACAGTCACTGGCACATGCCCTAGTCGAGCATGCCAAAGCTCAAACGATGCCCGTCCTTTATTCTGCTGCAAGAAGGAAACTAGTGTTGCGCCACCATTGTCTAACACGCACAGTCCTCCATCACTGTGGCCCCTGCCCACAGCTGCCTTGGAAACTTTGTTCTGAATCGCAAAGTTTCGGTCATCAAAAGTAACAAATACATTTAAATCCCTGGTCAGTTTACTAATAGACAATAATTTTTTAGTGATGGCAGCAACGACCAAAACATCAGACAGTGTCAAGGTATCAGATATCCGAGAATCACCATTACCAATAGAAACACAGGAATTACCAAAATAAGGTGCGACACTGTCAAGGCCAGAGGCTGAAGATGGCATATGACTTGTAGCACCAGAATCAACGTACCAGTCTGATGCGCGAGAAGTTTGCTCTATCTACAAGGAAGTCTGAAAATTTTTGGTTAAGTGTATGCAGTTTGAACGATGGGTCTGCGCTAACATCTTGTAACAGGTAGCAGCATAATGGCCCGGACAACCACACCAAGTACAATGAGGACGGCTGCACCCGAAACTAGTCCCAGCCGTGAACTGACCAGGACCAGGACCAAAACAACCGCCTCGACGGCTACCAGTTTGGCTGCCTTTTGCAGCATGAGAACTCCATGCGCCGCCGCCCCTGGCCGGCGTGTGATCTGCAAAAAATGCTACTGGGCCAGATATAGGTACTGAATTTCCTTGGAGATTTTTCAAAAATGGCTCATGATTCTTAGCACGTGACAAAACGTCAGCATAAAGCGGTGTAAGGGAAGAATTAATCAGGGGGCATAAAAATATTTGAACTCAGACCCGAGAGCAGTTAAAAACCAAATGATTTGATCATCATTAGAAACTGGAGAACCCATTAGGGATAACTGCTCAAAAATATCTTTGAATTGTAAATGGAGTTCATGAACGGTACCTCTTCTACGTATACTGTGGGCATTTGTACAAAGGCATAGAATGGTGAATGTGCTATTGTTCTAAAAAGTGGCACAAAAACTGTCCCAGATGTCCTTGGCAGTCACACATGAGGCTGGGAGTTCGGAAAGGGCCTGAGGAGAGAGAGAGAGAAGAGAATAGCAGACTACAGACCCTCTGGTCTTCGTCAATCCAGAGGTCATAGATGTCCTTGGCCAATTTGTAATCCGCTTGAGCCGCTGCACGGTCAGTGGGAAGAGCGTGGAGGGCGGCGGCAAAAGTGGAAGACGATGAGCCGAGCGACGACAGAGTGGGGAGAGGTGGGCATGGAGTTGACCCATTGAGATAACCAAAAAGCTTCTGAGGTCCGATGACGTATTCAATCTGACGTTTCCAGAGAAGAAAGTTGGACTTATTGAGCTTAATTTGCATCATTTGGAGAAGGGTATTGAACGATAATTTTTCACTGGCAATGATAAGAGTGACGTTGGAAAAAAAATTTGGAAGGAAGAGGAGGAGGAGAGGTTCAGCCGCTAGAGGAAGAAGAATGATGGCGGCCGAAAAAAATCTAAGTTTTGGAAGGTGAATCAGAACACTGCTCTGATACCATGATAAGATGAATTTTCCGTAATAAATTATTGTATTGCTGACAAGAATATATAGAGTACAATAAGGAAACATAATATGAATAGAACTCTAGCTTAATCAACATGACTTATCCAGAATCAATCAATATCTAATCAGTTATTGATACTAAGTTTTAAAATTAAGATCATACACAAAACTAAAAAAAGACTCGTGTGTAATGAAATTTTTTTTTCAATCATTCTCAAACAAGAAAATATTTTTTTATTACCATTTTTTTATAATAAATTCAAACTGTTGACATACTTTTTACCTAGGCGGAGGACAATCATACACAATAAGAAACTGCAATTATTGCCTCGGAGTAGTTTATACCATTTTACTCAAAAGTGGGACCAAGGGAATAAATTAGTGGAATTGTTTCTCTTTTATGTAAAATACGGAGGGTTTTACTGTTCAAGATTATAATCCAATTACAACAATCTTCCTATTCAAAACTTATGTTCGTTGTCTTATTGCAATCAATTGTTGTCTTGTTGTAGTAACCAAAAAATAAAATGTTGTTGCAGTCAGCCAAAACATTGGCTGCTTGAATTCTCCCACTTTCTTAGAGCGACCTAAGTGCAAAAAGTTAAAAGTTGACCGGTTCCATCAAAATCAATTCCGATCGAACTGGACGTTAATAAAGTTCATAAACATTTATACTACTTAAGGTATGGTTAATTAGGTTATACTACTTATTAACCATCTTCTCCTCTCTCTTATTAAAGGTATGGTTTTTCTACACTTTCAACACCTTTCATTTTTGTAATTTTTCCTTGACATTGTCTGATCTATGGTGTGTGAATGTGTTATGTTTTTGGTTTTCCAATTCTTATGGATTTGGTATGTTTCTGGACATTTTTGTATAATTTTCTGCTGTTAAAGCATCATTTTTTCTGATTTTCCGCTATTTTGGCCGTAGCTGCTTGGGTTATATGCGATGTCGATAGCATATCAGTTAACCTTCAGTCTATGCGAATATAGTGCGACTTCGTACATTCTTATTTTTAGTGATATGTTCTTTTGAATGAGACGTCTCACCCTTGTCGGTTTGTCCATTGATATAACCGATTGGTTACTGATGTCACATACATGCGTTTAACCTTGCTTTTTAAAATTGTAAATGCAAACTCGTTCTTCTATCGGTCACATGTTCGGTATGGTCTACTGTTGAGTGACGTCGCCAGTATATGTTGACCATGCCACTGTTTTGGACTGATATGCACGTGCGACGCATGGCCGACGTCGCATCCTTCAAGTTTCAAGGCTTGTATGCCCTAATCATTTTTCTTAAATTATTTAGGACTAATGGCTGTCGAAAGATCCTCTAGTTGGCCCCTTTTCCAGGTCCTTTACCATTTTACACACATACACACAGTCACACACACACACACACACACATATATATACTTATATATCTTCACTAAAAATATGACAATTAATATTTTCTTGTTTTGATACAGTTCACTGCACGACAGAGCAACCTAGAACTTCTTGTGTTTAACCTTGAACAACATACAATGGTTGCTGATAGCCCACATTTCCACTGCACTCTGAAGTAGTAGAACTTTGGGACAAACCCCACGTTGGCCAGGCCTATAGCTAGCTAATTAAATGCATGAAATTATTAAATTTTAAATTAATATTATTTGCTGTGTTGCATATATATATATATATAATAAATGTTTATATTTTGTGATTCAGTACATCCCGAGGGAAATCGTACCACTCCTGCCGAATGACAAAACCCTCGTTGTACTAAGGTGCTATGGGAGAGGGTGGCACATGAACTACTCGAGGGGTAGGAAGATCAAGGCCCTGTCCCCAAAGGGTTTTGGCCAGTCCCTTTCCGGCAACCGCATACGCATTGGGGACGCCTTGTTCATCAAGGTCATAGAAGCTGGGGGGCCAATTGTTTTCAAGGTCATATAGTCCAACCTAATTGAATTTATTGCAATTTCTGTTTTGTTTGAACTAAGACAGTTCTTATTCAAATTTATGTACTAATTGTAAGGATATTTTTATGACCACTGTTTTTCTAATAATCTAACTCCCTTATTTGAACAATAATTGTGTGAATGTACGATATGATTTTTGAATTATTTTAAAAACCATTTTCAATTGTAACATTCAACGCCATTGTATATATTAGTTAAAAAATATTGAAAAATACTTTGTAGACCAAAGTCAATCATTTTCAAACAACTTTAATTTCTAAAGTTCTAGGCGTAACATACCTGCATCGTCAGTCATTCATCACATTACATGTCGGTAAAATTGACATATTATGCAAAGCTGGATAGCCTCATTAAACATTACATGCGACATCACAAGCTATTCGGTAAGATTATTTACTTTGTTTTTAAACCTTTTACTTCGGTTAGTATAATAACTGAGGTAAACATATATTATTTACCCGAGTTATTTTTTAACTGAGGTAAATAATATCTTTTACTTCAAAAAAATAATTGAGGTAGAAGAAAATTTTGTTTCAGTTATTTAACCTAAACCAAAAAATTGAGGTAAAATGGGTGAAGTAATAGGTCATTTTTCTTGTAGTGAATAGTCCCTGAACGACTCTACATATTCACGTCCTCACTCACTCCTAATCACCTTGATCTTCTTATCAAATTGATTTTCAACTTCCATTTTGTAGAGAACGAATTTCTCAATTGCCCCATCTCTGCTTTTCAGCAAGTACACATAACAGTATTTCGTGCAATCGTCCACAAAGGTGATGAAATACTTGTCACCTCCTCTCATTGAACGAATTTGAGATCACATATATCAGTATGTATCAACTCAAGTGGTTTCGCATTTTGTTTAACTTGTTTGAAAGATGTTCGAGTCATCTTAGCTTCAACACAAGTTTCACACTTATGATTTGCATCTATTTTCATGTTGGGTATGTTCTCCATGTTAATTAATCTTCTAATTGAATCATAATTAACAGGTCCTAGTATACCATGCTATAAAGACTCAATCATGTAAGAAGAATAAGAAGCATTCATTTCATCTTTAGGAGGTACAACCATGGTGTTCAACTTTCCATCTAGCTCATAACCTTTGCCTACAAACATACCTTGCTTCGACAAGACAAACTTATCAGACTCAAATACTAGCCTAAATCCATGCTTGATCAGCACAGAACCAGACACAAGGTTCTTGTGAAAGTCTGGCACATACAAAACATTCTTCAAAGTCAGTTCCTTCCCAAACGCTATCTGCAACACCACACAACCAGGATCTTTGACCATGGAAGTTGCAGAGTTCCCATGTAGATGATCTCTCCATCTTCAATTGCTTTGAAGTTTGAGAACACTTCCTTGACATAGCAGCTGTGCTTGGTAGCACTAGTGTCAATCCACCATTCCTTTGGATTGGAGTCCATCAAGTTGACTTCAGAAATCATAGCAAACATATTGATGGCATCCACATCACGTGCAATATTGTCAACCATATTGGCGTCATTCTTGGAATTCTTTGGCTTTCTACACTCGGAGGACTTGTGGCCAAGGGTGTTGTAGTTGTAGCACTTTCCAGTGAGCTTCAACTTCTTCGAAATTTCACCTTTAGCTCCCAACTTGGATCTTTTCTTTGCGTTGGGCTTCTTCAACTTGGAGCTTCCACGATCCTCCACGAGATTTGCTCTTTCCACAGACACAGATTTATACATTCTCTTTTTAGGGTTGCGGTTATCCTCTTCAACACAACTTTTGGACTAGATCCCTCAGGGACATCGCCTTTCGCTTGTGGTTCAAATAACTCTTGAAGCCCTTCCATCTTAGAGGCAACTTCTCGATGATGCAGTAGACTTGGAAAGTCTTGCCTATCGTCATTTTCTTTGCTATCAGCTCATTGATCATCATTTGAAGCTCTTGAGCTTGACTGACCATAGACTTGGCATCAACCATCTTGTAGTCGAGGAACTTGCCAATGACCCACTTCTTGGATCCAACTTCCTCACCCCTATACTCTCGGTCAAGAGTTTCTCATAGCACCTTAGGAGGCTTCTTCACTTGATACACACTCCAAATGACGTCGTGAAGCTATTCAAAATGAGGTTGCGACATACATACTATTTAGAGTTCCACTCCGCCGCAACATTTTGAGCTTCCACAGTGCTTTTCTCATCCACAAGTGGATGATATTTGCTAACATAGTGTTCCAAACCCATAGTGGACAAATAAAAGAGCATATTTGGTTGCCACATCTTGAAATCCATACCATTATTAAAATATTTGGGTTTCTTAGCATAAGGAACATCCATAAGAGGTGTTGCCCTATGGGTAGTCTTAGCAACGTCATTGCTCGACATAGCTCTACTATAAACAATCAAAACCTAATGAATTTTAAAAAAGATTTTGATAAAATAGTCTAAATAATGTTGCAAATATTTTTTGATTGCGATCACAGAATTAAGCATTCATATTTCAAGTCAGCATAGAGCAAGCAGCATGCAAATTTCCATTCGTGAGAAATTTTGATCAAATTGAGGCATGCAATTTTTTAAACACATCAACGTTTGCATATTTTGATCAACTGAAAGCATGTAATCAAAGCATGCAAGAATTTCAAGCAGGCATACAACTTCAAATTCTTTAGGGTGTTTCTATTTGCACCACCCTTTAGTGGAATATGGGTGAAACAATCTTGAAAACGTAAAATGGTAAAAAATTTAATAGGTAGATAGGTGATGTAAATAGAAATTTTCTTACTATTTACACCCTCTTGATCAAATATGAATAGTGAGATTCCGTGTATTAGTTTGATATGCTCTGACATGATTCTGTGTATTAATTTGATATGATCCATATAGCTTGATGGAGATGAAACTAATCGTTCACTGAAACTAAAAAGACGGCATGACAACAACAAAGATCCATGATAGAGAAACAGATAGGGCTGATTAGGCCAATCACACAGCAAGAGCTTGTGACCGACATTCGACGATCGTTCGAGAAGAGATTCTGGGTGGAGGTTGTTGGAGGGGAGGGCCAACGGTGGTCGATCAAAGGCGGTAAGGGGTGAGATTGGCCAGCGGTAAATGAATAAAAAAAAGATAGGGTTTAGGATAATCTGTTTGATACCATGATAGAATATAAAATCCAAATTTTTTGGGACTGCGTGTATTGATATTTTTATGTGAGTCAAAGGGTACAAGGCACAAATATGCATGGAATTGAATATTACAAATCAATCAGGAAAATAATTTGTTCCTTATCCTTTTTTCGTTCCTTCTTTAACTCTATAGTTTCCTTTGACATAGAGTAAAATATTAGAGAGTTGTCTTTTATAACACAATTATTAATTGATGGGAGACTTTGATGAGAGAAATCGATTTTGAAGGAGGTTGGTGTTTTATAAAACACAAATCTATTTAAGTATAATTAGATTAAAGTAGTTGTGAACTCGGGCCATTAAAATAAGTTAGGTGGTACGAAATTCACACTTTTATAAACTATCTACAAGTCTACAGTTAATAGGATAATGGTTATTGCATTGGTAATAATTGTGATGACTAACATGACTTATCCTAGAATGAGGAAATATTGTACCGTTTTTTAATTTGTTTGTAATAATTATGATAAGTACATAGTCTATTGTAAAATAATGAAGTGTTGTGTCTTTCAACATCATTTTTTCCTATGCATACACACATTCACATGCAAGGAAATGTATAGAAAAACACAAGGGAAAATCTCAAAATTTTATCAGATATACAAGGCAAAATAAACATTTACTCAACAGTATTCTTTTGATTCAATCCTAGAATAAGAGGGTTTATTGATTGTTTCATCCTTGAAGGGAATTCTAGCAATGCAAGGATGTAATATGGCCGAATTACTCTTTAAGGAAGCGTATTTATCACGACTCATTCGATATCCAAAAAAGTTTTATCACAATCATCCAAGCATGAACCGTTCCTTTAGAATACAATGTTACAAATTTACTCCAACAAATGATTGCCTTATGTAGACTTTACAAGATCGACGATCTTTTGTTGATGGTCGAAAAAAATAATAACAAATCCAAAATTTAATTTCTTAGAGATATGATTGTTAAAAGTAAAATCATTTACAAATGAGGTTAAAAACATCTCCAATAGTGGTGTTTTTTTGACCTTCTTGCAAAATTTCCAAATATTGTAGCAGGCCTCTCACTGTTGTTGCAAAGTCATCGGATACCGAAGTATTGCTCAACACAACAGCATGCTAGCATTAATTTATTCCAGATGCCAATAAATTGTTCTCATTTATATTCATCATTTAATTTTTATTCTTGGAATCTCACATATCCTCATCATAATACAAAAACACCGCCGTTAAATATATTTGGAAAAAATATGATAGAAATAGTAGATGAATGCATAAACCAGATTAACGATTAACATAAAAAAAACTAATACAAAGATATATCAATATGCTATCATGACATTCCATTATTAATTATGTTGTTTATTATTATTAAATTTTTAAGAGTGTTATTAATTTTTTTTGTCTTTAATAAGTTTAAGTTAAAGTATATAGTGCTTAATTATTATATTTGACGTAATAAGACTTCTTCGTAAAATAAAAATAAAAATGTGGGAGCCTGTAAATGATTGTCAGTGGTGGATTTAGAAAATAAATTCAGTAGGGGCACACTAATAATAGTGAATACTCCCTCTGTCCTACCTATTTTTGCACTCTTTCCTTTTTTAGATGTCCCAACTGTTTTTGCACTCTTAACTTTGTTTCCTTTTTTGGCCAACTTTTATTCATTTTTATGTTGAAAAGGGATGAAATTAAATGAAAAAAGAAAATAAAATGAAGGTACCCCACCAACACATGGAAAAGAAAGTATATAATAATGGATCTTTAAAAAAACTTCATCTTTCTCTCTCCACAAAAATAGGTGGGATGGAGGGAGTAGTATATTAGAAGATAAATATACATCAAATATATTAATGAAAATTAAATCTCACTATAAATAATATGATATTACAATATTTTTTAAAATTTATTTATATTTTGATAAAGTTTAATAACTCTTTCTTTGATAGTTCAATAAGATGTGTTTTTTTTAATATTATTAATGACACAAGACAATCATGGATTAAACCTAGAACATTTCATTCCATTGTACATGATTAGCACAATATTAAGCAATATATAATGTATATTGAAATTACTCCTATCAATAATTCTTGCAAATTATCGTGAATTAAATTGATTAAAACAAGGAGGTGCAAATGAAATCTTAAGGCAAGTAATCATGTGAGTATTTTGTTTTATGATGATGAATGAACAAAAGTATAACTTGCCAAAAAAAATTAATTTATAAACATAAAAAAATTGTTTATTACTTGTAATAGAAGATAGAGAGAAAAAAAATCAAGTCTAAAATTTATTACCTTTGATGAAATGGATAATATAAATAGTTGTACAACTAATGAACTTCTTTAAGTTGCTGCTAAAAATTAATCTATATATTGAGAACACATATACAATTAATTTTTTTTAAATTGATTAAAAAATTGGCTATCAAGCATTATGGGTGGGGTCAGTGGGGCCACATGCCGCCACCCTAGATCTGCCAGTGATGTTTGTATCTTATCATTGAAGGGGTTTGTAGTTTGCCGACTCACCATCATAAAAAGATGACATGGCAGATACAACCACAAGAGCTTCTAAATTACGATTGGAGATGACGTAGTGGCTCATCTACTTCACTAAATGACCTATTTAATATTAATCATCCATTAAAATTCAACCATCAAAAGTAAAAGTTCTCATACTCAAAATACTCTCTCTGCTTCATTAAATTTGACACACTTTTTATTTTCGCATACTTTTCTAACATTGACACTTTTTCTTTTATAGTAAAAAATGAATTATTCTCAACCAATCATTAAACTTTTTACTCTCTACACTCAATTCTCCCCACACATTTCAACTTGAAAAAAAAACACCACCTGAAGGTATGGTGCTAAACACAGTCAAATGGAGGAAGTAAGTTCTTCAAATCACCTACTTTTGTTTGTTGTGAATCCTTATCTTTCATTTAGATGTATCATGGATAGGGGTGTTCAAATGCGGGTACCCGGAGGTGGCCTGTGACCTCACTATCACAGGAACCCCCTTTTAGCACCGGTTTTTTTGGATGTAGCACCAGTTTTTTCGGGGAAAAAAACTGGTGCTTAAGTAACCGATGAAACGGTTTCACTGGTTGGAAAAAAATCAGTGCTAAATTCCTACTTGTAGCATCGGTTGTTTTTAGCACCGGTTTTGAAAAACCGGTGCTAATATGTACCGAGATAGCACTGATTTTTTGTAACCAGTGCTATAAAAACCGGTGTTAAATTTGTGTCCTAGTAGCACCAGTTTTGAAACGAGTGCTAAAAGTGTGATTGGTTAGCATCAGTTTGTTTTAGCACCGGTTTTAAAACCGGTGCTAAATGTGTGATTGGTTAGCACTGGTTTAAAACCGTTGCTAAATGTATGATTGGTTAGCACCAGCTATTTTTTAGCACCGGTTTTAAAATCGGTGCTAAATGTGTATTATTAGCACCGGTTATTTTTAGCACCGGTTTTAAAACTGGTGCTAAATGTGTGATTGGTTAGCATTGGTTTTTTTTAGCACCGGTTTTAAAACCGGTGTTAAATGTGTGATTCGTAAGCACTGGTTTTATTTGCACTGGTTTTGCAAAAACCAGTGTTAAATATGTGACCCATTTGCACCGGTTTTTTTTGTTGTTGCACCGGTTTATAAGAATTGTTGTAAACCTTGTGACTAATCTAGTCTTTGAAAGCTGTGGCGCGCTGCCACTCTTTTAGTCCATCTTCACTCAGCTAGTTTTATATTTACGCTTGTTTTCCAAACTAGTGCGTTCTTTTTCATAGATGGCACCGGTTTTCATTTGTGCGTAGATTACTTAAATCGGTGCACCAATAAAAATAGCAAAAATTTCCAACAACAATTCCCAATAAATATAACAATCATCACGCATAGACAACAAGTAGGTAGAAAAGAGCATTGAATATGATCAACTATAATTTTTGACTAGCGAAAGAAGTACATGAAACGTGGTTGTATAACATTCATTTGAGCTATGCATTTTGGCAGAGTACATTTTGCAAAAATACAAACCCATTTCAGAGCAATGCTCCACAGTTGATCGCTCCCCAGAGGAGTGTAATTTTCTGGAAATTGCTGAAACAATATATTAAATTGCATGTTAGAAAAGGATACATGTGAGAGACAGTACAAATACAAAAAAAACAATATAGGAAAACATATCGTAATAAGGTCAATGCCATGCACGCCCTTAACAATTTTTTCCATATAATAAATGCAATGGTATCCACATTTCCAAGTACTACTTTGTATCTTGTGCTGATATAAAAGAGAATTTGCTGAAATGATTACGAACATAAAATTGACATAGGAAATATGACGTTACGGGATGATACGTACATTGATGTTTATGACATTCCATGTATAGTTCGAAGGGTAGGATCTATTTTGCTCGGAATTGAAGCGTCGATATTCTGTTGCAATCCTACAATCGATAAAAATATATTTATATCAATATATAAAAATATATTTTCAGAAAATGGGGATCACACATAATAGTTTAATTAGGTCTAACTTCAAACATGTAATAATGAACGCAAGTAATGAATAGAACAATGAATGTTATTGTACCAAATATTAACAGTAATAGTAAATAATCGAGAAAAGAATGTGTTCTACCTACAAGAACACGTTTACGGGAACAAACAAGTTTGTAGAACATTAAAGTAGATGAAATGTCAAAAATGTGTTCTACTTACAAATGAATCAATTTAAGGCATAGCCTGCTATGTTTGCAAATGTCCCCACTCATCGAGTCGATGCAATATACTTGATCAATTTCTGGTACGAAGACCAGCAAAAACCAATGGCTCCTATAAAAAATGGAAACACCAAAATACCTAATGCGGTTTTGAATACTTAAATTTTTTTAAAAAAAATCACAACATATGGGTGCAATTGCTTCCAGTGGGTCAAACAACACAAAATGAATAAAACTACTTTCTACAACTAGGTAGATAGTGGCAAATCGGGGTCGTCCAATGAGAAGAGGGATCTTCCTAAGCGTCTAAGCACGCAAATGGTTGATACTAGGCTAGGAGTAAATATATATACACACACTTAAAAGCAAGTAAAGGGGGGGGGGTTGGTTGGTTGGTTTCCTAAGTTAACAAAGATAACTAGCAACGTCAAGTGACTATGCTAATCATCAAACGAAACTAAGAAAAGGGTTTTAAACTACAAAGATAAAATGCCTTGGGGGCAATGGATATCCACTTCCACATCTAATGTAGTTCATCGAATCATTCACACATTCCATCATATAGCATTCATGACCCAACACTCACACACCCCATCTAGCAAGTACCACAACACACACACCACAAGGAGTTCTAAGTTCATGCTCATGGATCTTCATGCAAAGGCGCTACGGAATTCGTCACGTTCCTACACCTAAGCAATTCAACCACACAAGCACTCCCTATGCTCAAACCACTCATGGCACACATGCAGTGAAACACACCATCAAGAATACATAAACGCCGAATAACAAATGCTTCAAGAATGAATTTAAATCACCTATTCAATACTTCAACTACTTGTCGTGGAGACTAAACTCCTATCCTTCTTAGTTCGTAGTTTGCGAGAGTGAGTTCGACATCTCTCGTCAAACCTCACCAATGACTCCCGAGTCGCGACCACGACTCAAGGTGTCATTGGTGGCATTTAGCACGAAGGACCAACAAGCTTGGCAATGCCTATGACCACTACACCGTGACTAGGCATTGAACCAATTCATGCAATTACACGAGATTGGATGAACGTGCAACGCACATTCATCCGCGAGCATATGACTCTCTCGTTTACTACACAAACGAACATGACGAAGAGTTCGACATCAATCACATTCGCCTAGCACATTGTCAACACACTAACACAATCAAAAGCTCTAATTCACACTCATACATTACTTAACAAGAACAGGGGGGAAATTAACCCAAATCCCCCAAACCCTAGCTAGCAATTCATACAAGCATTCATATCATCAAGCTCTCAACAACATCAATGCAATCAACAATTAACATTCGAAGCACAATAAATGCACAATAGCAAAAACATCAAATAGATAGATAAAATGAATTCTTGCTACATAGATAATGGAAGCTTCAATCCATAGCTCCCAAGTACAAGAACTACTCTAGAACAACAAAAGACATAATTAAACTAAGAGAAATCTAAGAAAAGAAAGAAGAGAAAAACCTAGAAAGGAAGCCCTAAAATGCAGAGAAAACGCGGGCTGGAAAGGCTGGAGAAGAAGAGGGAAAGAGATGGTATTTATAGTGCAAAGAAAATAAGAATGATTTCTGGCCGCCCGTTGGTCGCGACTCGCGACGGGGTTCGTCGCGACTCGCGACGGTGTTGGTCGCGAGGTCGCGACTCGCGATGGTGTCGCGACGGCAGCCACGGTTTTGCATTGTTTCTTTGTCTTCTTCATAGCCATCCCTCTCAATCTTCAAGTCTTCAACAGCTCCAAAATGGTCTTCAACGGCCTCCGGTCTTCATGTCTTCGAAGTGATTATCCAAAAGTCTTCGAAAGTATAATCTTCAATGTCTTCCGGTCTTCGTTGCTTCCGTGTTCTTCCCTTGTCACACAAAATCCACTTAAAAGAGGTAAAAGAGTACAAAGTTGCTTTTACCTCTCCTAAGTGAATTTCAAGGTAAAACACAAGCTCTCGATAATAAGAGAGCACAAAAGTGATCATAAATACTACTAAATAATGCGCCTAAAATGGACACATCAAAGACGTACATCCTCGCTTGAGTGCGGAACATGACAGTTGAAACCTCGTCCGCAGTCAATTCGACCCTCTGATTTGCCTTTTGAGCTAGAGAATTAGAACCAGCCGGAATAAACTTGACGTGGCCTCAATCAACCATCCCATCACATAGGTACCTGGAAAAATAATATTGTAAATGAAACAAACATAATGAAACATCCATAAATAATGTAAGCATGCAATTCTTACGATGACCATATATCAAGTTGGCACCCACTTATCCACTCCATTTCGTTTTCTACGCCCAAGCTGCTCATGAATAGTGCCTGTGTAGACTTCTTCTAACACCTTCGCGTTGAAATTGATGCGGAAGACTTTCTTAGGTCCACGTATTTGTTTAGATAGCCTTAAAACATCATTAATCTGTTGAACAGCAGCAATGCATTCTTTGTCTTCCGTGACTCCCTAAAAGATACATGATATTGTAATTAGATTTGAGAATCTAATAATTTTAGTTGAGTTGTATATGTATATAATTCAGTAGTGGATCATATTGTAAAGGCTAAAATGATTTCTCACAAAAATGTAATGGTCAAAAACTGACATGGGAGGATTTGATTGTCCATTCTCCATCGATGTAGTATTTTCTTTTGCTACTTGCTAATGGGTAAACTGTTAGCCAGTCATTGAAAAAAATAGACTGGGATGAAAAAGTGTCTAGGGGTATGTTAGACCTCTCCTTTTACTGATCGAGCGACCATCTCTCCATTCAGAGTATCTTCCTGAGCCACCACCTCCTGTAAGAGAGATTGTGTTAATATGTATCTCGATGTCATAGTTAGTTAATATAATTATTTTTTTAACATCTTCTCTCTCCATGGTAGTTTTTGGTGTAAGGTTTATTTCAAGACTTCCATCTTCATCCACTAGCGATTGTTTCCGAGGTGATTGCTTCTCGCTCTCCTACGTAAGCAGATGACTACAAATTATGTTTAAGTAATATCTGGAAAGATATATATGATAGCATCAGAACAAGAATACAATTATCACACCTCATCATCCTGTTGCCCAATGACACTTATTAACTTTCCCAGCCATAGAATGTTATATCCAATGGCCTTAGTGACAAAATTAAATTCTTCGTGTTCAATCGGCAAAGGTTCCTTGGGAATGATCACAGGTCCACGAAGCATTACTCGTTCCCACTTGATGGTTAAGTTTGTTTCCCTATCCTTTGGAAACAAGATACCAAATGCAGCTACGTCTCTTTCTCCATTATGGTTCAAAATATATAGGCATCACTTTTTTCCCTTCTGAAAACAAAATTCAGAAAAGGAGAAAAAACATCAGTTGGACAATAAGTAAGTGTTATTAAGTAATCAAAATTAAATAATGTTATAAATATAATCAATCTCAATAGGGACCAAGGTTCCTTGAAGATTCTATGGCATGGAAAGTTTATTATAACAAAAATATAAATTCTATATATACCGGCTGAAGGCTGCAGCGCCATGTCGCTCTTTTGGTCCAGATAGGATAAAATAAACACCTCAAATTATTTTTTTGCAACTGAGAGCAGTAGCACGCTGCTGCTATTTTGGCACGGCTAGAATAATATAAGCGTGAAGTTACTAGTTTGCGACTGAAAGCTGTAGCGCGCTGCTGCTCTTTAGGTTCAGCTGGGATAAAGTGTCTCTCAATTAACTATATTGGCAAAGAGACATTTTCTCAGTTCAAATGAGAAAATAACAACATGAAGTTATTACTAGGACCGAACTACCAACATCCAA
The DNA here is from genome assembly GCA_037428765.1 of Rubia yunnanensis. Lineage (NCBI taxonomy): Eukaryota > Viridiplantae > Streptophyta > Magnoliopsida > Gentianales > Rubiaceae > Rubia > Rubia yunnanensis. Next base: position 62,263,906 of record CM075066.1, read on the forward strand.
AATGAACGTGACAGCAGTAAATATATGCCAACAACTAATAGCATCCAAAATCACTTTGACGGGAAATCAACACCCGGAAACTAACGATCCACATCTGTAAGAAGGCAACTAATGATGAGGTTCATGGTATAAAATACCTTGTCAGCCGCAATGTATCCTTGTGGGTCACTAGATCAGATGTTGAAGGAATGAATACCCGGTTGTCTTTATTCGCGGGGTTTGATGATGTAGCAAGGAAATTGCCCAAGTGTGGGGGAATAGGTTTACCCAGTTGTCCAGCCAACCAATTTATTTGGGCCTAAAATAAGGCAACAAATCTTTCGTTGAGCTCGATGACCTCCGTGGTCACTTGTTTTGAATTTGAGGTTTCTTAAAATTGTTTTGTGTTTGTGCTCCCACATCGACTAGATGCATAACGACTCACAGCAATATGTGGTAGGGCCTCATTCACCTTGGCCGTTGTGGGAAAACCTCTCCAATGACCCCCATGATCCTTCTTACCCGTTGCTTGAACGGGAATATCTTCTTTTCCTCCTATAAGTAACTCTCCTTTTTGGTTCTTATCCAAAAGGTTTTTCTACTAAACAAAATATATGCAAGTCATTAGTATGCATTGCATATGAGAATATAAATAGAGAATAAATCAATTATGAATTTGGCTCACAATAGTGGGGGCTGCTATTTTAGCGGAGTCGTTGGTGTAGATCGATAATTTCTTGCCCCAGTTAGCTTCTAGGAACACCTCTTAGTGGTCCGGTTTGAAATCCATGATTTCAACTAAAGCCTCTGCTTCTTCTACACTTTGACCTTGATCTATGAGCTCGTCAATTTTAGCCCTTCTTTTCCTCTTCTTGAGTTCAATAGCAAGCCTGCGATTCCCTCCACTGCCTGTGTGATAGACGTAGTCCTTATGTGAGGCGCTTACTTTTTCTGCGTCACTTAATGCCTATATGTTCATTGATTAGTAATATGCTTACAAAGTAACGAGAAATGAATAATTTTTAATGAATAACCTTGAATTTAGGAGTTGATCTATGTTTCACAAATAGCTCCCATTATTTTTTTGTCCATCCATCGATAATCAGTCCATGCACAAGAACCTTTTTTTTTTTGCACAGCGTACTTTTGAGCCACCTTAGCCTTCCAATTCTTCCACTTTTCACCCGCATAAATTGTCCATTAATTTTGAAACTGATTCATCTCATTAAATGTCATTTTGGTTTGTATATCCCAGCTAATCTAATGGACAAAGATATGTGTTGTTAGTGCAAAATGTAATGAACTTGAAATGAACAAATGATAATGAAGGATTAGAACACACTTACGAGAATGTCTTCCAATGCATCTTTCTTTACATGGTCTGGGACGGCTTTCCAATTATGCCATATCCCAAAGTGGATTCTTCGTTAGAAGGCATAGCCAGCATACATCGACCACCGGCTGCATATAACCAAGGGTTCGAAGTTATCGTCGGAGAATATTTTAAGGGGCTTCTTTTGCTTTGCTAGAAACACTGACTTGCACGTGGATGTGCCTCTATGCTTGTAATACTCTTTAATCTCAAACTTATCAACGTTCTCGCTCATGTCATCTTTTGATATAGTTCCTTCTTCCTCCCCCGAGTTTTCAGATCCAGAGCATGATTTGGATGCATCATCCACCATCTCATTATTCACATCACAATTGTCATATTTTTTTAGGGGTAACACAATTGTTTTCTACGGCTTTAGTACTGGAGTTAAACAATTTCTTCTTCACCTTCACCATTCACTCACTTGTATGAGTAAAAAAAATGAAATCATAACATAACACATCAAAAGACGGATATCCTCAAGACAAACAATTTTATGGGGGCAAAAACAAAGTAGGCAAAAAGTCTATTTTTCTTAGCAAGCAAATCATCTATCTAATTAAACAACTACCCACAGTAATAACCCAACAAACTGAATCAAAAACTTACAAACTAACGGACCCATCTATATATCTATTCAATAAACCTGGAAAAAATAGCAAACTAACACCCATATAACAAGTTCTTGAAAACTTCCCCAAAAAGTAATCACTCATACCTTATTTGTACACATTGTCTGCAATGTTTTTTGCCACCGGCTCTACACCAACGAATATCCGACCAAAATTGCAAGCAATGGGCAAGTTGAAGAATCACACTTTACAAAAGAGATTAGACCAACAATGAACAAGTGAAGGACAACAAGAATGGGAAGTAACAACGCAATTATGGCTCCGCTAGAGGTTGACAAAATTGTGAAGATGAGTAAAGAATTGGGAAAAAGTGGTAGAAGGCCGATGGTATTGGGGAGGGAAGAGCAAAAAATTGGGGATAAGGTTATGGAGGGAAGAGGAAAAATTTGGAAGGGAGCCTAAATGATTGTGTTGAGTCATGTGTTATGCTTTTTGTTTGACTTGCTACTTTGTTGCCCCACTTGGGAGTCAATTTTTTCATGCTCCTTTGTTGCCCAACTTGCTCCTTTTCATGAGATTTTTATACTATTTTGTATTGAGTTAGGTACTGAATTTTGAATGATGCAAGCATAGGCAAAGCATAAGTAGTAGATATATTTTTTTTAAATAATATTTCTATACAGATTAATTAAGGTCTAGATACTGTTTAATTACAATGGGCGCTCCTATCTAGAATTGTACAATTATATTTAGTGTTTCATACTATTTTTGTATATATAGAATGTCCAGAGAATGGGCTATGTTGCACTTGAGGAAGATTGTATTTGCATCGCCAAGTAAGTAAGGGACGATCTTCGTTAACTTAAATGGTTACTAAGTTATGGATACGTTAAAGTAGGTTCACGTGAATGTTGACTAGGGTTTGACCAACCCTTATATTGAACGATTCTAGATAACTAGTGTATATGGATTGCCAATTAAGTTATAGTCGATCGATCAGTGTATATGGAACGCTCACTGACTATGGGCGACTTGTAGACAACTGTATGGGTTCCTAAGTAATAGATACATTAAAATAGGTGCATGTTTATGTTGACTGGGGTTTGACCAACCCTTGTGCTAGATAACTAGTGTATATTGATCACCAATTAAGTTATAGTCGATTAACCAGTGTATATGGAACGCTCACTGATTACGGGCGACCTGTAGACAACTGCATGGGTTGCTAAGTAATGGATACGTTAAAATAGGTGCATGTTTATGTTGACTAGGGTTTGACAACCTTTGTATTGAACGATTCTAGATAACTAGTGTATATTGATCGCCAATTAAGTTATAGCTGATTAACCAGAGTATATGGAACGCTCACTGACTATGGGCGACTTGTAGACAACTGTATGGGTTGCTAAGTAATGGATACGTTAAAATAGGTGCATGTCTATGTTGACTAGGGTTTGACCAACCCTTGTATTGTACGATTCTAGATAACTAGTGTATATGGATTGTCAATTAAATTATAGTCGATTAACCAGTATATGGAACACTCACTGACTAAGTTATGGATATGTTAAAGTTGGTGCACGTTGAGTGTCCCTTAGTTGTATAAAACACGATCATATATAGTTAACTAGTGTATATAGAATACTGATATGTAAATTAATTTGTTAACTTACGAATATATTATACATAATATAAATTTTGGAAATTCAATTTTATACATATGTTAATAATATTTCAGCCCATTGGCCCAAATGTTTTCAACCCATATGTTTGTATTATTCTTTGGTAAATTTCAGCCCATGTGTGTGTATTATTCTTCATTCTACCCAATACCATTCCATTCCACCTTCTCCAAGCTCCATCCTTACACCTTTCCTCCACTGTCTATGCTCCCTTCGCCATCCCCGCTCCCTCCGCCATGCCCGCTCCCTCCACCGCTCATCCTTACTCCTTCCACCTTCCGTCCTCCATTAATCTGCCGTCACCCATCCATCCACCATCCACCAAGCTCCGTCCACCGTCTAATTACCATCCAACACTTCATGTGGAGTCTGTTTGCCGGCCGGTAGCCTTCCATCCATGCTCCATCCACCAGGGCGTCTCTCCATCCGGCCGTCAACAAACACTTGTCCAAACTAGGTATTTTAACCATTTACCCTTTCTTTTTGGGTTTCTTAGGCTGATTGTCTACATTATTGAAAGGCTGATTGTGAAATTTAAGAAAATACCTAATTGTGAAATTTCTGAGGCTGATTGTGAAGAAGATTGATTGTCTACATTATTTGAATTTTTTTGTCATGCTTGCTGTTTTATGAACAAGAATTTGTTTTGGAGATAAGGGAGATTTTTTAAGAGTGTGTGTGTTTGATGGTGTTTGGTGGTTGCTAATTTTTAGCTAAGGCATTATGAGAATACAGTTGTTGCTCATGTGGAACTGGTTTGGGTAGGGTCGTTACAGTGTGACTGCAAGTCTGCTTATTTGGATTTCGTGTTTGTGACTATGCCCAGGCTCTTTTATTTGTTATGGATTGGTTTAGAGTGTATGTTTGCTGTCTTCTGCGAATGGCATGAATTTTGATTAACTCTTGGTTGTCTGTTGAGAGCATCTATGCCGATGTTATGTTATCATAGCCACTGTTTTGTTCTATGTTGCTCCGACTTGTATCTAGTTAAAAAGCTTTGAGCGATTGGGTATAACAACTCTTGTTATATGGCTTAATTGCTTTGCGTGTATGTTTTTTTCTTGAATCTTGAATGCAATTTGAGGGTTTCTATACGGTTTTGTTATTTTTGTGGTGTAGAAAAGGGTGATCACAACCAAGAGTGTAAATTTTATGCCATTTTTCCTATCTTTTGCATCTTTTGGTGACCTTATATATTCAGAAAACTTTACCCTTTTCCTGGTAAAGTTTATTTTGCTGGCCCCTTTAGTCACATTCTCATTTATTTTTCATGTGCTGATATCTAGATGCAAATTTTACATGTGTTTACATATTGCTTACCCCTTTCGTCGCATTAAGCATTTATTTTACCAGGTATGGCCACTAAAAAATGCACCTAAGGGTAAGACCGACATCCAGAAATCCAGAAAATAGTCCAGAGTTGGCAATATTAAGGAGCGACACAACGTTCCTCAGATGCAACCAGGGAACTCAGAAAATACCAATAACAGTGGCCGAATGTCCGGAGGCAATAACTGTATACAAAGAATTCACTAGCAGGGGCCTTATACTGGAGATAGGGTTGAGACTTGAAAAGCCTTACAAGGACAACGTCAACCAGCACAGGTGGGTGCACTTCATTGTACAACCCGATCGTGCGAACAATTATCTAACATGTGAGGTCTTGTCCCTCATGAAGTACAAGAACTCAGCAGAGATTTTCTTTTGTGGTCAGTACGTTGAGCTTACACCATATGTTATCAACAATTCCTACAAGATCACGCCGAAACCAGCAAGTGTCTACCAAACCGTGGAAAAAGTAGTTGAAAAAGCTTCTTAGGAACATATCAGAAGAGAAATATGTGATGATGGTGATGAAGTTATCCAAAACCTACCACCAGAATGGTCTAGCATTGAGAAGAAGTACTTGAGTGACGAGATGAATGTGTGGTAAAGTTTCATAGATGCCCGCCTACTGCCTGTTAAAATGAACAGCGAAGTGCATCGTTCTCGTATATTGCTGTTGTACAAGATCAAGAAGAACTTGAGCAACGATGTTAGGGGTACGATAATGGTATACATCTGGGATTATATCAATGTGCACAACTATATAGGCTTCTCCTCTCTCATTATTGCCTTGTGCGTGGAAGCTGGTTGCAAATTTAAAGAGGATAATTTTACACTGATGCCAAAGCTTCCCATCAACCCTCAAATATTCTCGAAGAAGAAGAAAATTGCTATGTCATCAAGGCTGACAACTAGTAAATCGTCTAAGGAGAATTCGGATGGGGACATGGCAGCATTGAAAGTGAAGGTGGATCACTTGGTGCGATGGACTGAGAAGGTTGGGAAGATCCTGACAGCCATGTGTGGTGAGAGAATCAAGGAATTGGGTCCAATGCCTACTTTAGATTCGCCATCTACCAACACTGGGGAGGACACCGTGCGCGGGGATTGAATACCCTCATTCAGCTCACATCTTGATTTTCTCTACTTGTTGATTTTGCTTGGTTAATATGGATGTCTATTTTTTTGGGATGTTGAATTACAAAACATTTGTTGCTTCTCTGTGGATTTGATTTGTTAGTTTATGAATGTGGATTTTCGATGCTATTAGTTGTGGGCATATATTTGCTTTGATTTTGGGTGTTGACAGTTCTAGGCGTGTACCATCTTCATTTTTTTGTCTCAGTTGAACTGAACGAGAAGTTGCACAAAGCTGCTCTCAGTGGAAGTATAGGTAATTTTAGGATTACTTTTTCCCAGCTGAACCAAAAGAGTTGCAGCGCCCTGCAGCTGGCAGCCGTAAAAAAGGAAAATAAAGCATATTTTGTCCAAGCTTTACCAAAAGATTGGCAGCGCGCTGCCGATTTCAGAGTTGCTCCATATAAGTACCAATTAGAACATAGTTTTAGAGTAGTTAAGAGTCATACAAAACACAACATACTACAAAAATACATAATTTTCTTAGAGAATTCACTACTTGTAAGCCGCTAGTCTTTAACCATCTTCCTCTTTTTGGATTGAACGTCTCCAATTTCTTATCCATCTTCATCTATCCAAATGCCATCTCTGGGTTTCCTCCGTATTGCTCCCGCCTCAATCCCGTCATTAATCAGTATGGGGGAAATAGAGGGGAACTCTAACTTTTCACTTGTAACTTCAAAATCAATTTCGTCATGGAAAGAGTACTTCTTACCTTGTAAGACAACATACCAACCTAAATTACACGGATCATTAACGTAGAAAACTTTTCTTGCTTGTTCGGCCAAAACAAACTGATCATTTTCATATGCTTCACGACTCTGGTCAACTAGGGTAAATCCCATTGGGTCATCAATTCGAATTCCAGTTGTTTTATCAACCCATTGGCACTTGAAAACCGGAATCTTGAATTCTTTATAGTCAAGCTCCCAAATCTCATCACTAACACCATAAAATGACATCACAGCTAGAACAGGTTTATTGTCTTTCTTACTTGCTTGCCACATTGTCTCCGACTCAATGTATACCCCACTATTTTGTGTTGTGCTATTTGAATCTTGGTCCCTAGTAGCAAAAGAGAAATTGTTCATGTCATATCCGGAATACCTCAAGACCGTGCAATTAGGCTTCCTTGCAAATACTCTAATTTTTGGGTCGTAATCACCTGTATTGCATCGATTATAAAACCAATTCACAAACGTGTCATTGTGCTCCAACTGAGCTTTATTAGGGGGCCACGTAGGGCGAAACTCTGTGATCAAATTAAGGTGCTCAGTTACATAAGCAACAGTCTTCCTACAATTCTACAAGACATACAAATGAATTGACATCAGATCACTATTCAATGGAGTAAATAACATTCCCATTGACCTCGGTTTTCCAACCTTCCTTCCAACATGTTGATTCTGGGGCACCCCAAAATTTCTATGTTCCTCCAAATAGCTAGAGAAAAATTCAATTACTTCTTCAGTAACATACCTCTCAACAATACTAGCATATGACCGACTCATACATTTCACGTATCCCTTGAATATTTTCATGTAACGCTCAAAAGAATACATCCAATGCATACCAACTAGACCACATATCTTTATCTCCCGCACTAAATGAACAACTAAGCAAACCATTATATCAAAAAAGCTGGAGGGAAATACATTTCCAACTTGCATAGCACAACAACAACCTCTTTTTGTATAACATCCAAATGGTCCCGGTCAATAGACTTCCGACATATGGAACCAAAAAATAAACAAAGTCTAGTGATTGAGTACCTTACGTCGGCCTCTATTACCCTGCAAATAGCAATATGCAACAGTTGTTGCATCAAAGCATGACAATCATGGGATTTCAACCCGGTCATCCGACAATCCTTTGTAATTTCCCGACTAACTTCGACGAATAACCAATTAGGACCTTCACTGATTTAAAACTATCACAAACTGAGATTCCCTCCTCTTTGACAATGTACAAGGTGCAGGGGGCAAGTAAGTCCTCTTACCCTTCACTTCTGGAGCGAGGTCATTTCTGATTCCCAAATCTACCAAGTCCAACCTGGCATTCAAACTATCTTTCGTCTTCCACGGAATATTCAAGAGGGTGACTATCAAAATTTCACAAATATTTTTCTCAATATGCATCACGTCTAGGCAATGCTTAACCTGAGGATGCTTCAAAAACTGTAGATAAAAAAAATTAACCTTTTTCTTTCATAGACCATCACAATGCATTATGTCCTTGCCTCTATACTTTCACAACACCACTCTCAATTTCTCAACCTTCTTGTGAATCTGAACACCGGTTAGTGGTGTAGGGGGTTTCCTTTGTTCTTTCCCCCTAACAAAATTGACCACATCATCCCGGTATTTGTGATTTCCTTACAGCCATTTTCTATGGCCAAGATACACAGTCTTTCTTCCATGGCTTAGCTGTTTGAATTCTGTCTTCTCCTCACAAATAGGACATGCTTTGTGCCCCTTCACAACATACCCCGACAAATTTCCATAGGCTGGAAAATCATTGATCGTGCAAAAAAGTATGGCACGCAATTGAAACTTCACATTCATATGGGCATCAAATACCATCACCCCATTTTCTTCCCACAATATCTTCAAATTGTCAATCAATGGTCTCAAATACACATCAATGTCATTTCCAAGTTGTCTAGGACCAGAGATTAAAAGAGGCATCATAATATATTTTCGTTTCATGCACAAATAAGGCGGAAAAATATATATATAACCAACATCACGGGCCAATAACTATATTTAGATGATATATTTCCAAATGGATTCATCCCATCAGTACACAAAGCAAGGCATAAATTTCTAACTTCTGAACCAAATGTAGGATATCGCTTGTCAAAATTTCTCCATTGTTCACCGTTTGCCGGATGTCTTATCTTGTCGTCACTTGGTCTTTCCTGCTCTCCATGCCATCACAAGTTCTTTGCATCCTTTGAATTTGCAAATAACATCTTCAACCTTGGAATTAAAGGAAGATACCACATGCACTTCGACAAGACCTTCTTCTTCTTTTTAGCCAAACACCCATCATCATCATTTCTCAAACCCTTATATCTTGAATGTTTACACACATGACAACCGCATTTTTAAAATCACTTTCATACAACACACAATCATTAGGACATGCGTGTATTTTCTTTTATTCCAAATCGAGTGGACACAATATTTTCTTGGCCTCGTAAAAGTTTTTCAGTATTCCATTCCCTTCTGGAAATTTATCCTTTAGAAGCTTTAGGAATGAATTCACACTTGTATCACTCCAGGAACTTGTAGCTTTCAAATTGAAAACCTCCATAAAAAGGAGATTATGGTATCCTTACTTTTACATCCCGGGTGCAATGACTTCTCTTTTTTGTCAAGCAAAGCACTCAAAATTTCAGGCTTCCCCTGAAAATCTCTTACAATGTCATCGAACATAGCAACAACGGTACAATTATTTCCATCTACCTTGTCAAACCCATCACCCTTATGTTGATGCTCTACCTCTCCATGAAATGTCCAAACAATGTAACCTCCGTCAAATCCGTACTTAAGCAAGTGAAATCTAACTAGCCCGCGTTCATCAAACCGTTCACGACACAAGCATCTTTTGCATGGACAAAGTATCCTCTCCTCCCGACCATAGGCATAATCAAGAAACGAATCTATAAATGCAGCATATTCACCACCCCTCTAGCTACACTTGGATAACTAACCATTTTTCTTCATGCAAGCATTGATTTTCGGTCCATTGTATCTAAACATAATAATACAAACAATTAAAAAAATATTCATTGTTCAAACATAATAAAAATAAACACAATCAATTTGCTACACAATACTAAAAATGTCATGTGTATGTGTATATGTATATGTACGTATCAACTTGTTCTTGGGAGATATATTTATATATATATGTATATATATACATGTATATATACATGTATATATATATGTATATATTTATATATATATGTATATATATATACATGTATATATACATGTATATATATATATATGTATATATATATATATATGTATACTACCAAAACAAACACAACCATGTTTACATCCACAATCATATATACTCTCACAACATGATACAGTTAAGCCTCGATAAATGAATGTTCGATAAATGAATAACCTTGACAAATGAATAATTTTTTCCGGTCCCGACTTGGGCTAAGGGGCTAAATGAATAACCTCGCTAAATGCATTAATGAATAATTTTCTTGAAATCCTTAAAGACCCTATGTAAATATAAATGAATAATTGTCACATTTCATTAGATATATATATATATATATATATATATATATATATTAAAAAAGTTTTTTTTTCAATCAATAATGTTCATACAATAAGTCATTCTTTTACAAAAAATGAGTCTATAGCTTTTTGCTTTTTTTTCCACCAAAATTCATCTCATCCTTGATTTTTCCTAGCGCAAACAAAACTTTAGGAGTATTCTGCTCTTGTTGTAGAAAGTAGTTCCGTTTGATATTGTGGTTTGGCTAGAATCCAAACCAAACTTTTCCTTCACCCATGCTTGCATATCCTTTTGCGTAAGTGTTGGATGTTCCTTCTTATGCTCACATATGACCCTCCTTATCTTATCAGTCAAAGATGTTTTTGTTGATGGCTTTGGCTCTTGATTGGAAGTCATCAAATTGAATGTTAAGAAAGATATGGTACTGTAGAATGAATTACTTATCAAACCAAGACTTTAGAACTACAATTAAACCTCTATAAATGAATACTCTTGGGACCAGGAAAAAATATTCGTTTAGCGAGATTATTTATTTATCGATAAATGAATATATTATTCATTTATCGATAAATGAATTTTTATTCATTTAGATAGTATTGAAGAAATTATATTAGTAATACATGAACTATTTGTATGTGGACTAAGTACAAAAATGTACATATGTACATTGTATTTGAGACTACTAATAAGATAGTATGTACTGTATGGAATATCTAGAGTCTTAAAAAATGTATCTAACCTACACTACAAACTACAGTATGTATGTGGACTAAGTACAAAATTGTACATGTGTACATTGTATTTGAGACTACTAATAAGATAGTATGTACTGTATGGAATATCTAGAGTCTTAGAAAATGTATCTAACCTACACTACAAACTATATATAGTTCTAAAGTCTTGGTTTGGTAAGTAATTCATTCTACAGTACCATATCTTTCTTAACATTCAATTTGATGACTTCCAATCAAAAGCCAAAGCCATCAACAAAAACATCTTTGACTGATAAGATAAGGAGGGTCATATGTGAGTATAAGAAGGAACATCCAACACTTACGCAAAAGCATATGCAAGCATGGGTGAAGGAAAAGTTTGGTTTAGATTCTAGCCAAACCACAATATCAAACGGAACTACTTTCTACAACACGAGCAGAATACTCCTAAAGTTTTGTTTGCGCTAGGAAAAATCAAGGATGAGATGAATTTTGGTGGAAAAAAAGCAAAATTTTGTAAAAGAATGACTTATTGTATGAACATTGTTGATTGAAAAAAAAACTTTTTAATATATATATATATATATCTAATGAAATGTGACGATTATTCATTTATATTTACATAGGGTCTTTAAGGATTTCAAGAAAATTATTCATTAATGCATTTAGCGAGGTTATTCATTAGCCCCTTAGCCCAAGTCGGGACCGGAAAAAATTATTCATTTGTCGAGGCTATTCATTTATCGAACATTCATTTATCAAGGTTTAACTGTATATATAGTTTGTAGTGTAGGTTAGATACATTTTCTAAGACTCTAGATATTTCATACAGTACATACTATCTTATTAGTAGTCTCAAATACAATGTACATATGTACAATTTTGTACTTAGTCCACATACATACTATAGTTTGTAGTGTAGGTTAGATACATTTTTTATGACCGTAGATATTCCATACAGTACATACTATCTTATTAGTAGTCTCAATTACAATGTACATATGTACATTTTTGTACTTAGTCCACATACAAACAGTTCATGTATTACTAATATAATTTCTTCAATACTATTTAAATGAATAAAAATTCATTTATCGATAAATGAATAATATATTCATTTATCGATAAATAAATAATCTCGCTAAACGAATATTTTTTCCTGGTCCCAAGAGTATTCATTTATAGAGGTTTAACTGTACTAAACCAACTTAAAGCATAGACATCATTAATAAATACAAATAAACTCTCAACATGCATGCATTAATGGTTATTATAACTACCATTTAATTGAAATTCACAAAAGAAAAGGAAAACTTACATCCATGGGTCTTCATTGCTTTGGGTTAATGCTTACCATCCAAGCAAACTTTCCACTAATGAAGAGAGAAGGTGATTAAAAGTTCAGATCTAATTTTCGAGTGATAGTTCAGAGCATTTAATACTTAATTTAGCACCAGTTTTAGTGAATAGTACGTAAAACATGTGCCATTTTCCCAATAGCACCGGTTTTTAACCGGCGATACATCTACCAGTGCCATTTTTCCCGCTTTTTTATCTGAATTTATTTTAACATCGGTTTTTGTTATTTTTTAGCACCGATTTTTAAAACCGGTGCCAAATTTTTCATAGCACCGGTTTTTGTCCTTTTTAGCATTGATTTTTAACCGGTACTAATTTAACACCGGTTTTGTGATTTTTAGCACCAATTCTATAATCGGTGTTAAATCTGGTGTTAATTTAACACATATTTTTGTGATTTTTAGCACGGGTTTTTAGACTAGTGTTAAATTAACACCGGTTATTAGAAAAAAAAATGGTGTTACAAACAAAAAAATCGGTGTAAAATTAACTTTGGATTGAAAACCGCTGCTAAAAAAATTGGTGCTATTACAATTTTGGCATCGATTTTAAGAACCGGTGTTAAAAAACTGGTGCTAGAGGGGGGTCTCAGTAGTAGTGCCCGACCGGGAAGAACCGAGTGCTTGCAATATGGCTACACAGATTGTTGGGGCTGCTGACCCATTCAAGATTTCAATTTTTGAGATATTTATCATTTCATTACGCTACATAAATTTGTATTAGTGAAAGAAAAAATTCCCTTATAATATAATTTAACAATTGAATTATAGTCACATTTTTATACAAATAATTATCAAATGTATCATTAAAAAAATTAGCATATAATGATCACGAATAGTAACAATTTTGTAATCATTATCATTATTCTTTAGTCTGTATGAAGCTAATAAAATATGATCAAGCGACAATAATCAAATCATTGTGTTCGTTTGTTTTTAATTTAGTAGAGAGATTCTGAAAGTTTGACACACCTTATGTCCTTGCAAGGAGAGAAATTTCAGGTGAAACTTTGTAAAGTGAAAAGGTAAGAAAAAACTGACAGAAAGCATGTTTTGATAAGGTAAAAAGCTAACTGGCGTCAGCAGAAATAGTGACGAATTACAGAAAACTACAACCATGTTACACACTAATCTTACTGTCTAATTACAAATTTGGCTAAGAACTTTGTCATTAATCTTAATCTACATACTTTTAATAATATCATTAATTACACCTTCATTACTAATAAATATAGGTTGCACTTTTGGCTAAGAACTTTGTCATCTTCATTCTAGACCCGCAACTTCATCTTCTCCAGCAAGAAGAGAAGACATGGAACAAGCTGCGACGAACAGAAAAAAATAATAATTAAACAATCCATTAAGAACAAAACAAAGCAAAAAGAAAAAAAATAAACACCTAACAAGAACACTTTGAATAGAGAATTTTTTTTCAAAAATAAACATCCAGTACCGCCAGGGCTTTGTGAAATTACATATATGGAAAAATAAAACAACACCATAAATCGAAACCCCAGAAATTGAACAACAAAGAAATATTCAGTCAGATCTAGTAAAATAACAACATTCAGAACTACAAAAACAAAGGAGAAGAACTCATAAGGAAGAACCACAACCAAAGCAAAACACATCAGTTTATACAAATCCATTCAATACTCAAGCAAAGAACAAGAATAGATGTCGTAAAAACTAAAACCCTCCAATAGAAAACATCAAACTGTGGCCTTAATTCAGTAAAAACAATTCAGAGGTTTTGGGGTTTACAAAAATAGAACTAGAACTTACTACATTCAAGACCGAAGGTGCAAGAACATCGATAGGAACCTAATTAAGCAAGAAATGCATGAAAATGAGCAAACGGGATGAGAGAATTTTAACATGCTAGGATTTTTCTTCTACGAAACTAGGAGAAATGAAGAGGATAAGAGAGGAAAATTAATGGAGAGATAAGGAGAGAGAGTAATAATTGAGGGTTGGAATATGGACGCATGAATGAGAAAGACAAGTTCGGTGGTCGGAAGATAAAGAGAGCCCATATTAATTAGCATCTAATCAATCCAACAACTTTGCAATTTAGGTGAAGTGCATGGTATTTCCGTCCATTTACAGGCAGCCACATGAGCTAAATTTGGAAATTTAGAGGTTGCAATTTGAGGTGGGGCAACCCATAATAGAAAGTGGGTAATTTGAGTTAGGACAGATAGAGATGCAATTTGTGATGGAAATCCAAATAAAAAAAAATTAATTGGACCTATTTCTATAAGAAGGTTGTGGTAGTGGGCACAATTGAAAATTTGAAGCTGAAAGGGAACGGTCGGAACTCATAAGGAACAATAGAGAATTGGGGTTGAAAGGGAAAATTTGAAAATTAAATATTATGCAAATTTGTATTATTTAATAATTAATAAACATAGATATGGACAATTGGAAATTGGAAGTAGATATGTAGAAATATATTATTTAATATTAAAAATAATTTAATCACAAATATTGTTTTAGACCGACTAACCTTTAGACGGAGGTTATTATGTAAATAACATAATTTGTATTTCAAATGGTCTTTTTTAAAAGAAGAAAATAACTTGAAGGAATATTAATGCAATTATGAAAAATGTTGATTAAACATTTTCCACTCTCATTCTGCATTTTTCTGCTTTCCTCCTCTCCTTTCTCCTGTTTTTCTTTGATTTCTTCACCATTGACCGGATTTTTTTCTCTATTTCGTGATATTTGGTGGTGCAATTAATCCTCCAGGTTTGTTTGCTTGTTTTTTATCCCAATTTTATAACCCTAGTTTTTTTTCAATCTTCTCGATTGGAGAAATGAAATCAATCGATTTCAAAGAAGATTATGTTTTTTTGGATTCAAATTGTTTGATTGTGATTTGGTTGGATTTTGGTTGTGTTTGATTGGAATTATTGATGTATAGTTTGTTTTTGTTGTTGTTGAAGACGAAACAAAGAACTTTATCACCCTTTTCTACAGATTTCCTTTAGTAGTATATGTCATTTTATCATGGTGATGACATTTAGTACATTTTAGTTGATTTTTATACGGATATATCAATTATGTTGATGTTTATGCAATTTCACGTGATGTTTACATGTATTTGTTAGGATTTATTTGTTAAAGTTTCAGGTCCAGTGACAATCAAATGATAACAATGAGATTTTAGATTTTCATCATTAATATGATCTTCTAAGGATGAGTTAAACTGGTGTTAGATGAAGTTCAAGAGATGAGAAAGGTCAAGTTTAGAAATATTTGATTGTTTGATATTGGTGTATTTAAAAAGATCTCTGTTTGTAAAATAAACAGTGTTGAATTTTTTTCATTTTTAAAATAACAGTTATGCTTTTATTTTACGGTTGATGTTTTATGTGTTTCGAGTTGATATTTATATGGATTCTGGTGAGAGTCTTTTTGCACTCAGAAGGAATTAGAGAAGGTATGAGAGGGTTTTCATCATCTTTATAATAAATTTTGTAGATAGGTCCCTATAATTTTTTATTTTTTTTAAAAAACTTCGATAATAAACTAATTATAAAAAGTACCCCATGTCTATTTATCACCTTGTACTATTTATGTTTTAATCCATGGGCTAACCATTAGTTAGTCTACCCTGAACTTTCTTCAATGTAATATATTAAAATTTTATTGGATATTCCAAATGCCCGAAAATTACAATTTTGCGGATCAGACCCGGACACATGAAAATGTAAAATTTTTGGGCTGGGTATCCGACTGGAAAAATAAAAAAGTATTTAATTATTTTAATTTAGCCCAGTGGGCCAACAAGATGAGTGATATAGGTTAAGCCCATGAAGGCCACCGGGCCGAAGGTGTGGCAGCCAAGTTAGAGGAATACTTAATACTCCAACTTAATTACCGTATTCGTGGGTAATTAAGGGTGATAATTAAGGAGAACGTTATTTAGGACATGAAGTATAAATACAAGGTACGCATTTACTTATCATTCATTCTGTCTTAATCATATCAAACGTTTGGGCTAACTTAGGCATCGAAGTGCTGACCCTTGGAACCCTAGGGACAGTTTTATTGCAGGTCCGTTCGAGAAGAATTCAAGCCCATAAACCGGTCAGTTTTCGGTGACACATCAAGTGGCGCCGTCTGTGGGGACGACTAAGCCGGATCAAAGGTTTTGAGAGTTTATGTCCACGGTTGTTCGAAGGAGTGAAAGGTTGAGATCAATAGGTACGAGGGTTGGATCTCCACCATGGTTAACATTAGAGAATCCAGGAGAAGAAGGCAACGCCCGTGTCGAGAACATCAAAATGGCTAATATTCAAACACCGGGAACATAGTTGTGTGCAGGGCATATTACAGGCGTAGGCCACAATGGGGGGAAAACCTCAGTGGGGTTTGGAGCAAATCTCATGGCGCCAATCTAGAACAAGGACGTTGGAAATGACAGGAGAGCAAGAACAAGGAAACACTAATTCCTTGCTCGAAAGGGTAGCCGACCTGATGGATGGAAGGTTTGCGGAGGTTTCGGGAGACTCATATATGCAAGCCTAAGGTCAACACGAACAAGGAAATTAGGATGCGGGGAGGGTGACCCCGAATCAAGATGTGGAACGAGCAGCTCATGTCCTGGTTGCGGCTGGCTACCGAATCACCCCTCCTCCGAGGGAAGATAGGGCTATGTTGGGAGCATTACTGCCCTCACCTCTGGGAATAACTATGGGGTGGGCCTCTTAACCCCCAATAGCCTACCCTTATCACGCATATGATGGAGAACCACTACAGGTTAGGCCTCAGCCTTCTATTCTGGGTTACTCCCAAGGTCCTGTATATTCGTTTACCCCGCTAGCCCCATCTGCACCTGCTCTCAACCTGGCCGGTCTAGGAGCAGTATATGGAATAACGGCATCTTCTGGCATGCAAGAATGTGGGAGTATAGGAATCAATCAGGGGATTTACAATCCTTATGTCCAACCACCACCACCACCAGCATACCCGAACCTTGGACAGCATTGGATGAATAAGGGATACGGAGTAACCCAACCTCCTTATATGCCACAGTTGAGCGGTCACGATATGAGGCTGAACCTTCCAGAAGGGCAATAGGAACCACCATCGGATAATGCAAGTGAATCATTAAGAAAGGAATTGGATAGGTTGATCGGCCCCTTGGGCCAAGCTGCATGGTCTCCTTTCAGCTCGGTGATCACTGGGTTCGATGGCCAATAGAAGTGAAGCCCTCGGATGGATTTCTCATGTGCAGTGGTGAAACTAACCCTCGAGAGTTCATCCAAATGTTCCCGGGCTTGATGAATTTGAGGGATTTTGATGAGAAATTGGCATGCAAGCTGGTAGGTAGCTACATGGGGGAAAACACTAGAGTTTTTCAATAAGTTACCAAGGGGCTTGCTTCGATTATATCGGGATTTCAGCGGAGCATTGTTGGGCCAGTACACACAGAAGAAGAAATTTACCAAGACCTATTGGAACTCTACCAGACAAAGCAAAATGTAGGGGAAAGCACGGAAGCCTTCTATCATCGGTATGTGGCCGAGAGTTTGGGGGTGATACAAACAACGGAGAATAAGGTAATCCAGGGGTACCTATTGGGGATGCAGGATTTAGAACTGTACAAGAAGCTAAGTATCAATACCCCTAAGAATTTGCAAAAACTTTCGAAGGTAGTAGAGCAGTATTCGAGGGTAGAGGAGGCAACTAGAAGGAAAAGAGATAGCTTAGCAGAGAAAGCAAGAAGAAATATAGAGCATAAAGGAAAAAAACCGGTCGAACCCATAAGAACACCATTTGAAAGGTATAATCCATTGCCACCAATGCTCGGAGGAAGACCCCTGCATAGATCTTAAGCATACACAGAGGGTTGTTCCGAGCACCCCCACCTTTGCAGAGTTCGTACAACTCGGTTGTATCCCAAAGGGCAACAAATTGGTATTGTGATCATCATAGGGATTTCGACCATGACACAAACGATTGCATGCAGTTAAGGATGGAGATTGATAGGTGTGAGTGGGAAGAACAGTTCTGAGGACAATGGAACCAGGCTGCTCCCTGGAGGCCCTGAATGAACCAATGGTAGCTTATAGAAGAAATAAAAAAAATGGGGGTAGAGGAGATATAAGACCCCGAGAGCAGGCGATTCGAGACAGGGGGTAGGAAGGAAGGCATGATACACCCTAGCAGCAACATGGGGGAAATCAAGGTAACCAATACGGAGAAAACCCACCCTTGCAAAGGGTAATTAATGCCATCAATGGCATGATGGGAGAGAGATCTTCGAACGTTGTTATAAGAGCTGAGGCTCGAAGGGTTCCTACGGAAGAGCCCAGTCACAATAGGTTTCGACCAGACGAGACTGTCACTTTTTCAGAAGCGGATGTTGTACCGGACCAAACGCCACATGCGGATCCTATGGTAATTTCAACCATCATTGGAACGTCCTTGATAATAAGGGTGTTCGATGATGATGGAAGTGGGGTAGAATTGATGTTTGCTGATTGTTTTGACCAGTTAGACATAGGGCGTGAGAACTTGAAAAAGCCTGTCTCCCCTTCATCCAGATTCATGGGAAACCCGATATTCTCCATAGGAGAGAGAATATTTCCCATTCCAATAGTGGATGACGACAAAGGAGTGACCATCAGGTGTAATTTTATTGTCGTGGATGCTTCTTCCCCTTATAATGTGATTTTAGGAAGGTCATAGATGTGCCAGGCTCGGGTGGTCTGGGCACCTTATCCCCTGATAATAAAGTTTCCAACTGAGAAGGGGGTGGCATCCATTCGAGGAGATCAAAATGTGGCCCAAAAATGTAACCTCACAATGGTACGAGAAACGAGAAGACGAAGGGATGTAGTGACAGTACATGCAGATGTGGAATTAGTTGATACAATACGTATGCCTATTCGGGATATGGGGTCAGTAGCTATAGGGAAGCTAATTCCTGAAGATGTGAAGGGAAGACTGAGAAACTTGCTGGGGGAGTACGGAGACATGTTCTCATGGGATACCTCTAACCTAACGGGAGTCCCTTTGAGTCTCGCATTACGTAGACTGAACATTGATCCCTCGATTAAACTAGTGAAGCAGAAGAGAAGGGTGTTCGCTCCCGAAAGAGCTGAAGCAATTAAAGAAGAGGTGGAGAAATTGATAGCAGACGTAATTGGGAAGGTGTTCTATCCCGATTGGATTGCTAACCCGGTCATGTTTCCAAAGCATGATAGAGCATGGAGGATGTGTATAGACTTTGCTGATTTAAATAAATGCCGCTCAAAAGATTGTTTCCCGTTGCCACCAATCGATAAGCTGGTGGAAGCCATCACTGGGTATCAAATTTTTGCGTTCTTCTGCGCGCATAAGGGGTACCACCAAATCCTCATGACAGAGGAAGACACGGAAAACACATAATTTATTACTGATGTGGCCACGTGTTGCTATAAGAAGATGATGTTTGGGTTAAAGAATGCTGGGGCTACTTACCAGAGGCTGGTTGATAGGCTGTTCAGGGGACGGATAGGGAAGAATATGGAAATATATGTGGATGACATGGTTGTCAAAAGCAGAAGTTATGAAGTATTCTTAACAGATTTTGAGGAAACATTTGGTAGGCTTCAAGGAGCTAATTTGAAGTTAAACCTATCTAAGTGTGTTATTGGTGTGGGGGTGGGAAAGGTTCTCGGATTCATGGTCTCGGAGAGGGGAATTGATGTAAACTCGGAAAAGGTCAAAGCTTTGAAGACAATGAAAACCCCACAATCGATAAAGGATGTACAGAAGCTTACATGATCTCTATCAGCATTCAGCAGGTTCTTATCGAAGGGGGAGGAGAAGCACTTACCCTTCTTCGATGTCCTTCGATGTGAAAAGAAGTTTGAGTAGAATGGAAAGTGCGATGAGGCATTCAAACAGTTCAAGGAACCCTTGGGGACATTGCCCACCTTGATGAAACTAGACAAGGATGAGACGCTATACTCGTATATTTTTGCGTTGCTATTGGAAATCAATGCGGCCCTGGTAAAAGAAAAATAAAAGGTTTAGCATCCGATTTACTTTGTTAGTCATTTTTTGCAGAGGCCGGAGACGAGGTATACTGTTCTCGAGAGATTGATTCTAGCCCTCGTACATACAGCCAGAAGATTGAAACCTACTTCCAGGGACACAAATTAGTGGTGCTCACAAACCACCCCATTCGATAGATCCTGCTGAGGCCAGAGATTTTAGGAAGAATGATGAAGTGGGCGGCAGTGGAATTGGGAGAGCATGATATCCAATATCAACCTCAAGTTGCAAGTAAGGGTCAGGCACCGACAGACTTCATAGTGGAAACTACTGAGCCTCTTGAAGTATGTTTGGATCCCGTTCGAGAGGTGGAAGCAAACCAAAGAAAGGTATGGAAATTGTATGTGGATGGTTTGTCACATTTAGGAGGAAACGTAGCCGGGGTTCTGTTAACTAGCCCCAATGGCACATATTACCCTTATGAATTGAACTTTGCATTAAAGTAACTAATAATGAGGTTGAATATGAGGCACTAATCACCAGATTGCTCCTTGTAAAGGAGTTGCAAGTGGAGGAGCTGGAGGTTTTTCAGTGACTCACAAATTGTGGTTGAACATGTAAATGGAGAATACGAGGCTAGAGAGCATAATTTGCAGAGATACCTCGAGGTAGTGAAGAACATGTTAAAAATGTTCAAATATTATACTTTAACGCAGGTTCCGAGGGAAAGCAATCATAAAGAAGACGCTCTAAGTAAGCTCGTTTCTTTGGATCTGGGAAACACCAACGGCGAAAGCACTCTGTTGGGCCAACACTAACACTAAGAGAGGAAAGCTAGGGGAGCGAATGGGCAATCTTAGAAGCAACTGCTTATGGTAACTTTGAGCAAGCAAAGTTTTGAAGAACCTGTGGTAATGACGGTTGAAGTGGAAGACTCCTGCATGACACCGTTCGTGGCATATCTTCGAGAGAGTGTCCTGCCGGAAAATGAAGTTAATACCAGGAAGATAAGGTTGAAAGCCCTAATGTATGTGTTGCAAGAAGAAGGGTTGTACAGAAGGGGTCATTTGTAGCCATTGCTTCAATGTGTCAACCCTTCTCACAAGGCCAATTATCTTATAAGAGAGGTCCACAAAGGGGTTCGCGACAGCCACTAGTGAGCCAGGTCTGTGGCAAGAAGGCTTATCCGAGCGGGATTTTACTGGCTGACATTGTTCGAGGATGCAAGTTGATATATTTAGGCTTGTCACCAGTGTCAGAGACATGCCCCTATAACACTTGTTCTGCAGGAAGAAATGAGAAGCATATGTAGTTCATGGCCATTTGATAAGCGGGGGACCGGTCTGGTAGGCCCTTTTTCCAGAAGCGCCAGGAAAATTTAGATACCTAATAGTGGCCATTGATTATTTCACAAAGTGGGTGAAGACTGAACCCCTAACGAACATAAGAGGAAAAACAGTTATCTCATTTTACAAGAAGAACATTGTGTGCCATTTTGGAATCCCAAGGACGATCATTACAAACAACAGAACACAGTTTGCTCAGGATCCTTTCATGCAAAAAGTGACATCAATTTACCACCCCCAAGCCAATGGGCAAGTAGAAGTGACCAACATAACGATAGTAAATGGAATACGAGCACGCCTCAAGGGGGCAGAGGGTAACTATATATGGGAATTTCCTAATGTGTTGTGGGCATATCAGATAGCTGAGTCTTCCAATACTGGGGAAATGCCTTTTAGTCTAGTATACGGCTCAGAGGCAGTAATCCCTACAGAAATAGGTGTTCCTAGCCCTAAGATGATGGATGTTGTAGACGAGATAGTCAACCAACAGAACAGATGCCTAGATCTGGATATGGTGGAGGAAAAATGGGAGTTAGCTTCTCTACATGAGGCTAAAGTCAAAGAAAGGGTCAGAAGATACCATGAAAGAAGGGTAAAGAAGGTGTTGTTTAATCCGGGGGACTTGGTAATGAGGAAAAACAACAAAAGCATAAAGGAACCTGAAGGGAAGTTAGCTGCAAATTGGGAAGGACCTTATAAGGTGATCGAGCCACACCTGGGAGGAATTTATGTTCTCAAACAAATGAACAGGGTTCAAGTGCCAAAGAGGTGGAACATTACCAACCTGAGAAAATACTACCAGCTATGATGTTCGAGCGGGTTGCTTTAAAGCGGCACTCTAGATGAAATTTCCATCCATGACTGATGTACGAGTGGTTTGCTCTAAAGCAGCACTCCAGTTGATGTTCGAGTGGGTTGCTTTAAAACGGTGCTCTAGATGAAATTTCCAGCCACGACTGATGTTCGAGTGGGTTGCTTTAAAGTGGCGATCTAGATGAAATTTCCAGCCACGGCTGATGTTCGAGTAGTTTGCTCTAAAACGGCACTCAAGTTAATGTTCGAGCGGATTGCTTTAAAGCAGCCCTCTAGATGAAATTTCCAGCCACGACTGATGTACGAGTGGTTTTCTCGGCACTCCAGTTGATGTTCGAGCGGTTTTCTTTAAAGCGGTGCTCTAGATGAAATTTTCCAGCCACGACTGATGTTTGAGTGGTTTTCTTTAAAGCGGAACTCAAGTTGATGTTCGAGCGGGCTTTAAAGTGGCACTCTAGATGATATTTCCAGCTATGGCTGATGTTCAAGTGTTTTTCTCTTAAGGGGCACTCGAGGGCTACTTTTTAAATCTTAGAATGATGAACTAGTAGACCAGATTGGCAGGATGTAGGTGGAAACACCGAACCTGGGTAAAATGCTTGTGTCTCTGATTTTTTTAATTTCTACTTACCAAACATATTCATACTTTGCTCTTTCTAGGGAAGTTGCGTATGTCACTCATATTCAAGCGGTAAAATATTGGAGATAGAGAGAAAATAGGCTATTTATTCAAACTTCATCAATTATATGGAGTACAATATTTTTTATACTAACAACTACATAATCTTATTCGTCTAGACGTATTTATCCAGCGGGAGGAAATCTCACTTGGAACAAATCTTCAGTGGAGATAGTTTTCCTAACCCTTTCACTTTTGCCTCAATCTTTTTGAGCTCTTCAAGCTCTATACCAGTTGCCCTTCAGATGTTCTTCATTTGTTCCTTTACAGGATATTTGGAAGGATCAAGGGGAGCGATGGTCTTACATCGCTTTTTGAGGAAGGTTCGAATGGGCCCTTTGAGGATGGCCTAACGCTCTTACGACATTTTGAGGAAGATCCTTGGGTAACATTGCTCGAGGGGACAAGATGCCTAACATCCTTTAGTGGCAGACTTTTGTAACTGAGGAGTAGAACGAAAACTCGAGGGAGTAAATCCTTTTACCTTCAGCTCCGCCAATCAATCAAGTATAAGGTCAAATGCCTTTTTCTACCGAGGAGTTTCATCTTTGTGGATGTTAACTCCATCCATCTAGTACCGAGCAGCTTTGTGTAGAAATTTTGGAAGCTGATCATTGCTGATTAAATATGAGGAAGGAATTCCGTGAGAAAGCATGTGAGCATGAAGGCTTACTTCGTGTGCAGCAATTTTTTCTTCGAATTCAGTGATACACTTCTCGACTTCTTTGGCATGTACCTTCCAGGCCTCAATCTCCCCTGCGAGTCTCGTGTTCTTGGACAAGAGGGATTCTACCAAAGAACTATCTTCAACCGGGGGGGCTCTTCGAGAGGCTGGATGAGGTTCACTTGGAGAGCAAGGATCCTCGTTGGCTATCTTCCAAGCGAATAATTCCTCTTCCAGGCTAGCCTTTGCGCTAAGCTAATAAAAGTTGCTCGGCAAGTAACTCCCTCCGGGCTACCAGTCTGTGATTTTTTCCCAAGCAACCAATTAGGCGCCCTTCTATTACTGGAAGCCCAGCCGCAGTAGCAAAGTAGTACTTCAGAGAACCAAACTTCAAATAAATTTGACACATTAATTCTTCTAGTTTTTCATCTGCGGAATCACGACCCTTGACCACTTGTAAGGGATAGGTACCACTAAATTCTTTGTTCAGGAAATCCTTAACAAACCCCTTAAAATTGGGATGATATTTAGATTACCACCGCTTCATCTCAGCTTCGAGTTGGTGGAGTTTGTCCTTCAAGGACTCCTTCTCTTTATTACCCTTAGAAAGATCTTGGGAGGCCTTCAGTGGCTATTTTTTTGTTTCATTCAACTCTTTTTGGGAACTCGAAAGCTCCTCACAAGTGCCTTCTAACACTATTTTCAACGAATTATACTATGAAAAGAACACAAAGGAAAAATCAATAGGTCGTGGCAAAAGACATGTCTTTATTAATACTCAAAACAAAAAAGGGTTACAACTAAGTGGAAAAAGTTACAAGCAGGGACGAACCCTAGAGTCATCTTCCTTTGAGGTGGAAGTAATCATTTCTTCCACTCGAGCGGCGGTGGAGTTATGCTCAGGAGAGGCGTCTGTAACCTCTGGAAGGGGGATCGCTCAAATCCCCTCAGCAGTGAAGAACTGCCCTTTGGACGTAATGAAATCCAGCAAGGCAAAATGAAGGTCATGATTCTTGATGACCTCATCCCATTTTGCATCCAGAGTGGTCTCGGGCTCTGGGTTGACTAGGTCGTCCACCTGCTTAGCCAGATCATCGGATAGAGAGGCGGAGTTGAAACTGCTAGGGGCTGTTCAATAGCTTGTGTTTGAATGCTTCGAGTAGTCAAACCCCTGAGGCTGGATCCTTTACAGCTTGAACCCTCTTTGCGAGGGTATCCTTCTCCAACATCCATTGATGCCTCTCGACATCAACACTTTGCTTCTCTCCTTCCAGAAGCTTTTGTTTTTTTTCAAGCAACCTATCCTTCTCCTTGAGCACCCTATCTTTCTCCCCAAGAGCCCGCTAGTGAGTCTCGAGAGATTTCTTCAATTGCAAAATCTCAGCATCTTGTTTGCTGAGCTCCTCGCGGAGGTTATCGCTACCAGAGGAACAAATGGAAAAGAAGGCCGCAATTTTCTCAGTGGCCTCGTGAAAATTTTTTGGAGGCCTAGCAAAATAGTTCAGCTAAGATTAATGCTATAAAAAAAGAAGTGCTAAATAAGTTTTGATAAAAGAACGGAAGAAAACCTCCGGGTCAGAGGCCATCTTCGAGAGGTGATGCTCAATCCTGGATAAGGATGCCACATCACTCGAATGAGAGGGACTGTTGACGAACATCCTCACTGCCATGTGCTCCTATCAATGGTCTTAGTGAGGTGCTATCGATATTGCTGCAATTCGCCCTTGTTTTATGGTGAACGTTCCTAGTGTGAGGTGGCTGCTCATCACCAATGGTCGAAGTAGGCCTTTCACTGCCTACTGCAAGAGGGGAGGCCTGGTTTGAGAGAGGAGATGCCTGATTCGGGAGAGTGGAAGCCTGATTCGAGGAGGCAATGGTCCCTTTGAGAGGAGCCTAACCCTGCTTTGCAGGCCTCTGCTTCTTTAAGCCCTTAGCGAGACCCACTGAGAAAAGAAAAAAGAGAGAGAGTTAGTTAGTAACAATAAACTCAATAACACAACAAACAGGAGAAGTAGATTTATTAAGTCACCTTCTGAGGCTCCTGAATGCCTAAAATCACTAACAATAGTCTCGAGGGGAGGGCCTTCTCTGGGGCCTTCAAGTTCTCTTATCCTCTTCCTCATATCCTTCCAGAGTATTTTATACACATACTCCTCGTAGATTGCAGGCGAGAACGCAAAGCCGCCAATCCGGGAGATGGGGTTATTGAAGAGGCAGTAGTCGAGGGAGCTGGACAGTAGTTTTTGCCTATCCCTTTTGAGAGCATCTGGGCAGATATATTCCCCAAGTTTGGGAG
Source organism: Rubia yunnanensis (assembly GCA_037428765.1). Lineage (NCBI taxonomy): Eukaryota > Viridiplantae > Streptophyta > Magnoliopsida > Gentianales > Rubiaceae > Rubia > Rubia yunnanensis. The sequence goes on from CM075066.1 coordinate 62,290,113, forward strand.
ACTCGACTCGCATGCCCCAATTCCACGGAGGAACTTGATACCTCTTGCTTTCAAACGAAATACCTTTCTTCCAGCTTCTCCAGTCACCCGAATTACCAGGAACTGCAAAAACCTTATGATGTGCCTCTCGGTTGACAAAAGTGACAATCATGTTGGTATACCGCCCACTATAGAACACGAAGTATAGCAAGTGAAGCAACTTAAACCTAGGCTTGATACCGAACTCATCACATCTAGTCAAGAACATCATGATGATCACCAAGACATTGGGATGAACTTACGCAGGGCTCACTTGGGATTATCTAAGAAGTTTGGAAAAAAGAGGCAGGAAGGGAAATGTAAGCCCGCAGCGAAGGTGTTTGAGAGAAATGTATGATCTTCCTTCGGGGAGGTTATAGGGGGTATCTCCCTCTCGAAAGGGTTGAAAATCGGCATCCAGGGCTATTCGTTGGCCAGGGGGGATCGAGTCAAAAATTTTGGAAATAACGGTCCTCACTAAAGGAACTGGGGCTCCCTCTCCGAGTCCCTTAGCCTTAACCTTTTATAAGCCCCCTTTTTCTTCTTATGAGAGGGTTCAAACAAAGAAGATACCTGAGGCACTTTCGAGGGTGCTTCCTCCCCCTCGAGGATTGTTCTCACTCTCAAAGGAGACACATTCTCCTCCTCCTCAATGGCTTCGAGAGGTGTCTCCCTGCAAACCAAAGACGTATTTGACCCCCTTTCCAATTCGAGCGCTGGATTCAGATAGGGGTAGAAACCAATTTTTTCACTCGTAGGGGACTCCTTATGTAGGGCTTGCCCATACCTGGCGGCCAGTTCTCAACGGCATCTCGAGGAAGCATATCAGTTATGGGGAAAACCTTCTCTTCCCCAGGATTGTTAGCAACCTAATCAGATACGCATTCTCCAACATCTGAATTGTACCGGAGTTCTTCGAAATGGGTGCATTCTTAGTCGCCAACGGCTCTCTCCGGCGTACTAACCCCTGTCCCGCCTACCCTAATCTCACCGAAAAATTTCTCGGAAGCGGAACCCTCACTAGAGCAGGGAATGATTGTAAGGGGAGGAAATGAAAAGATTAGAATAATAATAGGGATGAAGGAACTTACTGATTTTCTGGGAAAGTTGATGAAAATTATAGATTGGTCGAGAGAGAAGTACATAAAGAATGCTTGTAAGAAGAGGCCTGCAAACGAGAAAAGTGAATAAGGAAAAGCGGATAAGTGGTAGTTATGGGGGAACTGAAACGACGGATAATTAGTACTGCTTTGGAAATATAAAAAATTATGGAAAGAAGTAGTTACTTTTTTGTCTTCTGACAACGCGCTGTTTCGGGAGCAGTGACACACGTAGTTGCACATCACACACACGCCTTTTAGAATCCTAAACGACAGAGTTGATTAGAAAACCAAGTTCTCTCCCTCGAAGGTCCGAGCAACGAAGTGCAAGGTTCATTTTGAGTCTTCAAAGTCCTCGAACTGTCCCATGCATTCGAGACCTTGAAGAGCCTTCATGACATTCCAGCCTTCAGAGGTCGAGAACCTACTTTTCTGGGGGCTCTTGATAGAGGTTAAGCTCAGGAAGACCATTGGGTCGAAGGTGTGGCAGCCCAGTTAGGGGAATATTTGATACTCCAACTTAATTACCGCATTCGTGGGTAATTAAGAGCGATAATTAAAGAGAACATTATTTAGGACATGGAGTATAAATACAAGGTACACATTTACTTATAATTCATTTTGTCTTAATCATATCAAACGTTTGGGCTAACTTAGGAATCAGAGTGCTGACCCCTGGAACCCCAGGGACAATTTTATTGCAGGTCCGTTTCAAGAAAAACTCAAGCTCACGAACCGGTCGATTGTTTAATACGCATCAATGAGTACTGCAGATAAGGTATATTTGGACACCTATAATCGTGGATGATTCTGACTCAGGGTTAAAAGTCCAAAATAATGGTAAGTTTAGTATTCCCTCTGGTTCACTAACATTGATTCACTTAATATACACTATGAGGTTGGTTCTTTATTAATGGTTTTCTTACAGTATTTCCTAATATGGAGAGGGTAAAAAAATTAAAAACCCATAATACCCTTCAACTATGCACTACTATAGTTTGATTTTTCCATAACTTATAAAAAGACCATTTTTTAAAAGGCGGGTTCTAAGATAAATCTAATTATATCCCAAATAATATATTTATTATTTATAAATTAATTTATATTTAAAATTAAAATTTATAAAATTAAACTTAAAAAAGTAAATAAATAATTTAAAATAAGACAAAGGACAAAGGACTGGGGTGAAAAGTTATGGCCTCGCTGATTGAGGAAATTGGGAGGAAGGTCAACCATTCTAGAAACGTGACCATTTTTATCAACCATGCCTGTCCTCCATCCTCCTTTCCTTACTTGATGTCAATATATTCGAGTAGTTGTAGTCTTTCTAGGTAAAAAATGCTCCTTCTGTATTATTTGAATCTGTACTTAATTTTTTATACTATTTTTTATTAAAATTTAATTATAAATTTAAATAATTATATAAATAATAATATTATTATATATAATATTGTTAAATATAATAAATAATTTATTAATATTAATTTTTTATTTACTATAATTATATATAATTAAATATATTAATAATTAAGTATATTTCTTCAGTAACATACTCCCTCCGTTTTTTTTTTCATTGGCACACTTACTAAAAGTGGTATTTTTTTTTAATTGGTACTTGCTATTTTGGGCAAGTTTAAGGTTTTTACATCCACTCATTTTACTTTCTATTCTTTTAATTCAATTTTATCCACTCATTTAACATCTCCTCAATTTTAACACCAAAAGAGAGGTGCCAATGAAAAAAAAATGAGGGAGTAGAAATAATGAGGGCATAGAATTAATGAGGGCGTAAACTCACTGGAACATGAGTACATGAAATGGCACAAACAATAAATTGACACGTCCGATATAAAAAGCTTTTATTTCAACTAATAATTTGGAGTGAGTCAAACGACTCAAAACTACAAAATGCAAAAATAAAGGTAACTGTATGCACTGTGATGTTTAACGACAAATTTGGTGAAGAAAGAGCACTTTATTTTTAACATTTGTTTTATTAAAAAAATATTTAAGCATTACTCCGTTTGTTTTCCAAGGCTTGGAAGGTGTCCTGGAAATGTCTTTGACTTTTTGTGCACATTTCCATCTCGGACTCCGTCCTCTCTTCTTCACACGCTATATCTTTCCCTTCCCAGCTCCCACCCTCAAATATATTACCCCTCCATTTTTTACACACACTCGCAACTCATTCCTTCTTCCATAATTTCTTGTAATTATTTATCTATTCTTGGGAATTCAATTGTTTGGCCTCAAAACCTAGATCCCAGATTCTCCTTGCTGGGTTTTGGAATTCGTTAATTCTTGAAGCTGAGTCATAGTATTTTCCTCCTGCCTATATTCTTTCTCACCACCCTTTCTTCCATAAAGATTGGATTTTGATCGGGTTTGACCTTCACTTTGTTGTGATCATCGAACCCAGCTAGCTGTTTTGTGGAAAATCGGAAGATTTTTTTTGAACATATTGATTTGGGGTCACTGTATTTGTCAAGTATTGTGACCCTTTTGAAGGTTTTATACCATGGGGAATTGTTGTGCTGCGCCCAAAACAACTGATTTTGAGGTGAAGAAGAAGGGCAAAAACAAGCCTAATCCATTTGCTGTTGATCACCCTGCAAATCATGCTACTGGAAATGGCGGCCGCAAGTCTTATGTACTGGACAACCCTACAGGCCATGAGATTGAGCAGGCCTATGACTTGGGGAGGGAGCTCGGGCGGGGCGAATTCGGGGTTACTTACCTAGCCACTGAAAAATCAACTGGGGAGCTGTATGCTTGCAAGTCTATATCGAAGAAGAAGCTCAGGACAAGGGTGGATATTGAGGATGTTAGGAGAGAGGTTGAGATCATGAAGCATTTGCCTAGGCATCCCAACATTGTCAGTTTGAAGGATACTTATGAGGATGATAGTGCTGTCCACCTGGTTATGGAGCTGTGTGAGGGTGGTGAACTGTTTGATCGGATTGTTGCTCGCGGTCATTACACCGAGAGGGCTGCTGCCGCGGTCACTCGCACCATTGTTGAAGTTATTCAGGTGGAATCCATTGTTCTTGTTCTTCCCGGTTTTTGTTTTCGTGTTTGATATTAACTGCTTGCGACTTCTGTTTCAAAGATGGCAGATCATGCTGTATGTGTTATTGTTAGGTTTAGTTCCATTATGCTTGAATGTGATTGAAATCATTTGTCGTTGATTTCTTTGTTTGTGCAATGACTGGCTTGCTATAGTTTTTGATGTCGTGTTATCTTACCTTTCAGGATTTGGAGGTTGATAATTGTTTTTGCATTTTGTTGCAGATATGCCATAAATATGGAGTTATGCACCGAGACCTTAAGCCTGAAAATTTCTTGTTTGGGAATAAAAAGGAGACTGCACCATTAAAAGCGATTGACTTTGGACTGTCTGTAACCTTCAAGCCTGGTATATTTTTGAGCCTTTTCGTAGACTTTAACCTTCATGTGGCAATTAGTAGTACATTTTACTGAGATGTTCAACTCCTTAGGTGAGCGATTTAATGAGATTGTTGGAAGCCCCTATTACATGGCTCCAGAAGTGCTGAAAAGGAACTATGGACCGGAAGTTGATGTCTGGAGTGCTGGTGTGATCCTCTACATTTTACTATGTGGTGTTCCACCATTTTGGGCAGGTCAGGATCTTTGAGTTGAAATGGTTTTGCTGTTATTTTCTTCACTGCTGTTTTAGCTTTAATTACTGTTTGAAGTTTAGCAACTTATGTGTCCATTGCCATCTCAAAGAGCTTACTTTTAACAGTTTAAAACATGTTCTTCAGAAACTGAACAAGGAGTTGCCCAAGCAATCATAAGATCGGTTGTAGATTTCAAGAGGGACCCCTGGCCGAAGGTATCTGCTGGTGCAAAAGACCTCGTCAAGAAAATGCTAAATCCTGACCCAAAGCAGCGACTCTCTGCTCAAGAAGTTTTAGGTATTGTACATGATTTCAAGCATAAGAGGATACTTAAATGATTTCTAGAAACCAAGTATGACTTAGTTCGGAATTCTGATTATGTAAAACCAACGTGGCTCATTGCAGATCATCCCTGGTTACAGAATGCAAATAAGGCTCCGAACGTTTCTCTTGGTGAAACTGTGCGAGCTAGACTCAAGCAGTTCTCTGTGATGAACAAGTTAAAGAAAAGGGCTCTAAGGGTATGTCTGATTACACTTGTGAAGATGCAGAAATTACCATTAGCATTTCAATGACCTTAAAACCATGTCCTCTCAGTTGGCTTGCTGTATTACCTGATGTCCTTCCTTTTATTCTCTGTTAACCCTATTCCAATATGCAGGTGATTGCAGAACATCTGTCTGTAGAGGAAGTTGCGGGCATCAAGGAAGGATTCCAAGTTATGGATACAAGCAACAAGGGGAAGATTGATATTAATGAGTTGAGAGCTGGATTGAACAAGCTTGGGCACCAAATGCCTGAACCCGATCTTCAAATTCTTATGGAAGCTGTAAGTGACAACTACTACATTTACTTTTAATTTTTTACTAAATTTATGTTGAACGGATCATATTTTATCATCAGATGCATTCATTTTGGTCTAACAATTTTGTTCATCCTGTTTGATTGAAAATGGGATGCCAACATTCTTCAGTGAGTTCTTTGAAACTGTCCATATACATTTCACCTTCTCAGAAACTGTTTTGGATCAGTTTTGAAGCGTAGCTTGTCAACTTGTCAATGTATCTCACTCTAGGATAAGATAACCCATGTGTGTCTTGCTTTGTTAGTGATCTACTTTGAATTAATCCTGACAAAGTTACATTTATTTGCAGGGTGATATTGATAGGGATGGGTATCTGGATTATGGGGAGTTTGTGGCAATCTCTGTCCACTTAAAAAAGATGGGTAATGATGAAGACCACCTCAAAAAAGCCTTTGAATTCTTTGACAAAAACCAGACTGGGTATATAGAAATAGAAGAGCTAAGAGATGCCTTAGCTGATACTGATGAAGTTGATGCAATTGAGGAAGTAATCAAAGCCATAATCCAAGATGTAGACACTGACAAGGTTGGTCATTCTCTATTTGTTTAAATGTGGTTTTGATTTATCTACCTTCTTCTTTTTAAGTCACTGTTCTGTCTCCCGGAGGAAATATATACTATTTGGTCGTATAAGGGTGAAAATGATGCATTGGGCTTTACACACATACGTGTGTACATTGTGGGGCTTATGTTGGATTCCCTCTCTTGGTTCAGGATGGACGAATTAGTTACGAGGAATTCGCAACCATGATGAAGTCTGGCACGGATTGGAGAAAGGCATCGAGGCAGTTTTCTCGAGAACGATACAACAACCTAAGCTTAAAATTGATGAAGGATGGATCAATAGAGGTGGCTATGTGAGAGTAAATAACTCAACATATTTTTTCTTGCCCATTTACCAGTTCAAAAGGAAAATATTCAAGCTATTGGTGTTGTAATCTTTTGCCATTTTTGACTAGTGTGGTTTTGGTTCCCCAATTATTCGAGTAGTGTCCTGAGAGTGTTCTGAGAAGGGGTGCAAGTAAGTTTTGAGGTGCAACATGATCTTGGGTTTTTCTGCACATGTAATGTAATTTGTTGTTATTCTTTGTTTTTGGAGAGGGCTTGGAATGGGGATGACATTGTTGTATATATATTGTGTTCATATGTGTAGTTCTCACTTCTTGCAGTGCTAAAGCACTTGATCGCTTGACCTTGTCCGGAAACTATGCATCACTGGCTGGGGAAATTCTGGATGCAATGTATTATTTCTTGTATTTAGAGCAATTTAGCGAAAGGCTTTCCCAATGAGTTCTGTAGAAAAATAATATTTCCATCGTCCCATTTCTCTGAGCTAGGTGATTATTCTCATTACATGACCTATTAGATCATGTTAACCATTGAGTTTTATACGGAATTATAATATCTTAGTTTTCAATTTATCTCACTCTATACTCTCTTTCTTAAAGCAAATAGTCGGGCTCTTATATTACAACTTGGTGTTCGGTACAACAGATTACATCACGTGTCAGGTAGTGGGTGTTACACCGGATCTGGGATCTTCATTACATGTATTATATTGAAGACCATTGCAAGAAATGTTATACTCCTAATTAGGCCCTTTAGTGCCGACGGGACATTTGGGAAATTGTGAATGTGGTTGAACGCCATCTCACAGTTTGCCTACATCCAGATGCACCGGCGGAACTAGGGCTGGGGGGGGGGGGGGTGCGCTTGTGCGGCTACCCCAGTTGAGTTTTGGTGGTGAACAGAGTATCATTCATTCAGGGCGTGATTTTAGTGAGTGGAAGGCCAAAAATGGTAGAAGAAATTGGTGAAAGAAAAGTTTCGTTGTCACCGGAAGTAGAGAATGTAAAGTTGAAGAGGCAGTTAAAGAAAAAGAAGTCGTATATGGTAACTCAATAGTTTGGTGACTTGGTCTCATCTTTGGGCCTAAAGCTCTAACATGAAACCCAATTTCTTGTTCTTATTTTTTAGAGCAAAGTGCATATATAATCCTATATAAATAACGAAAGTGCAGATATAACCCTGACATAATTGAAAGTGTAAATATAACCCTAGATATTGAGGCTATGTACAAATATAACATTTTCTAGCTGTAGGAAGTCAGAAGACACTAAAAAGACTATTTTACCCCTGAAAAAAAATATAAAAATGAATATGAAATATCAATAATATCTGTCAACCCTAATGCTCTTTCTCTTTCCTTCACTTTTTCCTCTTTTCTTTTGAGAAAAGTGCAGATATAACCCTATATAATTGAAGAAAGTGCAGATATAACTTTGCGCTAATCGAAAGTGCAAATATAATCATATCTGTTCAAGTTATGCGCAACCTTTTCAGCCTGTTAGAGGCCGGTATCCGTAGAAATGACTATTTTGCCCCTTGAAAAATAAATAAAAAAATATTTTTTTTGAAATACCTATTATGCCCCCAAACCTATTTTCTTTTCTCCTTTACTGTTTTCCCTCTCCATCACTATTTCCCCCAAACTCGTGACTGTTTTCAAACCCCATTCACCGCTCCTTTTTCTTTTCTCTCCGTCGTCGTCCTAATTTTCCAACCTACTTTCTCCTCTTCAACTGAAGCCCTAATAGCTCCAATTGTGCCAGGAATCAGTGTCCCAGATCTTCACGAGCTTGTCGTCGCTGGCGAATGCGAAGAGCTTCCTGTTCGTGCCAAAGCAAATGGCTCTAATTGAATCCTTGTGGCCTCCCGAATCGTTAAGTAAAGTTACTGGCGAAGTGTTGCTGAGGTTGAAGACACGGAGGTCGGAACCGAAGGCTGCCACGAAACCTGATGCCTTAATCGGAGCTCTAACTGCTCCCTTCTCCTCTCTAACTGCTTCGAACTCGCAGCCTGGAGCTCTATCACCATCCCCGTGCCCAATGCCTTCGTCCAGACCTCCGATCTGGTCGTGCACCACCTTCGGTGACGTCGTGAATTTCCTCCAGTACCAATTTTTCCTCTTGTTTCACTGGAGAGTTCAATTTTCGTGTTATTATGGATTTTCATTTTTTTGGAGATTCTTAGTTGATCGGGTTACCAACTATTTATGTTGGTCTGAATTTGAATCTACTGGTTATTTCGATTGATCAGGAATTGGTGTGAGAGGCTTTTTCCGGTGGTGGAGCGGCGGCGGCAGAGGTGGTGGAGCAGTGGCATAGTGGTGGGGCAGCGGCAAGCTGGTGGTGGAGGAGGTGGGAAGTGGTGGAGGGATAGGGCATTTTTTGTCTTTTAAATTTTAGTATTAGGTTGAAAGAGCATATTGGTTATTTTCAATCGGTTAATGGCCGGAAATGGCCAATCAATGCCAGAATAATGGTTTTAGGGTTATATTTGCACATATGTATAATAGTTAGGGTTATGTTTGCACTAATAAATAACTTAGGGTTACATCTGCACTTTCTCCAACTTATAGGGTTATATTTGCATATTACATTTTTTTCTTTTCTTGCTTCTATCGACACCTCGCTTCCTTCTGAGATCACCGCGACCCCCTTATGTCATGGCTGAGATCATCGTGACGCCGCTCTCTCACCAGTCGCTACCTCACAGCCTATCGCTACCATACCAATCCACCACCAATTGCTACCTCACAACCGCTCTCTCACCACAACACTGATGAGCTCGACGCGTTGGGATCGTCGGCACCGATGAAGTTGGTGTTTTGGGGTGGAAAAGTGGTGCCGGGAAGAATGGAGTGACGGTGTAGGAGTTTTTGGTGGTCGTGGTGGAGGTGGGGCTTGGGCAGAGGTGGAGGTGGCGGGGGGCTAGGGCAAAGGAGGCGGCAGTGAGAGGATAAGGCAGAGGAGGAGGCGGGGCTAGGATGGGTCTCGATTTTCTTGCGCTTGGCTGAGTGAAGCTAGAAATGGTGGACGATGGTGGCGGAGGTTCCACTTCATATTTGGCCTTTAATTCATCCGGGTTCTCGGAATTTTGCTGGAATTCAGGATTTTGTTGCCGGGAGTTCAAGTGGTACGAGGTCATGGTGTTTTTAGAAGCTTGGCACTGGTTTTGAGTGGAGTTGTTGCCAGGTTTTTGGCAGCTTATGGTGAATTGAAGTTGAGCTGCTTTTTTGGAATAAGTAGTGAAAGCGCTAAAGCAAAAGAAAGCACACCGCAGTAGTGCGATATGAGAGAAGAAACAGTGGATTGTTCCTAGCCCCGCTAAAACAAAAGAAAGCACACCTCTTTGCTTTGCTTCTTTGGATTATGGATTTGAAGCAACAAGGCATGGACGTGCGAGAGAAAATTCACCTCTTTCCCACAGTGAGTAAATTTTCCACAGCAGTATGGAGTATGGAGCAGTGGCACTGGTGGAGTAAGGAACCAGATTTTTTGATCTGGTTGATGAGCAGTGACGGTGGTGGAGTGGCAGCAGCGGTGCAGTGAAGGTGCAGTGGTGGTGGTGGCAGTATAGTGGTAGGTTAAGGGGTATTTTTGTCTTTCATATTTTGTATTAGGCTGAAGGGCATTTTAGTAATTTCCAATCAGTCAATGGCCAAAAATGGCTAGTCAATGCCGGAATATAGGTTTCAGGGTTATATTTGTACTCATGCATAATAGTTAGGGTTATATGTGCACTAAAAGTTATCTCAGTGTTATATATACACTTTCTCAATTATATAGGGTTATATTTGCATATTTTCCCCTTTTTTTATCTCTTTCGGCCCAACTATTTGCTCTCCTTTTTAAAATTTTAATTTTCTTTTTGAAAAATCATATACAATACGTTACTTTATTTATTTTTGGGCAAATATAAATATAGGTTCTATACAACAAATCATTCCCCTCTTCTCAGATTCTCTCCACCCCACTTATAACTAAATAAATATTTTATAATAATTTCAAGAAATTTTAAAATAACATACTAATATATAACTTATACTAAAAGAGCAATTTCTTAGTTATGTGGCATCTTCACATTAAACCATATTACCTTTCACAAATTTTTAACAAGTGGCACTCCCAAAGTTTTAAAAAAATAAATTTAACATGACATTATTTACTTTTCAATTCCAATATATTTCTTGGAAACTGATGATAATTAATGATGTAACTCTACTAAAAGAGTAAATTCTTGGCCAAATGGCACCCCCACATTTACTTATTTAAAATAAATATATTATTTATTTTAAATATTGCATCGTGTGTAATTCTCATACACATATATAAATTTTACTTATTATAGTTATAAATTATGCTATATTATTCATTTTTGTTCATAAATCCGTGCATCTAGTATTATAATATGTTACTAATTTTAATTCTTCACTATATATAATCAATCATAACTTATTAACATACTAATATTATAATTTGTTACTGATTTTAATTCTTTACTATATAAAATATATAACTTCTAAAGACATATTTAAAACCATAAATATCTTATTCTACTATATATATAGGCAAAGTCTTGGGAAAGACTGTCTTTCCATAAGCTTATAGAAAGACAGGTTTTAATCAGAATAATAAAAAGGTAAAGGTTTTTATTGCAATATTAAAAATTTATTTTGCAACGTACACTAGTTATAAAGTTTATGATCCGATTAATGCAATCTAAAAATTTTACCTTCATTTCTTCTAATTTACAGGTTAAACCTTGGTATATCATAGCTTATGGAAAGACCATCTTTCAAGAGACGAACTCACACACACACACACATATCACTGTAGAAAATCCAACACATAATTTGAAATAACAAAATATTTGGATTTTTTTAATACAATGATAGAATACTTTTGATAGAAATATGTACACATTATTTATTTATTAATGTATGACAAAGTCCTGTTTTAGACCGACTAATTGTTAAATGAGGATATTTCATAATTAGTGTTTTATTTATTGCGATGAGATACATATAATTATGATAACCTTTTAAAATGAATCTCAACATATAAATAATTATATTTTAAATAATTTGAATGAAATATTATAAATATAATCAATTTTTATTGCATTCAGTACTTAACGGTTTCTAACTAAATTAATTATTTCACTTGATAACTCATATTCCTTAGATGACTAAACTTTAAAATTTTTAATAAAATTTAATCTCAATATTTTAATTAATGATATCGCGCAACGCGCGATATGCTCCACTAGTAACAATAAATTATATGTTTGACATTAAGTATATAATGTTTCTAATCAAAACTCGAATGTTTTGCCTACCTATACTACCAAGTGCAGATCCATATAAGTTCATATTATTCTAAGCGTACATAAATAAAAGTAAAATACGTTTCTTTAAATGATATTTAGCATAAATGGAAGTCAATATAAAAATACGCCAGGTAAACATAAACTAAAGAGATTGTCTTTAGTGAGGTATCTAAACTTTAGGCAGTGATCTTTGTGCAATTCTAATTTTTTTCTAACTCCAGAGACTAGGGATAGTAATGGAGGGTGGGTACTGGTTATGCTACCTCCATACTCATGTCCACCTAAAATTTTTATACTCATACCTGTCCCATCACCCATGGTGGACACAAAATTAAAATCCACCCGCCCTATCGAGAATAACATAAAATCCACCCTGCCCCATTATCCACTTGGGTCCCCTTACTCACTTCAAAGCCATTGTACTCATATCTCTTTTATCTCCAAAAATACTTAAAATCCACTCTATTGTAATAATTTAAGTATTAAAATTTTTAAAAGTATTTACATAAAAATATTATAGGTAAAATATGTGCATTATGGAAAAATAATAATTTATTATATACTAAATTAGTGGTATATAACGGGTTCAGTGGGGTGGGGTGAGGTGGGTATGGGGCAGATGTGAACTAATATCCATGCTCGACCCACTACCCATGACGGCTATCAAATTTCATACACATACCCATCCCACCCCACCAAAACTACATCTATATCGGCCCCATTGGGCAGATGTGGGGCGGACCTCCACCAACTGCCCCACTGCAATCTCTACTCGGGACCTATCTCTAATAATTTTATATGGATCCATCTCTAATATTTTCCTAGGAATTCTTTTGTCCAAGTTTTTCATCATTTTTCCGCTAGCTGCAATTTGAAAAAAATTCAAAAAAAATTTAAAAAATACAAAAAATTAATATGATCATCGAACTGAAATTATAAACATCAGCTACAATTAGTGATACATCAATGGAAAATCATAAAATATCAACTAAAAAATTGAAGCAAAAAATATATAAAAATCAAATTAAAAAATTATCGTCTACAACTAACAAAACATCAACTAAAAATCATAAACATTACAAACTGAAAATCAGAAAATATCAACAAAACTTAAGTTATCAATTTTTTTTAAAGAAAAAACTACAAACATCAACCTTTATCACCCAAAAGCTAAAAACATCAATTCCTATCACCTAAACCTCCCCCGGAAAATGAAAAATATCAACATAAGGGAAAAAACACTACAAAACATCAACCATATCACCAAAAATTCTACAAACATCATTTCCCATCACCTAAAAACTCACCTAGAAAATGAAAAACATCAACATGAGAGAGAAAAAAAGCTAAAAATATCAACCTGTATAACCCCAAAAAAATTATAAAACATCGACTCCTATCAACTAAAACTCACTCGAAAAATGAAAAACATTAACATGAGAGAAATAAACTAAAAAAATCAGCAAGAAAACTATGGTACCTTAAGATTACAAATTATTCACTCCAAAATTCATAAAAATCAACAATTTTTTTAATTCAGAAACTACAAATATCAATCTATATCATCCAAAAGCTACAAACATCAACTCCTAACACCTAATCGGAAAATGAAAAACATAAACATAAGAAAAAAGACACTTGACTCGCCTCCACTCGGGGTCATTAAAACCGCAGCTAATTAACCCAAGCAGAGGACGGTGGGTCAAAGATAAAATTTATAGTTCTGCACCCAACTCACTTCTATTCTACCGAAAGGGTAGTTAGCGGTAAGCCCTAAGTATGTCCACAAAGATGCTAAGGACTAAGTATCAATTAAACATAACCTCATCCGGGTCGTCAATGAGGCTGCAGGTCGTTAAGCATAACCTCGTCTATCCTGTATAGTCTACAACATACACTCATAAAAGTTGGGAGAAGGCTGAGGGAAATAAGGCGACACATCCTCCTGCATCGGCTCTGTCGGGATAGCATCTTCATCAGTCTGATTCGCTAGTGGAGGTAGGTTCTGACACTCCTGGTGAAAACCCACTATATTGCCAAATCTTCAACGGGTGTGTCAATCTCCAGTCTAGCTCGCTGGGGCTGGGGAAGCTTCATGAACTTAACTCCCCTTGCCTATAAAGCCATATGAAACTGTCATCTATGCCTGTCTCCTTGTTGAGGTGAAAGTACATGGTCATCCAATGTAAAGTGATGTGGCATGAGTCACCTTTGCCCGGCTGTGGAAGGCCAGGCGGTATGTGGATCCCCAGTGCCAAGCGATGAGGGCAACATGCCCCCCATCGGTATCCCGCCCTTTGGCTTCTTGGCTCTCTCTTTAACATTCTTGACCCATAAATAAGCCCACAACCCAAAACATGTGCCCTCGCTCGTAAGGTCCCATAAATAGCATAAATCATAGTTGTTCACATTTGTCGGCTTAGCATGACATAACAGAAATTGGTGCACCAAGCAAAGAGCAGGATGAATGATGGTGCTACTCTTATCCTTGGAATCCCTAGCCCGCCTTGTGACGGTGTTCCAAAATGCTACATCCACATAATGTTGTGGTTGGGCGTGTTAGGCTCAACCTGGGCTTCGATCTCCTAAGTGGACCAGCTAAATGCTGCCTTAATATTGGCCAAAGATATCTCATAGGACCGGTCATTGAAGTGGAATGTGATAAATCTCTCACAAGGCTCCCCGTCTCGAAGACTGTGCACCCTCAAAGTAGCAAGGAACTCCAAAGTGAGTCACAGGTATATAGGGACAACCTTGTGCATTAACTCGGCCAAGCAGCCCTTGGCGAGGATACAATGAATTGGCTCTCGTAGCCCCAGAGCATCCAAAGCAGGCCCATCAAAGAAATTAGTCTCCTGGATCTTCCTAGTGGCTAGCTGGTCCCACCGCTCAACATATGGCCTCGTGATCCGGGTCAAGCCTATGAAATGATCAGGAGGTGGCGGTGGAGCAGGGTTTATAATCGGTGGTGGAGGTGGAGCGGCGGTAGTAGCACGCCATGTATCCCTAGGCCTCTTCGGAGGCATGTCTAACATCCACAACAAACATGCTAATTATACGAGAGCATAAGCATATGCAATATAAAAAAATCCAAATCAACACTAAACTAGTCTAGCCAAACATCATAACTTCCATAATGCAATATTCAAGTCCAAGCTAAACTAGTCCAAGTGGTATCCGTAATTGCATACAAAGGTCACTTTAACATGCCGACAATTCCAAGTTATGAACAAAAAACATTTGGATATAGGAACAACGAACATCCCCCAAGTATTTCTTTAACACGTGTTAGAGCCAAAAACAACATTCCTTGCCAAAATCTTCATCAATCATGCATTCACAATGTTGTTGGCCAAACTATATCAATATAATCAGTTCAATCCATCATGTATTAACAGCACTCTATAGCTAAGATGTCCATCAAACAAAATCATAAGCACAATATGCTAGGGGTAGGCATTAGTTTGGTTTAATCGGTTTTTGGTTTATTCGGTTTGGGTTATTCGGTTTTGCTCCTAAAAAATCAAAAACCGAATCCAACCCGAATATCCCAAATTATCTTAACTGAATTCGAAATTTGGTTTTGGTTTGAAAACCGAATTCAACCCGAATAAACCGAATTGATTTCAATTTTTTTACAACAATTACTAAAATCATATAAATTATATTAAATTATGTAATTTAATTTCTACATCATCAAAATCAAGTTTCAAAATAAAAATCAAAAAAATATAATACAAATTCAACCATAACAGTTTTAGCATTACATTTAAGATTAAAGGAAAATAGTTCTTTTTAATATTCATCTTCAAAGCCTTCACATTCTTCAAGCATATTCAAGCATATTCAAGCAATCCACATTCGCATTCACCTTCAATCACTCCACAAACTTACTTAGGGTTTAGAGTTTGGGATAAAATTTTAATTTAAAGATTGGTCCTCCAACTTAAATTTATTTATAAATTTAAGTTTTTTGGTTTAAAGTTTTTTTATTATTATATATATATTTAATTTAATTAATTAATTTAATTAATTATAATTTGGTATTCGGTTCGGATTTCGGTTTGAGTTTTAATATCCAAAACCGAACCAAAAACCATATTCAGAATTTGGTTTATTCAATTCAGATATCCAATACCGTACATTAATGGTTCGGGTTATTCAAATTTGGATAATACGATTTTTTATTTGGTTTTCGGTTTTTTTGCCCACCCCTACAATATGCACAAGGCCACAAAGCATCACCCATATTTACCATTGCAAAATATCCAACATTATGATCTACACAAGATATTTGCAATTAAAGCACAAATTGTGAAGAACTATCATAACATACACTATCTATCATCATTCACAAAATATACAATTTTAACCAAAATAAAACTACACACAATTCACAATTCAAGTGTTCAAAAGTGAGGATTTGTACCAATAGTGTGTGTAGGAGGATGAAACAATGAAGCCCACAAGCAATCCTAGCCTAATTAGCTAGATTTAGAAAATTTTCTAAAACCTAGGGTTTTGGATTTTTTTGAAATTGGAGTGGATTTGGGGGAAGGAGATGGAATGGGATTGATGGAATGTGGATAACGAGTGGATTCCGACCTAAGGGAGGAGTTTGGAGGTCGGATTTGTGGTGGCAAGCAAGAGAGGGTAGCTTATGGGCGGTGGGTATGGAGAAAGAGAGGAGGAAATGAGGAAGAAGAGCGGGTATTGCCCATTCTTAAACCCTGTGGGCAATCATCGCGATGCGTGAAGATAATGTTGGCTACAGGCAAACAAGCTTCGCAACGAGCGAGAATTGTTTGCCCCTCACAAATTGATGCATCCGAGAGCTGAAATTTTTGGCAGACTGCCTGATTTCTTTGCGATGGGAGAAGAAAGCTTTGCGACACGCAAACAAGTTTTGCGACGGGTGAACCATTATTCTTGATGCGCGCATTGTTGGACCTGAAACCTCATATTTTTCTCAAAGTTCCTAATTTCTTCGTGACGCGTAAAGAAATCTTTGCAACGCTCAAATAGTTGTTCGCGATGCGCGGAGATTTGTTCGCCCCTCGCGAACTATGAGCTCTCCCAACACTTACAACGATTTTTGAATTTACCAAATATCCAAGCTTTTCTCCCTTTATCAATCCAATTCCAAGTTCTTCGAATTGCTACACAATCAAGGAAAAACACACTGTAAAAATAATAATGCAAAATAACAAAACTAACGGCAAAACTCAAAATCAAACAACATCAACAAAAAGTCTCGAATGACGATCTGGATGATCAAAACCAAGTTTATTTAACATCGTCGACATGACTTATTCCCCTCATTGGAGCTTACTCATAAAATGAGCTGAAGTGTTCGGTTTCTTTTCCTTGATCCGGGTCAAAAAATGTGGGATCCACATCATCCCCAAATAAAACTTGGCACACCATGACTAGGGTCTCCTCATGTTCCTTTAACATTCCCAATAACTCACCTTTTTCTTCCACGATGATCTCAATCAAGTGAACATTCAGGGGTTTCTCTCTTTCTCCAAAGGATGAACATTTAAGAACTTTCTGTGGTTGTTTGCACTCTACCACCGAAGTCTTCTCAAGAGAAGGAGGGAAACTCACCCCCATTGGCTTACCTATGGACACACGAAAGGTGTCAGATGTTAATTTTCCTAAGAGAGAATTCACCATTGTTTTTTCCTTCAAGTTAGTACTAACAACATTTGCAATCAAAGCATCACTCAGAGCATCATCTGTGAAAACATTTAAGGAACTACCATCATTGAGCTCAAATACATGTTGCGCTACATCATCAACAATATCAATAGTTTGGCAAGAATGATATTTACTCGGATGCTCAATAGAATTTTTAGTGTCAAATTCTATCTTCCGCCCATTAAATTCCATGGTTAAAGTTCCACTATGGACTTCAATTATTGTCCTTGAAGTCTTTAAAAATGGCCTACCTAAGAGAATAGGTTTAGCACTATTACCACCTTCCATTTCATGAACATAAAAATCGGCGAGGAATGTTAAGGAGCCCACTTTCACCAACACATCCTTCACCATACCTTTTGGGAATGTGCTAGAGTGGTTGGCTAGTTGGATAACAACCCCAGTTTTGTGCAAAGTGCCTAGATCTAGACTTTCATACGAGGAATATGAGATCACATTAATGGAAGCACCTAATTCTAGCATGGTCTTATTAACACATTTTCCTCCTATCTTACAAGAGATCATAAACATTCCTAGATTATCACATATAGGAGGCATTTCATCATCAAACACGGTGGAGACATATTCACTCTTTACACTTTTTTCTTACTCTTCAATTGTTGTTTCCTATTAACGGTACACAATTCCTTAAGAAATTTAGCATACTTAGGAACTTGATTTATAGCATTTAAGAGTGGGATGTTTACCTTGCATCTACAAAAGACTTCGTAGATTTCCTTGTTGTCCTCCTATCCTTTAATGCCTCCAAAAATGGTGGCTTCGGCACATAGATAGGGATCTCCACCCCTCTTGACTTCTTGTGTGGTAGGGATGAGGTTTTGGGATTTGATCCCGGTCTTGGCACAAATGTCTCCACCTCAATTTCTTCTTATTTTCTCTCTTCCAACTCCTCGACCTTCTTTTCAAGGTCTTCTTCTTTTTCAACCATCCGCTCAACAACAACCCTTACTTGGGGATACTTCACTTCCCTTCCAATTGTCAATGAGATTGTACTCACATTTTGTCGAGGGTTGATCTCCGGTTAGGAGGGAAGTTTGCCCATTTCCTGAGCCTCTATCTGATTCACCACTTGAGAAATTTGGATCACTTGAGTTTCCAAGTTCTTGATGCTTGCCTTGGCTTCATCTTGGAATTTCTTGCCTTTCTCCATGCATATGCTCAACCGGTGAATGACTTGTATCACCTCATCTTTTGACAAGCCCGAGCACTCCCCTCAATCTTGGGGCTTGTCTTGAAGCCTTGGGAAATTGTTTTGTGGAGGGAGGAATTGTTGTTGAGGAGGGCGGTAAGGTTGAGAATTTTGGCCTTCTTGAGGGATCCCATACCAGAGATTCGGGTGATCTCGATTACCCAAATTGTAGGGCTAATTTCAGTAGCCTTGACCGCCTTGATAACCTTGGTACCCTTGATTTCCTTGATATCCATGGTTTCCTTGGTAACCTTGCCCACCTTGATACCTCATAGCCCTCACCTCCTCGATATAATCATCTTGCAAAGTAGGGCGAGTGTCCGTAAGATGCACCGATAAACAAATTTCACAAGATTTAACATGTGGCACATTTCCGGGCTTGGTCATCAAGGATTTTACTATAGAAGTAAGGACCGAGACTTGGTCCACGAGCTTTCCACTAGTGGAAGGGTCACTTGTTGGTGTTGGATTTCTTCTTCTTAAAATTGGCCCGCGAACTAAAAGTTTCTTGATTTCTCGGCCAACTCCTCTTATAAAGCCATAGCATCCGTTGAAGTCTTATTCCCAAGGGTACAACCACAAGAACTCCCCACTAGTTTTTTGTCCTCATCAAGAAGACCATTGTAGAAATAGTAGACCAAGTCTCCCTCCGAATATCCGTGGTACGGAAAACTAGCGAGAAGTTTATTGGACCCCTCCCAATAGTCGAAAAAAGACTCTTCATGCCACCAGAGGATGTTGCTTATGCCCTTCTTCAAAGTGGCGGACTTCGAGGCCGGGAAGTACTTGGCTAGAAATTTTGTCTTCGTGTCAAGCCAACTTTTGATGCTCTTGGGTGGTAGGTAGTGGAGCCAATCCCTTGCACCATTCCTTAATGTGAATGAGAATGCCTTCAACTTGTAGAAGTCTCCATCTACTCTATGGGGAACCGTACCACCACACAAAAAATGGAACTCGGTGAGATGGTTGTTGGCATTTTCCCATTGCCTACCAAGGAAGATAGGTAGCATATTTATAAACCTGGTCTTAAAGTGCCCATTCAGTCCAACCAAAGGATACTCAATGCACATTGGTTATTGGTCAAGGTTGGGGGTCATAATGTCCCTCAATAAGGTTTGCCCCAAAGGAATCTCCCTTCCTTGGAGAGGAGGACCTCTTCCTTGGAGAGGAGGACCTCTTCCTTGGAGAGGAGGACCTCTTCCTTGGAGAGGAGGATGTTGAGGTCTTCCTCCCAGCATGTTACCTTAATGATCATCTTGATGTTCTATGGATGTAAAAGCATTCGCAAAATAGTCACTAGGATGGGTGTTATTCACACTTTCCAAAGAAAGCCTCCTAGCCCATCTCAAATTCAACTCTAACTCGGGATCGTAGTGTAGGAGTTCTTGTGAAGAGGATCGCGTACGAACCATACACCAATAACTCAAACAACACGTCTCCAAGCCAAATAAAAATGGCAAGTCAACTAAGAAAACAAAATAAAAGCAAATTAACAAATATTTACAACTAGTACATAATCACACGTAATATGCCCAAACACTTAAAAATAAAAGCCTCTTCCTCGGTAGCGGTGCCAATATTTGGAAGGTCGTTGCCGTACCTCTCAAAGTTAAATTTATAAGTTCTAATGCTTCCTATATACAACTAAGTAGATAATGACAAGTCGGGGTCGTCCACGAAGAAAAGGAATTTTTTCAAGTGTTTACACATATATAGCGAGAAACATACTAGATATAACCATTTATATATATATAAGCATATAAATGGGGGGGGGGGGGGTGTGGTTGATTTTGGTCCTAAATTATGAATTGAAAGACAACAACTAGCAAAACAAGAGAACAATGATAATCATGCAAAACCAATAAATAGAAGATTAAATCAACAATTAAAGGAGCCTTGGGGCCATTGATCCTCACTTCCAAACCTCTTATGGATCCTAGATTCATTCACACATTCAATTACATTTAGTGTCTATGGGTAATGCTATCACTTTTCATTCGAAGATCAACATTCATTCCTTCTTAATAGTAATTTGCAAAGACAAACAACGACTATTTACAAATCTCGTTGATAAGCACCCTAGGAAAACAACACCATAGAGGTATTTCATCAACGATATTTTACACGAAGAACCATAAGTTTGATAACAACATGTCTTCTACCAAAGACATAGTCATTTAACCAAACAAAGCATTTACTAGGCTAACCCTAGAACAAACCACATTCAAGGTTCAACCTTTCTTTGCATCTATAGGATAAATATGAGAACAATCCACATTAACATACTTATCTAGCAAGAATCACCACACATTATACACAAGAAGTTCTAAATCCATGCTCTTGGATTCCATGTTAAATGAGCTAAGAAATTTGTAACTTTTCTAACACCCTAACACTTCAATCATACAAACATTTCATATAATCAAACAACTCATGGTATAAATGAGGTAAAACACAACATTAATGGTATAATAAATGTTCTCCAATAAATGTTCATAAATGAGCAAATAAAGAATCTCACCACATAAGTTTGGAAGCTTCAATCAATTGCTCCCAAGAACTAGATTTAGCTACCACAATACATACTAATTAACAACAACAATCCAAACATTAATCAAACCAAAACAAGGATGAAAATAGTGGAAAACTAGGGTTTGGAAGAGGGAAAAACAGGTAGGAAGAGAAGATAAGAGAGAAAGAGAGAGAGAGGATATGATTTAGTATTTATAGTACAAAAAGGCAAAGAAGATTTCTGGCCACCCAAAGTTCGTGACGCGCGAACAAATGTTCACTCGTCGCGAAGACTGCAGAATCAGCAATCATAGTTTCTTTTCCTTCTTGGTTCAATTTCTCCTCTTTACTTCAAGTTTCTTCCATTTTTCAAGTTTTCAAATCTTCAAAGCAAGTTTTTAAAGTATTCAAAATGTGATCTTCAATGGCCTCTGGCCTTCAAGTCTTGATGTTATTTCCTCGTCACACAAAATCCACTTAGAAAAGGTAAAAGAGCTCAAGAGTCGGTCTTATCTTTCCTAAGAGAATTTCAAGGTAAAACACAAGCGCTAGTTAACAAAAGAGCGTAAAAGTGATCCCAAAAAGTCCCAAAATATGCACATAAAATGGGCACATCGTAAACTTATAACTAATGCATCTTACATGATAAATTATTATTACTGCAACTAAAACCTTTTACATTCCTATTATCCATAAGTCTATTTATGGAAAGACGTTTTTTCCAAATACTTTGCCAAAAATAATTACAAGCAATGGAAAAACAACAAAACAAAAGATAAATTATGATAGAAAAAATAAAGAAAAACAAACCAAACAAATAAAAAAAATGAAAACGCAAAACTATAGTAGCGGAAGTCCCATACATGTTTAGAGTTCCGTTGAAGTGAGAAAATGCAAAATATTTTGTCCTTATCTTCTTACTCAATATCCAGTATATATATATATATATATATATATATATATATATATATATATATATATATATATATATATATATATATATATATATATATATATATATATATATTTTTTTTTTGTCCTTATCTTCTTACTCAATATCATATATATATATATATATATATATATATATATATATATTTTTAAAAACAATATGAAGTATAGTTTGAGTTGGCTTTAATAAAATGAACCATGCCATATGATTAACTGTAGTGCCTTTACGATTGACAAAGAATAATATAGTTGATATTTTTAAATATTAATTTTTATAAGATGTAATTATCTTTAATGATGAAGATATCAACCACATATTCTTTTTGCTTTCATGTTTGACACACGTTCTTGAAATCTTCATTAAACTCTTTTTTAATGAAAACACCCGAGGGTGGGGGAGATATATTAGAGGATCCCCCATCCTACTTCGAAGTTAAATAGGATATACATTTATGGAAGTTTTGTTCAGAATGAGTAGTGAAGCAACATAATTGCCTCCAAAAGTCCTACGAAATCTATACCAAAGAAATGTGAATAACTATCCAAACTGGATAGGTGTCGAAGTTGCGATCCAAAAGAGAGAATCTCCACCCCATGTGTTAATTCACTCCTTTGGCCAGGCAACTTCAATCACAAAGTTTAAAAGCCTATTTTAAAGAGTTCAATAGCCAAAAGATTGCTTAATGATTGTAGTTAATCTGCCTCCGATGAATAGTAAGTATCAGCTCCAGAGATGCAGGTGTACCAAAAAACGGAGAAGAGAGAGTCCATAAGGATGCTGCTATGTTGATCTGACATTGAAAAGACAAAAAACTGGAGGTAGCATCACAGGTCTCCTCAGTGAAAACATCCGTATGTGCAACATCCTATATCCATTAAGTAAGGCAGCCTAAAACTGATCCAGTAACCTGCAGAAATCAAACCAAACAACCAAATCTTAGCAGTATCTATTCTTAAACCTTTATAGTCTTGGAAACTCGAATATGTGGTACGTTTTCTCTGTCCAAGGAAATGAGCCCTCTGATATAGGTGGGAACATTAGTCATATGGAGGGTTTGGTTTTGATGACGATGGTGTTTGGCAATAGCATTAGCTACAGAATTACACTCCCTAAAAGCATGTTTCAATTAAGCCCTTCCGAGTAGAGATTTCACATTAAAAACCATATCAAAAACTTGCCAATGTGCAGCATAGGGATCATTAATCATTTCAACCGCAAGCTTAGAATCTGATTCTATTATGAAAGTATGATCAAGATGGTTAAAAATATGACAAGCATGCAAGATTAAAAATATGCAAGATATGGTTTCACATTAAAAACCATATCTTCATTAAACTCTTTTTGGCCGTAAATTAAACTCTTTCATCATCTTTATTCAATTCTCCTTAAGCATTTTAAGTTGAAAAAAAGTACCTAAACATATGGAACAAAATATAGTTAAATTAAGGGAGTATCAAATTTTCTTTGAATCAATTAGATTAAAGTAAAAAATGTTAATTATAATTTGTTTCTTCAGACCGAGTTTTGGATTGAACTAATGTTGTTATCACATACGAGCCTTATTGGGCTATTGGAATAAATGGGAAGGCTGCAACTCATGCTCAGGCTCAAGAAGTAAGGCTTTAACTAATTTAACTCCATGCTGGTTGTTGGAAACTTGAATATAAAAGAATTGCATGAATTCCAAATATTTTTTTTATTCTAGATGCACAGTTGAGGAGTGGCTTTATGCCAATATAAGTGCTACCGTGGCTAAGTAAACTAGAATCGTATGTGGAAGTATTTTCATTTGACTAAATATCAGAGAAGGTATATTTTTTTAATTTAAATATTATATAGTACTATAAGCTAAACATGTGGTAAGTATAGTGCTTATTAAAAAGTACAATGCTTAATTTAAAACATACAATGTTTGTTTCATAATTTTTTAAAAGGTTTATAAAGTACGCTGCTTAAATAAAAACGTACAGTGATTATTTCATAAATTGGAAAAAATTTGTTGTTCAGAAGACCTTCTCTTTCGAGCATGCATGTAATAGTAGAAGTAGAAGTTGAGATAATTTTATTTGCTGATGTAGGTTCTGTGAATGTTGGGAATTGCAAGGAATTGGGTAGCCAACAAGACGTGGATGGATATCTAGTTGGTCGAGGTTTTTTGAAGGTAAATAATGATGGATTGTTCCTATTTTTTTCCATTATGCATCCTATTTCTTCATCAACGGAGCATTATGAATCTCAGTGTTGATTTTCTCCAAGTTTATTTTTTAAGATGAGGTTCATCGATATTATCAACCCTCAAGAGGTGAAGAAAAGTGCTTAGCTGTTTCTCTAATTTCAACTTTTTGTGTAACAATAAAGCCAAACTTCTCCTTTTGCTTTCTGCGTTATGCTCATTTGTCCCAAAAATTGTAATTAATGTGCGGGTTCGATTATTTTTTAACCATTTAAAGTATAACTTAAATGATGATGTTGCTGAAGCTTGTTTAAGTGACATTGTCTGAAAAAGCAATCACAGGTTAGGCGGCATCTGTAAATTTGTAATGTTATGTGATTTTTTGTTGGGTTTCCTCTATAATTCTAGAACTCTCCATTGATGGAATAGATAGATGTTTCTAGGATGATGTGGGAAGAATCTAGACTACCTCCTAGAAGGGTCCAAAAATTTACTATGGTAGTTGGGGAGATGGAAGAGAATTCCAGAGTTTGCTTGTTTCACCTATAAACAGAGGTGTTGAAAGAGAGTTCATCATTCAATCTCATTCACTTCAATCCGTAGCCACTTCCATTCCTTCTAGTGTGAGAGATCCGCTCTTAGAGTGAAGAGTTAGAGACAAGTCTTCATCCTCTTTGGTTAGTGAGTGTTCTATCATAGTGTAAGTAGCCTTGTAATCCATCCAACTTGGGTGAGATATTTGTAACCCTACTATAGCCTCATACAGTGGAAGATTGGACTACATAGTCCCGTTTTTTTCCCAATTTAGGTTTTCCACGTTACCAAATTTTGGTGTCCTATTTTTTATTCTTTCCTTTTAATTTATCATCTTGATCACACAAAGAGGGAGATATCAATTTTTTCCAACAATGGTATCAAAGAAAGGTTGGTCAACTTTAGTTTCTTGTGGGAGTCAAGATGGAGGCAAGTATCACTCATGATGGAGAAATGTTGAAGCGCATGACGGAGAACTATGCTTATTGAAAGTCCATGATGGAGGATCATTTATTTTGCAAGGACTTTTACGAACCAATTATGGAGGAGAACAATCCAGAAAATAAGAACGATAAAGAGTGGAAGCTCTTGAATATGATGGCAGACGCCATGATTCGTAAGCATATTGATCGTAGTTTATTTGAGCATGTTTCTTCATACACAAATGCCTTGGAGCTATGGACAAAACTTGATTTCATGATTCAAAAGAAGACACCACGTAACAAAGGCCACTTAGTAAGGTGATTAGTTAAATTGGAGAACAAGGATGGACAAAATATGATTGAGCACTTAAATAGCTACAAGGGGATTATGAACCAATTAGGAAATATTGAGATGAAAAATGATGAGAAGCTGCAAGCATCGGTCCTCCTAAGCTCATTACCTGAATGTTGAGACACATTGGTGGTTACACTTAGAAACTTGGCTCCAAAAGGAAAACTTACCATGGATGGCATCGCCGACATCCTAATCAATGAAGAAGCATGGAGAAAGGAACGTGGTACAACCACCTACTCAGAGGCCAATGAGATCGAGAATTGAGGTAGAAGTTAGCATGTGGAAGATATAGAAGTGGCAGACGTGAAAAATCACGATGGTGGTCAAAGTCTCGTTCCCGAGTTACTTGCTACTATTGCAGTAAGGTGGGCTATAAGAAATCTGAATGCCGCAATCTCAAAAGAGACCAGAAGAATAGAATGGTTAAATAAGACCAAATAAACCCAAAGAAGAAGGAAGATGAGAGCACCACTACTATTGAATCTGTGGAGTGCGGTGAGGTCTTTGTCATTGATGATTATGTCAATCTCACCTATGGTGATAACCTTTAGATCAATGATTTTGGTGCCTATTTCCATGTTACCTCACATGAATGGCTCTTCTCGTCCTATCAGCGTGGAGATTTCAGTGTTGTGAAGATGGGAAATCATGTCACTAGTAAGATCGTTGGCTTAGGCGACATCATCTTGAAGACATACACGAGATGCAAGCTCGTGGTGAAGAATGTAAGACATGTTCCAGAAATGCAGCCCCACCTTATCTTGGTAGGGAAGCGTGACAACACCGAGATGACTAGCCCCTTTAGAGATGGAAAATGGGAAATCACTAGTGGCAACATGGTCGTTGGTCGAGGAAGAAAATATGGATCCTTATATGTCATGCAAGGACAAATCTGTAGGGGGAGGCTAATGTTGCCAATGAGAACTCAATTATGGAGCTATGGTACAAGAGGCTCGGGCATATGAGCGTGAAGGGTTTGCATATCCTCGCTTAGAAAGACATCCATCCTCCTAGACATAAAAGGTACAACACTTGACCATTTCACTGATTGTTTAGCTGGAAAACAACATAGAGTTTCATTTGTTAGACTAGCATATCCACGTAGAAGAGACCATATTCTTGATTTAGTCCACACTGTGTATGCTCTATGACTGAAATCTCTTGGTGGAGCATTGTATTTTGTAAGTTTCATTGATGAACATTTGAGAAAGTGCTAGAATAAATCAGATTACTGATTAGATTATGATTTATTATGATTATAGTTCTTTCCTTATTTAACCTCTATTGTACTCTCTATATATCCAGTCATCAATAATACAATTCCTCACGAAAAAGCATTCTATCATGGTATCAGAGCATTTTCAGATCCAAAACCTAAAAACCTAAAATTTCCTCCTAAATCTCGGCAGTAGCCTCTCTCGTCAAAAATTTCTGTAATCGCCGTCGGCTTCCAGCGACCTTCAGCGGTCGCCAGCGACCACCGTGAATGATCTCTAGGCAGCCACCAGCGGTTTTGGTATCCTCCGCTCTCATGGCTCAAGAAAAACTCTCCTACAACACTCTGCTCCAGATGATGAAGATCAAACTCATTCCATCAAATTATCTTCTCTAGAAGCATCAAGCTGGTTATGTCATTCGTCTTCAAATTCTGTACGGTTTCATTGATGGCACTAGATCTTGTCCCACTCTTCCACCACCACCGCAGACCCTGTCTTTTGCTGCCACAGTCTCAACTCCTCCAGCTGGTAGCAAGGTTGATCCCAACGAGGCTTATTTGAAAGAAAAAGAAGTGTATGATCTATGGGTTGATAGAGATCAACGTCTCTGCTGTCTCTTATTTTCCTTTCTCACCGCTGAAATTCTTGCAGAACTCCAAGATTGTGCCACTTCCAAAGAAATCTGGGATAATCTTGTTCTCATCTATCAGAATAGCAGTGCTCCCACCATTATACGTCTTCGCGCAGATGCTCATGGTATTCGTAAGTTTGGTACTGTTCATGAACTTTATCTCAAATTTAAGGAGATTTTTGAAGAATTGTCTGTCTCCATCTCGCACTCCAGTCCCGTATCGGGCTTCAACCCATATCGCGACTCAACCCCAGCATGGCGCTATAGCCACGGGCTCCTCTCATGATAGCGCCATAACCACGGCCCGTGATGGCGCATCAGCCATGACCCGTGATAGCACATCAGCCATGACCCGTGATAGCACATCGACCTGGCCTCGGTCCCGTCCCGGGATGGCACCACAATCACATATGTGGATGGGCCCGACTATGGTGCATCAGCCACGACCCATGATAGCGCATTGGCTCTAACCTTAGTCTCATCCTGTGATGGAACTATAATCACGGATGCAGATGGGAGTTGGATGCCACAAATTTCGATATAATCAAATTCGCCGCCGCCAGATCGATGTCGCAAAGAAGTAGTACTACTTTAGGTAGTTCTTTTGGTCCAGTTTTTTGATTTATTTTTTTCCTCCTTCTGATTATGTTGAAGATAATAGTAATTGAGTTTTAGTTGATATGTTGAGTATAATGAAACAATTTAGATGTACTTTCAGTTACTATTGTTGAATGAACATCATATGCTTGATTCTGGTACGATGATTCAAGCCAAAATTGGGTTGATTGTTTGTTGGTATAGCGTCTTCGTTTGTTGGTTTGTATTTGGCCGGTTTGATGTTTTAGACATACAGATGCATGTTATAGCAACAAATGTACGATGTTTTAAAGAATAAGGGTTGTACTGATTGTTTGGTCTGTATAGCATCTTCGTTTGTTGGTCTGTATTTGGTCGGTTTGATGTTTTAGATATACAGATAGATGTTATAGAAACAAATGTCTGATGTTTCAAAGAATAAGGGTTGTGCTGATTATTTGGTATGTATAGCGTCTTTGTTTGTGCCTGTATTTGATCGGTTTGATGTTTTAGACATAAG
The DNA here is from genome assembly GCA_037428765.1 of Rubia yunnanensis. Classification (NCBI taxonomy): domain Eukaryota; kingdom Viridiplantae; phylum Streptophyta; class Magnoliopsida; order Gentianales; family Rubiaceae; genus Rubia; species Rubia yunnanensis. The sequence goes on from CM075066.1 coordinate 62,318,715, forward strand.
GATAGATGTTATAGCGATAAATTTATGATGTTTCAAAGAATAAGGGTTGTGAGGATTGTTTGGTCTGTATAGAATCTTCGTTTTTCGGTCTATATTTGGTCGGTTCGATATTTTAGATATACAAATAGATTTTATAGCAACAAATGTATGATGTTTCAAAGAATAAGGGTTGTGCTGATTGTTTGGTCTATATAGCGTCTTTGTTTGTTAGTCTGCATTTGGCCGGTTTGATGTTTTAAACATACAGATAGATGTTATAGCAACAAATGTCTGATGTTTCAAAGAATTAGGGTTGTGAGGTGATTGTTCTCAGGGCTTAGAGAGCTAAATTAATGAAGTTCATGGATGGAACATGATCTCCTCTGGACAACCCATCAAGGAGTACATTGACTCTGTGTGAGACACATTTTACTCAGACAGGTTAGTTAGAATTCATAACTCTATCATTACAGAAAACTCATTCGGACTTTAATTTATTGGCTCTACCAAGTTTCTGATTCTTCTTGTTTAAATCATTGCTAGGGTGTCCTCGGTATAAAGGTCAAAATCATGCTTGCTTGGGATCCCAAGGGTAAGGTTGGTCCTATCACACCATTTCTCGATCTTATCATAATTCACCAGCCCAAGGAAGAAGATGAGTATGTTCTGAGGCATGTTGTGCCTGCTATTGCAGATATCAATGTTGCTACTATCTGAAGGACTTGAACTGTTTAGTAGGGTTTCATCAGGTGTTTCTTGCCTTATTTGATTAAGAATGAGTAGTACCTTTGAGGATACAAACTTGTCAAATAGGTTAATTTTGGTTTCATATTCTCTTCGTGACAATATCAATACTCCTTTAAGTCTGTTCTTAAATTTTGCCTGCTCAATTTTTTATGGATAGTGAGGTTATCTTTTAAATATATAGATTGAAGTTTTAAATAGTTGGACTGATGTTTCATATTGATCTATCATATAAATATTTTATGTTATAGATTTTATGTTGCAGCTTGAAATGTTATATAGTTATACTATAGGAGTTTGAAGATATCATCAAAATAAATAAATAAAATATCAATGGAAAACCTTGAAAAATCGGTTCATTTGAATAATTGTTCCTATCAAATGTCACCATCGACCACGATTGATTTTGATTTTCATTCTCTTGTAATATCAACATTTGATTCTCTTGTGCCAACACTGGAGACAGTCGTGGGAAGCAAAAGAGCAGCAGAGTCTATGTTGGTGCAAAATAAAGCAACTAATGCTGGTAAAGAGCAATACTAGTGTAATGTCTTCTTGGTTCATAAAGTCCTCTAAAAACAACTGTTCAAAATTCTCCTTGCTTACAGACTCATTCAGTGACAGATTTTGAATGCTACAACCTATGACTATCTATGATTTTGTTGCTCCAAGGACTCAATTTCCCTCACATCATGTACAATCTCTTGAACCTTCTTGGAGAGTGATTTATTGTGTTCCTCTATGTGCTCAAAGATCATTTCCAGGTGTCTCTTATACGTTGTTGCACGCTTTTTCTCAATGGCTAGCTGTTGTGAAAGTTCCCAGATTTTATCATGCTCATTCTACAGAAGCGAGAAGAAGGGTAGACTGTCAAAATCTACAAGTCTTGCCATGTCAAACGAGTAACTAAAGATAAGATCAAGCTCTTGCTTCATTCTTAAAAAGATAAACAAACCAAAATATTATGTCACGTACTATAACCTTGGGGATTGACTCGATTCTTGCTTCCGTTTTAATTTTGTGCACCGACAGTAATCTATGTTCTCTAATAGAAGGGTAAACATCAGAAAATGAGAAACAGAGTGATGAAGAAAAACAACAAAAATATCACATCCTTTAAAACTAATAACACATCTATATGAAAACTTGAAACACCAGCTTTGATTTTATCACATAACATCCTTTAAAACTAATAACACATCTATACGAAAACTTGAAACATCAAAGACTCACAGATTTATAGATTAAAACACCAATTCGATCGATCAGTAACATCTACTAACATCCTAAAACTGATAAAATATTAGTATCAAAATTTAACCAACCTCACTTATAACATCATCTATAAATAATGAAATGTAAGGTTAAAACCTTAAAACATCAAACAAATTTAACAATATATATAACATCATCTAAAATTAATAAAATATCTATATGAAAGCTTGTGTTATAATATTTGATTTTAGCCGAGCCTCACAGATTGAAACATCACAAGCTTGCTAATTGAAACATCAATTCAGTTTATCAGAAGGAATATCAACTCAAAAGCCTAAAACATAAGATAAGATTCACGATATAGCAACTCTGCAATAGATAATGAGTTAGCCGCTATGAGTTTATCCGAGGCTTACAGAAGCATTATTCAGTAAGATCCTAAATAAATATTAACTTAAAAGCACATCACATACAATCAACAAACCGTATAGCAATGTTGCAACTGGTACGATTTTAAAGTTACCTCTAAACCCTAGGTATTCTACTGTAATCGACTGTGGGGATGCAGAATCGGAGTAGAACACCGACTGAAAACACCAAAAAATTGGACGAGCAACAGGTTTCGGTGCGGATTGAGCATCATAATCGCCTGGAATCAACAGATAACAAATCGCGGCTGACAAGATTGAGCGTCAACGAAAACCTGCAAAAACAAGAGAGAGAAAGTGACGGTTTCTTGAGAGAGAAAGTGAGAAGAAAAAGTGAGGGTCACAAAGATGAAGACAATGTAATAGTCAGGGTTATTATTTCACTTGTTATCAATTCAGTCCCTAGAGAATTTTATAATTATAATTATTACCCCATCCTAAATTATATCAATATTATTTATCAATTAACCCTTGGTCTCGATGTAAGACCATCTCGCACAAGATTTTGTCAAAAATATAATATTGGGAAGTTAATTTATATTTTATTGCGTGCAATTAATCGAATGATATATATTTATTATCTTAGCTTTTGGTAATTAATCAACTTTTATTGATAAATTAATAGTTAATTAATAAAGCCAGGCGGTTGTCAACCCATTTAGCAAGCGTCAACCGATAAATGGTTATTTAGATATGATATACGTGTATAGTTATTTGGCGGTATTTACTGAATGGCAACCATTAAAATGTGTTATTTAAATAAGATTTATTATACGGTGTGTTGGTAAGTATTTTTTTTAGATTAAAGCCACCATAGGGTGGGGGGAAATGAATAAGGTCCCTAACCTTTTAAACGAATATACAGAGTTTGAGTCCCCACGGACTTAGGCAACACAGTTGCCTCAAAAGATGATAATGTATCTAATGCTAGTGTTTGTTCCTATACATAATATACGCAGCAAAACGATTAGGAGATGCGTTTCCAAAAGAAGTAATCTCCACCCCTCGTGTTAATTACTTTATTTGGCCGAGCATCTCCTAATTTAAAAACTTGAAACATCCCACAAGATGAGCGTAATCAAGATTTTGAGAGGCTTGTTTATTCAAGCTTGATGTACTGAAACATCATTTCCCATGAATTCATCACCTCTAGTTTGATAGTGCATTCATCACCTCTAGTTTGCTTTCTTTGTTGCTCCATATTTCTTGATTCCATGCTCCAGTATCCATACTTGAGAACTTGCCACAAGAACCATGCATTTGAGTTCGATGATGCCGTCGTGTACCTGCCATAAGAGAACATAGCAACAGTAGTCTATTCCAATAGCTAACATAGAGAGAAAACAGGATCAAATGTAAGGAAAGCTACAAGCATCAAGATGAATTAAGCCCCTTTTTTGTTTAGGTAAATCAGTAACAATCGATTCTAGTCATTAATTCTTATGCATGGTATCCCAGCTGTATCCAATATAATCAGACCCCTAATGTCATTGGAAATTGAATCCAAGTGAAACTGACCATTTTGCCTATGAACAGCAATTTTGGCCAAAGCATCTGCCACTACATTACCCTGTCTAAGTGTATGCACAAGCTTGGTAAGTAATTCTACAAATGTCAACTATTAAATTCTGGTACGATTCTTCGTAAGTAAATAATTTACTAAATGTCACTATTAAGGTGTGTATAGCACTGCAAAAATTTACCAATGGGTAAAAAATACATTTAGATAGAATTTATGACAATTAGTAATAATAAGTTATAATTTACTGGATTTCAATAAGTAAGTTGTCTATTCTAATAAGGTTTACTGGTAAATTGTTCATCTAAATAAGATTTATTGACACCGGTAATAAGTTGTTAAATTGTGGTATCTAGCTAACTTAATGACAAAGTCTTGGGAAAAATCGTCTTTTCATAAACTTATAAAAATATGGGGTTTAATTATAATAATAAAAGGTAAAAGGTTTAGTTGTAATATTAAAAATTTATTATGCAACATGTAGTAGTTATAAAGTTTATCACCCGATTCGTGCAACCCGTAAATTTTATCTTCATTTCTTCTAATTTGCACTTTCAAGCCTTGGTCTTTCCATGACTTATGGAAAAACCGTCTTCCAAGAGACGGACTCAAATTTGGCAAAGTCTTGAGAAAGACCGTTTTTCCACAGGTTTATGGAAAGACAAGATTTAATCATAATAATAAATGGTAAAAGGTATTAGTTACAATATTAATAATTTATTATGCAACATGTAGTAGTTGTAAAATTTATAACCCGATTCATACAATTCGAAAATTTTATCTTCATTTATTCTAATTTACACTTTAAACCTCCGTCTTTCAATAACTTATGGAAAGACCTTTTTCCAAGAAAAGGACTCTATAAATTTTTAGTGCAAAAAAATAGTGCACATAAAATTTGAAACATAACACTAACTTTTAATATAATCTTTAAAACTGAAAAATATTTTATAATCAATAAATTTTTACAAATATTATCAATATATTCATATTATTAAAAACATCAAGTGATATATGATCGTATCTAAATATTATAAAAGTATAAATTAATTATATAAATAGGTCGCACAAAACATTATTTTATACTTATGCACGTTTGCCAATATCTAAATACACCTAATTTTAGTTTAATTTAATTTAATTATTTAGTTTAAATAAATTATGATTATATTTATCTTCCTTGAATTTAATTTTGATTTTAATTTAATTTGATTGATTCAATCAAGTCATAAAAATGGGTCAATGATTGCATTCGATAAGATTTTCAAAAGAAAGAAAACCACATCCGGCGGTATCCTAAAAAACCACATCTGGCGTATGGGTCGATGAAAAATATTCTGGTTGGGCCTCGTCCCTGAAAACACCCTCTTCATAGTGGGACCCTATTATGAATCAGCAAATTGAACTAAAACCCCCAAAATATACTGCAGAAATACATGAATAGAGTTTAATATTGAAATAGGGTATTGAAATAGAGTATCCAAATCGAGATCCACTTCTGAGATGTGTTTCTAGCGTGAATTCCTTCTGTTTAATCAGCTCCAGCTCTAACTGAATATCCCCAACCTTTCCTAACAAACAAACTATAACTAGAACCTTCTCTTAGCTCAGCTCCGATGAACTCCCTTTGCTGCTGCTGGTTTTCTGATTTAGTCCATATCAAAATACCAATATGCCCTTGAATGTGTAACAACCCCTCCCTCTTATAACAAGCTTGTCCTCAAGCTTGAAACTGAGGAAATTGATGCTTGATTAACTCTGCATCTTCCCAGGAAGACTTCCAAAGCCAAATTCTTCCACTGAATAAGCCGCTGAACAACCTCTTTATTATCCCTCCCTAACGGCCTCTTTTTTAATATTTTCTGCGGTTCTAAAGCCATTTCATAAAATCAGGATTCTGATCCTGAGAATTTGGTGGAGTGCCAATAAATTTCTTAGGACACATGGAAAACTGGATGCACTCTACTTTGGGGAGGTAATAGAAGCTTATATGCCACCGACCCAATTAGACCAAAATACTTTGGTGCCAATTTTGGAAAAGTTGTAGACTGTACCGATCTTTGCCTATATTTTTACAAATTTAAGATACGCCCAATCCCCTGCATCAAAGTTTCGGTCTGGTCTTTTGGTATCTGCATTTGTTTTCATCCTTCCCTGAGCCTTTTTGAGCTGAGATTGCAACATGTTGTTGACCTTTTCCCTCTGACTGAGCAAATCATTAGTGGCTGGAAAAATAGTATCAGTCAAAGTGCCCAGAAGTATTGACAAAGGTTTAACACCATATACAACTTCATAAGGTGTCATGTTTATACTGGTCTGATGGGAGGTGTTGTACCACCACTCTGCCAAACCAATCCATTCTCTCCATGAAGCTGGTTTTTCGCCACAAAAACACCTCAGGTATTGCTCCTAAATCTGATTAAATGGTTCAGTTTGTTCATCGGTTTGAGGATGGTACGCTGAACTAAATTGCATCTTAATCCCCATCTTAGAAAAAAGTTCATTCCAAAACAGACTGGTAAAAATGCGGTCTCTATCAGTAGTTATAGTTGTAAAGTCAAAGGATTTGCAAGTGAATATTTGATTGACAATTTTGTGAACAAGAAAACATTCCATGTTGGAACATGTTGCTGCAGAATATTCACGCCAAGGTTTTATGGAAATCAAAGCCGAAATACTGGAGTATTTTATAATGGAAGTCGTATATTTGGCTATGTATATCAGGCGTGTGAAGCATAATTGATTTATGAAAAATCCCTACTTGTAAGGAGATGATATATTCGAATATATGGGATAGATTGATATAAGGTAAATCTCTTTATTTATGGGATTTGGATATGCTTCAAGAAGCAGATTTGGAATAGGAATATTGTGGAGATACTTAAGGAGTATTCCAATCTGTTCATGGATATAAATGGGGACAAACACGACTGCATACTCACGGATTTTACAGAGCAAAAATCTGCATACATATTTTTGAGACTTTCGAGAATTGCAAAGAGTCATAATACCGTGTTCCAACACACCTGACCTGACACACAAAGTTCAGAATCAGAAGTCTTAATTCCTCAGGAGGAGGAGATCCAGCGTCGATGGAGTTCGAGGTTAGAGGGAGTTTGATCAAGGCGGATCGGTAGCTAGGGGAGCTAGCAGAATTCACACTATATAGTTATCAAAGATAAGTGTTTTGTAAACTGTACTCTGTACTGTATCTTTCTAATTAGTGGATTCATTCTGAACTGGGCCAGGCCCCACAGATATAGGTGGATTACACCGAACTGCGTAACCAAGTCATGTGTTCTTTACGTTTTACGTTATTATGCACTTGGTTAGACTAGTCATGTTGGAACACACTAGTAACTACTAGAAAAAGTGGTAAAACCAAAATTCAATTGGTATCAGAGCTTTGTCACTTATTATTCCCTTGGTTGTTTCAAGGAAAGTGAGATCCAGTTTTACCATGACGACAAGAGAAGGAGCTTCAGTCTCTCAACCACCCTGCTAGAAGGCAACAACTACAACTATTGGAAGGCACGCATGAGGGTCTTCATCAATTCACTGGATGAACTTGCATGGTTTTATGTTGAGAAGGAATGGAATCATCCTACAGAAGATGATGATGCAAGTTCTAAGGCGGTAGAAGGAGAGTCAAGCCAAAGGAAGCAGAAACCCAAAGACAAGGCTAGATGGACTCCAGATGACCTTAAAGAATCTCTGGCGAATTCGAAGGCACTTAATGCAATCTTTACTGCAGTCGATGAAAATCAGTTCAAGCTTATCTCTACATGTCACCAAGCAAAGAAAGCATGGGACATTTTACAGACTGTTCATGAAGGAACTAGTCGAGTTTGTGAATTCAAATTACAGATGCTGGCTAGAAAGTTTGAGGAACTCAAAATGGATGAAGATGACACCATTGCTACATTCAATGGAAAACTTAGGGACATCTCCAACATGGCTTATCAACTTGGAAAGGTGTACAAAGAAACAAAACTGGTGAAAAAGACCCTGAGATCACTTCCCAAAAGATTTGCAATGAAAGTAGCAGCAATAGAGGAAGCTAGAGACGTTGCCACCATGAGCCTAGATGAACTAATGGGTTCATTACAGACATATGAGATGACATTCCAACAAGCTACAAAAAGAGGCTCTAAGGAATTGGTGTTCAAAGTGTCTCCACCTAAGGATAATCACGAGTCTGACAGTGACGATAAGATTGAAAAACTTGCACTATCATTAAGAATTTCTCGAGAATGCTAAAGAAGGTGGTCAACAAGAAATCTCAGGAAAGATTTGAAGGAAATAGACAAAGACAACAAGACTAAGGTAATAATCGTGGAATGAGATTTGAACCAGGGAATCCGCAGTTCGGGAGAAATTAGAACAACGAACCAAAACAGGCTGGGAGAATTCAGTGCAAAGAATGTGAAGGATACGGTCATATTCAGGCTGAATGTGCTAACACTCGCAAGAAACAAGGAAAATCATATGCCACCTCTTGGAGTGAAGATGAAGATGATGAGAAGGACAAAGAGGAATTCACCAGTAACTACGTAGCTTTCGGAGCAAAGGTTCATGATCTATCAGAGGACCAGTGTTCCAACACACTGAACAAAGGTAAAGCTGTATGTTCCAACATAGATCTGGATAACTCACACAGCAATGAAGATGATGATTTTTCTATAAGTGATGAAGAAATCTACAACACCTATGAAAAAATGTATGCAATGTGGGTCCAAGTAGCGGATGCAAACAAAGAGCTGAACGAAAAAAAAGAAGTTAATGGAAAGTGAAAGAGAATTACGGTTCACAGTTGCAACACTTGAAAAGAGTAATGGAGAACTGAATGAAAAACTGATAGCAGCAGTCAAGAGGGCCGAGATGTCTGAAGCAACTATTGTTAAATTAAATTCTGGAAAGGCAAAACTTGATGATATTCTGGATATGGGAAGAAACTTTGGTGATCGACACGGGATTGGATACGGGAAAGAACCTAAGACTGAATCACATGAAAAACCAGTAACCCTCAAGGATAAGATCCGAGAAGTATAGCGAAAGCATGGGATGCCATATCAGAGAAAGCCACTCATATGTAAATACTGTACGTATCAAGGACATACTGAAAAGCAGTGCAGAAGATTGATCAGAGAATAAATGACAGGAAGACAACTTCTGCTGTGTTCCAACACAGGTAATATTCATACAGTAAAATCAATCAGAAAGGTATGGATGGTTAAGAAATCTAGTACGTGTCTGGTGGCACACACTTCTCTAACAGCTTATTCCAGTGATTCGTGGTACTTTGATAGCGGTTGTTCGCGCCACATGACGAGCACTTCAGAATATCTCACGAACATTACTCCATATGATGGCAGATATGTAACCTTTGGTGATGGAAAGAGAAGCAGAGTAATTGGCAAGGGAAAATTGAAAATTGAAGGGTTTCCAATATTCACAAGTTTATTATTTGTTGAAGATCTAAAGGAAAACTTGCTAAGTATAAGCCAGCTGTGTGACGACAATATGGTAGTAGAGTTCCAGAAGGACAAATGTATAGTGAAGCATGGAGAAAACAAGGTTCTTTTAGGAATAAGATCATCAGACAATTGCTATTTGCTAGAACAAGGAGTTAGGTGCATAATCTCAAAGCAAGATGAAGGAATTATTTGGCACAGAAAGCTCGGCCACATCAATTATAAAATATTGGTGAAAATCGCAAATGTGAAAGCTGTACGAGGAATGCCTACCTTAACCAGCAAGGATGGAGTTGTATGTGGACTATGTCAACAAGGTAAACAAATTCGATCTCCTCACTCTTCAGTTCAGTATATTACTATATCTAGAAATATGGAATTATTGCATATGGATTTAATGGGTCCGGTTAATACACCTAGTATAGGTGGAAAGAAATATATCTTTGTATGTGTTGATGACTTCTCTAGATTTACATGGGTAGCCTTATTGAAAGAAAAATCTGATACGATAGAAGTATTTAGAAGCCTTGTAGTGAAGTTACAAACTGAAAAGGGGAGTCCAGTAGGGAAGATAATTCGAATTCGAAGTGATCATGGTAGAGAATTTGAGAATGAACAATTCAGTTCCTTCTGCGATTAGCTTGGAATACAACATGAGTTCTCGGCTCCTATCACCCCTCAACAGAATGGTATTGTGGAACGAAAGAACAGAACTCTACAAGAGATGACTCGAGTTATGTTGGCAGAGAAAGATGTTCACAAGAAATGGTGGGTAGAAGCAATCAATACAGCATGTTATACAATCAATAGAGTGTATCTTCGACCATTCACTAGCAAGACATCCTATGAAATTTGGAAGGGCAGGAAACCAAATGTCACATATTTTCACGTGTTCGGGAGCACACGCTATATTCTCAGAGATAGAGAACAGTTGGCAAAATTTGATAATCAGAGTGATACAGGAATTTTTCTCGGATATTCTATCACCAGCCGTGCCTATAGAGTTTTTAATCATCGAACCAACACTCTCATGGAATCCATAAATGTTATTGTGGATGATTCAGAGAAGGAACAACATCCAGAAGGTGTAGAGGAAGAACATAGCAACACTCATGTTCCAACACAGTCTCAAAACTCAAACAAAGGAAATCCATCAGTTGACTCTGACCTTCACCAACGTGCTGGAACAAATGAGCAAAAGAATTCTAACTCTGCCAAAGCTGACCATGTTGGAACACAGTCCCCACTACGGATGCCCATGTTCCAACACATGATCAACCTAGTTCCACCATGAGAAGTACTAGATCAGTGCCTCGAGTTGATTACCGACGACTGGCTGGACTACACTGTTTTGTTTCTCTAACTGAACCCAAGAACTATAAAGAAGCCTTACTTGATGAGTATTGGATTGCTGCAATGGAAGATGAACTTGGTCAGTTTATAAGGAATAATGTTTGGTATCTTACTCCTCGCCCCAAAGGCATTAATGTCATTGGTACGAAATGGATCTTCAAAAATAAGTCAGATGCAGACGGCCTAGTCACTCGAAACAAAGCTAGACTTGTTGCTTAAGGATATACACAAGTGGAGCGTGTTGATTTTGATGAAACCTTTGCGCCAGTTGCCAGGTAAGAATCTATCCAAATTTTACTAGCTATTGCCTGCTCTTTTAACTTTACTTTGTTTTAAATGGAGTGGTGAATGAAGAAGTATATGTGGAACAACCTAAAGGCTTTGAAGATCCTCATTATCCACATCATGTATATCGTCTCAAGAAGGCTTTATACGGACTAAAGCAGGCACCCAGGGCATGGTATGAATGACTTACTACCTTCCTTCTTCAGAAAGGTTATCGTCGAGGGGGAGTAGATCGCACTTTATTCGTGCTTGACAAGGCTTCAATATTTCTGATTGCTCAAATTATGTTGATGACATAGTTTTTGGTTCTACTTCACCATCTATGGTGCAGGATTTTGTCACCATTATGCAATCTGAATTCGAAATGAGCATGGTTGGAGAGTTAACTTACTTTCTGGGATTGCAAGTCAAACAAGGACGGAATGGTCTATTCATAAATCAAAGTAAGTATGCCTTGAATTTGATTAAAAAATTCGGACTCAGTAGTGCTCGAGCAGTTCGAACTCCTATGGGAGTTTCTGATAAACTGGTAAAAGATGAAAAAGGAGTTTCGATCGATTAGAAGTTATATAGAGACATGATTGGAAGCTTATTGTATCTAACCGCAAGTAGACCATATATATGTTTCAGTGTTGGGATATGTGCGAGGTTTTAAGCTGATCCTAAGGAATCTCATCTTACTGCAGTTAAAAGAGTTATTCGATATGTAAGTGGGACTTCTGAGTATGGTGTTTGGTATTCTAAGAGTCAAGATTCTGAGCTATTTGGGTATAGTGATTCTGATTGGGCTGGTAATGCTGATGATCGAAAAAGTACCACAGGTGGATGTTTCTTTATTGGAACAAATTTGGTGTCCTGGTATAGCAAGAAACAGAACTCGATCTCTCTATCCACTGCAGAAGCAGAGTATCTTGCAGCAGGGAGTTGTTGTGCACAATTATTATGGATGGAACAAATGCAGAAAGATTATGGAATTCATCAAGGCCCCTTGAAGATTCTATGTGACAACACAAGTGCTATTGATATTTCGAAGAATCCAGTTCAACACTCGAGGACCAAACATATTGACATACGTCATCATTTTATTAGAGATCGGGTTGAAAGAAAGGAAGTGGAAGTAGTCTATGTTCCAACACACAAGCATTTTGCTGATATATTTACAAAGCCGTTGGATGCCACCTCGTTTGAGAGCCTTCAACAAAACTTAGGTGTTTGTCAAATCTGAGGTAATTTTTACCATAATTACTCTTTTTTGTAAATATTTCTCTTGGTAATTTTCGTTTTACAAAAATTGGAAAAGAACAAAAAATATGGAAGGAAGCAAAGGTTTACAAAAATAGGAGATGTTAGTTTGGTATGTTGGAAGTTAAGTAAGGAATGACAACTTGATGTGACAAGAAGAGAAAGGGCCATCATTACAAAGCTTGGGAAATAAAAAAGGGGGCTTCGCAGGAAAATAGGTGAATACATGAAGAGGTAAAGTGGGATTCAAACGCCCAAAAATCCCCTTGCATTCCTCTACTCTCGGCCGATATTTCTCTCTCTGAACCCCTGCCGGAAAAATGGCTTCCAGCCCAATCATCCCCACACGAGAAGAAGAGGTTCCGGAGGTTAATCAATCCTCAGAAGTCATGACAAAGGAACAGAGGATGGACAATGTGGAGTCAAATCTGACTGACAAAGGCGAACCCAGTACCGAAGAAGTTGATACTGAACTTGTGCCTAAGGAGAATGTCGAAACAGAGGTAACTAATGATGGTGTGAAGAATGTAGAGACTCTGGATTCGGGTAACAATGGCGACGTTCAGGAAGAACACCTCGGAGCCAAAAGGAAAGGTCGATATGGGAAGGTAACTGGTCCTGATCCTCGTCCTCTAAAAATTATGGGTATGGAGTTCAGAACTGTTGATGAAATATTTGAATGGTTAGAAGCAAATCGTTATTCTGTAGACCTAACCAAAATCAGAAGTATAAAGAAGGATATGAAATTCTTGCATGTTAAAATTGAAGAAATTTTCTCGGGTCATTTTACGGATCTTTGGGATATAGAAACCAAGAAAGTTAGTTATCTGAGGGGGATGTATGGTAGGCTAAGTGGAAAGGGAAAGGATAAATTCCATATTTTCTGTCGCATGTCTCGTCGAAGCTATGTATGGTTAAGGGAGATTAGTGAGGAAGAAGCTGTTGGAAGGGAGATTGTGAAGTATGGAGATAGATTACATGTGAGTTTTTATGATTCAACTGCTGCCAAAAGGATGGAAGAACTCAAGGAACCTGTGATCATCGAACTGTCAGACAGTGATGAGGAAGACAGTGTTCCAACACAGCAGTGTGGACATGCAAATTCTATGGATATGGATTCTGATGTTGATCTGGGAGGTCAAGACCAGAATGATATGTATGAATGTGATGTGGAATCTAATGAGGATATGACTGAACCAAAGGACATGGATCAAGATGAGATGTATGAAAAAGAATCTGAGAAGGAGAATGAAGCTGGAGGCTCAGAGAGTGTTCCAACACAGGATATTCCTGATCTGGCATATTCAAGTGATGAGGTACTGGATGAGTACTATCAGATGGCAAAAGGCAAGAGAAAGGCTGACAAAGTCAAGGATTCTGCTCAAGCAAAGAGGAGCAAGAGAAGACATGATAGCAAGGAAAAGAAGGTTTTACCACCACCCTCTGTTAGTAAGGCATTCTCTGCTGTTTATTTTGATGAAAAAGGTGCAGAGATGGGAGATTTTTTCTCAGAGAAGAAGTTCATAGAAGAAAGGCCTTTGGATTTAAAAGCCTATAAGGAGAGCGGCTTCACAAATTTTCTAAAGCTGACTGGCATAACTACTGCAGCAACTATCCAGTTACAGTACAACAGGCAGGTTGTACTTGAGGTATATTCTAACCTCATGACTGGTAATTTAGAAATAAGTTCCCCTTGGTATGGTAGGGTATATGTACGGGGGAAGATCATAGATGTTTCTGCTTCTAGAATCAACACTTTGCTGGGTCTGAAGACACCTGAAACAGGGGGAGTCTTTCCTGAAAATCTGGAATTGTCTGACAATGAAATATTAGGTGTTATATCTGGTGGTTATAAGGTTGAATGGCCAGCAACTGGGTATTCACAAGCATCCTGCTTGTCTTCAAGATTCTTTGGTTTATATCAGGTGGCTGTCTATTGTTGGTTGCCCTCAACTAATACCACAGCCTTGACAAGGGAAATGGCTAAACTGCTGTACTGTGTTGGAGCACAGAAGGAGATTAACCTTGGACTACTCATCCAGCAGCATTTAGTTAGACAAGCTACTGCTCCAAAAGTCAATGATGCCATCATTTACCCTGTTTTGATCTCTGCACTAGCCAAGAGTGCAAAAGTAAAAGGGAAGGCATCTGATGTTGTGATCGATACAGAATTTTTGAGGCCCAACAAGAAGACTTTCAGGCTAAGGCATGTGCAGGATCTTCCGTGGAAACCATCTGGATCAACTTCTTCATCAGCAGCAGAAAAGGAGGCTAGGCTGATGTTTCTGAATGCACGACTTGATGCTATAGGTATTCAAATGGCTGCTTTGGAGGCGGAGAAAACTAGTCTGGAGGCCGAGAAGTCTCGTTTGGAAGATTGAGTCGTATGACTAATGCAGGGGGAGCATTGCTGATTGCTGGTTGTTTTTTCAGTTTGATGTAGGCTTTGGCCTTCTGTGTTGTCCCAAGGGGAGTGATTTTGGATGTTGGTTTTGAATTTGAATGTTTTATTCAATATGGATGTAATTTTGATTTCTGGATTTCGGCTTTCATGCTTACAAGAATTCTGGTATTATGTGGATTATTATTCTGCTGTTTTGATGCATGCTTATGATATTCATGCTGTGCTGGAAGTTTTAGTGGGAATTATATGTCCAAAATATTATGGGTCCATAAAAATGCCAAATGTGGAGATTGTAAAGTCAAAGGATTTGCAAGTGAATATTTGATTGGCAATTTTGTGAACAAGAAAACATTCCATGTTGGAACATACTGCTGCAGAATATTCACGCCAAGGTTTTATGGAAATCAAAACCGAAATATTGGAGTATTTTATAATGAAAGTCGTATATTTGGCTATGTATATCAGGCGTGTGAAGCATAATTAATCTATGGAAAATCCCTAATTATAAGGAGATGATATATTCGAATATATGAGATAGATTGATATAAGGTAAATCCCTTTATTTATGGGATTTGGATATTCTTCAAGAAGCAGATCTGGAATAGGAATATTGTGGAGATAATCAAGGAGTATTCCATCTGTTCATAGATATAAATGGGGACAAACATGGCTGCATACTCACGGATTTTACAGAGCAAAAATCTGCATACAGATTTTTGAGACTTTCGAGAATTGCAAAGAGTCATACTACTGTGTTCCAACACACCTGACCTGACACACAAAGTTTAGAATCAGAAACCTTAATTCCTCGGGAGGAGGAGATCCAGCGTCGACGGAGTTCGAGGTCAGAGGGAGTCTGATCAAGGCGGATCGGTAGCTAGGGGAGCTAGCAGAATTCACACTATATAGTTAGCAAAGATAAGTATTTTGTAAACTGTACTCTGTACTGTATCTTTCTAATTAGTAGATTCATTCTGAACTGGGCCAGACCCCGCAGATGTAGGTGGATTACGCCGAACTGCGTAACCAAGTCATGTGTTCTTTACGTTTACGTTATTATGCACTTGGTTAGACTAGTCATGTTGGAACACACTAGTAACTACTAGAAAAAGTGGTAAAACTAAAATTCAATAGTCTCAGGCGAACCATGTAACCTACAAATTTCATTAAAGAACAAAACCGCTACTGTTTGGCCGTGAAAGGATAGGATAAAGCTATAAAGTGGTTGTATTTAGTGAGCCTGTCCACCACCACCATTATAGTATCATACCCTTCCGACATTGGTAATTTCTTGATAAAATTCATAGTCAAGTGTCGCCAAGCCTGGTTTGGTACTAGTAGAGGTTGAAGCAATCCCGGATTTCTGCAATGTTTAGTCTTGTTTTTCTGACAAACTAAACAAATTCTATGATCTCTTGCTTCATCTCAGGCCAAAAGAAAATGAGTCCATCTCTTGTGAGACCGTCTCACGGTGAGACCAAGGACTAGAGGCAAAATAGGAAAAGAGCAAACTAAATTCAGGGGCAAAAAATTAATAGAACTGGACTAAATTGCAAATTATCACAAAATTACACATTAAATTCTTGAACTTTTAAAACATCAATATAAAACCCCATCTTAAAATCTTTGCAATTTAATCCCCAGTCTCATCGTGAGACGGTCTTACCCAAGACTTTGTCAAACAAAATGGACATCACTCTTTTTAGCGTAGCCATTTTCCCAGAATGTCCCCCAACGTCTGATGAGTGCAAGGTAGTAAGGATTTCCTGCTTATTGTTGCCAGAATTTTTCACAAAAATTCTTTTACCTTTTCTAAGTATGCCATTTGCATAACTATATTCTGAGACTTCTTCTTTTGCCAAAATGAGCTTAGCTATAATTTCTTGCACACTTTCATCATTCTCGTAGCTTTGCTCCAACTGTAAAATCTAAGAAGGAAGTAAGGTGGATGTTATCACCGGAGATTTAATAATTTCTTCATCTCGAACATCACTGATCTCAGCATTCTGTGCTCAAAACTATGCAAAAAAATTCTGCATTTTCTGGTTCTGATGATTTGCTTCCCTGATTACCAAGTTCTTGTCCTTCATTAAACTGAAGAATTCCCTTAGCCTTGTCTTTAGACATTTGATGTTGATCCTCACACAATATATACTGATTCAAACCTTCTTCAAATTCCCATTGCTCAGTAATTAGCTCAGGATATTCCAACTCACCCTTAGCTTCCTCCTGCTGCTCTACTACTTCTTCAACATCCGCCACCCCAACTTCTGCTGATTCGCTAGCAACTAATGCTCTAATTTCCTCTACTGCAGGTTTCCTGGACAATGCATCAGCAGCTAAATTGCTTTTACCTTGTTTATACTGAATTTCAATACTGTGGCCAAGGAGTTTTGTCATTCACTTAAGTTGAAGAGCGTTGTGTAATTTCTGTTCCAGCAAGTATTTCAAACTTGGATGATCTGTACGAATTATGAAATGGTTTCCGACCAAATAATGCTTCCACCTTTCCACCGCCATGACTAAAGCTAATAATTCCTTCTCATAGGTTGAAAGTCCTTTGTTCTTGTTACAGGACGCTTTACTCAGATATGCTATAGGTCCCATTCCTGTATCACATGTGTCTGTTTCAATCACAAAAGGTTTGTCGAATTCAGGAAGTTTGAGAACCGGAGCTGTAGTTATAACCTCCTTAAGCTTATGAAAATCTTGTGTTGCTTCATTAGACCATGAAAAAACCATCCCTTTTAAGTAGGTTATGTAACATTTTACAGATAATCCCATAGTTGGTGCTGAATTTTCGGCAATAACCTGTTAACCCCAAAAATTCCCTGTTTTTTAACCGTTGTGGTTATAGGCCACTGTAGTACACATTCAATTTTTTGTTTGTCCATTCCAACTCCTTGCGATGATATAACATAACCAAGATACTCTACGGTAGATTCCGCAAATACACATTAAGAGGCCGTCGCAAACAACTTATT
Source organism: Rubia yunnanensis (assembly GCA_037428765.1). NCBI lineage: Eukaryota > Viridiplantae > Streptophyta > Magnoliopsida > Gentianales > Rubiaceae > Rubia > Rubia yunnanensis. The sequence continues at coordinate 62,336,342 of CM075066.1, forward strand.
TTCCCTCATTATTGAAAGTACCATTTCCAGATGTCTTGTGTGCACAGCTTCTGATTTACTGTACATCAAGATATCGTCGAAGAAGACTGACAAAAACTTCCTCAAATAAGCATGAAAAACTCGATTCATTAATGGTAGGAATGTTGCAGGAGATTTTGTTAGTCCAAACAGCATAACTAAAAATTCAAAGTGCCACTATGTGTTTGGAAAGCCGTTTTATGAGTATTATCTTTACAGACCCTGATCTGGTGGTATCTCGATCTCAAATCAAGCTTAGTGAAAAATTTAGCTCCATGTAATTCATCAAGCAGTTCATCTATGATAGGAATCAGGAATCTATCCTTAACAGTTAGATCATTAAGCTTTCGGTAATCTATACAAAGTCTCCAATAGCCGTCCTTCTTCTTGACTACAAGAACCGGGGAAGAAAAAGAGCTGGTACTATTCTATATGATCTTGCTCTTCGCCATTTCATCCACCAGTCTTTAAATCTCTGTTTTGTGTGCATGCGGGTACCTGTAGGGTTTCATTCTAAAAGGTTGTGCATCAGGTGGTAGATTGATTTTGTGATCAACAAGTCTGGTAGGAGGTAATGCAGTAGGAATGGAAAAAACATAAAAAAAAATTCAGAAATGACCTTTTTAAGATCTGGATTCTGTAGCTTGTTTAACACCCCTTGTAACTCTATCTTGCCACACTTTGCATCTAACTGATATTTTTCCATGTTAACCTCCTGGTTAATCTGATAACAAGCCTTCTGCTTCCTTTTCCCAGACTCAAGCTGGTCTTTGTTATCATATCTTTGCCCAAAAACTTGATTGTCACTATTGTTTCCAGCGTTTCCTTCCCAACATTCCTCAAAATAAACGTTCTGATCATAATATTCCTCATCCTGTACACCTGACCATAAAATTTCTCAAATGGTGCTCTCCTTTTGGCCAGCTTCCTTTCCCAGAATTCCTCATTGTTGGTATGCCTTGAATACTGTAATAGCCGCTTCTGCAACCCTGGCCTGGGGGTCTGGGGGGCGGCAGACACCCCCGGCTGAACGTGGGTCTCGCTGCCCGGTCAGCGAGTCGGGGGGTCCAGGGGGGCGAAGCGCACCCTGGCCTGGGGGTCCGGGGGGGGGGGGGGCAGAGACGCCCCCGGTCCGACGGTATAGCTTGTCTCTTTATTGGACTGCTGTTGATTTGGGCCAAATTGCGTTTTGACCCAGTTTATTAGGGTTTAGTGGAGACAGCATATAAGGTGTCTCTCTCCTCTCTGTAAGCATTATTCTGTTCTGCACTTAGATAGGTAGAAATCTGGCCAATTTCTTGGCGTCTGTAACTTGATACCTATTATAGTGAATCCGTCTCCCGTGGATGTAGCTAAAATTGGTGAACCACGTAAATATTGTATCTTGTTATTTTCGTTCATATTTTCTGTTCTTTCTCCATTTCAACACAACAAACTGGTATCAGAGCGGTTTCTTTTTCCGGTGAGATCCGTAGTGGGTGTATCAGATTCTGGGCTCATCAGATCGGGGCTGATCGGGGAGAAAGATGTCTGGGTTGAACGTGAAGATCGACAAGTTTACTGGGAGAAACAGTTTCAGTTTATGGCAGATCAAGATGCGAGCTTTGCTGAATCAGCAAGGTTTGTGGGCTCCGCTGACGAAGGATTTCACGAGCAATTCTGGCGATGTGGCGGGTCTGGAAGAAAAGGCACACTCGACGATTATGCTGTGTCTCGCGGACGAAATCATCACTGAGGTCTCAGATCAGGAGACTGCTGCAAAACTGTGGCTAAGTTGGAGAGTTTGTATATGACGAAATCTCTAACCAACAAGCTGCTTCTGAAACAACGCCTCTTCGGTCTCCGAATGCAGGAAGGTACGCAACTCAGAGATCATCTAGAGCAATTGAATACTTTGTTATTAGAATTGCGAAATATAGATGTGAAAATTGAAGATGAAGATGCTGCTTTGATTTTGCTAGTGTCTTTACCACTTTCGTATGAGAATTTTGTTCAGTCATTTATTGTTGGTAAAGATTCCGTGTCTCTGGAGGAAGTTAGATCCTCTCTCCATGGTAGAGAGTTGCGACATAAGGCAAACAGTACAAGTACAGAAAGTCAGGCCTCTGGCTTGTTTGCTAGTGGCGGAAACACAAAGGGCAAGGGAACCGGCAGTAAGAAGAATGGCAAGAAGTCATCTTCAAAGGGTCCCAAGGCCAATGATGTTTGTAACTACTGTAAGGAGAATGGGCATTGGAAAAATGAGTGTCCGAAGAAGGCTAGTCAATCTGGGAGTACATCTGGTACTGCTACTGTGGTTGAAGGGGATTTCAGTTCTGAAGATGATTTTGCTCTAGCTGCTACTGGGAAAAATAATCATTCTAATGCGTGGTTTCTTGATTCTGGGGCATCTTACCATATATGCCCAAGGAGAGATTATTTCTCAACTTATGAGCAAGCTGAGGGCATCATTACTACGGCAAATGGTGTTGCGTGCAAGGTAGTTGGGATTGGTTCAATCAAGATCAGGACGCATGATGGTAGTTTCTGTACTTTGAACGATGTCAGGCATGTTCCATCGATGACAAAGAATCTGATTTCTCTTCCTACGTTGGATAGAAAGGGTTTCGTCTACTCAGGGAGTGATGGAGTTCTGTGTGTCTGCAAAGGTTCTAGGGTGGTTCTGAAAGGTGTTCTGCATGGTACTTTATATTTTCTACAAGGTTCCACGGTTATGGATTCTGTCAATGTTGCATCTTCAGAGGTTCACCAGGATAATATGACTAAGTTATGGCATATGAGGCTTGGTCACATGGGTGAAAGAGGGATGCAGATTCTGTCGAAGAATGATCTTCTTGGTGGCCACAAGGTCAAGAGCTTGGACTTCTGTGAGCATTGTGTTTTTGGGAAGCATCACCGCAGCAAGTTTCCTAAGGCGATTCATAGAACAAAGGGCACATTGGATTACATCCATTCTGATTGTTGGGGACCTTCCCGAGTTGAGTCACTGGGAGGTCACGGGTACTTTGTTTCTCTGATTGATGATTACTCAATGATGACTTGGGTTATCATGATGAAACACAAGAGTGAAGCTTTCTCGAAGTTCAAGGAGTGGAAAGCTTAGGTGGAGAATCAGACCGGGAAGAAGATCAAGAGGCTTCAAACTAATAATGGGCTGGAATTCTGCTCATCTGAGTTTGATCAGTTTTGTAGGGATGAAGGGATTGCCCGTCATCATACAGTCAGGAATACGCCACAGCAGAATGACGTAGCTGAGCGGATGAATCAGACATTGCTGGCGAGAGCGAGGTGCATGCTCTCTAATGCTGGTTTGGAAAGGAGATTCTGGGCAGAGGCGGTGAGTACAGCTTGTTACTTGATCAACCGTGGGCCTCACACGGGTATAGAGTGCAAAACACCTATGGAGTTGTGGTCAGGTAAAGTTGTTGATTACTCCAAGTTAAAAGTTTTTGGTTGTACATGTTATTATCATGTTAGTGATGGTAAGTTAGAGCCCCGAGCCAAGAAGGGTGTCTTTGTGGGTTATGGAGATGGAGTTAAAGGCTCCAGGATATGGTCTCCATCTGAGAAGAGGGTTATTCTGAGCAGGGACGTTGTCTTTGATGAAAATTCTTTGCTTAGATCTATGGTGAAGCCCACAGTTGTGCCAGAAACTAGTGGAGTTGATAAACAGGTGGAGCTTGAAGTCACTCAAAGTGAAAATAGATTGGAACAATTTGAAGTGGATCAAGAGCCACAAACAGAATCTGAGATACCGGAATCTCCACCACAAGATCCTCAACCATCAGGAACTATAGTCCGCAGTTTAGCTCAGGACCAACCCAGTAGGGTTGGAGTTGGGGCGCCCAAGAGATATAGGTTTGATGATATGGTGGGTTATGCACTGTCAGTTGCCGAGGAAGTGGATACTCAAGAGCCATCAACCTTCAGAGAGGCTACTTCATGTACTGATGCTGATAAATGGCTTGCTGCAATGGGAGACGAGATGGAGTCTCTTCAGAAGAATCAGACATGGGAATTGGTCCAACAACCTCAAGGGAGAAAGGTAATCAGTTGCAAATGGGTTTTCAAGAAGAAGGAAGGAATATCACCTGCAGAGAGAGTCAAGTACAAGGCAAGAGTTGTTGCAAGAGGTTTCAGTCAAAGGGAGGGGGTAGACTACAATGAGATCTTCTCACCAGTGGTCAGACACACTTCCATCAGAGTGTTGCTAGCCTTGGTGACACATCAGGATTTGGAGCTCGAGCAACTTGATGTGAAGACCGCTTTTCTACATGGAGAGTTAGAGGAAGAGTTGTACATGACTCAGCCAGATGATTTCTAGGTTCCTGGCAAGGAAAAGTATGTTTGCAATTTGAAGAAGTCTTTGTATGGACTTAAGCAGTCTCCGAGGCAGTGGTACAAGAAGTTTGACAGTTACATGGGATACATGAGGTGTGCTTATGACTGTTGTGTCTACTACAGCAGGTTGAGAGATGGGTCATTCATCTATCTGGTGCTTTATGTAGATGACATGCTGATAGCCGCAAAGAGTAAGCATGAGGTTCAGAAGTTGAAAGGACTTCTTAGTGTTGAGTTTGAGATGAAGGATCTGGGTGCAGCTCGGAAGATACTAGGAATGGAGATTCTTAGGGATCGAAGTCAGCGGAAGCTTTTCTTGTCACAGAAAGGCTACATTCAGAAAGTGTTGGCTAGGTTTGGCATGTCTACAACGAAACCTATAGACACTCCTAGTGCTGCAAATATCCATCTCACCACCATGTTTGCTCCTCAGTCAGACGAGGAGAAGGAGTATATGTCTCGGGTTCCTTATGCCAGCGCGGTGGGAAGTTTGATGTATGCTATGGTTTGCACGAGGCCAGATTTAGCACAGGCAGTCAGTGTTGTGAGCAGGTTCATGGGGCAACTGGGAAAGGACCATTGGCAAGCTGTGAAGAGGATCTTCAGGTATCTTAGAGGTACGTCTGATGTGAGTCTCATTTATGGAGGTGATACCGAGTGCTTAGTTATAGGCTACTCTGATTCTGATTATGCTGGTGACACGAGGAGATCGATGACTGGTTATGTATTCACTTTGGGAGGTTCTGTGGTTAGCTGGAAGGCGACTTTGCAACCTACAGTGACGTTGTCTACTACGGAAGCAGAGTACATGGCTCTGACAGAGGCTGCAAAGGAGGGAATATGGCTGAAAGGGCTGGTTAGTGATCTTGGTCTACATCATGATCAGGCTACTGTGTACTATGAAAGCTTGAGTGCAATCTGCCTAGCCAAGGATTAGGTCCATCATGAGAGGACCAAGCATATTGATGTCAGATATCATTTCCTGAGGAGTGAGGAGAATCAGGGTGAAGAAAGTGGAACTGCTGATAACCCCGCTGATATGTTCACCAAACCTGTTCCACATAGCAAGTTGCAACATTGTTTGGACTTGCTGAACATCAGAGCTGATTAGGTGCTCTATGGGCAGTCCCGAGAGTGGAGAGCGAAGTCTACTCATCTGACACTGTAATGGTGCATCTGGAGTTTTCTACTTTGAGGTTTTAAGTCAAGGTGGAGATTTGTTGGTGTGCCTTGAATGTTGTAATAGCCGCTTCTGCGACCCTGGCCTGGGGGTCCGAGGGGCGGCAGACACCCCCGGCTAAACGGGGGTCTCGCTGCCCTGTCAGCGAGTCGGGGGGTCCAGGGGGGCGGAGACGCCCCCGGTCCGACGGTATAGCTTGTCTCTTTATTGGACTGCTGTTGATTTGTGCCGAATTGCGTTTTGACCCAGTTTGTTAGGGTTTAGTGGAGACAACATATAAGGTGTCTCTCTTCTCTCTGTAAACATTATTCTGTTCTGCATAGATAGATAGAAATCTGGCCAATTTCTTGGCGTCTGTAACTTGCTACCTATTATAGTGAATCCGTCTCCCGTGGATGTAGCCAAAATTGGTGAACCACGTAAATCTTGTGTCTTGTTATTTTCGTTCATATTTTATGTTCTTTCTCCATTTCAACACAACACTCATAATGCATTATCTAATCATAGTGCTCTTCATCATATACATCCTGATCATGTATTTTCTCAAATTGTGCTTTCCTTTTTCTAAGCTCAATTATTTCCTTAGCTCCATTCCTCTGACAAATCTGATGCTTCCTTCATCATAGTTCCCTTTGACAACCAGTGATATCCTTGCCTAAAGAAAGAGACATTATGCTGCAAAAAATCAAAGGTAATAGGACTTGCTTCATCCAATCCACCCTGAGTATAACATCCAAATCACCTAAATCCATAACCTTCAAATCAAACTCAAACTGATGCCTTTGTACCCATGAAACTTTGGGACAAACTGTATGGCATCCAATCTTGCTTCCATCGGCTATGGTCACTAAAAATGGTTCAGCTAGCTCGTGTATGATCTTAAGCTTTTGTACAACAAAGGGATCAATGAAACTATGAGTACTTCCCGTATCCAATAACATTTTTATATGATATCCCTTCAAACACCCAAACAAAGTAATGACATTTAACCTGGTGTTAGAACCAATAGCATTCACTGTAATTTCTTTCTGACTTCCCTAATTCAAAGAATCTTCATCCACATTTTCAACCAGAATAATGTCATTATCCCCCTCCATTTCTAGAGCTGATATGTGATTCACCCTTCTATACTTACAAACATGTCCCGGAGCTTATTTCTCTCCGCATTTGTTGCACAAATGATTATCCCTCCGATATTGTGCTTCTTGCTGTGATAATTTCTTATAAACTTCAAAATGTTTCTTATGAATCACATTCTGCCCCTCCGAATGATAATTTCTTATAAACTTCAAATGATTATCCCTCCGATATTGTGCTTCTTGCTGTGATAATTTCTTATAAACTTCAAAAGGTTTCTTATTAATCACATTCTGCCCCTTCCACCAATTGTTTACAGAATTTTTCTCAAGCATATTCTAACATCCCGATGGCTGAGTGTGGCCAGAGATGACATTGCCCCCTTACTCTTCTTAAACATAACTTCCAAATTCATTTCTTGTAAGATATCTACTTGTACAGCTTCTTGCAAAGTGCTACGTTTCATCAATTTTACCATTGGCCTAAGCTCTTCCTTAAGTCCACCGATGAAACTTGAAATGAAATAATGTTCGCTCAGTCTATGATCTCGAGTTAATACCAGTGATTTCAATTCTTCGAATGCCTCTTGATAAGATCTAACAATTCCTTGTTGATAGAGCTTATTAAACTCCTCAACTTCATCTCTGCCACTCATATCCCCAAATCTCACTAACACAGCCTCTTGGAAATCATTCCAAGACATATAACCCCTTACTGCTTTTTCAGACTGAAACCAAATTTCAGCTCTACCATCCAAATATATTTCAACAGCTTCTACCCTATGTGGATCATATATCTCAAAGAAATTTAAAATTTTCGTGCACTTCCTCAACCATTCTTTAGGATTTTCCCCCGAAAACACAGTTAATTCAACTCTAGGCTGGTTATTTCTAGAACTCCTACCTATTTTTTCTCTCCAATCAGCACCATTCATCAAGTTTCTACTATCATGCTTATTATCAAAGAATAACGGAGGACTTTCACTATCAAGTCTGACCTGGTTTGCGAATCTCATTTTTGTGAAATTCTTAGACAGTTGTTGCGACATTATATCTTCCCCAGCTGTTTCCCAATGTTTAGCTTTAGCTTCCTGAGTAGAGCTCCCTGCTTGCTCCGTCGTGCCTTGCGTTTGAGCTTTTCCTCCAAGATTCTGGAATGAATTCAACATACAATCCATTTGTTTCTTCAGTTATTCCTTGATCGGTTGTAATGCCGCCTCCATCGACTCAGCAATTTTGTCCTCCATGTGCGTTTGAAACCACACACTTCCTCTGCAATTCCCATCACCCTTGAATCAATATCCTTCAATTGAAATTCCACCGTTTTATGACTTATTCCTTCCGCCATAGCTTCCAAGGATTGAAGAGCTGTGATACCACTTATTATGAATCAGCAAGTTGAACTAAAATCCCCAAAATATACTGCAAAAATACATAAATAAAGTTTGAGATGAGAAAGAGTTTTTGATACTGCAACAGAGTATCCAAATCGAGATCTACTTCTGAGATGTGTTTCTAGCGTGAATTCCTTCTATTTAATCAGCTCCAACTCTAACTGAATATCACCAACCTTCCCTAACAAACTAACTATAACTGGGACCTTCTCTTAGCTCCCTTTGCTGCTGCTGGTTTTTTTATTTACTCCAAATCAAAAATACTAATATGCCCTTGAATGTGTAACAGGCCCCCCAGTCTATGGACTCGGAATGTTCCACATCTGTATTTCCGACATTCTTTCCCTTCTTTATTTCTCAATTGTTTTCACTATTATTTTTTATTTAAAAAGAAATCCTTTTTTGACCGGTCACTTTTTAGGAATTCTTGAGATGGTCTTCGGTGAGGTAGATCAAACTTTGTGTATGAGCATTTATGTAATTCTAACTCCATTCTAGATTTAGGGACATAGTTGTAGTAATTTTATGGGTATCTATTTCTAATATTTTTCCATGAATTTTTTTTCTTCAATTTTTTCCATCATTTTCCCGCTAGCTGACAATTGACATGCAAAATTTTTTTAAAAACTTTTTAAAAATATTTTTAAAATGAAAAAAATCAATATGAGTGAAAATTATAAACATCAAATAAAACTAGGAAAACATCAATGAAAAATTATAAAACGTCAACTAAAATATTTCAGCAAAAATAATGTAAAAATTCAATAAAAATCAACATAAAATTGAAAAATCACCGACTACAACTAGCAAAACATAAAAAAACCATTAATATCATAAACTGAACATCATAAAAACACCAACAAAACTTAAATTATCAATTTTTTTATATAAAAAAACAACAAACATCAACCTATATCTCTCAAAAGCTAAAAACATCATTTCCTATCACCTAAACTTCACTCGGAAAATTAAAAACATCAACATACGAAAAAAACACTAAAAAACATCAACTTATATCACTCAAAAAAACTACAAACATCAACTCTTATTATCTACAACTCACATAGAAAATGTAAAACATTTACATTAGAGAAAAAAAGCTAAAAATATCAACCCATATAACCCCAAAAAACTACAAAACATAGACTCCTTGCCGCCTTTAGGCGTAGACCTTTATTCAATTCTTACTCTATTCTAGCTTCAGGGATTTATTTCTAATAATTTTACAGGGACCTATCTTTAATATTTTCACAAGGACTTTTTTGTCCAATTTTTCCCATCATTTTTCTGCCAGCTGCAATCTGCAAAAAAAAAATCAATTTTTTAAAATATATTTTTAAAATGCAAAAAATCAGTGTGATCATCGAAGTGAAATTATAAACATCGGCTACAACTAGCAAAACATCAATGGAAAATCATAAAACACCAACTAAATAATTGCAGCAAAATATATAAATAAATTCAAATTAAAATCAACAAAAAATCATCGACTATAACTAACAAAATATCAACCGAAAATCATAAACTGAAAATCATAAAAATGTCAACAAAACTTAAATCATCAATTGTTTTTTAAAAAAACAACAAATATCAACCTATATCACCCAAAAGCTAAAAACATCAATTCCTGTCACCTAAAATTCACATGGAAAATGAAAAACATCACATAAGGAAAAAATACAACAAAACAGCAACCATGTCACAAAAAATGCAACAAACATCAACTCATATCACCTAAAAACTCACTTAGAAAATGAAAAACATCAACATGAGAGAAAAAGTTAAAAATATCAACCCGTATAACCGAAAAAACTACAAAACATCGACTCCTATCAAATAAAACTCACCCGAAAATAAAAACATCAACATGAGAGGAAAAACTAAAATCAGCAATAAAAAAACTACGGTACCTAAAGAGTAAAATTATTCACTCTGAAATTCATAAAAATCAACAATTTTTTAATTTTAAAAAACTGCAAATATAAACCTATATCACCCACAAGCTACAAACATCAACTCCTTACAGCTAAACCTCATTCAAAAATTGAAAAACATCAACATAAGAAAAAAGACACTACAAACATCAACTTCTGTGACCTAAACCTCTCTCGAAAAGTGAAAACATCAATATGAGATTAAAAAAAAAACAAATATCAATCCATGCCACCCAATAAAATACAAAACATCAACTCATATCATATAAACTTCACCCGAAAAATGAAAAATATCAACATTTGAGAAAAAAAGCTACAAACCTCAACCAAAAAGTTACAGTACCTCAACAACATAAATTCTTGAAAAAAAAGTCCTAGTTGGATTCGAACCCAAACAACTAACCTAAAAGGCCACATACTAACCACTACGCCAAAGAAACATTGCTGAACATTCTTTTAGTCAAATAATAATGAAGCTCAGCATATACCTGAAGAACATAAATTCTTAAAAAAATTAAGGCCTAGCGGGATTCGAACCCAGGTCTATAACCTCAACCCCTAGAATACTAACCACTAAACCAAAGAACATTTACTGATCATATACTCAGTCAAACAAATATTAACCGCATCAAGTATTTGAAAAAAAACACTAAATTAAACCTCACCTCTCAGACGTCGAAGCTCACCTTCACCGCTGCTGTTGCAGTCTGCCGCCACGTCTTTTACCTCACCCATTGTTGCATCTGCCTTCGACTAATTTTGTCACCTTCGGCTGCGCGTGAGACCTTCAGATGCGTGATCTCACGCACATTCTCTATGCATAGCGGTAGTCTTCCTTACTTGTCTTTTTCCTTCGTGAGATGCATCGCCATCATTATCAAAGATCAAAGTGCCACAGTCGCCATCGATTGAAGCACCATTGTCGTCGTCATTTGAAGTCTTCACTTCGGGTTGCAGTGCTGTCGTCACCTCCGGTCGTAGCGCCTTCATCGTTGTTGTTGTAGCACCTTCATTGTTGTTGTCGTAGCGCTGTCATCGCTGTCGCAGATCAAGCATCAAAAAATGAAGAGTTGGAGATTGAGCAATGCCAAAAAAGGAGATCTGGCCGGTGGAGGTGGTCGAAATCCTGTGAAAATGGCAGAATCTGACGGAAATCCAGTTGTAGCGGTTACTGTCCGTTGGAGACGTTTTCCGATGATAGGAGGAGGAAAGAAAAATGAAAATTATGATATTTTTATGATGTATAGTATTTTGTTAATATCAAAGTATGTCCTACATTTATTAGCATATTTTTAGAGAAAACCCCATTCCAAATGAAATTTACAATAATTACACAATAAACTTGGCCTAAAGTTTAGACAGCCTAAAACAAGACTTTGTGAGGATTCTTTGATGGTTGGTATTAAATTTTGACAAAGCCTTGTTTTAAGCAGGTTAATATTTTGACAGGGTGTTTTATGCAATTACTGGTAGTTTCAATTAAGGCGGGGTTCTTTTTAAAATAGGTTGAAAAAGTTGAGTATTTTTCGTGCAATTTACAAAACTTTTGGTTTTGTGTATATATTAAATTCTAATTTGAAATTTCATTTTCTTCTCCACGTTCTTTTTCTTTCTCAAACTGCCGGAAGCTGCTCGTAACTTTCTCCTTCCGCCGGAAACCACCAAATTACACCGGAAACACATAATTTGGTGTTTGATGAGGTTTTACCTTTATTATTTGATATTTATGTGTAGCTGTTGAATTTTATGATTCAGTATGATTGTCTGCTGAGGTTTATACCAAGCTTATTGAGGTTTGTCATATGAGGTTCATTGTAATGATTTGAGGATTGATTTATGTGAATTTTGTGTTGAGGTTAATGTGTAATATGTTGTGGTGTAATTTTTGGTAACTTTTTGATGAGTTTTATCCTTTATTGTTTGACATTTATGTGTAGCTGCTGAGGTTTATGCCAAGCTTATTGAAGTTTGTCATCTGAGGTTTATTCTAATGATCAAAGGATTGATGTATGCGAATTTAGTGTTGAGGTCCACGTGTTATATGTTGAGGTGTGATTTTTAGTAAATTTTCTATGAGGTTTATCCTTTACTATTTGAAATTTATATGTAGCTACTGATGTTTATGCCAGGCTTATTGAGTTTTTCCATCTGAATTTTGTTTTGTTCTATTTTTTACAACACCTTCTAAAGCATCTATTCCTGTACGTCAGCGTTCTAAACACACGTACTTAGATTCACACAATGCAAAGTCGAATAGGTAAATTGAATTTACCTCTTACTAGTTTGTCAAATCCTGTAGAAGTTAATGACTATGTTCTGGTTGTGCGCCGACAATTGAAGAGAAAGGCATCTGGTAGAAGAAGAAGTTCTAAAGAAATCATGTGTTCAAAGTAAATAATTATGAAGTCTTGAAATATGCAGAGAATTTCTCAAGATGAAGGTGCTGATTTGAAAGATTTGGTGAATGCCGCATCAACTTTGGATGCTGGTTGTAAGTTTTTTTATCGTGCATTTGTTGGTTTTTGTTTTGTTGACGTTATCTTTCATATTTTTGTTGGTGCCGAGGTTGGTAAGGTTCATAATAAGGTTTCTGATCCCGAGAATGAATTTTTCCTTACTGCTGATAAGACGAATGGTGATGGGGATGGTTAGTATTTCATATTTCATGTTACATATTTCAAGTTTCAGTTTTTCTAATGTTGATGTTACCTTTTCTATTTGTTGATTTTTTTTTGGATATTGGCATAGGTTCATTTGTTTCTGAGAGTGTTGTGAGTCGTAATGAGGGTAAAATGGATGGTTGTGATGTTAGTGCTGCTGGTAATGAGGTTCAAGATGCTGTTTCTGATGTTAATGTGGTAGTGGCTGATGAGATTATTTGTTTATGAAAATGTTGTAGAGGGCCATAAGTCTTTTATGTTTTAGTTTTTTTTGCCTTTATTTGTTAATGCTTCCTTTTCATTTTGGTTTATTTTGTTTTTGTTTTCTTAGAGGCTCGACTGTGGATGGCTTTCAAAATGTTGATGCTCCAGTTTTTTAGGTTTCAGTACATGATTATGTTGAGGTACCACCTACTTCTGTTGAGGTACACCAGCTTCCATTAAGGTACCAACTATTTCTGTTGAGGTACCACCAGCTTCTGTTGAGGTACCTGCTGCTTCTGCTGAAGTTCTACTTACTTCTGTAGAGGTACTAGCTGGTTCTGCCGAAGGTTCTTCTTTAACTGCTGATGGTAAGTGTACTATATTTTGTTGTTTTAAATGTTGTTATTTGCTTCACTTTTTTTATTTTCAAATTTTAGTCCTTTTTTGATAGTATTTGTTTTCATTGCAGTGGAACATGTGGTTGCTGCTCCTGTGTATAGAGAATTTATAAAAGTACCTCCTGTGTATAGGATGAAGAAGATGGTAGCCAACAGGGTTCTAGATGAATCTGATATTGTTGGCAGTATGTTTTTTTATGTGTCAAGCAATTTTTTCTATTGCTGTTACTATTTTTCATGTTATTTACTTTTCTTCTTTTTGTTTTGTGCTTTATTTTTTATACAAGTACTGATGATGATGTTGAGTTGAATCTTGGTTAAGGAATGCAGTGTGGTACTGCAAATGTAGAATCCAATGATAATGAGGTTGCTAAGGATTTCAGTGAGGTTTATGAGAAAATTGATGAAGTGAATCCCAAGCTAACAAATGGGTTTTTGAGTGCCAATGTTTATGGTGATTTTTTATGCTTTCCCTTTTTGCTGTTTTCTTTTCCATTATTTTTTAAAAGTATGCTGTTTGGTTTTACTGTTATTTCATGATTACATTTGTTGATCATGTTTCTTTTCATGTTGTTTTTTTTTGTAGCTGCGATGAATTATGCAAATGATGGGCATTTAGAGGACATTCACTTTCCATGATCTTGGAATAATGATGTAGAAGATGCCCATTAAAAGGAAGATTATTATGAGATTTGGATTCAACCACTGTCTCGTTCCCCACATTTTTTTTGCAAAAAAGAAGAAAGTTGATCCTGTTATGAATGTTAAAGAATTAGTGAAGGAGTCAAAGGTTGCATCTTCTGGGACTAGCAAGGGTAAAGTGAAGGTTGTTGTTTCCAGTTCTGGCGAGGGTAAGCAGTGTAAGGATGCAACTTTTGGCAATGCAAAGGTGAAGGATTCAATGAATTTGAAGGTAAGGAGGAGATCCTCAGTTTCGATAGACCTTGACCCTGCAAGTGATGATGCTTGTTTGGGTAAGGTTGTTCAAAAAATTGCTGAGGGAAAAGGTTCTCATTCGAAGAAGAGTGTGGGAAAGAAAGGCGGTGGGAAGTGAAAAGCTGAGAAGTCTCCAGTTGTGGAGAAGAAGTCGGAAAAAAGGCTATGAGTTTTTAAAAAAGGCTATGAGTTTTTAAAACGTTTTTACAAGTTATGTGAATGAAGTGTTAAGAAAGTGCATTGGTTGGTTTTTTAAAATTTTTTTGTTGATGTTTTCTGCTTTCAAATAAGGTTTAGATTATGTATGAAGAGGTTTACATGTCTTCATGTTCAGTTCTATTTTTTCTATTATGAGGTTTTTGATGTATATCTTCTTGGTGGTTTTTAAAAAAATAAAACTATGATTAATGATTTCTTTTCGGTAGTTCATAATGATGTTTTGTCTTACTTTGTTGAGGTTTTATGTTCCACTGACTGAAGTTCTACTTTTTTAATACTTTTTCCCTAGATCAAAATTTAAGACCACTTGCATGGTTTCCAAATTTGTCAAGGTTTTGGATGAGTTGAAACCATCTCAGATTAAAGCTGTTGAACATATTAGATTTGGTGGTTTGTTGAGGTTTAGGATTAGACACGTGCCTAAAGATTTGGTTCAAATTTTGATAAAGAACTTCAATTCTACTGCTGAAGTCCCGGAGGTTGGTAGTGAGAGATATCCTCCAAATAAGAATGACATATTTGACACTTTCCAACTTCCTATACGTGACAAGGATGTTAGTGAAATTAGTCATAGGAGTTTAGGAAAGGTTGTTGTTGCTGATGATATTTCAATTAAGCATAGGTGGACAAAAAAATAGGTGATTAAGGATGAGATTACCACTGGGAAATATTTATATATTGTTATCCTAAATCTGTTGAGTGAAGATCAAATGCCTGAGTTTAAGCGTGTTTTCGTGATGATTGCCTTGGCATGTTTTATAGCTCCTATTGCTCGTAGCACTAGTGATTTGCAGATAAAATTCCTTAGAAGATGTTGATAATATTTCTAGTTTTGATTGGTGTGGAAGAGGTTATGTGAGAGTATTTATGGGGTTAAGCATTCACAGAAATTCAATTATGTGAATGCATGTTTGATCATCCCACTTCTTGCTTTCTTTTACCGCTATCCAATTCCAGGATTTATTGATCCGATTGACCTTCACTTTCATTAACATTGGGATACCAAAACAGTGAAGAAGCATTATTATTTATATCAACGTGGAGGTTACACGGGTTCCTTAAAAGTAGCCATTAATTTCCATTGAGTGACGATGAAGTGTTGGTTGGTGGAATTCCGATCAGAAAAAATCTTCTTCTATTATTGAAGCATCGTCTTCGAAGAGCAACAAGCGCCACTTTATTGAGCTGGAGTTTCCTCTTGGTGTGGCAGATGGTGAGGAAATTGAGCGTACTGCGAAAAGTGAAAGTTTTCTGATTCCTTGATTGATTTCACTTTATGTTTTCTAATAAGCTTTTATGTTTTTTTTTGTATGTTGAGGTACATATTTTTTATGATGAGGTTCATTTTGTGTATGGTGAGGTTTCTTTACTTGTATGATTTTCGATAGTTTTATGTTTTCCCTAAGGTGTTGATTTTTGTTTTTACTGCTTTTCTAATTGATTGAGGTTAATTTTAAATTCTTGATGGTGTTGAGTTTGTGACAATGAATTCAGGTTATTTGAAGAAGCTGCATTGTTTTTATTTTTAGTTTATTTTTATTGATGAGTTCAGGTTATTTGTGATGAGGTTTACTGTTTTCATACTGACATTTATTATTCATATGGTTTGTTGATGGTTGTGGGTTTTTATTACGTTGGTGGTTTTTTGATTATGATCTAAGATAATCTGATGCTTATGATTTTCTGACTTTTTTTTCATTTTTGTTTTGGTAGCCTTTAGAAGTTGCTATGAGGAAGTAACCAATAGGATCATTTCCATTGCAAGTTATCAATTTGATGATTCTATAAGATCAATGAAAAGACAATGATATAGGCATTCAAAAAGGCAATGAAACAATCAGTCAAAAAGACAATGAAATAGGCAGTTAGAAAGGCAATGAAGAAAGTCCGTCTGTTCCTGTGAAAAAGGGTCTTGTGAAAGAGGTTGCTCCAATATTTTAATTACTTCCAGATGATTATTTTACTGCTATGAGTGTTTGACAAAAAGACAAGGGCTGCTGGGGCTGCTAAGATGTCGTCATTTGACCTTTTTAGGTTCATCAATAACAGTCAAAATGCTAATGGGAATGTGTAGTTGTACTATCATTTAGTGTTTGGATTTTTAATTGGTGTATACCTAGCCCATGGACCACAAAATTTTGGCCTTGAGGCCAAGCCTAAGATTTAGCCGCGAACTAATAAACACAAAACCACACCGAAGAGCTCTTAGCCACGAACTGAGAATGGCGGAAACACGATTAAGATCAGCTATGAAACAAGACACAAACCAAGTTTGTAGGGACCAATATGTAGCTTACGATCGGGAATCCTAAAAATGCAAAGCCACGACTATAGTCCGCTATAAATACAGAACAACACTGGTTGAGGTAAGTAAGACTAAAATGAGAAATACCAATTCTTTAAAATAGAGTACTGACTTGATCGTCAGAGCCTTTTCCCCGGAATCACTTCTGGGATTTGTTTTGCAGGTTCATAGTGATACGTGGTAAATATCAGCCATCTACCTAATCGGGAATATCACATCATTTGCATCGACTATGGGGATGAGAAAATTTTTCTATTTTGGAGTCCTTCATTCCCTTCAGGATAAACAATGATGTTCACCAGAAGTGAAAGAAGCTAGAATCTCCATACACAAGAACAAACAGCTGGGCACAATAAGAGCATGCTCCCCAATAAAGATCAAGTGCATGTTCTTGATAAAGACGTGAGCACAACAAAGAAAATGCAAAGGATAATGAAGAAGAAGCTTAATTTCCCAACACAAATTAAGAAAAAAAGAGGAGAGCTTTAGCGGCTTTCTTGGAAAGCAATAGAGAACATATGTACAATCAGTTCTTGGCCACTATCAAACCAAAATCCTTGAAAATAAATAAAAAAGAAAGTCAAAGGCATGTGAGCCTTAATTTTTTAAGAAGAGTTAAGGGATACAGTGGCAACCAATGATGCAGACAAGTCACCATTAGCACCGCATCTTTGCGATTTCAAGATGGAAAAAGATTTCAAGCAACCCTTGCACATTAAAATCTATGATAGGACAACAGACCCCAAGGATTTCCTACATTCCTATTGCAACAACATGCAATTTCGTAATGCAGAAATTGAATTAGTTTTCAAAGCTTTCTCTATCTTCTTATCTGGGACAATGGTCACATGGTACGAGGACTTACCCAATAGAAGTATTAGGTCTTAGGTGCAGTTGTTAGACTTGTTTTTGGGGCGCTTCTATCAGAAGCAGAAGTTTACCAAAACAATAGCGGACTTAAACAACATAGCTCAGCAAAGTGACGAAAGTCTCGCAGCTTACCATAATAGGTTTGTCACTAAAAGTTTGCAAGTTTGCGATCTTTTGTTCCAATCCTCATTAGGTGCAATCACAGGGGGTATGCGATCAGGATAATTTTATAAGGAACTCACAAAAAACATGCCATAAAACCCAAGGGAATTGCATAAAATGATTGAATAGTATGTGTAAATTGAAGAGGCAAACAATTGCAATATGGAACATGAAAGATGTGAAAAGATAATAATAGAAGATCCACAGAGAGGTGTTGTTAAGAAAGTGAAAGGGAATATCCCTTTCTAAGGAAGAGAATCAGGGGTACATGTCACACTATTTCAAGAAACTCCTTTGACAAAGTAGCGAAAGGAAATATGGTAAGCAAACGGGGAGTTGTTTTGCAAACCTGCACCAGTGATAACACTATTAGACTAGCGATCTAGAGAATACTATTGTGCCTTCCGCAAGGACCATGGGCATGCCATCGAATATTGTAAATACTTGAGAAGGCAAATAGTGGAGAATTTGAGAAATGGTTATCTGAGCCAATAAAAAAAGGAGGATGGAGGAAATTGGTATAATAAAGCCACCAAAGTAGGCAGATCTATGGCAAAAAACCATGGCATAGTGAATACACAAAGAAAACATCAGAAGATAACAGCAGCAACGGATTATGAAGAAGGCCTAGCAAATGATAGCCCGGAAAAAGTAATATTATCAATTCATGGATCAATTGAGTCTCTGTCCAACAATGTTTGGAAAGCCAAAGCCAGATACTCTCCACTGCAAGAGCCTGTAGATAAGAGATTTTGTTCGAATGAGACAATAACTTTAGCGAAGAGGATACGGTTTCCAACGCTTCGCCTCATAATGACTCGATGGTCATTATCGCTAAGACTGGAAATGCCACAGTTCATAGAGTATTTGTGGATGATAGAAGAGCAGTCAAAATCCTGTTTGTTGATTGCTTTAATAAGTTGGGATTCAAATAAACTGATTTGAAGAAGTCTACATCCTCTCTTGTAGGATTCACAGAGCGAGCGGAGACGCCTTTAGGTAACATACAACTGCCTATTACCATAGATGAGAATGATAAAAATTGCACCGTCATGTGCGACTTTGTTGTCATGGACTCACAAAGTCCATTTAAAACTATCATCGGTAGGCCCTGGATGAATATAGAAAAGGCGATATGGTCCCCTTATTCCAAACTCTAGAAAGAATCACAACGATAAGGGGAAATCAGCAAATATCTAGACAGTGCATGGTCATTGAAATGAAAGCAAGAAGAAATGAGGAACATACAAAAATGGTTAGCGCTATCTCGAATAATATTTTACTCGAGCAATCAGAGCCTCAAGTAGATCTGTGAGAGGAGACTGAATTTGTTATTTTGGATGACAAAGACACTTCTAAGTTTGTCGAGATAGGAAAGTATCTCCCACCGAGTTGAAAGAAAAGGTCATAGAAATCTTGCAAAATCAAAGAGATACAGTTGCGTGGAATGTACAGATCATGGGAGGATTCAATCCAAGAATTGCTACCTATTCTCTGAATATTAGTGATTCTATCAAACCAGTCAAGCAAAAGAAATGAAGCTTTTCTAGTGACAAACAGAAAGCGATCGAAGAAAAAGTTAGAGTATTGCTTGAGGCTAGTATCCCGAAGGAGGTAATCTACCCGAGGTGGTAAGCAAACCTTGTGATGGTACAGAAGGCGGACACAGGATGGAGGATGTATATAGACTTCACTGATCTAAACAAGGCAATCTAAAAAAACTGTCATCCTTTGCCTAAAATTGACCAGTTAGTAGAAGCAATATAAGGGTACGAAGTCCTATCATTCTTGGATGCATATAAAGGATACCACCAGAGATTGATGAACCCAGAAGAAGTAGAAAAGATGGCCTTCATAACAATCTTTGGAATGTTTTGATATGTGAAGATGCCATTTGGCCTAAAGAATGCAGGGGCAACATATCAGAGAGTAGTCGCCACTGCATTTCACAATCAAATAGGACAAAATGTTGAAGCATATGTTGACGACTTGGTTATCAAGAGCAAAAGGATATGCCACTTTGCGCAAGATTTAAAGGAGACCCTGGATACACTGAGAACGATTTGTATGAAACTTAACCCTAAGAAATGGATAATTGAAGTTGGTGAGGGAAATTTTTTAGGATATAGAGTGACTTCCAATGGAATTGAGGCCAATCCGGAGAAGATGCAAGCAATAGCTAATCTTCCCCAACTGCGAACAATCAAAGAAGTACAAGTATTGATGGGATCGCAAGCAGCACTCAACATGTTCGTATCCAAAACTGTGGACAAACACTTCACACTGTTCAATATTCTCAAAAAAAGGAAAAGAAGTTCACATGGAATGGAGATAGTAAGAAAGAATATACTCAAGGAGTTGCTAATGCTGAAGCCACCAACACCAGGAGAGACTCTATACTTGTACTTGGTAGTTTCAACAAAAGCACTGAGTACGGTCTTGGTGCGTCAAGAAGGGAAAAGGCCAGTCCAGTATACTACATCAGTAGAATACTACAAAGTACAGAAATATCATACTTTCCCATTGAAAGGTTAACTCTTGTATTAGTCTACTCAATAAGAAGACTACGAAGTTATTTGAAAGTCATAGCATAGTTGTGTGTACTGACTACCCAATCAAGAACATATAGAGTAAGCCAGAATCATCTGGAAGAATGACTAAGTGAGCTCTTGAATTGGTATAGTAAGAGATTCATTTTCAGCCGCAGACTGCAATAAAGGCACAACCCTTAGCAAATTTCATCGCAGAAATGACAAGCGCAGATGCACAAGAAGCAAGTACACTAGAGAATTTTAGAGTAGACAAAGGGAAATCAAAGTGGGAATCTATCACATAGAAACTGTTCGCTGATGGGGCGTTTTTTAAAGAAGGCTATGGTTCAGGATTACTATTAGTGAATCCAGACGTGGGAGAGCATATATATTAGCTTCGATTCAATTTTCCACTCACCAACAATGAAGCCGAATATGAAGCACTAATATGTAGGTTAGACCTCACGATCAAGATGAAGGTGAAAAACGTTAAATGCTTTAGTGACTCCTGGATAGTAGTACAACAAGTGCGGCGAGATTATGACATGCAGGAAAAGCAGTTGATAATATATTTAAGGAGAGTTTTCCAGCTCATAATTCACCTGGAATACTTTAACATTGAACACATACCAATGAGTGAAAATACTAAGGCAGATGCCCTAAGTAAATTGGCAACAACTGGTTTTGATTCATTACCAGGACAAAACAATGTGAATGTAGAAGTTATACCGGTCAGAAGTACATCCATGAAAACTGTATCAACAGTTCAAACAAAGGAAGAAAATTGGATGACACCGTTAAAGGATTACTTTAAGATGGGAAAATTTCTAGAAGATAAGGTACAAGCCAGCAAGTTGGAACTACGATCTCACAATTATATGTATGAATGAGGGATCCTACACAAAAAAGGCTTTCTATCCCCATGGATAAAATGTGTGGGACCAGCCCAAGCAGGTGAAATCATGAAGGAAGTTTATGAAGGATTGTGCAGGATGCATCAAGGGTCTTGACAGTACTAAGAAGATAATTCGAGCAGGATATTATTGGCCAACCATATTATATGATGCGCACACCTTTGTGCTAAAGTGCAGAAGCTACCAAATTAATGCGTCAGTTTCACATAAGCCACATGCCCCTTTAAGAGGGATATACGAAGCTTGGCCATTTGACAAATGGGGAATTGACTTGGTGGGACTCTTCCCCAAAGGATTTGGTAATGCAGAGTTTCTAATCGTGGCAATCGATTACTTCATGAATTGGATAGAAGCGAAGACATTAAGTAGAGACACGATAGAAGTAGCAATAAAGTGTTTTTTTTAGAACATAGTTTTCCATTTTGGTGTGGCATGAACCATCGTCACAGATAATGGCACACAGATCACAAGTGGGATCTTTACTGAATGGTGCTCGAAGTTAGGGATTGTGCTGAAGTTCACATATGTAGCTCATCCTTAGGCTAATGGAAAAGTGGAGGTAATTAACAGAACAGTAGTCCAAGGAATCCAAAAAATACTGGAGGGAAAGCGAACTGGCTGGGTTGATGAGATACCCAACATAGTGTGGTCATACAGGACAACTGTGTGAGAGCTAATTGGAGAAACACCATATAGTCTAGTCTGTGGTCGTGAGGCAGTAATACCAGTGAAAATCGGGAACTCAAGCCTTCGAGTGGAAAATACAATGAGGACGATTGTCTTGAAATTATGAGATTGGATTTAGAAAAACTTGAGGAAAAGAGACATCAGGCTGATCAGCTAGAACTTGGGGATAGCTAGGCGAAGTAGGTTCATTAGTTCGTATCTCCTTCAACTCAGAAAAGAGCTTATTGGCTTATTCTTCAGCGGCCTACACACACTTCTCTGCAGTTTCAAGAGAGGTCTTCAAAGACTTGTACCTCTTTTCCTTAGCCTTATACTTTTCCAGGAGTGAACCGTCTTCCTTGGAAAATTTGGAAATTCGCTCACTAACAAGCTAAAGACCTTCACCAACCTTATAACATTTATAAAGCAATGCACAAGTGAATATGACAGCTATACGTTGTGATTAGAAAATAAAAAATCAAAACAAACATTATTTCAAATTTCTAGAAAACTTACCATGCCCATCGTTTTAGGAAGAGAAAGTTTGGAGAGATTAATAGGAATAGTCCCTTCCACTAGTAAATTATTACTTCATCACGGAGCCCTAGAACAAGACTGGCCAGCCCGCCCCTTTTTCCCAGGAGGCACTGAGGAAGTTGAAGACCCATTAGGTCACTCCTTCCTCCTCCTTACTCTAGAGGCATCAGTAACGTTATCAACAACTACTTCTCCCCCTTCATTTTCTTTACCTTCAATAGGTATCAATTGATAATTTTCTTGAGGGACCTCATTAGCCATGGCATCGTTGGGATGGACGGGCGTCTCTTCCATCTCTTCGTGTTCATCACTAGAAAGAAATGACCTATCAAAGACACGTCCAGCTAGGTCTATAACTACAAGGGGATTAGTTTTAAGTCTTCCATAATGACCTGTCAAAGTCTTCCTCTAGAGACCTCAATAGTAAAGGGGGTATTCTCTTGGGCACACACATGGTGGAAACCCATAATGATTGTGATGCCCTTAGGATGAAACTGGGACAAAGCAATTTGGTATGATAAAAGAAGATCAATAACATATTAAGGAAGGGGGAAGGAAATACCAAAGTTTAGGTAGTTTAGATTAAAGATGTGTAACTGACAAGAGGAGTGCAAACACTCTCAGAGTTAGCAGGATATATAAGCTCAAACAAAGACAAGAAAGGAAAATTAGTTTTAAGTCTTCCAAGTAGTGGTAAGACAAAACGCTGTTAATGGTGGAAGAACCAGTGACATGATCATAATCTTCCTCAGAGTGAACATCAGCAACTAGGACATCTTCTACGGGATTATCGGTACAATTAGATGAAGACATTCGGATAGGTAGAAGTCCTAAATTCCGAAATAAAAACCCAAATTAGGGCTGCAAAATGCAGATACAAGTATTTCGACAGAAGTTTAAAGAAAAATAGATAGTATGCTAGAGAAGATAATCAGAATAAATCAGATTCAAGCGTAAACAACAAATTGGAAGAAAAAGATACTTTATAGATTCAGAAAAATGAGTACAACAAAGAAAGAGACAAAAGAAAGAGCCAGGAAAACTTACTATTAGAGGGGATGAAAAACAACGATTCACAGAAGGATTAGGAAGAGGTGAAGAAGACGAAATATTGAATTGTTGAAAAAAGAAATAAAGTTTAGTATTTAAACTCAAATAGTGAAACATAAAAAACGAGAAGTTGAATTAATAAAAAAGCATCATGATTACATTCTGACATAAAAGAAAGTTATCATTTACAGAATTCAAGACGATGGAAGAATTTGAGTAGACTGTACACTGAATAATGATGGAATTAAGTCAGTCGATTTAAATTCCTTTTTTAAGGGGAGAAACGATAATGGATGCTAAGAAAATCATAACAGTGTAGCGAAGAACAAGGAAAGAATCTCGGTTCAATGAAACAAAATCTCAACAGCTAAGTCTATTGGAAGTACGACACCTACAATAAAGATTCAAATTGAAAGTATGAGAAAGATAAAACTATAGTGATACCTTTATCAATTTTGATGCACTAAATGCTTCAGTTCAAGATATCAAAGAGTTGAGAAAGTTGAAGAAACAGGCACTATTCTACTATTTAGCTGAGTCATCTTTCCTCTCTCAGAAAGGCAAGATTAATCATATCACTATGGCGGACAAGGGATCATCTTATTTCCATTAGATAGTTTCAGAAAGGAAGGGTGGAGGTATATCGGCTATTCAGGATGGAGACAATCGCATTGCCACTTCCAATTTTCAAAAAGGTTGATTTATTTGTAGATTTCTACAAGGGTCTCTTTGGCACGTCTTGGGAAAGGGTCTCC
This sequence comes from Rubia yunnanensis, assembly GCA_037428765.1. Lineage (NCBI taxonomy): Eukaryota > Viridiplantae > Streptophyta > Magnoliopsida > Gentianales > Rubiaceae > Rubia > Rubia yunnanensis. The sequence goes on from CM075066.1 coordinate 62,360,492, forward strand.
ATGGATCAGGATGTAATCTATTTGGGTCCAACATTGACAAATATGGATAGGGAATTCTTGAACCAAGATATTTCATGTAATGAGGTAAAAGTGGCGCTATTCGCAATGAATGATGACAAGGCACCAAGACCGGATGGGTGCACTGCAGGGTTCTTAAAAAAGCAGTGGGATATTGTGGGAATGGAAATCACAAGTTTGGTTCTAGAATTCTTTGAGACGGGCAGTATATTGGCGCATCTAAATCACACTTTGGTAGCTCTCATACAGAAGAAAATAAACAATCTCAAGGTGAGAGATTTTAGACCAATTGCTTGCTATAATGTAGTTTATAAGATCATTACAAAAATAATTGCCAATAGAGTGGAAGGCATATTACCCGGGATAATTGACCTGTGCCAGGGAGTCTTTGTGAATGGTAGGAACTTAACGGATAATGTCATGCTGGCGTAGGAATTTGTCCACGAGTATGAGAGAGTTTAAGCATTTGTTCCAAAGTATATATTTCTGAACTATGAAACGGGGAATCATGGTCTGATGATTTGTGCCAAAGTATGAGAATGATCCAAGAAGAATTATTGGATCTTTCTTCTCAAACACTACAAAATTGACTACTAGAACTAAAAAATTAGACTAACGGTTCACCCATAGCGAAGGAAACAAGTTTAGCCAGCCAAGGTACCATGGGTTAGCGAGGACTGTTCATGGCCAAGCACCAAAGGCCAACACCAGAGGAGACTCCCTGCTCCAACACTTCCACCGCGAGGCAATGACATGACCCACACCATCCCTCATGGCCAGTGCAGCTTGAGTTGAAGGAATCGCTAAAAAATGGCTAAGTATAGACGCAGACCATCTCATTTACGACAACCCGCGCCGTTCTACGATCAAGATGCCAAGTCTAGCCAGCCAACGCCAAGGTTTGCAGTCCATGCCAAACTTTTGAGCATACCATACTTCTTGACCACGGCCTGCGCCATAGCCCATGGTCCGCACCAAACTTCTGAGCAAACTATGCTTCCTGACCATGGCTCGTACCATAGCCCACTGTCCGTGCCAAACTTCTGAGAAAACCGTGTTTCCTGACCATGGATCGTGCCATAGCCCATAGTCCGTGCCAAACTTTTGAGAAAACCATGCTTCCTGACCACGGTCTGCGCCATAGCCCATGGTCTGCGCCATAGCCCACGGTCCACGCCATAGCCCACGGTCCACGCCATAGCCCACGGTCCATGCCAAATCTCTAAGAAACCCGTGCTTCCTGACCACAGCCCGCACCATAGCCCATGGTCTACCCTAAACTTCTAAGAAAATAGTTCTTCCTGGCCACTGTCCGCACCAAATTTCTGAGCAAACTGTGCTTCCTGACCACAACCCACGCCATAACCCACTGTCCACACCAAAGCCTCGTTCCACCCTGTGCCAGATGAAACGCCCCCTTGCTAATGAAGAACCACGACGGCCTGCATACGATCGTGCATCACGCGACTCGGTCACCGCCATGCGGTGGCTAAACTAGGGTTCTAGCATTTTTGGCCTATTTTTAGGCCCAATCCCCTTCTCATATATATATATATATGAATATATGACCTTAGTCTACTAGGTTAAACATGTACAAAGTAGATTAGTTCATTAGGAGAGTAATTTTAGAGAGAGAAACACTCTCTCCTTTTTCCTTTATTTTCTTTTAATTTTGTGTCCATCTTAGATGTGGAATTCAAATCTATATTTCAATTCTATGTCTAAGGAGTATTTTCCATAGTTTGGGGATAATTGTAGCACATGTTTTAATCTATATGTCTTTGTGAGATTCATTAGGTTCATCCTATTATTTGTGTTCATGATATTATTATGATTTTTCTTGACTGTTCTAAATGCATGAATATTACACCACATACTTGCACACACTTTGGGCTATATTCATGTATGGTGTACTTATTGATTCCCCCTTAGGAAGAGAAACCTTGATGTTAGAATGGGTAAGGGAGTACGTTGTGTCTGCGTGAGTGTGTGCACGGAAGACTTGAGTATTACTCTAACTTCTTTGCCATTTCACCAGTCTTAACTGATTATGTAAAGTCTTCCAATAGGTTGCAGGTAGAGATAGTGAAAAATAGTTAGCTAGGGTGTGAGAGACCTTAGATCATAGATAAGGTGCCAACGACCCTTGGGCCTAGTTGATAGGACCTGGGGGAAGTTGTGCATTCATGGTGGAAGCCCGAGACATAATTGCACGGGGAGAAACAGACCTACAACAATGGTCGGACCTTGTTGTACTTACAATTGCAGTGTCGATGGAGGGTTGCGAGCGCACCCGACGTGACAAGTACGTGGAAGTGTATGTCATCGGCCACACCATATGTTGTGAACACAATATTAGGTTGCATAGTAAATCTTGCACATGAATGAATCGAGGATCGAAACATTAGGTTAATCATATTGCACAATTACTCCCCAAGTGCTTAGCTTAATTAGATTACTTGCTCTATTACTTTATGCTTTGTAGTTGGTAATCTGAAAATCCAACCCCCCCTTTTGTTTGCATTTATGGGCTATTCCTTTCACTCATACGGATTGATGACCCATACGAGGTTGTGTTTTTAGTTCATACTTGAGCCTTAGCATCTCTGTGGACAAACCTAGGGCTTGCCGCTAACTACCCTCTAGCTAGAGTAACAGTGAGAGCGAGTGAAGAATATAAATTTTATCTTTGAACTTCTCAGCCTCCACTTGGGTTAATTAGCTACAATAAACCCCGGGTGGAGGTGGGTCAAATTTTTGCTCCACTACCGGGGATGCTATCTTGCTCAAGTATTGATTAACACAACTTGTTAGTTGAAGTAGTTAGTAGTTGCCTTTTACTCTTGTTTTTTTTGTGTTGTAAGTTTGGCTGTGGTACCTTTTCATAGTGGGAATATAATAATGTGGCAGAATACCACTCAGCAGATGAGGCTTTGTAGGGTGTGTCATTTGACCACCCTACAGAGTGTTGTGCCTGGTTGAGTAACAATGTGAGAGACAAGAAACTTGCAGTTTAACAAGATCAACAGGAGTGAGAGTGGTACACATACCACTGGTCACTTGAATCAATCTCAACCACAAGTCTCTAGGCAAAGATATACTCGAAGCTTTGACTAGTTTTGCAAAAACTAGTGAAACTTTGCAAAATCAAGTATTTTCTTGTATAAAAAATTGTGGGGGTTCAAATATCTTCTGGTGTTGACAGGATAGGTGGAAATGTGAATGAGCTAATAGGCATAGTGAATCAGTTTATAGGAAGGCTTAAGCTCACAGACGAGGAAGCACCCCCACCAATATGTTCGGGACAATTGAGAAAAAAGGAGCCATGTGTGAAGTTTGATCACAATGAGGTAGTCCCATCTCCTTTAACACCAGCAAGGTATTACATGACTATAGAGCATTCTTAAAGAAAATTGGTGATCCTGAATATGAATTTGAGTATGAGCCGATTGATCAAAACATGAAGTGTTATTCCCTTTTAGTTGGTATATATGACAATATTGTGCAAGACATTTTTGATATAAAAAAGGGTTAGCTTTAGAGGTTAACCACTTAAGTGATATATTTGTGAATACCTTGGAAGCTAACCTAGTGGGGAGTGTGGAAGAAGTTGATCCTCAAGGTGAGAATAGTGTGGAACCCCTACCCAAAAACTTAGATGAGCTAGTACTATCAGAGACCAAGCCTTCAATAGAGGAACCACCTGCAATCAAGCATAAGACTTTACCTGAACACTTGGAGTATGCTTTCCTAGGTTAAAATGAAATGTTGCCTGTGATTATCTCGAATAGGTTGACCATTGACCAAGAAGGTAGACTGCTCGACGTCCTTAAAATATTCAAAGGAGCAATATGATAGACCTTAGATGACATTAAAGGAATAATTCCTTCAACTTGCATGCACCGTATTCTATTAGAGGATGGTGCAAGACCCTTACCCCAACCTATGATGGAAGTAGTAAAAGGTGAAGTCCTTAAACTACTTAAGGCTTGGGTAATATATCCTATATATGATAGTACTTGGGTGAGTCCTACCCAACTGGTGCCAAAGAAAAGTGGGGTCACCGTAGTGAAGAACAAGGATGGGGACTTGGTGCCCACCTATATTCAAAATGGGTGGCGAGTGTGCATTGATTACTGCCGCTTAAACGCGCTGACTCGTAAAGACCATTTCCCCTACCCTTTATCAACCAAATGCTTGAAAGGGTGGCTGGTTAGGCATACTATTGTTTCCTTGATGGTTATTCTGGATACTTCCAGATAGCTATCACTCCAGAGGACCAGGAGAAAACCACATTCACTTCCCCTTCAGCACCTTTGCTTATAGGCATATGCCTTTTAGTCTCTTTAATGCTCCAGGTACTTTTCAGAGGTGCATGGTCAGCTTATTCTTAGAATTTATCAAGAAATTTGCCGAGTTCTTCTTGGATGATTTTACCATCCACGGAGATTCCTTTACTTCATGCCTATATCATTTACCAAGGGTGCTAGAGTTATGTATGGGCATGAACCTCGTGCTAAATTATGAGAAATGTCATTTTATGGTGGAAAAAGGTATAGTTCTAGGACATGTTGTGTTAGCTCAAGGGTTAAAAGTTGATAAGCCAAAATAGACGCAATCAAATCCCTACCTTACCCCACCAATGTCAAGGATGTTAGATCATTCTTGGGCCATGCCAGTTTTTACCGTCATTTCATTAAGGATTTCTCCAAAATATTGTCACCTCTTTGCAAACTGCTGCAGAAGGATGTAGATTTTATTGTCAACGAAGAGTGCGAAAAGGCTTTTGACACTCTGAAAAACATGCTAGTGACTACCCCCATCATCTATCCTCCAAACTGGTCTCTTCCCTTTGAGATCATATGTGATGTAAGTGATCGTGCTATAGGGGCTGTTCTAGGACAAATTATTGGTAGAGCTCCACATGTCGCATACTATGCATCAACAACTCTCAACAATGCTCAACGCAACTACTCTACCATTGAGAAAGAGTTACTAGTTGTAGTCCTTGCCCTAGAAAAGTTTCATCAAAACCTCTTAGGAACCAAGGTTATAGTATACACCGAACATGCATCACTTCGTCATCTAATGACAAAGAAGGAAGCTAAGCCATGGCTCATTTGGTGGATACTTCTTTTAAGTGAGTTTGACCTAGAGGTAAGATATAAGAAGGGCACTGAAAACATAGTAGCAGACCACCTGAGTAGACTACCAGTCCTCAAGAATCTATAACCAGCCAAGGAAAAAAGCAAAGTTGGAACATATTCGAGAGGAGTTCCCCGATGATCAATTATTTGAGATAACAACTAGCCAGCCGTGGTATGCTAACATAGTGAACTTTTTCACCGCTGGAGAGTTTCCTCCATCTTTTGACAATTCAAGAAAGGAGAGATTGATGAATGAGGTGAAGGAATATGTTTGGGGTGACCCCTACCCATGGATGCATTGTTCTGATCAGAAATTAGAAGATGCGTTCCTGGTGATAAAATAGGCTATGTCCTTAAGATGTGTCATTTGTCTTAAGTCGGGGGACATTTTGGGTACAAAAGAACTACAAAGAAGGTAACAAATTATGGTCTGTACATTCCCACTATACTGTTATATACTAAAAATTTTGTGTCATCTTGTGATTAATGCCAAAGGATAGGGAACATCTCCTCAAAGAATGAGATGGCCTAAGCCTTTTTTATGCCTGTGGAGGTCTTTGATATATGGGGCATGGATTTCATGGGTCCATTTCCAAGGCCCAGTGGGAAGTACTACATATTAGTGCTAGTGGACTACATGCCCATGTGGGTAGAAGCCAAAGCCACAAAGAAGAATGATGTGACAACCGTGGTTAGCTTCCTCAAGTCCAATATTTTCTCACGGTTTGGTGTACCCCGAATCCTAGTCAGTGATAGAGGAACCCACTTCTGCAACAAGGTTATGGAGACATTGCTTGAAAAATATGGAGTAACCCATAAGACTTCCACTGCTTACCACCCACAAACTAATGGCCAAGCAGAAATATCCAATCGAGAAATCAAAGCTATCCTCGAAAAGACAGTGAATACCTCTAGGAAGGATTGGAGCTATCGACTGGATGATACTATTTGGGCCTACAATACTGCCTACAAGACTCCAATTGGCATGTCACCTTTCTTCATCCTCTACGGCAAAAGATTCCACCTTCCGGTTGAACTTGAGTTCAAGACACATTGGGCCATTAAACGCCTTAACTTAACTTGAGTAATGCAGGAAAGCATAGGAAGTCGTAATTTTTAGAACTTGAAGAACTTAGGCGCAACTCCTATGTTACCACTTTGATCTATAAGGAGAGAACAAAGGTCGTACATGACGAGAGTATCGTAAAGAAGGATTTCTTTGTGGGACAAAGAGTTCTCCTTTACCAATCTAAACTACGTCTCTTTCCCGGTAAGTTAAGATCAAAGTCGGAAGGGCCGTATGAGGTGACTAAGGTGTATGATCACGGTGCAATAGAGGTTATGAATGAGAAAGATGATACAAAGTTGGTGGTTAATGGGCAAAGATTGAAACCTTACTTCAATTGGGGAACTATGAGAGTTGGAAAGGAGGGTGACCCCCTCCTTGGTGAACAAACATTGTGACCAACTTGATTTCAATAAAATAATTCGTGAGGAAGAAAATAAATATACCGTGTTTCTTTTTGCTTTTGTGTTTTTGAATAGTGATTAGATAGATTTTTGTATGTTTGCAAATGAGAATTTCTAAGATGAAACTCTTGATCAATTTGTAAATTTGATGCTCGTAAATCGTGATTGTGTTTGAATGGAATTAAATTTGATGGGTGACATAGTCTTTTGAAAAAGAGGAAAAACTAAGAATTAGGTCAAAAGTTTTGCAATCTCGCGCCAAGACCTGACACGGTCTGTGCTAGGAGTGTTGGTGCGAGGGGATGCCTCGTGCCAATATGTTTGGCGCGAGGGGTTGTTTCATGGTAGGAGGTTTGGTGCGAGGCTTTGGTCCATGCCAAACATCTTTTGCCCCAATTTTTTATTTTCCATTGCCAACTTGTTCCAAAAATGCAAATTTTTGAAAAATTCTGAATTTCTAACTCAAAAATAAATTTTTGGTCAAAATTTTTGAAGTTCCCTAACCCCTTAGGATTTTTGATGTAAATAGTATTTCCTACATTCCTAGGAATGATTTTATTTGTACTATTGTCCCCCTAATATGCAATTTTGAAAATTTCATTCTTATCCTAAAAGTACCGCTCTCACTTATCACTTAGGCTGAAATTTCTAATCCCATAGTACATTTGTTCACGTAATTCTATCATTTGAAACATTCTTCCTTTTCAAGAAATACTCACTCTCACACACTCTTAGTGAAAACTCAAGACAAAAAATGAAGCTTTCTTCCAAAAAATTAGCAATTCTTGCTTCTTCTTGTGTGAGTCTTACAAATCCTTGCTTCAAATTTTGGGTAACCCATTGAAATATTTGTTTATAGGCTTTATTGACATTGTGGTGATGTTATGAAAAGCATGAATCTTGAAATAGTGTGTGTTTTTAAGAGATGTGGTTGGGTTTGTATGCATGATCTTGTGTTGAAGAAAATGTTGGGTTGATTGGTGTGCTATTATGCTTGAATGATGTGATCTTCATGTGTTGGGTGATTTAGGAGACAATGAATCTTAATTGCATAATCCTATTGATGGGGTGGCAACAACCTACATAGAATTGTAGCTCTACACAGAATTTACCAAATTTCATTTCCTCTCTACAGTGAACTTGAAAATTCTGAGTTCGAGACTCGTGATTTTGTTTGGAATGAAATTACGCTTGGGTTTTATGTTTTGGATGTATGGTTTTCAAGATAGCTATGGGTGGCATGGTTGGTCTACTGGCGCAACTCTTAGGGCATACGGTCACACAAAGAGCTTTAGCTAACTTGGGGCAATCGGGCACAAGGTACAGCATAGAGAAGTTAGCCAAAGCATCCATGGTGGGACCTACGACAACGGAGGGTAGATTTGTATGACTTTATGGCAGAACGAGCACTTGTAGTTTCATAGTACTTCCACAACCGAAGCACACCGTTATCGACCATGACACATGTTTGGAGGACCTATTTATTTTATCGGACCAAAGATTTGAGAGAGAGTTCTATAGAGTCTTAGCCAACCCGGAGATAGATGTTGAGGAGGCCAAGGGCGAATCCTCTCCGAGAGCACCTCCCAGTCGCTCTCGTATATTCACAAACATTATAGACCACTTGTATTCACTTGGGGACAAGCTTTCGAGCTCTACTCAAGTGTTGCAACAGGTAGTTCAAGCGATAGGAGGAATGTGCTCACAAGTGGAAGATCTTAGTTTGAGTATGGATAGCATCAAGACCACACTTCAAGCAACATGATATATGGATATGAGCTTCACAAGTCACGAGGATGAAGGCCCTTCAGGGCCGTGAGAGTGAGTATCACCATTTCTCCCTACCTCACTTACGTTTTGGTGTGATTTTTGTGCATCAGAGACTATGCATTGGCTAAGTGTGGGGAGGGAGTAGTGATCACTTAGGGAGTCTTCATTCTTAGGTTTCCTTGGTGCATTTCATGATTTGTGTAGGCAGTTATTTTTCTTAATTATTGGTGATTTTTGTTTGCGTTTGTTGAGGGATGCTTTTGGATGAATATTAGGTGGCATAACATGCTATGCTCGAGTTTCTAGTTTGCATGGGGTAGGTTGTTTTAGGATATTGGTGGTGTATTTTTATGTTTGATCTTATCTTTTGTAGCATGAAGCCCACTTGCAATTTTGTGCTACACCGAAAAAATTGAAAAACTTGAAAAAATGAAAAAAATAAAATAAAAAACCCGGACAAGTCGAAAACATGAAAGGGCTACTTAGGTAACATTAGGAAAGCCCAGATAGGTAAAAAAACCTGGGTAAAATGAGAGGCTAGGCCTGGTTAGGCTTACGAGCCTAGGCAAAAATGAGAGGTCGTGTTGAAAAAGGTGAGAAGTGAGTACCCTTTGTGTGTTAAAGCTAGGATGAAAACCCTAAAGGGCTCCTAGGAAAAATGATAGAAATTGAGAGAAAATAAAAACTAGATTGATGATACATTTGACTTCTTGGTTGTAACTACGTTGAGAATCACGAATGATCCCTATGTTACAACCAAGTAGACGGCTCTTGGATTTCCTTGGTGGATATTTTTTTGAGACGACTTTTGGATTGCTTTGGGATCATTTTGGGAAAAGTAAGCTAGCTTGACACTTATCATTTTAGCTTACCTTTTCCACATTTTATTTTGGGTGGTTAGATTTCTTATGGTTTCGGGGAGTGTGAGAGTTGTGAGATTCTTACTCTTTTTGGGGAAAATTGGGTAATCTAGGAATAAGTGGGATGCCTCAGTTAACTTATGTTTGTAGGCTACATTTCGCTTGATTCTTTGTCTTGTCTTTATTTACTCAAGGACGAGCAAACAGTTAAGTGTGGGAATTCTGATGTGCTTCATTTTGCATGCGTTAACTGTTGCACCCAGGATAGTTTTTGGTATGTTTTGTATGGGGGATTTCTAGTTTTAGTTGAGTTTACTTAACAAGAGGTTTAGACGAACATGTTTGGTTTTCCTGTCTAAATCCTGCATTTTGTAGACTTAATTAGTACTAATGGACATCTTGTATCCACTGGCTTCTAGATCTTCCATTTGATCATCTTTAGTCGGTCGCCCATGGGTACTTTTTGGATACATTCTATGTGAATGTTGTTTGTAAGGGCAGTAGAAGATATTGAAGACCATTTACAAGGACGGTAAAAGAGATCGAAGGCCATTCAAATCTAGAATGGTAGTAGACAAAGGCCACGAACACCAATGTGTGGTAGAAGGATATTGGAGTTAAATATAGGCGGAAAAGGAGATCAAAGTGGCCAATGAAGAAACGGGAAATCGTGGTCCAATGGGTTGTGCCAAAGTATGAGAACTATCTGAGAAGAATTATCCCTTAAGGATGATTTCATTGAATTTGTCTTCTTGAGCACTACAAAATCAACTACTAGAACTCAAAAATTGGACCAATGGTTCACTCGTAGCGAAGGGAACAAGATTAGGCGGCCAAAGTACCATGAGTCAGCGCGGACCGTTCATAGCCAAGCACCAATGGTCCGCGCTAGAGGAGACACCATGCGCCAACAGTTCCAGCACGAGGCAATGGTACGACCCGCACATAACCCACGGACCGCGCAGCTTGAGTTCAAGAATTTTCTCAAAAAATGGCTAAGTATGGGCGTGGACCGTCCCAATTACGACAGCCTGCGACATTCCAAGATCAAGATGCCAAGACCAGTTGGTAGCCCGCACCAAAGTTTACGCCCTGTGCCAAATTTCTGAGCAAACCGCGCTTCCTGACCACGACCCGCGCTATAGCCTATGGTTCGTGCCAAACTTCTGAGCAAACTATGCTTCTTGACCACGACCCACGCCATAGTCCACGGTCCGCACCAGAGCCTCATTCCATGGCCCCGTGCTAGATCAAGCACCATGCACTAATGAAGAACCACAGCCCATGCATGATCGTGTGTCCCACGACAAGAACTTGGCGCTGATTGCGCCATCCGCGACAGTCTGCGCCAGCGGCGGATAAACTTGGGTTTTAGTATTTTTGGCCAAATTTGGGCCTATTTTTAGGCCCAATCCCCTTCTCCTATATATATGACCTTAGTCTACTAGGTTAAACATGTACAAAGTAGATTAGTTCATTAGGAGAGTACTTTTAGAGAGAGAAACACTCTCTCCTTTTCCTTTCTTTTCTTTTAGTTTTGTTTTCATCCTAGATGTGGAATTCAAATCTATATTTGAATTCCATGTCTATAGAGTAGTTTCCATAGCCTGGGGATAAATGTAGCACATGTTTTAATCTATATGTTTTTGTGAGATTCATTAGATTCATATTATTATTTGTGTTCATGATATTATTATGATTGTATGTTCTAAATGCATGAATATTACACCACATACTGGCACACACTTTGGGATGTATTCATGTATAGTGCACTTATTGATGCCCCTTCAGAAGAGAAACCTGGATTTCAGAATGGGTAAGGGAGTATGTTGCGTCTGCGTGAGTGTGTGCACAGAAGATCCGATTATTACTCTGACTTATTTTCCATCGCACCAGTCTTAACTGATTATGTAACATTTTCTGATAGGTTGCGGGTAGAGATAGTGATAAATTATCAAGCTAGGGTGTGAGAGACCTTAGATTATAGATAAGGTGCCAACGATCCTTGGGTCTAGTTGATAGGACCCGGGGGAGGCTTTGCATTCATGGTGGAAGCCCGAGACGTAATTGCACGGGGGGAGAAATAGACCTGCAACAATAGTCGGACCTTGTTGTACTCCCCTAATTACGATGGGTGTGTCGATGAAGGGTTGCCAGTGCACCCGGTGTGAAAGGTATGAGAAAGTGTTTGCCATCGGCCACACCACGTGTTAGAGCACAATAATTGGTTGCTTAGTAAATATTTCACATGAATGACTTAAGGATCAAAACATTAGGTTAGTCATGTTGCACAATGGCTCTCCAAGTGCTTAGCTTAGTTAGATTACTTGTTTTACTTTATGTTTTGTAGTTGTTACTCTGAAAATCCAAACCTCCCCTTTTTGTGTTTGAATTTACTAGCTATTCCTTTCACTCGTACGGATTGACGACCTATAAAAGGTTGTGTTTTTAGTTGATACTTGTGCCCTAGCATCTCGTGGACAAACCCAGGGTTGCTGCTAACTACCCTCTAGGTAACATAGCAGTGAGAACGGGTGCAGAATATAAATTTTATGTTTGACCTTCTCAGCCTCCGCTCAGGTAAATTAGCTACAATTAACAACCCCAGGTGAAGGCGGGTCAAGCTCTTAGCCATGAACCAAGAAAAGTGGGATCATGTCCAAAGGGTATAAGTCACGAACCAAGAATGCGGAACCACAATTAGGACTCAGCCATGAAACAAGACACGAACCAAGTTTATAGGGACCATGATGCAACCCACGACTGGGAATCCTAACGAAAACTATAGTCCGCTATAAATGCAAGAATTACAGCACTGGATAAGGTAAGCAAGACTAAACTGAGAAATACTAATTCTCTGAAGGAGAGTACTGACTTGATTGTCAGAGACTTTTCCAAGAATCACTTCAAGGATTTGTTTTGCAGGTTCATAGTGATACGGGGTGAACATAAGCCATCTAACCTTGTCGGGAATATCACATCAGTAATGGTTTGTTGATGAGCGGAAGTGTTTATATTGTTATGTAATAAATTCTAGGGTAATATGCAAATATAACCCTATATGTTGGAGAAAGTGCAAATATAACCCTGAGTTATTTTTTAGTGCAAATATAACCCTAACTATTATACATATGTGCAAATATAACCCTAACTATTATACATATGTGCAAATATAACCCTAAAGCCATTATTTCCAGTATTGACTGACCAGGGTTATATTTGCACTTTCAATTATCGCAGGGTTATATCTGCACTTTCATTGTTGCAGGGTTATATCTGCACTTTCATCAATTACATAGGGTTATATATGCACTTTTCTCTAAATTCTATTTTGGCTGTTGAATTTGAAGATTGATGACTGAAGTATCAATTTGATTTCCAGGTTATGTTTTAAAAATTGATGTTTTCATTTGTTTTTTCTTCTAGTAGATTATTGTGAATAGTTGATGCTTCTGTGTTTGGTAATGAGGTTCATTCAAATTATGATGACGTTGTCCAATTTTAATGCTCAGTTATTACTATTCAAGTTTTTTACTGCTCAAGTTTGTTGCTTTTAATGCATATTTACAGCTACTGTAATTATTTCACGTATATAGTTATTTTTCCTCTTTCCAATAAGCAACATGTTTAAATTCCCTCTTCTTTATAAGTTGAAACATGAAATGAATTTAGAAATATAACCCTTTTTTGCATTTCTTCTTTCTGCATAACTTTGATATAAAACAAGTAGTTAATAGTGTCTTAAGTTCACGTATTTTGTAATGATGTTAATTTGTTGTTTAATGAGGTTTTGATTTATACAAAAAAGTAATTGCAAATTTTAATAAAAAGGAACCCACTTACCAAATTTTATGGAAGTAGTATAAGTAATAGAGACAATGAAAATCATGGGAGAATGCATAATATGTAGTTGTAAAGGAAGTGTGTTAGTGATGCTAGAAAATAGGGATAATTGTTGCTGAATATTATTTACTGTTTTTTCCTGGGTTTTTATGATTTACTGACGTTTCTTTTTTTTGTAATAAAGTTCATTTGAATTATGTTGATGTTATTTGTATTGAATGTTCAGTTATTACTATTCAACTTTTTTACTGTTCAAGTTTGTTGATTTTAATGAACTTTTACAGACGCTGTAATCATTACTACTTTCCATTTCCATAAATAGTTATTTTTACGTTTTGAATAAGAAACCTCTTTGAAATCCGTCTTCTTTATAAGTTGAAACATGAAACATTTTTAGAAATATAACCCTTTCTTCATTTCTTCTTTCCGTTTTCTTCTCCATTATACTTTTTGAACCCTTTTTACGTACTCGAAAATGAAATCTCAGAGAAATGATCGGTCAACTACTGGAGATAATGTTTTGGTCGACCTTGCACTTTGTATCCTTTTGTTATGTGATTTTATATTAATGAGAAGAGTTTACAGTTCTTGGCGGGCTACTGTGAACAAGAGTTTCTTCAAACGATGCCACATTCCTCATCTTATGACTCTGCAGGAAATAGATGGTCGTGATAGGGATTTTTTTTGTTTGATGAAAAGGAAGGTTTCTATGACTCTTCATTTGCTTGAGGTCAGAGACAGATAGTGTATTGAGGTTCATTCTGGGTGGCTGTTGGTTTTTGATGAGCCCGGTGATGTTTTTTTGTTGAACCCCCTTTCTGCTATGGAAATTCAGCTTCCTTACTGTGAACAAAATCTTATTGATCTGAGTGGTTACACAAGGAAAGTTGTGTTATCTGTTAATCCATAGTCATTTTTCTAAATTTCATCTTATGGTTGTTTTTCAATTTGGTAGTTTGGGACTTTGGAGGTCTGGGGATGACACTTGGACTAGGGTTGGCACAATTTTAAAATTTTGTGATTTTAGTTATTATGATGGTAGGTTTTATGCAGCTTGTGAAAATAGTGGTGGTGCTGGAATTTGGTATTCTGATCCTTTTGGATAAGAATTTAATGAGGTTCAACTCCTGATTGGTGATATTCCTCCTTTGTGTGATGATGTTTTCTTTACTGAGAATCATTTGGTTGAAACATCTGATGGGAGGTTTCTTTTAGTTAGGGGTTGTGTTTCAGTTGGTACACACTTTGATATATTTGAATTAGATAAGGAAACAAACAGTTTAGAAGAATGACTAGTTTATGAAAAGATGCATTGTTTTTAGGTAAGAATGTGTCTTCGATGGTTGATTCGTCTTCAACTCCTGATGGTATATTGAAGCCGGATTGTGTCTACCTCACTGGTGAAGCTATGGCATGTCATTTGTTGAATAATGAAGATGTTGTGTATGCAGGGACTCATGATTTTGAAGCGGCTAGGATAGAGCCTTTATACGATAGTCATCTTGATCTTTCCGTATATGGATATGAATCATTTTAGATTGTTCTATCTTCTTATTAGATTTATGTTTTTCAATTTTAATGTTGTAATTTGAATGCATTTTTAATGAAGATGTTTCTATTTTGTATTTTGAGTTTTATGCATTCTGTAATGAGTTTTAGTTATTACAGACTGATGTTCCTTTGTGGGATTTCTAGAGCTCATTTTTTTGAAGGTATTGCATAAATTAATTTAGATACAAGTACTATAGAAACATAGCCAAAAATTGCAAACACCAATGCCAAAAATTGTAACCTCAATACATAGTATTGAAACATCAGCAGAAGTATTTAAAACATTTCTTGTAATTCAAACTTTTCTTTATTAAAAAATTGTTATACCAAATGCTATTGATGTTCCTCACAAGGGAATGGGGTTTTTGAATAATAAAATGAGGTTCTGATAATTTCAACTGAATAGCCAATCATAGTACTTCAATGTAGTATTATATAAAATTTTGAAAACAACAACTCCAATGACATAGAATAGATAAAAAAATGTGAGCATTTAATGTCTTGAAGCCAAATTCATTGGCACTTGACTTCTTCCTTTCAATTATTGATTTTGCTCTTTTGCTCATTTCCTTTCTCTTTGTGTATTTCAGATTAAGGATAACTGGTGCAGGTCTGCTTCTGTTTGTGTTTTCGTGTTGGTTTCTGAAACTGTAATGTCTTCGACGTGTGAGGTTAGGGCGCTGGTGGTGGTTGAGTGGTTATCCAAGGATTCTTTAAATATTCTTCTTGCTTCAATGTTTTCCTCACACTTTAATACAAAAATGTGGAATTTCCTAGTCATCTGTAGATGCCATGGTATTTTGTCCCTTAGTTCTGGTGCCTAGAAATCAAGGAAACATCATTGATAAGTATACGATCAAGGCAGTCTGGAAGAACATCAACAATTAAAATGGAAACATCACCGATAATTATTGTAACCTCATTCATTATCATAGAAACATTTACAGAAGTATCAAAACAATTCAGATACTGATCATACTACTATTTAATTTAGAAAAGGACATCTAGAACTCAGTAAACATCATTATTGAAACTACAAATATTTATATTCTAAATATTAACCTCATTCAAAATTGTATAAATATTGACATATTTTATTATCAGTATTGCGCCTGTGATCTTTGTTTCATTTTTCTAGATTTCCATTTTTCCATCTCAAGCTTATGTACTCTTCTGGGATTCTTGTTTCATTGAACGTGTGCAATGTATGTAGGCTGTGGCTACAGATGAACCATACTTCATCAAACTATTTGTAGGAAATTTCACTCTTTCTTGCTGAGTTGCTGTTGGCTTTGTGTATAGAACTGATTCTGCCTTTGAGTTACTGCTCTCATGCAAAACTTTGTAAATGCACATGGTTCTTATAGTTATTTCAAAATATGCTCTTGGTGCTATTTCGATGTCCCACAATAGCCTGAAATCTTTGTAGATCCTGTGTGTGTAGATTCTTGTTACATGTTTGAGGATTGATGGACCTTGTTCTTCTTCTCTTGGTATTGCTTTGGAACAATAGAACTTCTTCTCCACTTCTTTGGTTCTCCAGGTATGGATTGTGGTAATGTAAATCTGATAAAATTGGAAGAGTGTTGTAGTCTTAAATGCTTTGAAACTGACAGTAACATTGGTACTCTCACTTCTCTATGAAGACAATGTCCTAGCTTAGAAGTAGTCCTTGCTCAGGGATGTGCACCATTTATCTCGCAGCGTATACACTCGCTTAAACCAATTGTGATTTTTTAGTTGATATTTGTTGATCATTTATTCCCATTCTTCCTTTAATTGGTCCTCATGTGAGTAGAACATCAGGCACTTGTCAAATGGTTTGCTAAATTCAGTGTTGTTCCTCAGATTTTTCGTAGTGGTTAATGGCATTTTTAATCTGATTCCAAATTCAAAGTCTATGCCTTGTGTTGGGGTACACCCGCCATTATTTATGTTCAAAAAATTAGGTTATTTGTAAGCATAAACAGTGTAAACCTGGATTTTTCAAACATCATCTGCAGGTTCATGAACATCAGCATGAAAAAAAAGAGTCCTTAAGCCATATTATTCACTTATAAATTTTTTAAAAAATAGTAAACTCAGATGGAGGTTCTCAAACATCATCAGGGAAAAGAGAATCCTTAGTTGATAATATTCAGACATCAACAAAAAAGAACATCATGCTAAACTTCATATTTACAAAGCAACAACATGAAAAAACTATTCTATATTATTCACATGTCACCAATAAAAATATAAACCTCTGTCCATATGATTGAAACATTAAAAAATATTGCAAACTCAACTTCAAGTTTACAAAACATTAGTAGGTAAAAAGAACAACTTCATTTCAGATTAGTTAATCATCATTATTAAAAACAAAAACCTCATTATATATTGTTCAAACATAAGTAAAAAGACAAATGTGAATGGATTATAGCTCCTGTATAACTTTTGTCATGGCCTGGTCCTGATATGTGAAAATAGTGATAGGCTCAATTTCTTCCATAGGATTCTTGAATGTTTTCAGCAACCACACAAAATTTTCTGTAGTTTCATTGTTGATGAAAGAACATCCAAACATGACATTCATTTTGTGATTGTTGGGGCCGACAAAAGTTGCTCATATAAGGTTGCATTTGTTGGTTAGATATGTCGTATCGAAAACTAACAAATCACCATATGTCTTGAAATCTTCAGCCACCATGGAATCCCTCCAGAATAGTGCAAACATTCTTCCCTCACTGTCAAGCTTTACCCTAAAAAGAAGCCTTCTACCTTTTCGTTATGTTTGGTGGGTAGATCAATCAATTTTTGAGCATCTCCAGCTTCTATTTGTTTCATTCTGAGTCTACTCACATAATTGATGTGACCTCTCATCGTATGCCTGATTAAGTCTTCACCTCCAACATAATTTACCATGTACCTGTATCCATCAGCTGGTGTCAGTCTAGCTTGTTCCATCGCTTAGATTGCTTTTCCCTCTTCAAGGCATATTTAACTTTTACTTCGGTGAAGATAATGCCACCGAGGAAGGGTGA
The DNA here is from genome assembly GCA_037428765.1 of Rubia yunnanensis. Taxonomy (NCBI): domain Eukaryota; kingdom Viridiplantae; phylum Streptophyta; class Magnoliopsida; order Gentianales; family Rubiaceae; genus Rubia; species Rubia yunnanensis. Next base: position 62,378,174 of record CM075066.1, read on the forward strand.
GGTCATGATTGTGAGTTACAACATGCTGATGGACTGTGTACATGCCATTTTTCGTCATTTTGATAAATATCTTAGCTTTGCATTCTGTTCTTATTAGAAATAATTCCTTCCTCTTCCTATTGATATTCTCAACTTTAAGAGTTACAAAGTTGTTGTTTGTTTTTCCTTCACAAGAACAGATATAGTATCCACCCTTCAGTTTGTTGTCATTTTTCCTACGTGTTTTTGATTTTCGTATACTGAAACCTCTTGCTTTTGAGTGGCAGTGGTATAGGTCTTCTAACTCTTCCCATGTTCTTGCTATCACCCCTTCCAAGTTTTCATAAACATCTATCTCCTGTATTTAATTATCAGCTCATGTTTTATAAACATCAAATAGGAATAACAATGAACCTCAACACCTATATATAAACCTCAACAAAGAAAACAGGAACCTCATGTTTAATTATGAATAACTCAACAAAAAAATAGCAACCTAATCTTCATATATAGGAAACAATAGTAGGGGAAAAAAAATTCGCATGCTATAAACTTCACACATCATTAGAATAAACAAAAGCATCAATAGGAAGACAAGAAACTCATTCTATATTCTTTACACATCAACAGAAAAATAGGGAATATCATTCATATAATGATCTAGATTTACTAATCAAGGATACCTAGTTACAGAATAATGTACTAGCATTGCAATACAAACATCACCTTATTAACAACAATCCTCATTCTGTGTATATAGACATTATATTTTTAATAATAAGCCTCAGTTCTTCATCCAGATTACCTCTGATTTGCATAATCTAATATTCTTCATTGTCATATATTTCTTTATTTTGATCGGATATAACAGTAAGTTCCTGATTTTTCTAGTGGGGTTCAAGCTCGTTGTTTTTCCTATCAATTTGATCAACTAGAATATCATCTTTATCACATTCATGAACAAATTGAAGCGGATTTTAGGAGAAAGATTTTTACCAAGTCGAATATTTATAATTTTGCCATTTGAAGCTTCGTCATGTGTTCATCGTTTGACTCTGTCAAGATTGGAGGTGAAATCATCGAGATTGGTTGTGATATCGCCAAGATTGCATCGAGGTTTGATGAACTTCAGATTGAGCAAAATTTGGCTGAAATTTAGGAAGATGGGATGAGAGAAAGAGAGAGAGAAAGAGAGAGCGGTTATTTTGAATTTTGATATTGTCTTTCAATATTTGCACAAAAATCCCTATGTTTTCTTAGCTTTTTCAAATAATGCACCAAAAATAAAATAATTACATGCGAACCCCAAATCCTATAGTAAGGTGGTTTGCCTTAGTTCCTGCCTAAACTTTAGGCTGTCTCACAGGAGACTATTTTCTAAATTTTTATAACTAAGAATATGTAACTTAAGTCGTTACTAGGGAAAAAGTATGGTGTTAATATCATAGCATGCCCCTCTACTCCAGATCGAACTACTACCTTCATTTCTCTATCACTATCACATTACTTTTTAGTGTTAAAAGTAGAAGATGCTAAATGTGTGGTGGATTTAGAATTTAATTGAAAGAAAAGTAAAATGTGTAAATATAATAACATTAAATTTGTCATAACTAGTAAATGTCAATAAAAAAATATCTCAAATTAGAAATTCTGTCAATATTAAAAAAAAAAAGAAAGTATACAAAAATTTACTTTTTTTTAAATATTAACCTTTTATATAATAATATATGCAACTAAAGATAACATATGTGTTTGCTAAAATTTAATTAAAAAATTGAAGCTGGATATAGAGTAAGTGTTACCTTAGTGAAATTATTTTGATTTGAGGGATTTTATTTAGGGATATATACCGATATCACCCAACCTATTTGAGTAAGGCCAATATAACACTAAGATCATTTTTAGTAAAAAAAACAACCCTAACTAGTTTATGAAAGTACCAATATAACCTTAAGACAACATTTATGGCGTTGACCGACATTGACCACACATAAAATGACTAAATGCCATTTGTCTTAAAACCTGAAGTGTAAGCACAATTTTGCTCTCTTGACACCATTACTACCACCAGCTTACCGCCACCACCACCACTAAGTCCAGCCACCACCCCAGCCACCACCACCACATTCTCTTCCCAACGAGGAAGTAGTGAAATGGTATGTTGGGGACTCTTCCCGTCGCGTTCTCTTCCCTCCACCTTCCACCTTCACCACCACTACCCAGCCAGCTTCGCCTCCACCGGGCCCCCTGTGCTCATAAATTCATCTTCTTCTCTCCACAATCTTACCATCTCAATATTTACCAAACTCCAAAAATGATTCAGACCATAAACCCTAGCTTTCTGTCGCCGATACTGAATCTGCCACCGCCAACTCCAAAATGATTCACACCATAAGCCCTAACTTCCCATCATTGATGTTGAACTTACCGTTGACACTCTCGCCCCATTGCTCCCAAGCCCAACTCTCCCACCGCCGCGCTGAATCCACTACCACCATCATTGCCTAGCTAGGTCCACTTCCTCACATCTCCACCCCCTTCTAGCACCACCCCTGCAACCACTGCCGGGTCAGCTCCGCTTCCACCCACACCAACCCTAGCTCCACCATAGAAGTGGTGGAATTGGTGAAATTTTGATTGGAATTAGGGAAGAAGAAAAGGGAAGTAGGGGTGAGGGGTACAATAGTTCAAAAAAATGTTTTTTAAAAGGGTAAAATTGTTTTTTCAATCAAATTCGGCCTTAAACTGCCAGAATGGGTAAACTTGCACTTTCATCAACTATCTAGGGTTATTTTCACTTTCAATCATCAAAAAGTTATATTAGCACTTATGGCGATTAGGTTGGGTTATAAAAGCACTTTTCTCTTTATTATTTTATCATTTCATCATTTCAACATGTCATTATTTTTCATGTGCGTCCTTTTACATCAAGCTTTAGCACTTGTTCTGGTGTTCGAACTCGATCTTTCATTTTAAGCTTCAAAAAAAAGAAAGAGAAATTACTTATGATAGAATTTTCATTGTACATCATGGTTTTGATTTGCAATAACTCTTAATACCAGTTTTTCAACATAAGTAACTATAGCATGGTGAACCTCTTTTTCTTTAGTGTGCTTCTCTCAATCATAAGAAAGATGGAAAATAACCAGCATATTCTCATGTACGCCACTTGGATTAAGTAGTTATTATTTTTGAAGAATAATTTTATATTAAATTTTATACCAGATCACTACTTTAAATCCAATTAGAGGTAGTAGCATGAGCTCATATCTTATCGGGTTCCTGTGATTTAGGATCCATTATTCCTGGATTTTTATGTCTTGGCCATCTACCACTTGCCATTTGAGTTTTTGTTTTACCATGTCTCGCCTCCATAAGAAACCACTCCATCCCCACGTTGGTCCTTGCTTTACCTTAATATTTAAAAAATCATCCTTTTTGCAATACTTTTGGATGAATAATTTGGAGAAGAATGTCTCCTTATCCGTGATGATCTTCCATGCTAGCTTTCCCAGCAGTGCCTGGATCATTTGTTTTGTGGAACGCAACCCCAGGCCCCCTTGCCACTTGGAGTGGCACATGGATTCCCTTGATTTTTTTATGTATACCTCTCCCTTCTACATCCCCAGCCCATATGAACCTTATCTGATGGCTTTCCATTTTCTTTGCCACTGTGGAGGGTATACAAAATGTGCTGAGAGTGTATTGTGATATCGATGCAGTACATGCTTGCTGATTGTTACCCTTTTGGTAACTGATAAATCTCCTATCTTCTATTGTGTTATCTTAGCCTTGACTCTTTGTGTTATTTTTCCAAACATTGCTACTTTTAGGCCATTTAAAATTATGTCATGGCCCAGGAAGTTTTGTTTGAGCAGGTCCTTGAAAACTCTGGAATTCTGGCACATTCATTCTTTTGTGGTTAGGTCTGTGTTAGGGTTGACTAGGAGATTAGATTTCTGGAAGTTTATTCGTTGACCAGAGTATGCTACAAAGAGGTTCAATGAAATCTCTCTTCTGATTCAAAATCGTGGTGTAACTATCCTTTTTAGAAAAAGGTGGCTTAACTAACGAAAGAAAAATGGAACCAGATGAATTCTACTCCGACTTTCTTTCTGTCTGTCTAGAGAATTAGGTTTGTAAGGGTTCTTTCTTATTGTGCTAGATTTATTTCCCTGCTTTCTGTTATGTTAAAGAAGAGGATACAATCATTCGCGAACATTAGGTGTGATACTAGTTGGACAAATCTGCCAATCTTGACCCCGGGCAGAGATCTTGAAAGTTCTGAGAGGTCACCATTGAGGAGAATGCTTCCCGATGGAGTATGAAAATGGAGGGTGATAGGGGGTACCCTTGACTCAAGCCATGTCTTGGCTGGAATGACCTAGAATTCCTTCTATTGAACAATAGAGTATGAGACAGTTGTGACACACTCCATAATGCAACCTATCCATCTGCTTGGGAACCCCATATGTTTCATAATTTGCTCAAGAAAATCCCAAGACACTCGATTGTACGCCTTATGCCAATCTTCATTTCCGCCATTGGTTGTTTCCCAGTTTTCTTCTTGTGGATATGCTCAGTGACTTCATGGGTTATGGGTGAGTTTTCGACAATAGATCTCCCTTGTATGAATGCCGACTAGTTACCCAAAATCAAGAAGCCTATTATTCATTTGATTCTGTTTTCCAGTACTTTAGCTATAATTTTGTACGTGACATTGCATAGACTGGTTGAGCGTAGGTCCACCGGTTCTTTTGGGATTTTCTTTTTTAGGATTAAGACTAGTATTGTGTAGTTCCAATCTATTGGCATTGACATCATTGAGAAGAACCTTTGGACTGCTGCTGTGACCTCGTCCCCTACCTCTGGCTAGTAGTTTTGGTAGAAACTTGGTGGAAGACTCTTTGGCCTCGGTACCTTCTATTTCCTGGAATATCGTTGCTTTTATCTCCTGCTCTGTGACTTATGTTTCTAGTTTTCTCTGTTAATTTACATCTACCCCAGTATTTATGAGTTCTAAGATATCCTGAATGGTAGACTATCCAAAGGAATCTGCTGGCATAACTGATTCATTAACGAATACAAAACTTACATGGTTGTAGACCAGTAGTTGTAGATTCTCAGGTTTTGCTATCCATTCTACTGCCTCATGTTTAAGATGCGGAATGAGTTCCATCATTTTCTTTTCTGGGCCCATTGGTGGAAAACCTTGGTATTCCTATCTCTTTCCTTCAGCAAGATTGTTGTTGCCCTCTATTTCCAGTAATCCTTCTATTGTGTTAGGTGATTGTCAAGCTCTGCATCTTTCTATCGTTGCTATGCTTCCAGCTGTTCTATTACTCTCCTTATTCTTTGTTCCAATTTCCTTACATTCTCACGGGCTCAATTGTGCAGCTTGGTGGTAGTTTTATTCACCCTGATTTTGAAACCTTTCTTGATACATGTTGTTCTCCGTGGGCCCATGTCTTTTGTCCCTGCAACTTAACATGTGTCATATTGTACTGGTCTCTAGATGCATTGCACTACCTCTTTTGTATTTACGTACCTCACTCAGAATAACTTAAGTCTTCTTCTTGTTGTCTCATTTGGGTCTCTTCTCCTTGGGTGTGTATTGATTGTGAGTACCTCATGGTCAGATCTCATAATGGTGTGGTTCGTTAGGCAATTTCTCTGGAAAATCTTCACCCATTTTGGGTTTGCAAATGGCCAGTCTAGTCACTCTAGGATTATATCACGACCATTGCTACCATTCGACCAAGTGAATCATTGTCCTTGTTTTATAGCTCCTTGAGGCTTCCTATTTCAATAACCCTATTGAGATCTTTCGCATATTGTGGTAGCACATGTCTTCTTCCTAAATGTTTTTAATCTGTCCAAGACTTGATTAAATTCCCCCACTATTAGAACTGGTAGATTAGTATGTCGGAGGATCTCTACTATTCTTTCACATACCAGTTTCCTATGTGTCCTGTCAGGGTGCCTGTAGACAAGGATCAACATATATTCATCGCCTTGGGCAGTTGTGATTTTACAACATACAAAATGTGTGTAACTATTTGCTACCGATGCTATGATATCCTGGGACCAAGCTACTTAGATCCTTTCGCTTATTCCTACAACATCTATTACTTCCCACTGGCTAAAGTACAATATGCTTAGCCACTTACTAACTCTACTATGGGTACACTTAGTTTCCATTAAAAATAAAATATTGGGGTTATACATGTTGATGTAGTTGTTAAGCACCTTGACTGTCAGAGGAGGCATTAGTCCTCTGCAGTTCCAGCTCAGTAAATTCATAAACCTCTTGGTGGTTTCTCTTGACCAACCACCAAAGTACCACATTTTTACCATTTCTGAGTTGTGTGATAGTATGGATTACAGTCTTGCACTGACAATGGCCGCTTCCCCTTGTTCTGCTCCAACGGTAGGGTTAATTTCTGGGAACCTGGTTAGTGTCTTCTATATCAGTACCTCCCCTGGTTCCCCTAATCATTTTTTTATGAAGGAAATATCTCCTAAGTCCTCCTAGAGGGATATTTCCATTTTTGAGCCTAGAGCTGCTACAATTGGCATGAATTCATTCATTGACCATTGTATCGCATTTCTATGAGGGTCTCTTAAGACCATATCTTCCATTTTCCCTTCCTATTATTTCGATTCCTCCCTGAGCTTCAGTAATCTAACTCTCTCCATGTTCTTTTTGATCAGCTGTTTGGTGGCTATTGTTAATTTTTTTGGAGTGAACCTAGCTCCACTGTTTCTCCCCATGACCCGTATAACACTTGTGCACTTTCCTTGCACTCTGATTTATGTAAAAGTAGGGCACATGTGTTAAGATTGAGGTGGGTCATCACTCCCATTGGCGGGTCCGACAATTGTTGATCTGCACCTAAAAGCATGCATTAACTAATGCATTTGACACATTTGTTATTATGTTTTGGTTAGTTGATTGTTAGTTTTAGTTAAGTTTACATTATAAAAGGGTTTAGATAATTGTTGGTTTTCTTATCTAAATCCCTAGCTTTGTAGACTTAATTGTATCTAATGGACACTATGTCCTAACGAGCGCATAGAACTTCTTTTGTGAGCTTATTAACAAGTTTCTCGTGAGTACTTTAGCATAGTAGTTTAGAAGGCCATCCACAAGGGTGGTAGTAGATAGTAGAAGGCCATTCACAAGGATGGTAGTAGATAGAAGACCACGAGTTAAAGCATGGTAGCAGATGTTATCAAGCTGAGAAGAAAAAAGGAGTCGAAGTCCAACACTCAAAGACCTGGCATGGCCGTTTAATTCAACAAGGGTCGTGCCAGCCAACACGATGGTTCCAGAAGACCTTGGCACGAGCCACTTGGTTTTACACAGCCCGTACCATTGAGATGCCTCGAACGGCTAATTATGGACACTAGTCGTGCCATTTTACACGGTATGTGTCGCTCCAGTTTCAACATCTGAAGACCAGCCCAAAGGGTGTGAATATCTTCACGCTCGTGACATCAGTTTGCCTAGAAATTGACTTCCAGCCAATGGCTTGCAAGGATGTACACGACCCACACCGTTTAGAAGAGGAAATCATACATCGAGTCGATAGCCCATGACAATTTACACGACCTATGCCGTTCAACTGCTCGGGGAAGAGTTCCCAGCTGGTGGCCCATGACGAAGGGCGTGGCCACACAATCAAAATGGCCAAAATAGGTGCCAAATCGGCAGCCCATTTGGAATAACACATGTCGTGTGCTATAGCACGGCCCATGCCAATGGCGGCTGCTAGGGTTTCTTGCCTCTTTTTGGGACTTTTTCAAGTCTCAATTCCCTACTACCATATATAGCATCCTATTCCTACTAGGTTTTAAGCTTGGTTTTCATTAGTTTAATTCTCCTAAGAGTAGGTAGAGAGAGAAAGGGGCTAACCCTTCTCTCTAATTTATTTCTCCTTGTTTTTACCTAAGGGTATTGAATTCAATGAAATATTAGTGATTTAGCTTGGGGATCTATATTTGTATTCATGACTTGGTAGTTACTTTGTGAGATTGTAAGATCTCCCTATCCATATATGCTTATGAACATTATGTTGACTTGTGTTTTATATTCTTGTTAATTGCATGATTGTTATACTATATTGGCATACACCTTAATCTACTTTCATGTTCTCGCATTTATTGATATCCCCAGGGAGTGAATATAGATGTAGTAGGGGGAGCGATAGTCTGGGACCCCATGGGTATATGTATGTGGGCCACTGAGTAAATGTTTTGACGACCATAAACTAGTCTTAGTTGGACTTTAACCCTGAAGAGTTAGCTTAGAAGCAAAGTAGGGTTAGCGTAGTTCTACCTATGTCGTTGTAACCCTAGAGTCAGCGATAAGGTGCCTATTTCTTTGACTCTGTAGGTCTAGGGAGAAGCATTCATAGTGGAGTGCCCGAGACGTAATCTTATGGGTAAGAATCTGGCATGCACAATGGCAGGGTCATTATTGCACTTCCCTAATTATGGAGGAGGAAGTGTTGACTATCGACCACACTGTGTGGCATACAAATTAGGATAGGTTTGTATATCTTGTATATGATTGAATCTAGGATAGAAATATACTACCTGTCATAAAGCACAAATATTCCCCCAAGGTCTAGCGATATATAGTTTTTACTCTCTTGCTCTTGCATACTTGTAGTTGTTAGATAAAAACTCCCCCTAAAACATGTTTTGCAACATTAGCTATTCCCGACACGTGATTGGATTGACTACGCAGTCGCGACTTTGTATAGTCAACTTTTAAATTTCTAGCATCTCTGTGGATGACCCTAGTATTGCCACTATCTAACCCTTAGGTAGTTTAGTAGTAAGAACGGGAGAAACAAACAAATCTCTTATCTTTGTGAAGCATTCTGTGGATTAATTAATGCCTAGTTAAAGACTCCGTGGAGGGCGGATCAAATTTTACCTCCGCTGCCGGGGATGCTAGTTTAAATATTTAATTGTTAACTTGCATAGCTTGTTAGTTAAGTAGTTAGTGTTATTTTTGTTTGTTTGCTTGAGTTGGTTTTTGCTGTTGATCCTTTGTGATAGTTGTTCAGGTTATTTCTAATCCTTTGCTAGTTTTGTTTCTTTGGTTGGTAATTGTCTAGTTTCTGGTTTATGGTACATACCTATACCACGAACCTAGGAAATTTACAACACTTACCGGAAAGCACAGATTTCCAGAGAAGGAGGAGGAGAAATAGAGTAGGGGTTCCACAAGAGCCGACTATTGTTATTCAGGAGCACTTAGATATGGTGGAAGATAATTGCACCCTTGGGGAGTTGATGGCTCCTAAGTTAGAGAATTAATCCCTATGCATTTTCTTTCCCCTTTTTCCATCGAATGTAACATGTGAGCTTAAGAACGGGATGATTCGGTGTCTGCCAAGTTTACATGGAATGGCCGATGAAGATTCAAACAAAAATTTGTCGGAATTTCACCTAGTGGCCCAATATAAAGCCCCCAGGAGTTTTGTAAGAAGATTACAGTTTACGATCCTTTCCTTTCTCGACGCAGGATGCAGCTAAGGACTAGTTATACTACCTTCACCTAGGATGTATCACCTCATTGATTGACATGAAGTGGAAGTTCCTTGAAATGTATTTTTCAGCTTCCAAGTCTGCAGGCCTAAATAAGTAGCTTTCCAACATATCCCAAATGGAAAATGAGTCCCTCTATGAGTATTAGGAGCGGTTCAAGATTATTGGTGAGTTTTCCATACCATCATTCAAGGAAGGTGATTTGGTGTACTACTTCTTCGAAGGACTTTGTGACGAGGATATGAGAATGATCAGTGCAGCGTGTAATGGCTCCATAGCTAACAAGATTCTAAAATATGCAATGGCGTTGTTTGAAGAAACAAGCAATGGAATGAGATAATTCAATAGTAGATCCCGAGTGAAGAAATGGGATGAGCTGGCTCAATCTCCCAAGTTGGAAGAGAAAGTTCAAGCAATTGCCTTGATGATAAAGGAATTTATGAAGAGGAAAGCTCATCAAGTCAAGGTGTGTGGTATATGTCATCTAGATCATCCTACCGACACATGTCCACAAGTAGTTGAAGATTTTTAAAAAGTAAAAACTGGATTTTAATGGAGGAAATAGGAAATTCGCAAGAAGACAATGACAGCAAGGGTTCCGGGGAAACCAAGGAGGTAAAAGACCAGATCCCTACATGAATACCTTCAACCCTAGATATCGCAATCACCCTAACTTTCGTTAGCGTGAGGATAACCAAGGTCAAGGGTAAAATCGAGTTGCACAACCTCAATCCTACCCGATGAGAGAATGGCATTCCAACAATAATATCGCTTTTATAAAAGTTGGACCGGGAGGAAATCCTAGATGTGATTACCCAACTAGGAAGAAAAGTAATGTTTTCGCAGAGTAAACAAGGAGAGAAATTGAGTATCTAGGCACTAGAGCTTTTTCGAGTATCAAGAATCTTGAAGTCCAAGTCAAACAACTTTCCAACTCAGTGAGCCGACATGAGGCTAGGGAATCCAGCAAGCTACCTTCCAAACCCAGAGTTAACCCAAGAAATGTGGGTGCTTTGAAGCTAAGGAGTGGGAATGAGGTGCGTGAGGCCAAAAAAGAAGGTGTGCTAGAGGATGACTTGATTGTGGAAGGCAACAAGGCGAAATTTGAAGAACATGATATGGTTGTAGAAAAGGATCTCTCCAAAGAGCTCCCTTCCACCGCCTTTTCTTGAGGCACACAATTGGAAAATCTTTGAAAGATTCGAGGTTAGTATTTCTATCTTAGATGTGATTGAAAAATTTCCTTCTTATGCTAAGTGTTTGAAAAATGCATGTACTAAGAAGAGAAATAAACCAAGTAGGAGGGTAGGGAAATTGAAAATAGGGGGCGTGGCTACTCTAAATCATAGGAATTTGCATAAGAAATGCGATGACCCCAAGATTTTTTCAATACCTATTTCCTTAGGTGGAAAGTTAGTGAATAATGCCATGATAGACTTAGGTGCATCTGTTAATGTGATCCCTTCTAGCCTTTATGAAAACATACATATAGGTGAGATTAAGGAAACTAGGGTAATTGTCCAACTTACCGATCACTCCCAAACTATCCCTAGAGGTTTGGTTAAGGATGTAATGGTTAGGGTAGGAAATTTAGTGTTTCCGACGGACTTCTATGTCTTTGACATAGTGCACGATGGTGTTCCCCCAATTTTATTGGGGAGGCCTTTTCTAAATACGTTAAGGACCAAGATAGATGTTCATTTAGGAGTATTAACCCTAGACGATCACGTTGATAAGGTGGGATTTGAGATTTACAAGTCTAAGAATGATCCACCTATTTCCTGTCTTATGTTCAATGGCATATCTTTGTGTGATGATTTTGTTCAACGTCAAAACCATTGCATGATTAATGAGGATGAATGCCTAGATGAGTTCCTTGATGATGATGAGAGTGATGAACAAAATATTTTTTTGTGCTTCAATTGTCATAATCAAGTTGATTATACCAATACTATGCATGACTTTAGTGATGAAATTTCTATTGTGGATTGTTTTTCTATTGCTACTAACATTCAGTGGTTGGTGGAGAGTGGTGAGGACATAAAACCTCCTCACCCACCTCCTTAACCTAAAGATTTAGCTAAGGAATCAACATTGGTTAAGGTAGATGATTTCGACGGTAATGAGATATTGCCCAATATAGAGAGCTTACATGTGTCTATCTAGCTTGAATGAAACTTGAGATGATGCTATTGTTGATGAGCTCATTTTTCCTAGTGTGATTAAAGATGCTTTGCTTTTGATTTCTAACACTAACGTGCAATGGAGAAAGAAGCGGGTTAAGGAACTAAAACCTTCTAAACCCCTTCCTACTCCTAAAATCAACAAATATGTGTCTACTTTTGTGAAAGATGGATGTGTTTGGTATGTATCTCCAATATTCAAGGGTAAGCCTAAGGTAATATGGAGACCGGTTCATAGGGATGTGGTCAATGGTGGTATCAAGGACGGTGATTCTGGTGACCCATCAACCCATTGTTGTTAGTTTTTGAAAATGCATGAAGTAATAAGTTGTGAGGATGACAATAAAGAAACGGTGCTCTTATTTTGTGTTAGTAGGATTTGAAGAATTTTTGTGAATCTTGGAAAGCATTTTGATTTTTGGTGGCATTTTTAGGGATTATTAGTCATCAGATTTTGGATGGAATAGTGCTACTCTCAGTTTTTGTGTTTTTGGGTGCATGTATTTTTGCAACGAAGTTGGAATGAGGAAGGCTTAGCATAGACCATGCCAGCCTCGTGCCAAGGCAGGCCAGCACGACCTGTGCCAAAGTAAGCTGGCACAAGGCATTCAAGTCGGCACGAGCCATGCTAATTGAGTGTCGCTCATGCCACCCAAACCCACCAATAAAAATGCACTATCCCTCTATAAAAGCCTCGTGCCTACCCTTAATTCTTCATCCTTCTTCTTTTTCAAACCCAGGAAACCAAAACCCTTCGCCTCTCCATCAGAATATTTTTTGTAACTTTCTCAATTCTAAGCCAAGTCACTCCAAATTTATCCCAAAATCCTCCTCTCCCTGTTTTCCACAAAGACAACAAAAATTGCATCCAAAATCGTCAAGAATCCGCCCAGATTGCAAAAGTGCAGTTCAACCATCTTTTTGAATTTTTCTCCCAAATTCAAAGATTTGGTCCATTCCAAGTGAAAACAATCATTGAAATCAACCTTAGGAGGAGCCCCGCACACCCCATGAACACAAAGTCATCAGATTTTATCCTCGATTCTTGCCAAAGGTACTCGGCCAAACTCACTTGAAGACTTTTGGGATTTTTAATTTTTGGGTATTTGCATGTTTAGGACTTCATGAAAGGGGAGCCTTAGTTATGATTATATATTCTTGGAGGATTTTTGAGTGAGGAGCTGGTAGTTGAGAATTGTTGGAATGTTATTTGGTGCTTGTTGGTGTTTTCTATTTTATGTGCTGTCAATATGCTAGGTAGACAGAGAGCCGGGCCTAGCGTGCCATTTATGGACTGACCACACTTCTTCAGGAATATTAGGAGCGATGGGGCCATCTTGTTGGAAGGCCCTTCCCGAGACTAAGTTTATAGATGAGAGGACTCTCAAGGACCTTAAACTCTGCAAACCAGCCAGAGTGCTCTTGAGGAGAGTTGGGCTCAAGGAATTACGACAATGTCGGCCCCCACCTATACTAGATACACTTTGGATTTTTTGGCAATTGTCATGTCGGTGTACAACATGCTTAGGGGGAAGATAGTTAGGTTCCATTTTTGGGACGTGGCCCGGTCCATGACGAACAAGGATATTTCTACATGCTTCGGGTGGAAACATTATGCCGAGATAGATGGATATGCTCAGGATGCTTCTGGTTTTAATGTGCACAAGTTCTGGCCCACCATCACCCGATGGCCGTGGCGAAGGAGAGCAAGAACAATGACATAGTGCATCCGGCACTGAGATATGGTGCTAGGCTGTTGAGCATAGTAGTGAGTTTCCATGGGGAGGCCAACATTGCTATTGTGGTCGATTAGCACTGGCGAGCTTGCTATGATTTGGTAGATGAATTCATAACCCAGTGTGTTGCCCTTTCCAGGAACCGGACGGGAAAAATGGCAATTGGGTGATAATATCACTCCTAGTTGCTCATTTTCACGTTCTGGTGAGTGATGATATGCAAGAGAACCCGCACACCCCTTACACCCTCACCCCCTGCAGCTATGTTAGAGGAAAAGATGGTACGCTTACATGATGGTCTTATTTACTAGTTCTATAAAGGCACCAACATCATGAGGATGCCCCAAAATAGAATTACCAAGTTGACCAAGGCATTCAGGATGCATGATCTCATTATACAGCTTGATCAAGGGATGCAGGTAGTAGTGGGAGGCCCCTATGCAGAGGAGGATAACGAGCAGGATGAGGATGATGAGTTGCTCCGATGGATGAGGACCAGATTCCTGACCACCCCGCACTGTCTTTCCCGCACTGACTACTAGCTTTTTCAGCCACCACCAACATTCCCTCAGTTTGTGCCACCCCCAGTAGTTAAGAAACTGTTAGTGCCACAGTTCCCAGTTGAGCAGCTATTTGGAGCACCACCACCATTCTAGGGGCCGATCGAGGTTAGATAGGAGCCATATCAGTCTACGAGGCATAGTGCTAGAGATTCTCACAGGCCCAACTACTTCTCCCAATTTGATGACTTTGAGGAGTCGAGTAGGCACAACAATCATGGCTTCCCTCCTACTCCCACACCGACATAACATCTCCATCCCACCACAACACAAGGCTCACCCTTGGAAGCACCCATAGTTCAACCCTTTCCTAGAGCACGATTCACAGGGATACCAGTCGGCTTCATCTTATGATATGTGGACCCAGCCGCTGAGATACAAGCCAAAGTGAATGTTGTCTTGGGGTGATCCTATGTTTGGGGGTTAGGCAGGATGTGCAACTTGGAGCTCAACTTGACTATCACTAAGGGGTGACTGCAGACAGGTTTGAGAGGGTGGATGATCAGCTCCGGTATTTGAGGATTTACATCGGCTTACTGCATCATGACGTGAGGGAGATCACTGATCGGCTGAAGACAGTGGGTATTGGAGACAGGTACCATCATCAGGATCCACGCAGAAAGGGGCATGGTGCCATATTTGGCGGACGGCAATGAGTACTATTCGGTGTTTCCCACCTTTTGTTTCACCTTGGTCACATGCATTGGGACAATGCATGAACTAAGGGTGAGGGAGGGGTTGGAACACCTTCATGGTGGCATCTTCTTTATTTCCCTGTTTATCTATTTCTGCTTTGATTTGGATATTTGTGATGATGATTATTTTCCCTTTGTTTTCCCTCATTTGGATTTTCAAACTTTTGGTTGTTGGTTTGTTTTTGGGTATGGGGGAACCTTTTTGTAGTTTGCTTGGGGATGTTTTGGAACACTTTTGGTGGTGTCATTTTTGTTTTAATTGTCTTCATGTAGTATGAAACCCATCTTTGGGGCATTTTGTGCTATACAAAAAAATGAAAATTTTGAAAACATTTATAAAAATTTATATACCCGGCTAAGTCGAAAACCCAAAAGGGTGACTTAGGAAACAATGGAAAAGGCCCGGTAGGTTGAAAAACCTATGCAAAAGTGAGAGGCCATGGTGTGGAAAAATGTGAGAAGTGAGTTCAATTTGTGTGTTAAGCTAGGATGAAAACCTGAAAGGGCTCCTAGGAAAAATGAGAGAAATTGGAAACTATGCTTAACATCTCTTTGATTGTCTTTGGGGGCTTTTTAGGCAGAGTAAGTTATTTTAATGCATATCATGTACACCTTTCCTTTTCTTGGAATGATCGGTTGGATAGATTACTTTAGCTTCTATGGGGAGAGTGAGAGTTGTGAGATTCTTTCATCTTTGGGAGAACTAGGGTAGTGTAGGAATAATGTTGAATGTATCAGTTAACTTAGCTTTACCTGTTACTTTCCTCTTAGATCTTTTCTCATTTTTGTTTACTCGAAGACGAGTAAAGGTTTAAGTGTGGGGCATTTGATATGCACCTAAAAGTGACACATTTGTTGTTATGTTTTGGTTGGTTGATTGCTAGTTTTAGTTAGGTTCACTAATTTGCTTAATTTTTTGTGCGTTAACCGTTGCACCCAGCATAGTTTTTGGTATGTTTTGTTTGGTGGATTGCTAGTATTAGTTGAGTTTACGTGACAAGGGGTTTAGACGGTCATGTTTGGTTTTATTGTCTAAATTCTGCATTTTTTAAGATTTAATTAGTACTAATGGAAATCTTGTATCCACGCACTCCTAGACCTTTCATTTGATCATCTTTAGTGGGTCACCCATGGGTACTTTTTGGTTAAATTCTACATGAAGGCTGTGCGTAAGGGAGGTAGAAGATATCAAAGGCTGTTCACATGACCGGTAGAAGAGATTGAAGGCCATTCACCTCTAGAATGGTAGTAGAAAAATGCCACGATCATCAATGCATGGTAGATGGAGATGGGAGTCAAAGATAGGTGGCAACGGAGATCAAAACGGCCAATGAAGAAATGGGGAATCGTGGTCCGATGAGTTGTGCCTAAGTATAAGAATTATCCGAGAAGAATTAGACTTCAAGGCTGATTACATTGGATTTTTCTTCTTTAGCACTACAAAATCAACTACTAGAACTCAAATATTAGACTAACGGTTCACCCGTAGCAAAGGAAACAAGTTTAGATGGCCAAGGTACCACGGGTTAGGCACCAATGGCCTTTGCTAGAGGAGACATCCTGCGCCAACAGTTCTAGCACGGGGCAATGATTCATGCCAAGTGATTTGGCACGAGGCAATGGCGCGACCTGCGCCATATCCCACGGCTTGCACAACACAAATTTGTTTGCTAAAAAATGGCTAAGAGTGGGTGCAGACAGTCCCATTTACGATGGCATGCGTCATTCCAAGTTCAAGATGTTAAGACTAGCCTATGTCTCATGCCAAAGTCTATGCCCTGTATCAAACTTCTGAGTGGAACGAGCCTCCAGACCACAACCCATGCCAAACTATGCTCCCCACGCCAAACTTCTGAGTAGACCACGCTTCCATGCCAGAGCCTCGTGCCACGGCCACTGCCAGATCCAGCACCCCATGCCAGATGAAGGAGCAATTCTGCGTGAGATCATGCAACCTACGATATGTACTAGGCGCGGACCGCGCCATCCGCGACGGCCGGCGCATGCGGTGGTTGAAGTATGGTCTCTCAATATTTTGGTCATAACTCTCTCAATTGTCATCCTTTTTCCCTCTACCATATATCAAAATCTTTGTCTTTCCAAGTTCTATTCAATGCACTAAATTTCAGCACCAGAAGGTTCACATATTAGAGCAGTTTATTAGAGAAAGATTCATCAACAGAAGGGAAAGGGTGACTAGGGTTTTGATATAACTTTAGCCTATTTTGAACCTATCTTTAGGCCCAATCCCCTTCTACTATATATGGAAGCCTTAGTCTTCTATTAAACTAAGGAATGCATAATATAAATTTTCTTTCTCTCTCTAGTTAGAAGGGAGATGAGAGTTCTCTCTAGAGTTTTTCTCCCCTTTCCTTACCTTTTCTTTCATTTTATGTACAAAGTAGATTAGTTTATTAGGAGAACAATTTTAGAGAAAAAAACACTCTTTCCCTTTCCTTTATTTTCTTTTACTTTTGTGTTTATCCAAGATATGGAATTCAAATCTATATTAGAATTCCACATCTTTGGAGAGGTTTCCATAGCTTAGGGATAATTGCAGCGCTTGCTGTAACTTATGTTTTGTGAGATTTATTAGATTCATCCTATTATTTGTGTTCATGATATTACTATGATTTCTTTCGAATGTTCTAAATGCATGAATATTACAACACATTGGCACACACTTTGAGTTGTATTCATGTATGGTGCACTTACGGATGCCCTCTTGGGAGGAGAAACCTGGATGTTAGAATGGGTAAGTGAGTATGTTGCATCTTCGATAGTGTGTGTATGGGAGACCTGGGTATTAATCTGACTTATTTTCCATCGCACTAGTCTTAGCTGATTACGTAACATTTTTCAATAGGTTGCGGTTAGAGATGGTGAAAAAGTAGTAAGCTAGGGTTGTAAGAGGCCTTAGTATCAGAGATAATGTGCCAAAGACCCTGGGCTTAGTTGATAGGACCCGGGGGAAGTTATGCATTCGTGGTGGAAACCCGGGATGTAATCGCATGGGGCAGAAACAGACCTACAACAATGGCGGGACCTTGTTGTACTCCTCTAATTACGATGTCTGCATCAATGAAAGGTTGCAAGTGCACTCGATGGGACAAGTACGGGGAAGTGTATGCCATCGGCCACACCACGTGTTGTGGAAACTATATTAGGTTGTTTAGTAAATCTTACATGTGCATGATTCGAGGATCAAACATTAGGTTAATCATGTTGCTTAATGATTCCCCAAGTGCTTATCTTGATAATATTACTTGTTGTTTTACTTTATGCTTTGTAGTGGTTAATCATGTTTCAAACCCCTTTTTTGTATTTGAATTTACTAGCTATTCCTTTCACTCGTACAGATTAATGACCCGTATGAGGTTGTGTTTTTAGTTAGTACTTGAGCCTTAACATCTCTGTGGACAAACCCAGGGGTTACTGCTAACTACCCTCTAGGTAGCGTAGCAGTGAGAATGGGTGCAGAATACAAATTTTTCTTTGACCTTCTCAGCCTCCACTCAGGTTAATTAGCTATAATTAACTACCTCGGGTGGAGGCGGATCAAATTTTAGTGCCTTTTCCGGGAATGCTATCCATCTCAAGTATTGATCAGCATAACTTGTTAGTAGAGTAATTAGTAATTGCTTTTATTTTTGTTTTGTGTTGTTAGTTTGGTTGTTGAGCTATTGTTATAGTTTGTTTGTTACATTTTGATCTGTTTGCTAGTGTTTTATTCGGAAGGGTATTGCTAGCCCTAGTTTATGGTACACACATGTACCCCTAATCTAGGCATCTTACAATACCCGACTGAGAACACGTGTTTGGAGGAGAAGGAGACAGAGAACTAGGGCAGAAGTTAAACTGAGGCAAACAGTTTTTATTGAAGAACCGGTAGTGATGGCGTAAGACAATTGTACCTTACAAGAGCTTCTGGCCCCCAACCTGGAAAATCAGCCACTATGCATCACCTTCCCGCCAATGTTAGTTGTGAGCTGAAAAGTGGCATAATCTATTGCCCAACTACATTCCATAGATTGGAAGGAGATGACTTAAACAAGCATTTTTCAGAGTTTCACTTGGTGTGTACGAACATTAAGCCACCGGCAGTTTCTGAAGACGATTACAACTTGAGAGTCTTTCCATTTTCCCTTCAAGACAAAGCTAAAGACTGGCTACACTACTTGCCACCGGGATGCATTGGTTCTTGGATAGACATTAAGAAGAGGTTTTTAGAGAAGTATTTTCCGGTATCCAAGTCGGCGGGGGTAAAGAAACAATTTTCAAACATCACCTAAGTGGCTACCAAAAACTTGTATGTTTATTGGAAATGCTTCAAGAAACTTTTAGAGAGTTGTCTCTACCATCCCTTCAAGGAGGGGGATTTAGTGTATCATTTCTTCTAGGGGTTGTGCGATGAAGATATCTGAATTGTGAACACCACTTGCAATGGTTCGATAGCAAACAAGAGCTCTAATGATGCAATGGCCTTCTTTGAAGAAATGGCTAATGGTATGCGACAATTCGGCATAAGGTCAAAGGTTAAGGTTTTGGATGAACCCGCACAATCACCCAAGTTGGAAGAGCAAGTCCAAGCTTTTGCTTCTATGATGAATGAGCTTTTACGAGCAAAGGTGCATCAAGTCAAAGTGTGCGGAGCTTGCAACCTTAACCACAACTTCGAAGAATGTCCCGAGGTAGTAGATGATTCCCAAAAAGTGATGGCCATTGAGTACAATAATTGGGAGATGCCACAATTTGCTAGGGTTCAACCACAAGGGTTCCTGGGGAACCAAGGAGATGCAATGCCAGATCCCTATGCAAACTCGTTCAACCCAAGGTATCAAGATCATCTAAATTTCTGATGGAGGGAGGATAACCAACCTCAAGGATACCAGGGTGGACAAGCCCCTCCTCAACCATACCCTAGAGGTGAAAGCCCTTCCAACAACTATGCCTCGATCTATAGGTTGGACCGAGAAGAGATCTTAGCATCCATGGGTTAATTGAGCAAGAAACATGAAGTCCTCGCAGAGAAGACAAGGCGTGAGATTGAAGACCTTGGTAATAGATCCTTCTTGAGTATTAAAAACCTTGAAGTTCAAGTTGGGCAACTTGCCACTTTGGTGAGCCGACTAGAAGCCAAGGAGTTTGGCAAACTCCCTTCCCAACGGGAGATCAATCCAAGGAACGTGAGTGCTCTCAAATTGAGAAGTGGGAAGGAATTTTGTGAGTCCAAAAATACGGTTATGCAAGAGAATGAAAAGGTATTAGAGGCTACCAAGGCACACTTTGAAGAAGAATAGATTGTGGTCAAGGAGGCACCTTCCAAGGAGCTTCTACCACTAGAGGCCCAAACTACCATTCCACCTCCATTTCCAAATACGTTAAGGGGAAAGCTGAAGGTTGTGACCAATGATGCAAACATTCAAAAAATCTTTGAAAAGATCGAGGTAACCATCCCTATCTTGGAATTGATTTAACATGTGCCATCATATACTAAATTTCTTAAAGTTGCATATACAAAGAAAAAAAAGTATGCCAACTAAGAGGTTAGGACATTTAAAAATAGGGGGAGTCACCATTTTGAACCATAAAATTTTGGCTAAGAACTGCGACGTCCCCAGAATATTTTCTATCCCTACTCTTTGGGTGGTAAACTTGTTGAAAATGTCATGATAGATTTAGGCGCATTCATCAATGTGATCCCATATAGTCTATATGAACGCCTAGAACTAGGTGATCTTAGGTAAATTAGAGTGATTGTCCAACTCACCGATCATTCCCAAGCTAGCCCGCATGGACTAGTAAAGGATGTGATGGTGCGAGTTGGCAAGTTGGTTTTTTCGACGGACTTTTATGTCCTAGACGTGGTGCACAATGGTAGTGCACCCCCAATACTTTTGGGGAGACCTTTCCTTAAAACATCTAGGACTAAAATTGATGCCCACTTGGGAACCATACCTCTAGAAGATGATATGGATAAAGTGGAGTTTGACACTTATCAATCTAGGCATGATTCAAAAAATTCTTCTCTTATGTGCAAATGTGTAACCCTATGTGATAAAAATCTTATCTTACCAACGAGCATGAACTTGTGGATGAATCCCATTTTGATGATATTATTGATGAGTTCGATGAGTTGCATGATGCTATGGATAATATGTATGTACTAGATTATTTTTCCCTGCTAACTAACATGCAGCTGGAAAGGGAGAGTGTCAAGGGTTTAAAACCTCCTCGACATCCCCCTAACCCCAACGTGATATTCACGTACTCAATGCTAGCGAGACACTGAGATTCATTTCCCACTACGGACAAGAGGTCTGAAGGTAAGGATGGCTCGTTGTGGAAAACTCTCTTCAATGATGTCATCATGGGTGGAGTCACCGATGGCGATTCCGGAGACCCAAAGATAGGCATCTCTGACTAGATTTGCATGAAAAAGGAAAATAAGTCGTGAGGACAACAATAAATATACGGTGTTTCTTTTTGCTTTCCTATTTTTGAGTAGTGATTAGATAGATTTTGCATGTTTTGCAATGAGATTTTTTGAGACGAAACTCTTGTTGATTTGAAAATTTGAGTTGAAGACTTGTGATTGTGTTTGGAAGGAATTAAGTTTGATGGGTGACATAGTCTTTTTAAAAAGAGGGGAAAACTAAGGATTAGGTAAAAATTTTGGCAATCTCGAGCCAAGACCTAACACGGTCCGCGCTAAAGGCTTAGGTCCGTGCTAGGAGTCTTGGCATGAGGGGATGCCTCGTGCCAATATGTTTGGCGCAAGGGGATGTTTCATGTCAGGAGGTTTGGCGTAAGGCTTTGGTCCGCGCCAAACGTTTTCTGTGCTGATTTTTTATTTTCCCATTGCCAAATTGTTTCAAAAATGCAAATTTTCGAAAATTCTGAAATTCTAACTCAAAAATGCAATTTAGGTTCAAAATTTTTGAAATTTCCTAACCCCTTAGGATTTTTTTTATGCCAAAAGTACTTCCTAGGAATTAATTGATTTGTACTATTGTCCCCTACTATACAATTCTAAAATTTTCATTCTTATCCTAATTGTACCTCTTTCACTTATCACCTAGGCCAAAATTCTAATCCCTTATTACACTTCTTCACCTAATTTCATCATTTGACACATTATTTCTTCTCAAGAAACACTCCCTCTTAAACACTCTTGGTGAAACTCAAAAAAATTGAAGCGTTCTTCCAAAAAATTAGCAATCTTTGCTTCTTCTTGTATCAGTCTTACAAATTATAGCTTCAAATTTTGGGCAACCCATTGAACTCTTTGTTTATATTCTTTATTGACACTGTGGTGGTGTTATGCAAAGGATGATTCTTGAATAAGTTTTTGTGCTTTTTAGAGATGTTTTTGGGTTTGTATGCATAATATTGTGTTGAAAAAAGTATGGGTGGATTGATGTGCTATTATGCTTGAATGAATAATCTTCATGTGTTGGGTGATTTAGGAGAGACTGAATCTTGATTGCATGATCTATTTATGGGTTAGTGAGAACTTACATGGGTTTGTTGTTTGATGAGGAATGTTCTTGTTTAAATAGCCTTCATGCTTAGATCATCATGTTTTGAATGGTTAGGCTATTTGGGAGAATGTCATCTTGTTGGATGATAATGTAGATCATGCCTTGTTTATAAGCATATCACCACTCTTTCCTTCATTTTGTTAGGATGCCACCTAAAAAGAATGTTTCGGAGCCCACTCTGGGTGAGAAGAGGAAGAAGTTGGCGAAGAGTACAAACCCCAAGCCGACGACTTCCATTCTTCGTAACCCCACGTTTGTGACTGATGAGTATATGGGACTATCCAACATTTCCATGACTGCAATATAGAGGTGGGAAAACTTGAGAGAGTCGAAGAGGAGTATTTTGGAGACTGGATTTGCATGCAAGGACACCTTCTCTAGGCTTACTCGAGCCCGTGACTTATCAGGTGGACTCCAGAGTTCCTAGCTACTCTTTGGTCGGTTATGGGCGAGAATGGACACAAGGTGATCAAATTCAATCTTGATGACAAGGAGTATCAGTTGACAAACTGGGAGATAGCCCGTGCCTTCGGTTGGAGGTACGGGAGAGAGATCCCTAGGACACACCGTCAAGGGATGCCTTTTTCTCTTGGAAACTTTTGGAGGTAGCTAGCAGGGACTGATTGGAATAACATGTGCAAGAGCACCACTTTGGTTCATCCAGCTTTTCGTTACGATCACCGATTATTGGCAATGAGGGTTTTCTGACACGATGAGCTAACGCAATGTTTGGGTCAGATGTTCATTGCCTTTAGGCAATGAATCCTAAGGGTAACTTCTACCCGAACCTAGTGGGGCACTTTGTACATAAATGCACGATAATGGGAGAAAGAACGAGTGGTAAAATAGCTATGGGTGGCATGGTAGGTCTTTTGGCACAGTATTTAGGGCATCCGGTCACACAAAGAGCATTGGCTAACTTAGGACAATCGGGTACAAGGTATAACATTGAGAAGTTAGCTAAAACATCCATGGTGAGACCTACGACATCAGAAGGTATATATGTATGGGTTTATTCCAGAGCGATCACTGGTAGTTTCATGGTACTTCCACAGCCGGAGCGCCTCGCTATCAACCATGACACATGCTTGGGTGACCCATTTATTGAGCCAGAACAACGCTTTGAGGCAGAGTTCTATAGAGTCTTAGCCACCCAGAGATATACATTGAGGAGGCCGAAGGTGGGACATCCTCTAGATTACATCATAGCCACTCTCACCTATCCTCGAACATCATTGACCGATTGCAAGAACTTGGGCATCAACTTTTGAGTTCTACCCTAGTGTTGCAAGAGGGAGTCCAAGCGATAGGAGGAGTGATGATGCAAGTGGAGGATCTTAGTTCAAGGATGGATAGCATTGATGACGCGCTTCAAGCAATAGGATACCTTAATAGGAGCTTCCTAGTCACGACGAGGAGGAAGGCCCTTCGGGGCTGCAAGAGTGAGTGTCACTATTTCTCCCAATCTCACTTGTGTTTTGACATGATTTTTGTTGCATTGGAGACTATGCATCGGCTAAGTGTGGGGAGGAGAGTAGTGAGCATTTAGGGAGTTACATTCTTGGATTTCCTTGTTGCATTTTCGTGTTTTTCTTGGTAGTTTTTCTTAATTGATGGTTATTTTCGCTTGTGTTTGTTGAAGGATGCTTTTGGATGAATATTTGGTGGCATGACATGCTATGCTAGAGTTTTTGGTTTGGATGGGGTAGGTTGTTTTAAGCTATTGGTGGTGTATTTTTGTGAGTGATCTTATCTTTTGTAGCATGAAGAGGAGGAAAGCATTCATCCGGCCAGTGGCCCGTGAAGATTTACACATTTGTGCCATTAAACTGCTTGAGGAAGAGTTCCCAGCCGACAACTCGTAAAGAATGGGGTGGCCGCGTGGTTAGAATGACCGAGATAGATACCCTGCCGGCAGCTCGTGCTGAATAACATGTGTCGTGCCAAGCCAAGCCAACATGGGCCATGTGCTATAGCATGGGCCAAGCAAATGACGGCTCCTAGGGTTTCTTGCCTCTTTTTGGGCTTTTTTCAAGGCCCAATTCCCTACCACTATATATGGATCCTACTCTTAGGATCCTACTCTAATTTATTTCTCCTTATTTTTGCCCAAGGGCATTGAATCCAATGAAATATTTGAGTTCAATGCTTAGGGAGTAGTGATTTATCTTGGGAATCTATATTTGTATTCATTACTTAGTAGTTATGTTGGGAGATCCTAAGATCTCCCTATCCTTATATGCTTATGAATATTATGTTGACTTGTCCTTTATATTCTTGTTAATTGCATGATTGTTACACTGTGTTGGCATACACTTTAGTCTACTTTCATATTGGCGTATTTATTGATATCCTCGGGGGAGTGAAACCTAGATGTAATAGGGGGACCGTTAGTCCGGGAATGTATAGGTGTATGCATGTGGTCGCTGAGTTAACGTTCTGATCACCGTAGACTAGTCTTAGCTGAACATTGAGCCTGAAGGGTGTCTATTAGAGATAGCTTAGTAGCAAACTAGGGTTAGCGTAATTCGACCTATGTCATTGTAACCCTAGAGTCAACGATAAGGTGCCTATCATTTTGCCTCTATAGGTTTAGGGAGAAGTGTTCATACCCGGGACGTAATCTTACGAGGAAGAATTAGACCTGCACAATGGCGGGGCCGTTGTTGCACTTCCCTAATTACGGATGTGGTGTCGATAGGAGAAAACAAGAGCACCCTTATGTGACAGATTGGGAGAAGTGTTGACTATCGACCATACTATGTGTCTTAAGCATTAGGATAGGTTGCATGTCATGTATGTGATTGAATCTAGGATTGACATATACTACCTGTCATGTAATGCAAATATTTCCCAAGTGCTAGGAATATATAGCTTTTACTCTCTTGCTCTTGCATTAGTTGTTAGATAAACCAACCCCCCCTCCCCTAAAAACCTGTTTTGCAACGTTAGTATTCCTGACACATGATCAGATTGACAACCTGATCGCGACTTTGTGGACGACCCCGGTCTTGCCACTATCTACCTCTTAGGTAGTTTAGTAGTAAGAACGGAAGCAACAAAGAAATCTATTATCTTTATGAAGCACTCCAAGAGTTAATTGATGCCTAGTTAACGACCCATCAGAAGGCAGATCAATAATGTTTTTCCATTCCCCGTCCTGAGTGTGGTCACTTTTTCCCCTTTTTCTTTACCTAGGAACTATTCCATCCATCCCACTCTAAATTGCTTATTTACTTTTTCACAGTTTTCAATGAGCATGTTTGACTGTAAATATCTATAGTTACTTTTAATAATACCGTATAAATATATATATATATATATATATTTATAAAATAAATGTTAAAATAAATCTAACAATATCTCACATGACATATTTATTATTTATATATTAATTTATATTTAAAGTCAATGTTTACAAAGTTTAACTATCAAAAAGTAAATAAGTAATTTAGGATTGGATGGAAAGAGTACGTGAGATTCCTCTTCCTGAGTTAGCTCCATTTTTCCTCCGCCCATTCCTTGTTTTCTTTGCCCACCGACTATTCCCCATTTCCACCTGATTGTTACAGCTAGTTGTCGTCGGGGTTGTGGTTTTTCGAGGCCCCCTCATTGATGCCGGTTCCACCGCCTTTGGCTGAAGATTCAATTCGGCCGTGCTCCCGTGATTGAGGTGGCGGAATGCCTATCTCTTCATTGATCTCGTGCCCTGGACCTCCTGCCCTGCCCTGGACCTCCTGCCCTGCCACGGCCCTCTGTCGTTGACCCCTGCAGCGATCGTCCATCGTTTTCCTCCGCTATGTGGTCCTTCCACATCGGCCTCCCTTTCTCCTGTTGGCCTCCTTGACTTTGGTTGGTCCGTCGGTGGCTTGAGGTCCGATACCGGCAATATGATGATGTGATTGAGGTGGCAGAATGTCTACCAGTGAGTGTCTCCACCGTACCCCTACACCGTGGGTCTCCGCCTTGTTTCTCCACTGTATTCCTCCGCTATGCCCGAGAAATTGCTATAATTGTTGCTACAGTAGTCACAAATGGCTACCCAATATAGAGGACGCATTTCCGAAATGCGTCCTCTTTTTTTTTTTTCCAAATTTTGGTCCAAAATTCTGGTAAAAAATGTTGGGTGCCACGTGGCCGAATGGGGCCTTGCCACGTGGCAGAGGACGAATTATCATAATGCGTCCTCTCTGGCATTTTTCAAAAATCTGGTCAAAAATGTTGGGTGCCACGTGGCCGAATGAGGCCTTGCCACGTGGCAGGCAGGGCTATTTTTTCATTTTTTAATTTTTTTTAAAAAAAATTTAATTTTTTTTTAAAATTTTAAAATTTTTTTTACAATATCTGGTCAAATTTTTTTACAAATTTCTGGTCAAATTTAAATATTTATATTTGAATTGATATATATGTATATATTTATATTTATTTTATATTTATAATTATTTTTATATTTATATATATGTATATATTTATATATATATATATATATTCATATTTATATATATATATATATCTTTATTTATATTTATATTTTTATATATATTTATGTTTCTATTTATATTTATATTTATATTTATATTTATCTTTATATTTATATTTATATTTATATTTACTTTTATTTTTATATTTATATTTATATTTATTTATATGTATATATTTATATTTATATTTATATTTATATATATTTATTTATTTATTTATATATATATGTATGTACAGCCACACATTTACGTGTGTGTACATCCACACATTTACGTGTGTGTACATACAGACATTTACGTGTGTACATCCACACATTTACGTGTGTGTACATCCACACATTTACGTGTGTGTACATCCACACATTTACGGGTGTGCATATTTATATTTGTATATTTGTATATTTGTATATATATTTTTATTTATATTTATAGTTATATTTATGTATATTTATATATATATATATATATATATATATGTATATATTTATATATATATATATATATATATCTTTATTTATATTTATATTTATATATATTTTTATATTTATATATATGTATATATATATATTTATATATATTTTTATATTTATATATATGTATATATATATATTTTTATATATACATATATATCTTTATTTATATTTATATTTATATTTATATTTATATTCATATTTATAATTATATTTATCTTTATATTTATATTTATTTTTATTTTTATTTTTACTTTTATTTTTATTTATATGTATATATTTATATTTATATTTATATATATATGTATATCTTCATATTTATATGTATATATCTCTTTTGTTTTCCATAATCGTTCCCCTTCATTTTTTTATATTTATATTTTTTAAATTTTCTGAAATTATTTATTTATATTTCTATTTTATTTTTCCAAAAATAGTTAGGATTTATTTTATTTTTTCTAAAATCAATTAGAGGACTCATGTGGCATTATTTTATTTTTCTAATGTGGCATTATTTTATTTTTTCCGAAATGATTTTCGTAGCACTCGTTTTTGAAACGACTCGTCGGAACAGGTGAATTGTTTTTTTGAAATTATTTTTTTTCTGAAAAATATTTTAGAGGACACTATTTTGAAACATAAATATATACATATATATAAATATAAATATAAATATAAATAAAAATATAAATATAAATATAAATATAAATATAAATATAAATAAATATAAATATAAATATAAATATAAATATAAATATAAATATAAATATAAATATAAATAAATATAAATATAAATATAAATATAAATATAAATATAAATATAAATATAAATATAAATATAAATATAAATATAAATATAAATATAAATATAAATATAAATATAAATATAAATATAAATATAAATATAAATATAAATAAATATAAAAATAAAAATAAAAATAAAAGTAAATATAAATATAAATATAAATATAAAGATAAATATAAATATAAATATGAATATAAATATAAATATAAATATAAATATAAATAGAAACATAAATATATATAAAAATAAAAATAAAAATAAAGATATATATATATATATGAATATATATATAAATATATACATATATATATATAAATATATACATATATATATATATAAATATAAAAATAATTATAAATATAAAATAAATATAAATATATACATATATAAATACAAATATAATTATAAATATAAATAAATATAAATATATACATATATATCAATTCAAATATAATTATAAATTTAAATTTAAATTTAAATATTTAAATTTGACCAGAAATTTTAAAAAAATTTGACCAGAAATTTTTTTAAAAAAATATAAAAAATAAAAAAATAAAAAAAAAGGAAAAAGGAGAGGACGCATTATCATAATGCGTCCTCAACCTTCACTTCCACTCACCAAATCTGCCACAATATGGACCAACTTTCCATTTTCCACAATGGAAAAATCATGCACTCGCTATGCCCCTTCTCGATTGCCCTCCGTTGTTCCTGTACCTCTCCCTACGCCATGCCCCTCTTGTATGTAGGCCCCCTTTTTCCCCACCGTATCTCCTACACCTTGTGCTGCCTCTCGATTCTCTGTGTGGACACGTGGGATTGTGTTCATGGGCGGGAGAGTGTTCCTCAATGGCAATGCGGTGTTCTGGAGTATACTTGTTGACAGGGACGACCTCACATGTTAGAGTTGAGGTAAGATTCAACATTCCCTGTGTAGAATCTTGACCTATGGTTTTGTATTCTTGGTGGCTATTAGGATGATTCTTAACTGGGCTGATTTTCTGATGTCCTATTGTTTATGTCAGGTTTTTTGGTTAAGAGTTTGGGTTAGCTGTCTGGTTGGGGTGCATGCATGATTGCTTTGGTTAGATGCATCGTAAAAGGTAAAACTCACGCTTGTTAGTGGGGTTTGTTTGTAGTGGGTGGATGTGTTGGTAGGGTTGGGCTTATGTTGGTTGGGCTCAAGTTGGTGAGTTGTTGGTAAGTGTGGAATGTTGGGTAATTGAGTCTTTGACTTAGGCTTGTTTCAGCTGGGCTGTTTAACTGTGGACATTATTGGCATTGTGTTTATAGGTTTGGGTCTGAGTCATTGTGTTTGGGCCCTGTGTATACCCTTCTATGCTTCCTGGCCCATTTGTATCATCAATTGGTACAAAATTCATATTGTTGTGGACTATTAAACACATACATTTTCTACTTCAACCCTATATGTCCTCGAAATGAATACTATCATCCGCCACATACATCCCTTTTTCTTTTCCTACACCTCCTTGAATGTCCTCTGATATTATAGGGCCCATCTCCTTTTTGCCTTGCACCGCTCCTTACGAGACTTAACTCTCATGGCTCTGACTCTGAACTTGATAGGTTAGAATTTGACATGCTATCGGTTGCATTGATTTTGATCTCAGCTTTGCGACACCATTGGCTTGGATTTCCTTGGTCCGCTCTCCTTTTTAACCGTGGCTTTTTCGGGGCTTCTTTTTTCCCTTTTGCCTCTTTGGTGACGTCACAGATATAATTTCCCCCCATATTTGATACTTGGCGCCATATTTCATCCTTTAATGAGGCTAGTAAGGCTCTCTTCACCCTTTTTGTCGATGCCAATTGTGAGGGCCATTCCGTAATTCAGCCCAGGCCCGGTTGGGTCAACCTCCGAGTCAAACATGAAATTCAGCTCTTCCGAGAAAGAGCTGCTAGTGAGGAATAGTTCTATTACTGTTTCGTCCGCTAGAGTAAACCACTTCTCTTTCGTCCAATTTTTTGTGTTTATTTTCTCCGTCGTCTCGGCGGCGAGGATGTATCTTCTACCTCCATTGGTCACATATTCCTCATCGACTAAATCATCGTTTCTATCTGTTAGGATAAATCAGATTACAGATTAGATTATAATTTATTATGATTGAAATTCATTCCTTATTATACCTCTATTGTACTCTATATATTCAGTTATCAATAATACAATTTCTCACGGAAAATCATAATCTCATGGTATCAGAGCCTCTTCTGATCCAAAACCTAAAAACCTAAAACTTCCTTCCATAACCATCATTTTCTCCGATGCAGCTCCCCTCCAGCGTGGCTCCTCTCCATCGTGATTCCTCGGTGGGACTCCTCTCCAGCGAGTGTGAATCCACGCGGCTCCACGTGGTTCCTCTCCAGCTATGACACAAGAAAAACTCTCCTACAACACTCTGCTCCAGATGATACAGATCAAACTCACTCCATCAAATTATCTTCTCTGGAAACATCAAGCAGGTTATATCCTCTGTCCCCAAGATCTATATGATTTTATTGATGGCACTAAACCCCGTCCTACTCTCCCATCACCACCGCCACCATCGCAGCCTCTCTCCTTACTGCCACATTCTCAACTCCTTCGCATGGAAGTGGCAAAGTTGATCTCCATGAGGCTTATTTGAAAGCATAATAAGAGTATGATCAATAGGTTGATGAAGATCAATGTCTCTGCACTCTCATGTTTTCCTCTCTCACCGCTAAAGTTCTCGCGGAACTCCTAGATTGTGCCACTTCCAAAGATATGTGGGATAATCTTGCTCTCATCTATCAGAATAGCAGTGCCTCCACCATTCTTCGTTTTCTCGCAGATGCGCATGGTATTCGTAAGTATGGTACTGTTCATGAACTTCATCTCAAATTTAAGGAGATTTTTGAACAACTGTCTGTCATGGGTAATCCGGTTTCAAATGTTGATCAAATTGTATGGTTCTTGACTGCTCTTGGTCCTAAGTATAAAGATTTTTCTGCTCCTTTAATTAATGCTATTCCAACCCCGCTTTATGCGAATGTTCTTGCTCGTGCCAAAAACCATGAGGCCTTTTTGAGGAATTTACAAGGACACTCAGGACCAGCCACAGGACAGGTCGTGTTCCAGACTAGCGATGCCCCTCAAGTCGGCCGCGCGTAGAATCACATGCCGAGTCGAGGTGGCCGTGCGTGGCCTTCTCATAGTGGCCGCGACGGTTCCTTCAATGGGAGGCACGGCAGTGGCCGGTAATTCTTTTCTGGTTTTTAGGAGGCTGGTTCGGTCCCTGGTCGCAGTCATCCTCACTGTTCCTGGTGTGGATGCCTCGGTCACTATGCTGCAACATGTTACTAAATGTAGGCACATATTGGTTGTTTTCCAAGCACTCATTTGGCAGAAAATCATCACTCTTCTTCGCAGTCCGGTACTTCTTCTCGTCTGTCATATTGGTACCTTAATTCCGGCGCTACCAGTCATATGGCGACTTCCACCTCAGGCCTAGACAGTTTCACTCCTTATACTTGTAAATCTCGTGTTTTTGTTAGTAATGGTGCTCCAGTTATGATATCTCACATTGGTGATTCTAAAGTTTCCGAGAACTTGCATTTTTCTGGTATTTTAGTTGTGCTTGATATTACTAAGAATTTACTGTCTATTAGTCGGTTAACCAGAGATATGGGTGTACTAATTAAATTTGATGACCAAAATTTTGTCATTTAGAACAAAGTAACCAGGGCCGTCGTGGGTCGGGGGCACAGTAAGGATGGATTGTACGTTTTGGACCGGGGAGATGCAGCATTTGTTTCAGTTTTACAGCAGAATAAGAGTCGAGCTTCATATGAGTTGTGGCATGCACGCCTAGGTCATGTTCCTAGTGCAGTGATTACTAGTTTACATAAGTCTGGTTTACTTTCAATTTCTTCTTTGTTGCTTAAACCGCACACATGCGCTCCCTGTGTTATGGTAAAAGGCCAACGATTGGCTTTTGTTGAGAACCCTAAACGTGCTAACAATGTTCTTGATTTAATACATTGTGATTTATGGGGTCCCTCCCCGGTTTTATCTACAAATGGTTTTCCATATTATGCATTATTTGTGGATGAATCTTCGAGATTCACTTGGCTGTACCCCCTTCGTCGCAAATCAGATTTTGTTGACACTTATTTGCAGTTTGAGGCACTTGTTGAGAATCAATTTTCTGCTAAAATTAAAGTCTTTCAAAGTGATGGTGGCGCTAAATTTTTGAACACCAGACTCCGATCACACTTTGCGGAAAAAGGTATTCATTATCAGGTTTCTTGTCTGGCCACTCCGGAACAGAATAGGCGCGCAGAACGCAAGCATCGCCATGTTGTTGAAATAGGTCTCACGATGCTTTTTCACTCCCATCTTTCAATTTCTCGTTAGGATGATGTGTTCACCACTGCTGTCTATATTATCAACCATTTGCCTACTCCAGTTCTGCAAGGATCGACTCCTTATGGTCTTCTTTATCAGCGGGATCCGATCTATGGTAGCTTTCACCCTTTTGGTTATCGGGTTTTTCCTTTTGTTCGCCCCTTTACTGATCATAAGTTATCTCCCCGTAGTATTCCATGTATCTTTATCGGTTACAGCTCACAGTATAAGGGGTTTCAGTGTCTCAACCCTACCACTAGCAAGGTCCATGTTACTCGTCATGCTCAATTTGACGAGGATTATTTTCCGCTGGCTCCGACTTCGAGAACTAGGTCTTCCTCCTCAGGTTTGGATGTGTCTGCATTAATTGATCCAGATCGTGGGATGGCGTTACCACCAGTCTCGGCTCCGTCTTCACCTCAGTTTCGGTTTCCTGATGATGAGCTGTCTCAACCTGAATCCAACCACGGTGGCTCCTTGCCCGAGCACGCGCCGGTCTTCTCTCACCCGCACCTGCACCCGGTGGTCTCTTGCCCGTGTTCGCGTCCGGCTACTTTCCTGCATCCACGTTTGATTGTGATGGCTCGAGCTCGACTGTAACAGGTGCATTGAATGTCCCCGCTTACGGTTAGCTATGTATGGACTCCCCTATCTTCTTCTCGCACGGTCACGGACGATCATTCTTCTTCCCGCGTGGCCATGCACGGCCACGTTTGGTTCAAGCTCACGTCCAGTGGTGTCGTTCCTTCCCACCTCGGCCACGGGCCTCCTTCCTGAATCGCCACACACAGCTTCAGATGGTCTCAGCTTCGCCAATGGCCATGGCTGGTCACGACTCGGTAGTTTCAGCTCCTGCAGCTTCTAGCATGGTTACACCCTCTTCCACTAGTGTTATTCAGTGCCAAGATTATTTGGATATTCATGCTCACGGTCTTCTTGCTACTGTTCTTGCTCGAACAGAACCGATAGATTTTTGTTCCACAAAACAAGATCCTTCTTGGGTTTCTGCCATGGATGAGAAGATGAATGCTCTTCGTAGTCAGAATACTTGGGATCTTGTTTCGTGCCCTCCAAACGTCAACATTGTTGGGTCCAAATGGGTTTATCGGCTAAAGTAAAAACCTGATGGTTCGGTTGATCGCCATAAGGCACGTTTGGTAGCTCGGGGTTTCTCTCAAATTCCCAGTTTTGACTTTGACCATACTTTCAGCCCTGTGGTTAAAGCTTCTACAGTTCAGACAGTTCTTGTTAGTGCTACTATGCGTGCTTGGTCTCTACATCAGTTGGACGTTAAGAATGCCTTTCTTAACGATATTCTTGATTCTTCTATTTTTATGGCACAACCCGTTGGCTATAAGGATCCAACTCATCCGGACTATGTTTTTCGTCTACGGAAGGTTATTTATGGTCTCAAGCAGGCACCTCAAGCATGGTTTTGGCATTTCAGTGCTTATCTTTTGCAGCTTGGTTTTCGTTGCAGTTTTTCTGATACTTCATTGTTTGTGTTGTCTCGTGGTTCGTCTTTGTTGTATCTTTTGGTCTATGTTGATGATATCATTTTGACTGGAAATGATTCCACTCTTATTCGGCAGTTCATTGACCGCACCCATCGGGAGTTTGCGATTAAAGATTTGGGTGCTTTGCATTACTTTCTTGTTTGGAGGTTACGCCTACTGCCTCAGGACTTCTTCTAGGACAAACAAAGTATGCTCGGGACATTCTTTCTCGGGATGGTATGTTAGATGCAGTGCCAGTCTCTACACAGTTTCTACCGAATTCTCAGCTTCGTAGCAGTACGAGTCCCCAGTTCAAGAATCCGACATTATATCATTTTTTGGTTAGTGCTCTCCAGTATCTTACCATCACTCATCTGGACTTGGATTTTGCTGTTACTTCTGTTAGTCAGTATTTTTAGGACCCTCGGGAAAATCATTTTCCAATTGTCACTCGGATTCTTCGCTATGTTCGAGGGACTCTACATTTTGGTCTCACTTTTGGTGCAGTTTCTTCTCCGGAGGTGCTCGGTTATTCTAATGCAGATTGAGCCAGGTGTTTAGAGACCTAGCATTCTACTTATGGCTATGCTGTCTTCTTAGGCGGTAACTTGGTTTCTTGGATTGCGAAGAAACAGCCCACTGTGTCCAGGTCTAGCACTGAGTCAAAGTATCATGTTTTGGCCAACATTGCTTCTGAGGTCATCTGGATAACTCATTTGCTTCATGATCTTCATGTTCCTCTTTCTGGTGCACCTCTTCTGCTTTGGGACAACGAAAGTGCCATCTCCTTGGCTCAGAATCCGGTGGCACATAAACAGGCTAAGCACATTGACATTGATTATCATTTTGTTCGTGAGTTGATTTTTTCGGCTAAGCTTCGTGTTACTCATATTCCTACATCTCTATAGGTTGTGGATATCTTCACTAAGGGTCTTTCTCGTCCTTTGTTTGAGTACTTCAGACCCAAGTTTTGCGTCTCTGAGAATTCGACGCTTCGCTTGAGGGGGGTGTTAGGATAAATCAGATTATGATTTATTATGATTAGAGTTCTTTCGTTATTATACTTCTATTGTACTCTCTATATATTCGGTTATTAATAATACAATTTCTCACGGAAAATCATTCTCTCACTATCCGCCACATATCTGGTTATAATTTCTCCATCCTGTTGTTCCTCCTTTTCTGGAGTAATGTCCTCTGTCAGAGATGGTGGTGTTGAATCAATAATGTGTATGTTGACGTCCAAAGTGAAACCTTCTTCTTCGTAATCGTCCCAGAAGCCTGGGACCTCCGGGAGGTTTGGAAGCAGTTTTTGTGGTGCGGCAAAACTTTGGAGATGGGTTTCTTCCTCTTCTCTTTCCAGATTAGTGTCTTCCAGAGTGTTAAAATTCCTCTGGTTCTCTTGCTGATTCACCATTTGGTTGCTTTCTGGGTTATACTCTTCTTCCTCCCCCTTTAGCTCCTCCGGCGTAGGATGAATAACTTCATCCATCGACAAATACCTCCTCACGCATGTTCAGGAATCTGTGAGCATTGGTATAGAAATAATGGCTCAAGAATCTTGTAAGTCTTCGAATGGGCATATTCTTGTGGATTTGTATTGATGGAAGATATAGTTATTCTGAGACATCTCTCTGTAAATTTCCAGTTCCAGTGCAGCGAACCTCACATGTATCTTTCTAAATCCTCCTCTTTTTGAAAGCGACACTGGGGGTACGTGTGTCCTAGTTCTTCGTAGCGTCTGCACATTTTATGGACCTTTTCATACCCAATACTGATCCAGACCATTCCCTCTCTTCTAAGCTTTAGCTAGAAGCCCAAAACAAGGGGTTTTGGATTGACGTCCAGACACACTGACATATTCCGCATTGTGGAGTGGTCTTCCTCCAAAGTCCACCTCATGTGTAACTCCCACCATAGATGCAAATTTTACGATATTGGATGTACCAAAGTACTCCAGTGCGAGTCCATATATCTGAATACAAATGAGCACTTTGGTTACTACCAGTGGTGGAACCAGCCTAGTATTTTAGGGGGGGGGGGCTTACTTATACTGGTAAAAAAGAATTTCGGACGCTATATTATATTGGTAATTTTTTTCAGGGCGCTAAATTACATTGAATTTTTTTTCTAAACACAAGTCGACATATTCAAACAAAATCCACTTCAATAATAAAGTGTTTATAAAATAATCCAATTTTTACAAATACGATAAATCACACTTACAATTATTCGATCTTGTTAATTAATATATTAAAAATAACTTAAATAAGATTATAAAAATAAAATTAGTGACCAAATCACATGTATAATCAGTTTATACCTAAATGAAATCAATTTATGTCTAAAATTAATTAAATAGTTTAATAACTTGGTAAAATAACAACTGAAAATATATAGCTTTATTGTGATTTTCTTAATTTTTAAAAAATTACCATATTCATCAGCATTAATTTAAAAATGAGATAAAGAATCTCTTATGATCCTCTCATCTTAATTAATTATAGTAACAAAATCACATTTAATGAAAAATACCAAATATCACAAATGACAAACAATTATACTACTGAATATAAAGTTACAGTAAACTATTGTTAGCGGTACTATTTTGACTTCCATAAAAGCAGTGAGCTTCAAAGACTTGGTTAAGAAACTTGACAGCGGGCCCATGGCTTTATTTGAACGGCCCAATTGGTTTTTAACCCATATTTTGCCTTCAGACTTTTAATCAAATCGACGCTGTTTTGATGTCTAAAGGCAAAGAAAAAAAAGGCAGGCCAATCGTCTTCTTCGACGAGAAGATGAACAAGGGGCGGAGCTGGCCATCCAATGGGGGGCGGAAACCATTTTTCCGGTGGAGGATAGACCTAATTTCCACGCTACTGGATCTTAGGGGGGCGCCAGCACCCCCTTGCCCCCTGGTTCCGCCCTTGGTTACTACCATGTGGGAGAGGACCATCATTGGTACTAACCTGTGGAGGGCCAGTAAGGCTCCTGCAATGGCCACTGGTCCATTGTATAACATAGCTAGGAGCTTTGACCTTTGGGCAAAATGGAAGACGTAAAATTTCTCGTTCTTTGCTAAAGCTTGCACCCCTCCTCCCAAGTAGGTTGATACATGTTGCTACATCCTTTGAAGAGAGAAATGACGATAGTCGAGGAATTAACCTACTAGGAAATCCAATACCTCGCCGGTGAATATTGGGCTCCTCCTGGCTAGTAGGTATGCTTCCTTGTTGAGTTCATTTCCAAACAACACATCTATATGTTCCTCTAAATTTTCTGATACTTGTCGCGATCCATCTGAAAAATGGTCTCCATGGACCCTATTTTCCATGTTTGATTCTGCTTCTGCTTATTTTTGCACTTGTTTGGTGTACGTAGATCTGCTTGGGTTTATTTGGCTGGGGATTATCTACTATGGTGGGGATGTGTATGTCTCATTTGTTGGTTTTGCTGGATTTGTGGGAACAATGGGGGCTATTTGTTTTTCTGGTTTCCAATTTGGTTGGTTTTGGTGCAGGTTGTTGGTGGTTTGTATCCAAGGTTAGGTTGTTACAAAGGCTTTGGTGTTGGTATTTCTGGCGTAGGCTTCAGTAGTGGTGTTGTAGCTTTGGGGCTGACCTTGTGGTGGTGCTTCTGAGAGTTTGATTCTGGCAATGGTTTTGGAAGAAACACTGTAGAACAGTGAGAAAGCTTGAGACCACTCTATTCTAGAGAGAGAATTTTTCCCGTCCTTCCTTATGGTGAGATCTTCGGTTCATTTCTTTGTTTCCTTTTCTTTTGTTTAAGGGAAATACATATATGACCCTATGTTTTAGTTATAAGTGCTAAAATGACCCTTTAAGATTAGAAAGTGTTATTATAACTGTAGGGTTTGCATCATAAGTGTTGGTATAGTCTTTTGACACTATTTCGATGTTTATTTTGTATTTTTTGGCATTGACCAAATACAAAAGGACTAAAATACCCCTATTCTTTAAATTACAAATTTATTGACTAAAATACCCTAGGTTTTTTCTTCCTCTTCATCTTCAAAATTACCTTCAACACCACCTCCGCCCATTCCGCCACCACCGTCGTCGGGTCACCACGCTCCACCACTACTACCAGATCAGGGCCGCTGCCGCCAACCGGAATCTGAACTTTTACCGGAATCTGGAGTGGAAATTCGTGAAAATAAGCTTAAAATAAGTGAAAACACACACAAAAACACACCTAATAAGAACAAAATAACATCTGATTCATTCACATGAAAACATCCAATTCACTTTTTCAAATTACTAAAATTAAGGGAAAATAACACATTTCAAATCTCAAATCAGAACACACATTTTTTCCAAATCAGAACACAAACACACAATTTATACAAGCACCAGCAATTTATATACTATAAAAATCCCAGAAATCATTGCATGCATTTCTTTTCTTACAGTTCAATAGTGTAAAGTCCTCGGGAGTTGGACTTAGTTGTGGCATATTGTGTGAACTAGTGATGTGGTGTTTTAACACCATATCAATCCAGTTTTCCAGAAAGCAAGTTTCTAGCCACGATTTATGGAGCAAATTATGGAGTATAATCATGCGATCATAATAGAATATTGTAAGATCAATGTGTGATTTCGTGGCAATATATTTCTGGTAAACAAATATTCCTTGTAATAGTTAGGAATAAATTAAGTAGTTTATTTATGGTACAAGTCCTGTTGATCAAGGATTGTCCATTTAAATACCAGATTAGAATTAGATCTTTCCTTAGTCTAGAAGTCTATTCTTGGTAGAGTTAGACAAGGAAAGAGTCTTGCACAAGGAAGGAGTTCGATGGGATAAAAGAAAGAAGACACAACAAAAATGGGTAACCAGTTTTTCATCTCTACGTGGAGATACATTCTGGGAGCTATCTGTCTGGAGTTTTGGAGGTTTGTTAAATCAATCAATCAAGTCCGTAAAGATCAGAAACAAGAAAGCCTTAATTCCTCGGGAGGAGGAGATCCAGGAAGATGTGTTGATCGTGGGGGTTCAACGACGTAGGATCGGTAGTGAGGGAATCTCACAACATTCACTCAATAGGTTAGCAATGGATTAGTATTTAAGTTAAGCTTCTTGTACTAAAGACTGCTTTCTAGTGAATGGTTTCTGATCTGGGCAAGGCCCCATAGACGTAGGTGTATATGCACCGAACTGCGTAAACAAGTTGTGTGTGCACTGCGTATTTTACTTTGTGTTTTAACACCAAACAGTTAAACAACTTGTCATAAAAGTATAGACTTTAGGTGGAACTGAATTTCAATTGGTATCAGAGCACGGCACTTGCTGACCCCTATACAGGGAGAGTGAGATCAGGTTTCACCATGGCACAAAAGGAGGGGGCTTCAGTCACGCGACCACCGTTGCTGGATCAAGGAAATTATACCTATTGGAATGCAGGTATGAAGGTGTTCATTGGAGCACTAGATGATCAAGCTTGGAACTATGTTATAAATCAATACACTACACCTACAAGTGACGAAGCTGGAGGATCAAGCTCACTGACGGCTAAACCATTTTCCAAATACTCTACCGAGGTGCACAAAGCACATGTGTCCAACTCAAAGGCATTGAATGCCATCTTTACGGCAGTGGATGAAGATCAGTTTAAGATGATTTCAAACTGTGAGACTGCTAAGGAAGCGTGGGATGTGTTACAAACTTATCATAAGGGGACAAGCTCCATCAGAGAATCAAAGCTGTAGTATTACACGTCAAAATTTGAAGAACTAAAGATGCGCGAAGATGAGACTATTTCTGAGTTCAATGGACGGGTCCGAGATATTGCAAACAAAGCTTTTCAGTTCGGCGAAAAGTACAAAGATCAAAAGCTTGTCAGGAAGGTGCTGAGAGCATTACCTCCACGTTTCAACATGAAGGTCACAGCGATTAATGAAAATGGAAGGATATGGACAATGACACTTGATGAACTTATGGGATCACTGGAATCTTATGAGATGGAGATGCTGCAAACGAAAGCAGGAAAGAAAGAAATGGCTTTTTCAACCATAACCTCTGGAAAGTCAGAAGACCATTCAGATAATGAAGAGACCGATGCAATTGCAAATATAACCAGGAACTTCTCTAGATTTATGAAGAAGATGGGCAGGAAGCCACAAGAGAAGTAAAGTGGGAACAAAAATCCAAACGCAAACTCCACTCCAAGATTTGGCCAAGCAATTGGTGTTGAAACACCAAAGTTTAAGTCAACAAATCCAAGCCTGAATAGGAAAATCCAGTGTAGAGAATGTGAAGGTTTCGGGCACATACAAGCCCAGTGTGCCAATACTCTTAAAAGGCAAGGAAAATTGTATGCCACAACCTGGAGTGATGATGACGTAGGAGATGATTGTAAGGATGAAGAGGAGTATACCAATCATGTTGCTTTCGGTGTGTCAGTAGTGGAGTTAGAAGATTCTTTTGAGGAAGGTCTCAGTGGGCTGAATGAAGATGAGAGTGGTAGCTCAGATGAAGAGACTAGGAGCATGAGTGATGATGACATTCACAAGGAAAGTATGGAAATGTACAAGATGTGGTTAAAAGTGGCGGATGAAAACAAAGTGCTCAAATCTGAGAACAAGAGATTGAGTGAAGAAGCTAAAATGAAGGAACTTGAAAAGGAAAAGGCAA
This sequence comes from Rubia yunnanensis, assembly GCA_037428765.1. Classification (NCBI taxonomy): domain Eukaryota; kingdom Viridiplantae; phylum Streptophyta; class Magnoliopsida; order Gentianales; family Rubiaceae; genus Rubia; species Rubia yunnanensis. Next base: position 62,418,728 of record CM075066.1, read on the forward strand.
TTGGCTAATTGGAAATATTCGAGAAGGAATTTGCTGAAATGGTGCAACGAGCAGAGGCAGCAGAACAATCTATTAGATGACTCAATACAGGAAAAGCTAAGCTCGAAGATTGTCTAAGAATGGGACAGACGACCAAGTACGGAATTGGTTATGAAGGATCCTCACCGGTAAATTCATGGAGTAACAAGGTAGATCACGGTGTGTCATCTCCAAGAACAATCGAGAGAAACTGCCCTACCAAAAGGATTAGACTATGCGGATACTGTGGAGCTCAAGGGCATGTAAGAAATAGATGTTTTAAACTGCTTAGGACACTGTCTTTTAATTCAGCAGATCGAAGATTCAACACCGTGTCAGGATATGATACAACGCACCGTTTCAACACTGAAGGATACAAAACCGGATTTCTGAACACACATGTCAACCAAAGTCCGCATCACATCACTCGACCAGTGAGCCAGGTATGGGTTCGAAAATCTCAAGATGTTTGTTTTTCAAGTTTTGTATATTTTGGGGCACATACAGGAAATTCTTGGTATTTCGATAGTGCGTGTTCAAGGCACATGACAGGAGTTCCTGAATTTCTGTGAAAATTCAAACCTGGATTTGGCGGACATGTTAGATTTGGTGATGGGAAACGGAGCAGAATAATTGGCAAGGGTGAGTTAGCCATTAAAGGGCTTCCAGTGTTCCAAGATGTGTTGCTAGTGGAAGTTCTGAAGGCAAACTTGTTGAGCATCAGCCATATATGTGACAATGAAATGACAGTGTTTTTCGACAAAGAGAAATGTGTAGTAAACCATGGGACTGGAGTAGTCACCAGATCAAGATCAATGGATAATTGTTATCTGCTCGATCAAGTTGTCACCTGCTTGAGTTCAAAGAAGGAAGTCAGTACTTTGTGGCACAGAAAATTGGGGCACATAAATTATAAATCCTTAGCACGTATTTCCAGACTGAATGCAGTCAGAGGTATTCCTGAAATCAGTGACAACAAGAAGGTTGTTTGCGGGTCGTGTAAAGAAGGAAAGCAAATCCGGATACCACACCACACTTTACATGATGTTTCAACGTCAAGACTTTTGGAGCTTCTGCATATGGACTTAATGGGGCCAGTCAACACCCCTAGTGTGGCGGGGAAGAAGTATATTTTCATCTGTGTAGACGACTTCTCGAGGTATACGTGGGTATCATTTCTCAAAGAGAAGTCAGAGGCTGCTGATGTTTTCAAAAACTTAGCGCACAGGCTACATGTAGAAAAAGGAACCGCTCAAGTAAGAATTTCACGTTTCAGGAGTGATCATGGAAAAGAATTCGAAAATTCTAAGTTTGATGACATTTGCGAGACACTTGGTATACACCATGAGTTCTCTGCCCCTATAACTCCTCAACAAAATGGTATAGTTGAAAGGAAGAACCGGACGCTGCAGGAAATGGCACGAGCAATGTTAGCCGAGAAAAAAATTCATACTAGATTTTGTGCTGAGGCGGTACACACAGCATGCTACACTATCAACAGAGTATATCTGCGTCCGTTTACTGAGAAGACACCATATGAGATCTGGAAAGGGAAGAAACCAGATGTGTCGTATTTTCATGTCTTTGGGAGTAAGTGCTATATTCTGAAGGATAGAGAGCCCTTAGCTAAATTCGAGTCTAGAAGTGATATCGGTATATTCTTGGGTTATTCCCCTACTAGTCGAGCTTTCCAAGTTCTTAATCAACGCTCTGGAGCAGTCATGGAGTCTATTAATGTGGTTGTTGATGATTCAGAAGAAGAAACTTTGGGTGAAAGTGATATTCTCGATCCAGTGAATCCTACTGGTGTTGAAACACCAACACAGTCAACCGGTGTTGAAACTCTGGAAACAGTAGCACATGAATCTGAACAAAGCTCGGCCAGACACATGCAGTTACGGGATCAGCCACGGGTAAATTACAGAGAATTGGTAGGATTATCATGTTTTATCTCTCTTACTGAGCCCAAGAATTACAAAGAAGCCTTGCATGATGAGTATTGGATTTCGGCGATGCAAGAAGAGTTGCAGCAATTTGAAAGAAACAATGTTTGGTACCTCACCTCGCGGGCTGCTGATGTAAATGTGATCAGAACCAAGTGGATCTTTAAGAACAAATCTGATACAGATGGTAACGTCACAAGAAATAAAGCTCGACTTGTCGCTCAAGGTTACACACAAGTAGAAGGGGTTGATTTTGATGAAACTTTTGCACCCGTAGCCAGATTGGAGTCAATTAGGCTGATGTTGGCGGTATCCTGTATTCTGGACTTTACTCTTCATCAAATGGATGTCAAGAGTGCATTCCTGAATGGTCTAGTGAAGGAGGAAGTTTACGTGGCGCAGCCCAAGGGATTTGAAGACCCACATTTTCCTGACCATGTCTATCGGTTGAATAAAGCTTTGTATGGCCTCAAGCAGGCACCCCGTGCATGGTATGAGCGACTGACAACCTTTTTGATTCAGAAGGGATATCATCGAGGGGGAGTGGACCGTACACTATTTGTGTTGCATGAGGGGACAAATATTCTAATTGCACAGATTTACGTTGATGATATTATCTTTGGATCTACCTCTTCAGCATTAGTGAAGGAGTTTGTTGACCTAATGACTAAAGAGTTCGAAATGAGTATGGTAGGAAAATTATCATATTTTCTGGGGGTGCAGGTTACTCAGGAGAAGAATGGTCTGTTCATCAACCAACAGAAATATGCTGAGAATTTGATCAAAAGATTTGGACTTGCAAGTGCAAAGGCTGTACGCACCCCAATGGCTACCACCGATAAGCTCACAAAAGATGAGTTGGGTCAAAGTGTTGACCAAACATTGTACAGGAGTATGATTGGCAGCCTATTATATTTAACTACAAGTAGACCAGACATCTGTTTGAGTGTTGGGATCTGTGCCCGCTACCAGGCTAATCCAAAGGAATCACATATGTCAGTTGTGAAGAGAATTATTCGATATATAAGTGGAACAGTGGAGTATGGAGTATGGTTTTCTAGGAACAAGGATTCACAGTTGGTAGGATTCAGTGACTCTAACTGGGCAGGGAATGCTGATAATCGTAAGAGTACCACTGGTGGATGCTTCTTTGCTGGATCAAATCTTGTAAGCTGGTACAGTAAAAAGCAAAACTCTATATCTTTGTCTACGGCTGAGGCAGAATATTTGGCTGCAGGAAGTTGTTGTGCGCAGCTATTATGGATGAAGCAAATGATGAGAGACTATGGATTCAATGATGTAAGTTTGACAGTCTTATGTGATAATAAAAGCGCCATTGATATCTCCAAGAATCCTGTGCAACACTCTAGGACAAAACACATCGATATCCAACATCACTTTATTAGAGATTTGGTCGAAAAAGGAGAAGTCACAGTTCATTATGTACCAACATTAGAACAACTTACTGATATCTTTACAAAGCCTCTGGATGGTGAGACTTTTGAAGGCCTCGGACAGCACTTGGGTGTGTGTCGAATGTAAGGTACACAGATTTGTTCATTTTGTTGTATTATTTACTGTTTTTTTAAATATAGTCGAAAAAAATAAGAAAATTGAAAATACCAAAAATATGTGAAGTGGTGTTTAAACACCGAGGGATAAAGTTACTGGAAAAGTGACTTAAGTGGGACGTAGACCAGACGGGCTGAACTTAGGCCAGCAATTTGTGATGATGGGCTTAAATGTGCGCATGATGGTTGTCTGAAAGAAGATGTGGGGTTTTTGGTTTGCTAAAAAGACCGTGAAAGTGACAAGTGTTTGATTCCCACACAAATAAAATTTCTTCACAACTGTTCATCTTCCTAGAACAGAGCTCGCACAACAGTGTTTCCGGCGTCCTGAAATCTTCAAAACCCCACAAATTTACATAGCCCACACAAAACCCATCAACAATGGTGAACTTCACCTTCAAGAAGTGGTTTGGAGGGTTCTCAAGTGTGAACATTCCAGAAAATTCGCGATTTGAAGAACTTGACTCAGATGTGGACTTGGATGAGTGCGGCGGAGCTCGAGAACAGAGGTTGACAAAGTGGGACGGAGTTAATCATCGACGACCGAAGGTCAGGTTTAATCATTCTTTTGTTGTTGATGGAGTTTATTTTTGCTCAGTTCTTGATTTTCTTGAATGGAAGGTTCAGAACCAAGATTATGTTGATCTTAGGAAGTTTAAGAGTTTGCATGGAAAAGTTAATGGGTTTGATTTAGAGACACTATTAACTGGTAGCATTGGGGAAATTGATAAGATCAGTGATTTTCATGCTACCCTGGTTGGGGTTGATTGCGGTGAAAAGTACAGAGCGGAGGAAGAAGTAGACAGTTATTTTACAATCTATACGAGGATAGCCTCGTTGCACAGGCCTGTTATTAGGAGCATGGGGGATGATGCTGTTTTGCAACCCTGGGTCAAAGTGGTTAAGTCCACTGATTTTGCTAGAGCAAGTGGCAAAGAGGTGGAGTGCTTTAATGGTTCTATGTTCCTGCTTCAATAATCTTTAAGACGATTGCCCATCCCGGTGGTGGAAATCAGTGATAGTGAAGAGGAGACGGTGTGTGCAGGGGGAGCTGGTGAAGCTGAAACAGTATCGATGATGAAGGAACCTGAAAATGCCTCTGTGCTGAGTGAGGCTCTGTCAGAATTTTTGAAGTCAGCTTCTGAGAATGGAGAAGATGAGGACATAACTGTGAAAAGTTTAGAGAGTGCTGAAGTGCCTGGTTCTGGTATTCAAACACCAGTTGTGAACTCAAATGATGATGATCAGGTACCTGTGAATCAAGCACAGGATGAGAATTTGGTAGAGGAAACTGGTGTTGGTATTGAAATACCACCAGAAACCAGACAGACACATGGATCAAAGAGGAAGTGCATGGAGGTGGGTGTTGAAACACCACCAGAGTCTGGGGGAATTCATGTTACTCAGAGGATAAAGAAGGCCAGGGGCAGTGCGGCCTCATCTTCCAAGGGTGTTCGAAAATCTAAGAGATGCAGAGATAAGGCTATGGACATAGGTGAGGACAGCGATGAGCCGATTGGGTTGAAACTGAAGAAGTTACGTGCTGGTAGGCAGCAGAGACCAGTTGAGACAATGGAGCCTTGTGCACAACCTGCACCTGAGGCTAGTGAAGCAATTAGCATTGAATTTTTTGATGAGGCAAGCCGAGAAAAATGGGAGTTTATCTGTGGCAGAAAGATACTGGAGGAAAGGCCAGCTGATTCCGAGAAATATAGGGATTGTGGATTTACAGATTATCTACAATATCTCAAAGTGTTGAAGGCTGCTACATGTTTTGGTGATTATAATAAACAACTCGTGCTGGAATTCTATTCAAATCTGAAGGCTGAGTGTGAAGATGAAGAATCTCCTTGGTTTCATAGGGTGTATGTGCGAGGGGAGGTTGTTGATTTCTCACCCGAGGCAGTGAACAAATGTCTGAAGCGTGGCACGTCAAGGAATGAACAATCGGTGTTCAAACACCAGATGCCAGAAAATTATGATGAGGTGGCTGTGGAGCTCACTGGTGGAGTGGAACGTACATGGCCTTTGACTGGTCGACAGCAGATAACTGCATCCAACCTCACCTCCAGGTATTACTGCTTGTATATGGTAGCCGTGCACAATTGGATTCCATCTGTCAATAACACAAGTGTCACCAAAGAGATGGCTACACTTCCATATAGTTTGGGGGCCCGACATAAGGTCAATATGGGTAGACTGGTGTTTAATGATATCATGGACTGTGCTCGCAAGACCAGGAAAGAAGCTTTGGTACATCCGTGTGTAATCACCACTGTGTTGCAAAAAGGGGGAGCAGCTATAAAGGACTCTGATGAGTGGATTTCTCCTCAAGTCTTAAGACCGACACTCAGAACATTGAGTGGTCAAATAATCAAAGACTTACCTTGGATACCTCCAGAAAAAGCTTGCTCGGATGCTGGTGCAGCGAGGTTGAGTACTATTGAGGCACGAGCTGTAGTGTGTCAGGAATTGCTTGAACGTCATCAAGCTGCTGTTGCAAAGCTTCAGGGGGAGTTGGCTGCATTGGACGCTGAGCGAGAAGAATTGTTGGCTGCAGCAACGCAGGATGCTTCAGAGGAGCAGGATGCTGATGTTTCAGAGGATGGCGGTTCGGATGATTCTGATGACAATTTGGAATAAACGGCATTCTTGACATATTAATGAATTCAGGGGGAGAAACTTGGAGATTTAGATTTTGATTTTGACTGATTTTGAAAAGTTGTTCGGATTTTGATTTATTTTTCAATCAGTTTGGATGTTTGGATTTGTGTTATCTGGTTGTTTATGTTGTCAGTGCTGATGAATTCACAAATATGCCAAGGGGGAGATTGTAAAGTCCTCGGAGTTGGACTTAGTTGTGGCATATTGTGTGAACTAGTGATGTGGTGTTTTAACACCATATCAATCCAGTTTTTCCAGACAGCAAGTTTCTAGCCACGATTTATGGAGCAAATTATGGAGTATAATCATGCGATCAGAACAGAATATTGTAAGATCAATGTGTGATTTCGTGGCAATATATTTTCTGGTAAACAAATATTCCTTGTAATAGTTAGGAATAAATTAAGTAGTTTATTTATGGTACAAGTCATGTTGATCAAGGATTGTCCATTTAAATACCAGATTAGAATTAGATCTTTCCTTAGTCTAGAAGTCTATTCTTGGTAGAGTTAGACAAGGAAAGAGTCTTGCACAAGGAAGGAGTTCGATGGGATAAAAGAAAGAAGACACAACAAAAACGGATAACCAGTTTTTCATCTCTACGTTGAGATACATTCTGGGAGCTATCTGTCTGGAGTTTTGGAGGTTTGTTAAATCAATCAATCAAGTCCGTAAAGATCAGAAACAAGGAAGCCTTAATTCCTCGGGAGGAGATCCAGGAAGACGTGTTGATCGTGGGGGTTCAACGACGTAGGATCGGTAGTGAGGGGATCTCACAACATTCACTCAATAGGTTAGCAATGGATTAGTATTTAAGTTAAGCTTCTTGTACTAAAGACTGCTTTCTAGTGAATGGTTTCTGATCTGGGCAAGGCCCTGCAGACGTAGGTGTATATGCACCGAACTGCGTAAACAAGTTGTGTGTGCACTGCGTATTTTACTTTGTGTTTTAACACCAAACAACTTGTCATAAAAGTATAGACTTTAGGTGGAACTGAATTTCAAATAGGCTGCAGTGAGAACATTTATTCATATAAATCATATAATATGCACGCACCATGGGTCTTTCTTACATCTTGCGAACGACTACTAATTTGTTTCAATTGTTCTTCGACGCCAGAAATCAGCACGTGATGGCACTGCATCCGCGAGAGTATGGATAGGGCAGAGCTCCGGGGTGGCAGTTGTAGTAGGAGGCTCCACTGCAGGAGCAGGGGACGGCTCACACTCCACTGTGCCGCCATTGCGGAACCCAAGCCGTGCTGCTATACCTCAGCCCCCATCGTGGCTTCGACGTGCACCGCAACCCAAACCTTATCGCCCCGTCTCTGCTGCGAAACCATCAAAAGAGAACGAGATCAATCAGCCTTTGCATTCGACTCATCCTTTACACGACAAGATCGATCAGCCTCCATCACATACAAAATCAATCATAAACAAGTATCCATAATATTATTCAATTAAATAGAATACATGATATAGGAAGATAGTGACAAATTTAAGCAATAAAAACAACACCTGAGTCTCTGGTTTTTTCCAAATGAGTACTCATAAATTGTTTTAGTCGTCCAAATGAGTACTCAAATTTTTTTTATGCCATCTAAAAGAAGATGATTGGCGGCAATAAGGCATCTTTAGATTTAGGGTTGGAAAACTGAGGGCATAACTATCTTTTTACATTTTCTGAATTTTATTTTTTTAACACGGGGTTATAATCATCATTTCAAGTTTTTCTAGCCAAATTCAGGCCTCCAGGGTTATATTAGCACATTCAAGCAAATCATAGGGTTATAATAGCACTTTTTGATCTTGCTGGGTCATATTGGCACATATGACCAAAACATAGGGTCATATGGGAACTTTACTCTATAAATTAATATAAAATATCATGTGAGATATCGTTAGATTCATCTTAGTATCTATTTCTGAATATAAATTTTTTGGGAAATTATTATGTTTGGTAAGAGGTATTGACAGTCAAACATGATTATTGAAGACCGTGAAAAAGTAAATGTATAATTTTTGCTGGGACAGAGGAAGTACATAAGAGTAAGTTACCAATCCATTTGGTCTGGGTCGGAAAGTTTGGGGCTTGGATAGAACCAAATCGGAACCGGAATCCTAAAATATCTTGGACCAAAGACCAGACCAAAATTCTATATATCTGGTTCTGGTCTTCATATTCCGGTTCGGTCCATTTTACCGATCCGGACCAATTCATGAACACCCTTGGTATCCCCTCCTACGTTTTGTCCCCCATCCTTCCACTTTTCTTCCTTTGTCTGGTGCTCCTTTGTCGATGTTCTCCATCCATCTCTGCGTATGGGTCGACTCGTTTCCATGGTGGAGCTTAGAAATTTCATATATGCCCACCACTATCACCTCCAAATCACCACCATCACATCATTATTTAACACGGGTGCCACCGCTGCCTACAAGGGCATCTCTACTGCCATCACTGCTATCACCTTCCACTTCTTACCTGCTATCACTCTCCCTACTAACCTAGACTCCTACGCCACCCCAGAAGCCATCACCTACGACCTTCCCCTCCCTAGCGCCCCACACATATGTCAAGCTCTTGAAGATATGGATGAGCTCTTGGTTATTTTCGGTGTGCCACCGTCAATGACTTGAGGGATATGTGTCAGCCGATGTTTAACAGAATTATGCTGGAATACATAGACTTTCTGGAGGCGGTGAAATGTTCTTAAAATGATACAAGATACTAATCAACACCTTCAATTTCTTCGAACATGGAGTCTTGAAAAATATTTGTAAAGGGAAATATATCCTTATTTTTCATCTTCTCAAAAAACCCTCAAGGAGGAGAACTTCCAGACTAGGCTTCGGCGACTTTAGGTATCTCTTTCTCCCATCCTTTTCAGGCAGACTCCACACAAACCAGATGAATCTTTGCTTGGCTTCTCAAATCTAATTGCAATTTCCTTCAATCGCTTTACAAAAAAAATACCTAATCTCAATTCCCTTCATTTTGAGGTGCTTTGCTCGGAGGTTCCGATGGTGGCTTGGCCATTGTACGGAGAGCAGAGGATGAATAAGGTGTACTAAGTTCAGGGTTAGAGGTGGTGATGCCGATAGAGGACAAGGTGTACTAAGTTCTGATTGTGCAAAACTTGCCAAGTTGCACGTCCCATCGATGAAGCCATTAACTTCTTGTAATCTTCGAGCACGCGCCCTGCAGGTTTGCACAGCCCATCCTTTAGCCTTCGTTCCTCAGCACGATCTATGGGACGGGTCATGCCAGTTTGCATAGCCTGTTTCATTTCTTTGGTTTTTCCAGATTTCACTTTTTTCTTCAGCACATCTATCTACTACCACGTTTTGACTTGAGGCCTTCAGTCTTCTACCATCCCTGTGAATGCCCTTCACTAAACTACTCTGTAGTGCTTACAAGCGATCTACAAATAAACTCACAAAATAGAATCTAGATTATCGTAAGGACATAAATCCGTTAGACTGAAAATAGGTTACAAAATGAAGGAATTGGATACGAAAACCAAAAGCAGCCATCTAAACCCCTTATGATGTAAACCTACATAAATCTAGCAATCTACCAACAAAAATATGACAAAAGAGATGTTACATGCTATAGAAAATACATGTATTTGACATCACATCAATTTGTTGGAACCATATTTGGGTAGATTGGTGACGGGGACTAGTGAGTTGGGAATGGAGCTGGGCAAGATGCATGCTCTTTGTGAGGAAAAGGATTCTTCCTACTCCGCTTTACACAAGAAACTAAGGGTACTGAGGGAGAATGGTACTGCAGGTTCATCCTATCCACGCGTTGTAGTTGATAAGCTGGTAGGCACACAAGATTTTTTAGCTATGCTCGAGGATATGTATGTGAAGATAGCTGAGGTAAGGAAATACGAGGCTATATTCCATCTTCATGAGTGGAACCCAAAAATGGACATATTCATACTAGATGAGTGGAATTTTTTAGAAGAGGGGAAAGAAAGGGCTAAGGCGATGAAGGTTTAATCCAGGTGGTGCAAGTTGGGGGCATTTCTTTTTGCCTAAATAGGAAGCTAGAAGATATGGGTTTTTTCCCTACCATAGATGGGCTAAAAGGTTGTAGGTTTATCAGTCGGCTTCTACTATCAAGCATAGAAATGTTAATGGTGAGTTGTGGGTTGGCACTGATGTTGAGGTTTTTAGTGGTAGTGTGATTGTAGTGGCTGAGTGTCTAGTGATTATGGAAGTAGAGATGAGACTTAAGGTCCTAAGGTAGGATAGTTTTGGTTTTATTTGGATTGTAGATCTAGTGGTCACGAAATTGTTTCTTTCATATTTATTATAATAGTTTTTTAACGGGTATTTATGTGACGTACGGGTAGGGGATTTCTTAAGATACAGTTTTATCGACTAGGTTCCATCAAACGATCTATGATGGTGTACTTTCTATGGGTGAATCTTATGTTGACTTCACTAACATAGTGAGGATTTTTATGTTGGATCTAGATAAAGTATGTGAGTGGCTTGATGGTTCGGGGTCTCTTCTAAAGGCGAAGAGTGGTTGATAGCCCTAGGTGGTCGGGTGAGAGGACTTTTTTCTAGAATTATCGGTGTTGTGTTAGGATGAGATTAACGCATGAAGTGAGGTGTTGATTATATGAAGGAATATGATGCTCATCTAATTGAGTAGGAAGTTCAGATTCAAAAGTTAAGAAAGGAGTTGACTGTTATGCGACGTGAAAAAGAGTGGCGAAAGTGTTTGGCGAAGAAATTTCATGAGGGAGATCAGATGGAGGACATCATCTCAAAGGAGGCTTATTACTTTGATGAAATTGTTCAAAGGAAAAGAAAACTAGAAGTTGAATCTCGTCGGTTAATGGCAGAAATTCAGTAATGAAAGGGGCACTATGGTGGGTAACGTGAATTATTTTTTTGACACTTGAAAAATTATTAGATGTTAGAAAGGCGAGTAGAGAATGAGGAGCTATGTTGTACTCAATTTAAAGAGTGGTGTCGAAAGCTAGAAAGTTTATTGAAGGAGCTGCAGTTGGTGAATAGTAACCTTTGTGCCGAGCTTAGTAAGAGTATGCATAAGTATCTTGATGAGAAGTGCTGGAATGGTCATGTTGGCATTTTGGAATAGATGGAAAATAGTTTTAAATGAGACCTAGAAACTTATGCATACTTTGTTTACTTGATGAGTATGTAGCTAGGTCTATTAGAGTGCGGAACTTTTGTTGATCAGAAGGCTTACCATGAGAAATATATGCACCATATAGAGGCCTCTGATTCCACAAAGGATGAAGTCTATATTCACATGCAATGGAAACTAGAAGAAATAGTGGAATCAAAGGCTGGATCCCTAAACTCAATAGAGCATAGGATGCCCTAGTTGTTTTTCGTTAGTGTTTTGTATTAACGTCGATCCCATAGACTTGTTTGTAATATTTTAAGATTGTTTTATGTTTTGTTTTTGAAAAGGAACTGTTTGTGTTTTTCTGGGTTTTTTTGGTGGGTTGGTGACATTCCTCAAGTATAATGAGTAGAGGTTTACTCAAGTTGCTCCGGTGTTCTATCTTATATCATATAGGCTTGTGTGTGATGTCCTTAAAGTTTTCTATTTTTTGTTTATGTTTGTTCATATGGCTCTAGTGATGTTTTTGTTGGGTTGTGTTTGTGTTGAGACAGGTATAAGTTAACAGTAGGGGTACGAGAGGGTTGGTGTGTGTTGAACGGGGAAGGGGTCCGATGTATGCTTATGTCGCGAGGCTGGTAGTGTTCCAGGTGTATGCAAAGCCATATCATCATTCATACCTCTCTGTATGAGGTATGTGATATGTTTGGTGGGTGGTTTGACAAAGATGATTTAATTCTATCTAGCATCTTGAGGATGGATGTTTCCAGGCGCTTGTGAGTCTGCGATGTTCGCTTTGTCTTTGGATTGGCAGAGGTGGGGATGTGTATCCTCTTGTGTTGCAAGGCTAGTGATTTTCCAGACATATGCAAAGTCATGTCATCCTTACTACCTTGTATTAATGGTTTTTTTGGCTACCTTCCAAGCGAACTTATGTCACGTTCAGTAGGTAAGCAAGAGGGGATGTGTTGGTGTGAATCTGTTTAGGCCATTAGTGAGCTTGGAATTAGAAGATAAGTAAGCCACATGGGTTGTTGTTTCTAGATCGTGGTGTTTAAATTTTCCATTTTCCAATGCTATGATATAGGGTGGAGCAGTTGTGGGGAAGCTTAAGGTTGCATCTTTTTAGGTGCCTATCTTAATGTTTAGAACTTATCTTATGGCTTTTTTATTACTATAAAAAGGCTAACGTGTTGGGGAATGTCTTCAGTTGTATTTTGTATGTTGGATGGTGTATACTTAGTCCTATAGTGAGTTTTCTATTAGTGTCTGTGTGTTGTGTGTTGTTATTGAAACTGTGGTGTATGTGTGTAAGTTGTAGACTTCCAATAACAAACAGGGTGTAGGACTCTGGGGGTGGTTGGATTTCATGCCTAAGGTTTTATTGGACTGGTGGTAATCCATCTTGTATGGGATGTTTGGAGGGATTATTTCCCTTGCTGGCGGCTCAGGCTAGGTTTAAGTCATTTGCATGATTTTCTAGGAAAGCTCATGCAAGCTGTAAGTGCGGAGTTTTTGACTATTCTTTGTTTTATCTGTTCTTATCTGTTATGTATGAGTAATTAATATATCTTTCTCTATGTTTGCTAATATTGGCGGTTGGGATCAACGAATGCAGTTTTGGGGTGGATGAAGATGAATAAATTCCATTTGCGCGCTGACGATTAGGGCTAAGAGAAACCGGTGGAAGGTGAAGCCTAGACTTGCCGCAACTAGGTTCTAGGGGATGACTATGTTGCATAGTTAATGGACCCACCTAGTTGGACTGGCATCAAGAGTTCAATGAACTGCGCACGAACGAAAGTATTCCAGGATATCGATAATTTATTGATGGGCCACAAATCCTGGAATACTTGCAAACTTTTAGGCTGGGTCCTCTTTTATGAAAGGACACCCTGAGTGGCACAGTGGTAACTCCCTCACTATTTGAATGATACGGCAATAGCGACCACTGCACCATCAGCGAATCAGGCTAGTCCGCTACGTTAGGATTGGTTTGTTATGCTACTGGCCCACACCCGTGGGGTCATTCTTTTTATCAAATTACCCGCGAGCCCTTGAATCAATGATTAAATTTGTAATTTTTCTCCCGTACTCACCGCTAACTACAATAAAGTAGCTAGTGTCAAGTCCAGGGTCATCCACATTGATACTAGTGTATAAAGGTTAGCCAGACACAACCCACAATTGGGTGCCACCCCAAATTTGTGTTGGGAATAACTAGTACTAAAAATATACGCGGGGGGAGGGGGTGGTTGTGAGCTGAAAACTACCAAAATGCGATTAAAGAGAAGAAAGATATAGATCAACTAATCTTAGGGGTATTTGATCCTAGATTTTATCACATATAGACATATAAACCTAATATCATGCTTATGCCACATAGTGTGGAGATGGCCAGGAATTCCCATTGTCTGTCACACTGAGGTTTGTCTCCCTTCAAACCAACTCACCACCTCCATAATTAGGGATGCGCTCCGATCCTTGTAACTCCGCATTTCATCCATGTAGTCCCACTTCCGATGCTAACAAGCCTCTTTTCAAAGGAACCTAAGCCTCCATAGGAAACACTGTTAGATACACGAGTGAGGCTAATACATCACGGGCTTTTCACTATGGACAACAACCCTAGGACTAGAGAGGCAAAGGAATTGATACCTTGTGATGACTCTAGAGTCATTTATGACCATAGGCCCTACAAACTACAAATGCTCAATTATCGAGTTAAGCTAGGGTTTCCTCCATTAGGAACTTCTATACAACGATCTCCGGTCTACCGCTCCCAAAATGCGATCACTCATACAACTAGCCAATTAGAATTAATGTCTAACGATTGTCCCGATACACTCAAGGTTGATTTATAGAAGTGGCTAGACTTCCCAAAATTGGTGTTGCAGACTATTAAGTCTTACTCTAGAGGGGATTTCACACGTCCCACGAGGATCAATTCATCGAATTCCATCACTTGTCTCAAAAAAGGAATTTGGTCGAACTCTCTTTCTCAGGAATTTGATTTTTTGGCTTGTGGACTTTAGGTGTTGTGATTTGCCCATTTTATATGGTTATTTTGGGACTTTTAGTATTCACCTTTGTGCTTTGGATGTGGCATTTTGCCTTGAAATTCTCTAAGGAGAGTTAAAAGTGACTTTTACGCTTTTATTACTTTTTGAGAGGATTTTGTGTGACAAAGAAATTTGTTCAGATACTTTGAAGATTACCTTTGAAGATTTGAATATTTGAAGACTTCCATTTGATTTTTTTAAGACTTGAAGAATTGAAGACAAGTAAAGAAAAGAGGAGGACTTGAGACAAAAAAAATAAAGAAATCAAGATGCTGAAACATGGCTCGGTCGTGACTCGCGATGGATTGGTCGCATGTCGTGACAGACGGGTGGCCAGAACCTTTCTTAATTTTTTTGTACTATTAATACTCACCATATCCTCTCTCTCTAAAAATCTCTTCTTCTTCTTGCAATTTTCTGGGTTTCAAACCCTAGTTTTTCTTCTTTCTTTTCTTAGTTTTTGTAGGATTAATCATGCATTTTCATTATCAAGGTTAGTTTGTACTTGGGAGCAATTGATTGGAGCTTCTATATCTATATAGTAAGAACCTCTATTTCACTCTTTCTTGAATCATTTGTTATTTCGCATTCATGTGTTTTAATGTGATGTTTTACTTCATTTATATCATGAGTTGTTTGAGAATAGGAAGTGTTTGTATAATTGAGGTGTTAGGGTGCTAGGAAAGATACAAATTTCTTAAGTCATTTGGCATGAAAATCCAAGAACATGAACTTAGAATTTCTAGTGTATAATGTGTTGTAATTCTTGCTAGATAAGTATGTTAATGTATTGTTCTCTAATTTATCCTATAGAAGCAATGAAAGGTTGAATCTTGAATGTGGTTTGTTCTAGGTTTAGCCTAATGAATGTTATGTTTGGTTAAATGGCTATGCCTTTGGTAGAAGGCTTGTTGTTATCAAATCTATGGTTCTTCGTGTATAATGTTATTGATGAAATACTTTTATGGTGTGGTTTGCCTAAAGTGATTATCAATGAGATTTGCAAATGGTCATTTTTTGTCTTTGTGACTTACTCTTAAGAAGAAATGAATATTGATCTTTAATCGGGAAGTGATAGCATTCCCCATAGGTCACGAATGTGATAGAATGAGTGAATGGTTCAATGATCTACATTAGGGTTCGAAGTAGATATTAATTGCCCCCAAGACTTTGTCATTTGTAGTTTTACCTCTTTTTCTTAGTTTTATCATGATTAGCATAGTTACTCGACTTTGATAATTAGCTTGTCTTTAATTTCATAACTTAGGACAAAACCAACCAACACCCCCCATTTACTTGCTTATATATACACATATATATACATATATATACACATATATATACATATATATATATACTTGTAGTCAAATATCAACCTTATATGTTTAAACCCTTAGAAAGATCCATCTTCTTCGTGGACGACCCTGACTTGCCATCATCTACTTAGTTGTAGATATGAAGCATTAGGGCTTATAAATTTAACTTTGAGAGGCACGACGAGGACCTCCCAAATTTTGGCACCGCTTCTGGGGAAGAGGCATTTATTTTTAAGTGTTTGGGCATATTTGGTTATATATTAGCTAGTTGTTTTCATTGTCAACAAGCAAGGTTTTGTAGGATGTGTCATTCTGACCATCCTACTAAGTCTTGATATATGTTGAGAGAGGAGCACTATGAGGGGTATTATGGAGAGTGCTACCAAGAGGTAGGAGATGTTGGTTTTCAAGGGCATGAAGCCCAAGAATGGTATCCATACCACAAAGCTTGCAACCCGGAGAGGAGTGGTAATCTGGATTGGTAGTATACGAATGGGCCTGAAAATAAACAATATGAGCAAAATAGTTGGCCATCACTATCTTGTACCATACCCCAAAACCAAGCCCGACAAGAAAGTTCAAGTTTGACACGTGGGGAAGTGATGAATGCAATAGCAAACTTGAACAACTTGGCCAAGACTAGTGAGGAACCGGACACTCAGATCTCCTCTAGTGTTGAGGCTATCGAGCGGCATGTGAGGAGTATATTGGAAGCGATGGCCCGAATGGAAGCTCGTGATTCAAAAAATACACTATCCCAAGTTGAATTCGAATATTTGGTGAGTGAGGTCACCATGAGAAATGAGTTCGAGTTTGAAGGGGATGAGGAGTTGGTTGTTGAGGATGAAAAAATGGAGGAAGAGGTGATTGTGCTACATTCATTAGCATTGTCACCTCTACCCTCACCTAGTGAACCAACTCCACCATTTTCAGATGCTTTGAGGAGATACAAGAGGAGCCAAAAGACTATCCCAAGCCTCCTAACCACCCAACTCCCTTTAAACCATCTCACATTTGCAAAACTTTCCTCTTGAAAGTTTTGCACCCCCACCTCTGTACTTTTGGATGCCCATGGTGAAGAGGTTCAAGCCTTCACCATATGGATAACATTAGAGTCGTGATGATGACCTCAAATATACGGAGCTATGTCGTGCTGACGACGTAAATAAATTTGGCCTTTATTTTGGTTTTTGTTGTTTAATTTTTTTATTTTGTCTTATTCTTTTTACGGTGTATTTTTCTGTGATTTTGTAGCAAAGTGAATCGCATTACATTGGAGGAGATGAAGGAATTAGATCCATGAGAAAGGGAATAAAGCTTGGAAAGTTGGTAAGAAAAATTCTTTATAAGTGCAGGGAAACCCTGTCTGTCAGGAGTCGCGACGGATATGTAGCAAGTCGCAATGAACAGGGGAGCAAAAATGAACTCCTAGAACCAACTTTTCGCAAGTCACGACATGGGCATCGCAAGTTGCAATGGATTCAGAACAATTTCTGAAAGAAGTGAGCTCACAGACACAAGATGTCGCGAGTCGCGATGGCCATGTCGTGAGTCTCGACAATGCATTGCGAGTCTCAATAATGACTGTCGCGAGTCACTAGGAAAAATCATCTTTTCAACTGAGCTTAAATACTGCATAATCATTCCTTCTTCTCCACCAAATACTCCCAAGAACCACCACACTTCCACTCATTCCTCCACCATCTTACATATATTGACATATGAACATTCTTGCATCTTTGTAGTACCTTTGTTGATTGTAGTATGCCAACTACATCATGTGACTATAATTGCTATATTCTATAATCATGCTTGGATATGTGTTGATATATGTTGGATATTTTTATAGTGGTCATTGCATGATGGGTTGGTTGTTCTTTGAGAATACTATCGTTATTAACTTTTGATGTTAAACCTAGTATTGCAAATCCTTATGTACTTGTCAGTTTGATGTTGTTCTCTTCGATTTTAGGCTTGATCAAACGGCACCAAGAAAACAACGTTTTGCTCGAGGAGTGCATTCTTCTATGGCACTTTTGCTCTTTCCTCCGGCTCCGAAGCCAATTTCATGACCGATTCTATACAAATACATGGGATTGCACCATATCAGCGACGACTATGCAGAGAAATGGGAGTCACTCTAACTATTACCTTGAGCTTTATTGTTCTTCCCTTACATGTTTACAATGAAGGTAATGTAATGTTTTAAGTATGACAAGGGGTTAGAGGACTCACATGCATGCTAGCTTAATTTGGAATGCTTTTTGCTACTGTTGATGGGAAAAACATGAAAACAAATTGAAAAAATTGGAAAAAAATTTATAAAAAAGAAAAATATATATTTAAAAAGAAAATACGCTAAGTTGAAAACCCGAGAGGGCAATTTAGGCAACATTGGGGGCCCAGATAGGTCAAAAACCCGAAAGGGTAACCTAAGAAAAAATGAGAGGCTAAATGTGCGGAAAAATGTGAGATGTGAGCCAAAGAAACATGATGTGTGGCTAGGATGAAAACTCGAAAGGGCTCTTAAGCAAAATGAGAGAAAGAGAGAAAAAAAAGGAAAATGCTATTATGTCACTCATTTTTCGGCATTGGAGTCATAAGGGTGTGGTTGTCATATGGATGGATAGCTCAACATTTTGAGACCTCTTGGGATTGGGTAATTTAGCGGGGAAAACGAAGTAGGGTTATGAAAAAAAATCAAGATGTTGAAACTTGGCTCGGTTGTAACTCGCGATGGATTGCTCGCGAGTCGTGATAGACGGGTGGCCAGAACCTTTCTTACTTTTTTTTTGTACTATAAATACTCACCTTATCCTCCCTCTCCAAAAATATCTTCTTCTTCCTGCGATTTTCTGGGTTTCAAACCCTGGTTTTTCTTCTTTCTTTTCTTAGTTTTTGTAGGATTAATCATGCATTTTTATTATCTAGGTTAGTAATAGCCTATATTTCACTCTTTCTTGAATCATTTGTTATTTAGCATTCATGTGTTTTAATGTGATATTTTACTTTATTTATATCATGGGTTGTTTGAGAGTAGGAAGTGTTTGTATGATTGAAGTGTTAGGATGTTAAGAAAGTCTCAAATTTCTTAACTCATTTGGCATGAAAATCCAAGAACATGGACTTAGAACTTCTAGTGTATAATGTATTATAATTGTTGCTAGATAAGTATGTTAATGTATTGTTCTAATATTTATCCTATGGAAGCAATGAAAGGTTGAAACTTGATAGTGGTTTGTTCTAGGTTTAGCCTAATGAATGCTATGTTTGGTTAAATGGCTAAGTCCTTGGTAGAAGGATTGTTGTTATCAAATCTAGGTTATTTGTGTATAATACCATTGATGAAATATCTTTATGGTATGGTTTGCCTAAAGTGATTGTCAATGAGGTTTGCAAATGGTCGTTATTTGTCTTTGTGAATTACTCTTAAGAAGAAGTGAATGTTTATCTTCAATCGGGAAGTGATAGCATTCCCCATAGATAATGAATGTGATAGAATGAGTGAATGTTTCAATGATCTACATTATTTTGGAAGTGGATATTAATTGCCCCAAGGCTTCTTTATGTGTAGTTTTACCTCTTTTTCTTAGTTTGTTGCATGATTAGCATAGTAACTTGACTTTGCTAATTAGCTTGTCGTTAATTTTATAGCTTAGGAAAAAACCAACAACCCCCCCCCCCATTTACTTGCTTTTATATCTATATATCTCCTTCTAGCCAAATATCAACCGTATATGTTTAAACCCTTAGAAAGATCCCTCTTCTTCATGGACGACCCCAACTTGCTATTATCCACTTAGTTGTAGATAAGAAGCGTTAGGGCTTATAAATTTAACTTTGAGAGGTACGGAGGCGATCTCCCATGTTTCATGCTAAACTTTTTTTGGGATTCGGGGTTAAACATTTCATTTGGGGTGAGCGGGTGTTGGAAAAATTTTGTGTGCTGTTTTGTATAGTGTATAGATTAGAACTGTAGCTTTTGTATATCTGTGTTATGCTAATATTTGTCTGTTATTATGTGACCTAGATGTAGTGTACCTAGATCTGGACTGAGCCCTTAATCCCTATTCACATAGAGGATGTTTCATACCATCCTTCTACAGGATTGAGTTCTAGGGGCTCTCAATAGATAGAACTGGCGAGACATAACATCTCCTCCCACTTGATTATTTACACGAGTATTCCGAGCCCAGTGAACCTCAACTATGGTAGCATCCGCAGTGGAGTCCCCTCCAACAGCACGTTTCACCGGGTTAAAGACAGCATAGCTACTCGCAACCACCATCTAAGGAGCCCGAGTGGATGCGAGAGTGGGGTGACTTTATCTTTGGGACCTGACATAATGTGAGTCACCTTGCTCACAAATTTGATTAGCATGAGGTAGAGACAACTAGTAGATTTATTATCGTGGCACCATTCACGATCTTGATCCCTAAAAAAAGGAAGCCACGACCACGATAGGCTATAAATACAGGAAGAGTAGAACAAGCTATTGTAAATGACACTTAACCGAGAAATTCCAGTTCTTTGAGAAAAAGACTGACTTGATCGTCAGAGCCTTTTCCTCGGAACTACTTCTAGGATGTGTTTTGCATGAAAGGAGGTTTTCACGGTGAACAACGATTAACTTACCTTATCAGATTACCATTTCATTTGGCGCCTTCTGTGAGGACCGGAATATTTTTCATTTCAAAATCCTTCAGGTAAACAATGGAGTTCACCAGAAGCGAGAAAAGTCACAAACACCAGACACAAGAACACACAGCTGGATGCAACAAAAGCATGAATCCCAGCCAAGACCATGAGTATGTCCCTAGTAGAGAAAAGGAACACAATAAGGAAGATATAGAGGATGATGAGGAGGAAGCAGAATCTCCTAACACAAACCAAGACAAAGAAAGGAGAACATTCATTGTGATTTTGAAAGTGAATAGAGAGAGCATGTACAATCATTTTTTAAACACGCTCAAGCCGAAACCTCCAAGAATGGATAAAAGAATAATTCAAGGGCATGGGATCCTTAAGTACGAGGAGGAGTTAAGGGATATAATGGCGGACGATGATTCAGATAAATCACCCATAGCACCAAATTTTTGAGATTTCAAAATGCCAAGGGACTTTAAACTTCCTCTATATGTTAAAATCTACTATGAGACCACCACTACAAGAAACTGAACATATTACTTTGCCCTATTTACCTTGGTTTTTTGGCTTAGCTCAAAAACCGAGGTAAAAAGTTCTTTTTCCTCAGTTTTTTTA
This sequence comes from Rubia yunnanensis, assembly GCA_037428765.1. Lineage (NCBI taxonomy): Eukaryota > Viridiplantae > Streptophyta > Magnoliopsida > Gentianales > Rubiaceae > Rubia > Rubia yunnanensis. Next base: position 62,439,683 of record CM075066.1, read on the forward strand.
AAAATAATAATATTATTTACCTCGGTTTTAAAAAACAAGGTAAATAGTATGTTTTTTTACTGCGGTTCTAAAATAACCGGAATAAATAGTCTAGCAAATCAAATTAAAATTTATTAGCAACACAATTGTGACATCGGAAATAAGGGTATGACCTAGTAGTAATAGTCAGTGATGAGGAGATCGACTTTGCACCATCAGTTGATGAGACCAACTTCTATCCGATGTGAAGAGCAACGTCAATATTTCCATTAGGAAAAGTTACACATGCCCCTTGCCCCAAACCCTGCCTAAAATCTTTTCAAATAAATTAATTTATGCGATGTCTCACCTAAATTGGTGTTATATCGCTTAACAAAAAATCTTACTATGTGAATGGAGAGCGAGGTTGCACATATCTATCATACTTAATAAATTAAGCAATCTTAACCAATACATCCAGAACTCTGACTGTACCATCTAAAGGTTTCATTCCAAGTTCACCACAGCCAGTTACAAATTTCATCAAGTAATGTAAGACTAAAGCTAGGTGCGTACGTACGTATATATATCCAAAACACATAATGCTACGTACCATGTAACACCCCAGAAACATGAAAATAAAACAAAGGACATAGAATCTTAATAAAATCCAAACAAACATTCTTCATCTTCTATGAAAAACAAACATATGATCCATGGCAATCAATAGGGTGGTGACACGGGTGGGATAGCATCGTCTGCTGACGAACTGCTTCTATTTTCTTGAGAATTAGTCTTTGACTCTTCGGTGGAAGACTCGCTAGCACCGGTGCTTGACCCTCCTTTATCATCTGTGGTATCTAGCCCATCCTCGTCAAACCTAGGCCCCTTATCCCCAGGCTCCTCATCCTCCGAAGGTTCATTGATTGCATTGGCTATCATAGATTTGAATATTTTTCGACAGTTTTTTTAGGTGAGAGGTTTTGGTGCGATGTCATTGATTAGCAATACAAAGGAGTATGGTGGTCAAGTATTTATATACCCATAGTGAAATGTTGCCGTTTGGTGCGACTTCACAAGCTGTGTTGCATAGTAAGAATAAGACAGGGCCTGTAGTGCGAAGTCGTGGATCATAGGTTTGGGCCCAACAGAAGGGCCAAACAATTTTTGGATTGGGCTTGGACTGCAGGTAATCAAATCGATATACAACAATATCGCGATAATAATTGCTCTATACGAGATATTACCAAGTTCTACCCGATATCGCACATAATAAATACTGGGCGATATTAGAATATTGGCCCAATTCAAAAATAACTACAGATCTGGTCAGTGGTGGACGAGAAACACAAAAGCCTGATGTCACTTGAATGTATTCATCACCAAGTCCAAACCGATGCTAGAGCGACGTCACATTAATGGATTATGGGCTGAATAGCCCAAATTGCACAGTCTACGTATCTCATAAAATATAAAAGTAATAAAATTAAGTCCATCAAATTTCGACCACCATGTTCGAATTTGGTCATTGACACGTCACCGGAACAGGCCAAAATTATTCACGGACAGGGCATTATGAAACTCTGGGGAAATTACACTGAGGCCCAAACTTCTATGCTTGTCACTGTGTGCTAAGAAACATTCACCAGAACAAAACAAAAAAAATTTTATATGGAAATTATGCGTACGGTTTTACAGGCACGCGAACTTGGGTAGTCTTCCGGCATTTTTTATAGTATTCCATTAAAACTATAGCGATAAGAGTTATGGGAACAAAAACTTCTGCCACATATATAGAATCACATGAAATTTAATATTCTAGGTGTCTTTTAAATATAATAGTAATAAAATTTCATCTTTCAATTTTTACAAAATGCTACTACGTGGTCTAGCGTAAATTGTAGATGATTACTTAAAAGTATACGATTTTGGGCTGTGTGATCTTGTAGAAGTCTATGAAGTAACAAGAAAATTTGTTTGGCAGAATATAGTTCGTTGCTTTGGGGTGCCACAAACTATCATCGCACACAATGGCACACAATTCACAAGGGGTGCCTTTACTGAATGGTGTTCAAAGTTGGGGGTTCTGCAAAAGGTTTACATATGTAGCTTACCCTCAAGAAAATGGCCAAGTAGAAGTAACAAACATAACCATAGTCCAAGGTATCCATAAATGGTTGGAAGGAAAGCAAATTGGCTGGGTGGAAAATATACCTAATACCCTATGGTCGTACAGAACAACCGTCTGAGAACCAATGGGGGAAACACCATACAGTATGGTCTATGGTCATGAAGCAGTAATACCAGTGGAGATCGAAAATTCAAGTCTTTGAGTAGAAGAATACAAGGAGGAAGATAATCTTGAAATGATGAGGCTAGATTTAGATGAACTAAAAGAAAAAAATAGAAATGGCAACGATCACAGAGGCAAAGTACAAACAAAGAATGGCTAGAGCTTACAATCAAAAAGTGAAAGAGACACGATTTCAAATTGGTGATCTCGTGTTGAGGAAAAGCGAGGAAAGCCTACCAGAAGAAAAAGGAAAACTATTCCCAAACTATGACCCTACAAGGTAACAAAGACACACCGATCCAACTGCTATGAGTTAGAGAGGTTGGATGGCAACAGTGTTCCCAATATTTGGCATGTGGTCAACTTGAGAAGATTTTGTCTAGATCCAAGGAAAAGGGCATGAAATATCTAGTTGTATAGAAACCATGGGATGATCATTGGTGATGTTCGTTCCAATGTTTTGTTTTCAAGGCAATATGATCACGATCGCACATATCACTACAACAAACAGCATCTATTACTTTTGTTTTTTAGGCCATTTTACCTCAGGTTTTCCCCCCAAAAAATTGAAGTAAATTTGGGTGTTATAAAAAATATGCCTTTTACCTCGGTTCAAAACCGAGGTAAAAATGACTTTTTAACCTCGGTTTTGGACCAACGTCGGTATGTTTTGAGACCGACCTCGCACCAATGAACAAGGCCAACTATAGTACTATGTATCTTCAACATCTTTCACATCGACCTCGACGTCCCTAAAAAGTGAAGTCGCAATCGAATGGAAGCAGGCGATGGCACTGGAAAAATTGCTACATCGGTGAGATTGATAATGCTGATAGTTACGTGCAACATCACTCATGATTGTAAGGGAGATCGCATGATCCAGTGCACCCTCACCGTCTACATGCTGACGTGGGAGGCTAATCAATACGACGTCATTTTGATTATGCGACATAGCAAAAAAGAAATTAAGCCCTACTAAGCTACATCAGTAGTCTGTTGGTATGTTTTTTTATATGCAACATCGCATAGGTTTTGTCTCTAAACTGGTTTGTGCGATGTCGCGGTATGAATCGTGGAGAATCGTACTATAATATAGTATTTACTTTCTGATGAAACAAAAAAAAAATCCTTGAACATAAATTGCCAATAAATGCCAAAATATATTCAAATACATATGGTTGATGTGAAAATGAACGATTAATTGTATTTAACATCCACTGCCTATGTCGTACGTCATCTAAGCTAAGAGTCCATCTTAACTCTCTCTGTCCAGTTAAATGAAATACACATGAAACAAAATTTATGTCAGAATTCGATAGTCTCTGAATGATGTACACAATACTCTAAACATGGAAAAAGTACCTTTACTGACCTATAGCGATGTCGCCTTGGTTCCTAAAGCAGTATCGATTAAACCGATGGACGAGCAAAGTCAGACATTCAAGATGGGGATGCCAATTTTGGACAATGCGACGTCCCACATCATTCATCTCTATATCGTATAGGGCGATGAATATAGTGTGACATCACACATTCAACCTATGTTCATACGAAAATTTGATTATATTCCACACGCATCAATTATATATGATTTTTTCCACAATCCTTACAAACAAGACATTATTTTGGAAAGACAAAATTTGTAACTTATATAACATGTAACCATAATTATCATTCTCCATGAATATATTCAATGTATGGTCCATTTTGAAAAACATATACAATTGAGGAGATGCCAAAATGAACTACCTCAATTTATTTCAACTTGGAGATGCTCTAGCATAGAATAATTGTTGACATTCGACAGAAGAAATTAGATTGGACTCTTAAGTGTTTGTAATGGTGTTAATGGAAAGGATGGTGTGGAGTTGTGTTGAGAGAAAATATGTTGGAGATGGGCAATGATTGTGTTGGTGCTGGATATTATTGTAATGAGATGGGTTTAGGGGGAAATTTTGGTTCTAAATTTGGGCTCACAATTTTAGTTCCCACTGGAAATTTTTAATCAGAGCGAGATCGCATTGATGTCGGCCAGTGATTCATTTCATGAAAATAGAATATTCAAAATCACACAAGTGAGGCCAAAGTATAATTTTTTATAATTGTCATCGAAGTAATCGTCTACAATTTACTCTACACGGTGTACTAACGCTTTTCAAAGTGTGATGGACGGAAATTTATTAGCTTTTAATTTCATAAAAAACCTAGAATATTAAATTTAATGTGATTCTATGTGGTGGAAATGATCTTTCTCATAACGCTTATAGTAAGGGTATTAATGGAATATACCAAAAATGACGGACGATTACCCCAGTTCCGGGGACGGGACCCTTGTCATCCCCTAGTCAAGCTCATGATCACTGTTATATGACAAAGAAACTAGCATGGTCCCACGAAGAATTCCACTGGTTCATCCTGAATGAACCATGTATACTTATAAGTAATCGTCTAAAATTTACTCTACACGATGTACAAGCACATAGATGGAATTTTATTAGCTTTTAATTCCATAAAAAACCTAGAATATTAAATTTTATGTGATTCTATGTGGTGAAAATGGTCTTTCTCATAACGCCTATAGTAAGGGTATTAATAGAATACTCCAAAAATGGCGGACGATTACCCCGGTTTGGGGATGGGACCCTTGCCATCCTCCATTCAAACTCATGATCACCGTTAATCATGACAAAGAAACTAGCATGGTCCCATAGAGAATTCCACAGGTTTATCCTGGACGAAACCTGTATATTTATAAGTAATCGTCTACAATTTACTCTACACAGTGTACTAGCGCTTTTCAAAATGTGTTGGATGGAATTTTATTAACTTTTAAATTCATAAAAAACCTATAATATTAAATTTGATGGGAATCGATGTGGTGGAAATTATCTTTCTCATAACGCTTATAGTAAGGGTATTAACCGAATACTCCAAAAATGATAAACGATTACCCCGGTTCGAGGACGGAACCCTTGCCATCCCCCAGTCAAACTCATGATCAGTGTTAGTCATGAAAAAAAACTGGCATGGTCTCACGGAAAATTTCACAGGTTCATCCTGAATGAACCCTGTATACTTATAAGTAATCGTCTACAATTTACTCTACACAATGTACTAGTGCTTTTCAAAATGTGATGGACGGAATTTTATTAGCTTTTAATTTCATAAAAAATCTAGAATATTAAATTTAATGTGATTCTATATGGTGGAAATTATCCTTCTCATAACGCTTATAGTAAGGGTATTAATGGAATACTCCAAAAATGACGGACGATTACCCCAGTTCGGGAATGGGACCCTTTCCATCCCCCAGTCAAACTCATGAGAATGCAATTTAGATTATTGGGTAGCTTCGATTCTGCATTTCATCCTCCCCCACCATATAGGAGGGACCTAAGTGCAAAATTTGAAAAGTTCACCGGTTATGTGAAAATTGATTCTGATCGAACCAAACGTTATTATAGGTCATGGACAATTATAAATTTAAATTTACCTTATTAAATGTAAAATTTCCCAATTTAAAGGTCAATTACATTCATCTAGGTCAAATGGGGCCCCAATTTCCATTTTAGGGGGCTGAAATGGTGAGGCCTAATTTAATAGGAGCCGACGTCGGTCCTGTGTTGGATTCATGTTGCCAAAAAAATATATGGTGTGACCTCGAACGAATATTGGTCAAACACAAGCCCATTCCTATGCGAGTGGGTTGTAATGGTTAGGCCCACAGTAGAAAAGCCAATGTCGCTCTACCGTCGTTATGGGCTCGGTAAGTGCGACAGATATGCAAAGTCAACTTGCCCTAAGCAGAAGTCAGAATGCTTTATAATAAGTGTATAAATGGAGCCCACCTCTCATACATCATTTCAAACTTTTTGTATTCTATCAAATTTCAAAAATCCTCCCTGCCCATCTTCTATAAGGTATGTTTCCACATGTGTTTGTTGTTGGATTTGAGTGCTAATGTGTCTTTTTTTTTTATTTTTGAGGTTTCTATGGTTTGGGGTACTAGAATATGGTTTTAGCTTGTTAGAGTCTTAGGGTGTTGGAATATGAATTGTGGTGCTACATTATATTGTAAGGGTGTTGTCGTTATCTGTTGTTGTCATTATCTGTTGTAATGCGACGTCGCTAACAAGTAGGTATTGCTTCTGGTGTACCGATATGTATGCAATGTTGTAATTTATGCTTTCCGTAGATGGTCAAATCAATGCAAACTCGCACATTCAATGGCTAACCAATCGGTTATACCAATGCTTTCACGATGTCACCTTGAGTAGGTCAACATAACAAATTTCATGTCTTTATTTCCCATTTTCTGACTATTATAACATTTCACCTTCATGAAAATATGAATTATAGCAATCATGACTAACAATGCTGGTTCCAGCCGTAAACCAATTGAGGTGAGTGATTTAAATGATTACAGTCTGTGTCTCACATTCTCAGGCAGATATCCCCATTTTGTACAAATTCTGACCCAAAAAAACTTCGGCTCAATCCCAATTATGGTAATTCGTCCCTGTTTCAAACAAAATGAATTTTCAATTAAATTTTTCTATAGATTACTTTCATAAGTACTAACAATGGTTTTTTTCGTTTATAATTCAGTACATCCCAGACAAAATTGCTAAGTACCTACCATTGTACAAGTTGGATATTGTGATTAGGTTCAAAGGAAGGGAGTGCGAAATGCACTACTCGGGGAACCAGATGCTCAAGACCTTGACCCCGAATGGGTTAGACAAGTTTCGTGACAAAGAGGAACTTGAGATTGGAGATACTCTGTACTTTGAGCTCATAAATGGTGCTGGGCCTGTAGTATTCCATGTTGTCATTCTTCCCTGCAAACATTAGTGGGTTGTCTAAGACTTCATATTACTATGTATTCAAAACTAAAATTCTCGTATTTTGATTAATTTGAATTGGGACGTATTTTATATTAGATTTTCAAACTTAAATTTTCATTTTTTTAATATTATTCAATGTTTAATATTTAACATAACATGTTATTCAATGCCATTTAGAATTGTATTTATATATTAGAATTGTTAACTGGCTGGGTGGTAGGCTCATATAGTTGCGACGTCAGTCTAAGGTAGGTATGTTTTTGCATGTACCGACATACCTGCGACATCGTACTTAACAACTAGACTTCAAAATCTAATTAAAACGACGTTGATCCAAAACATGTATAAATATGGTAACCCTAACAGACAGTTCAACCTTATCTTTACAAGTTTCCTGTGAATTCCAATGGTCTCCACCTTTCACCCTTTTCTTGTGTATTGGGAAAAAGGCATGAGTTTTCTAATCTCCTAACACATGAGTTTTGTAATTCTTACATCACAATGTCAGATCCGTGGTCTGTGAATTTGTTTTTTTTACCCTGCTTTCTAGCTTTGGTTTCAAATTTTTAAGAGTGTGAAATTTCCTTGACTTTAAGCGTTGGTACTATGTTTTGGTATGTCTCCCAAGGGGTTTTGTTTTATTTCATGTTGATGAAACTTCATTTTTTCCAGTTTGATTTTTTTCTTCCCGTACCAACCTGTGAAATGTGCGACGTCGATATGATATCTGCCATAGTTCGGTTCACCTGATAGATGAGTGACCTCGCGTATTTTTTTCAAGTTACCAATTCTTCAGTATCTGACGTTGGATGTATCTCAGTATGACATTTGGTTTTTCTGAAATGTTATCGACATTGCATTTTGGCCTCTAAGTTTACTTTGGATTTCCCTCTGAGACATCGGTATTGTGAATTTAATATCAATTTATCCGACATGGAACCGAGTTTGCATTGACATGTCGACCAAAGCACTGCTTTGTACCGAGATGCACTTGCGATGCTGGTTGCAACGTTGCAATTGGCATTCCATAGTGTGGTTCATCACTTCACATTTTTTTTCTTTTAATGTAGGACCAATGGCTTGCAAAGGATCGTCTAATCAGCCCCTCTTTCAGGTATTTCACCTATTAGAATCATTTACTTCTTTACCACCTAAGTGGATGGAAATTGAAAACATTCCGAGATCGTCACTTTTTAGGTAAATTTTGTGAGCTAAAGTGGCTAACCCTCCTATTTTCAGTTTCCCTAATTTGTTTAATGGCTTGGGTCCCTTTTTAGTGCTGCACTTTTCAAAAATTTAGCATAGAGATTAATTTGATCAATCACATCCATAAGTGGGATACAAACCTTGCACCTCTTGAAGACTTCACGAATTTGCTAGTCGTTGGATGACAACTTTCCCTTGCTTCTCATGGCCTCTAGAAATGGAGGAGGAGGGGTGACTTTGTTCACCTTAATGGCAGAGGAGCCTTGCTCGGACTCCTACTCAATGAGTTTCTCTTTCTCTTAAAGGGTAGACTTGTTTTCTCCACCATATGATCATCTTCTTGCACAATGTCCTTCTCTTCTTCCTTCACCTCCTTCCCATTCTGCAATTTGAGAGTACTCACATTCCTTAGATTGATTTTAGGTTGGGAAAGTAACTTCCCAGAGTCTCTTGCTTTGAGTCGGCTAACTGAGGTGACCAATTGCCCAACTTGAACCTCAAGGTTCTTAATACTTAAGAAAATCCTCGTGCCCAGCTCTTAATCACCTCTCCTAATCCTCTCTGGGAAGATCTCATTGCGTTTGGTGACTTAAGAAATGCCATCTATCAACTCCTTGCACTCTGACTTATAGATGCCCTTACGGTTGTTTGAAGTCCCCTCACCCCTCGGTAGGGTTGTGATGGAACACCTCCCTAGTTGTACCCATGTTATCCACCCATGTACACATTTCCTTGCTCTTGTTGGGCATCACACCAACGAAAATTATGATGGTCACGGTAGCAAGGGTTGAAGGTGCTGGCATAGGGGTCTTGAATCCGGTTGTCTCCTTCTTGGTTCCCTCGGAACCCTTATTGTTGCCCCCTACCAAATTGCCAATTTCCTCCTTGGTCCTTGACTTCCTCAAACTAATCCACCACTTGGGGACTCATATCTGTCTGGTAGTCTAGGCTACAAACTTCACACACCTTTTTTTTTATAAGCTTTCCTCTTCATAAATTTTTTCATCATGGAAGTAAGATTTTGGAATTGCTCATCCAATTTCAGGGAATGAGTTTGCTCATCTATCACCTTAGTACTTGACCGAGTTCCAAACTGCCGTATCTCATTGGCCATCTCTTCGAAGAGTGTCATCGCATCCTTAGGACCCTTGTTGGCAATAGAACCGTTGCATGCGGCATTCACCATCCTTATGTCGTAGTCACAAAGTCCTTTAAAGAAGTAATACACCAAGTCCCTTTCCTTGAAAGGATAGTAGGGACAACTCACAAGAAGGCTATTTAATCATTCCCAATACTCATAGAGAGTCTCGTTTGGAAACTGTGAGATGTTAGACAACTGCTTCATTAGGTAAGCTGATTTGGAGGTTGGGAAGAACTTATCCAGGAATCTCCTCTTCATGCCCATCCATGAATTTATACACCCTTTCAGCAAGTAGTACAACCAATCTTTTGCCACATCTCAGAGTGAGAACAAGAAAGATCTCAAGTTGTAGTCCTTTTCGGAGACTCCTGTTGTTTCATATTTGTGCACACAAGGTGGAATTCTAAAAAGTGTTTGTTTAGATCCTCGCCCTCCATGTCGTGGAACGTCAGGGGGCATTTTAGCATGCCACTCTTGAGCTAACATGTAATTTTTGGTGGGAGAGGCGTGAAGATGATACATAGGTATTGATTCTCCAAATTAGGAGGCATCAACTCCCTAAGTGTCCTGTTATCTTCCATTATATTGTTCACAGTCTAAGCCTCAACACTTGGCTTTCACCGAAAGTTGAGTTTGGAATAGTTTGGATCATGTCTTAAAAACATGAATGTCATTTCTGAGTTCAGAAATGGCCCCACATAATTTAAAAATAAATGTGCCCAATTCATTTAATGCCACGAAACCCTATTTTCTTCCCCGTTATTGAAGAAAAGGCTTTTTACTTGTGAGTTCATCATTTACCATTGGAGAAGGTTAGTTTTATCCAAATTATGTACTTAACGAGCTTGAAATATTAGAAGGTGTATTTAATGCTTTATATCTATGTATAAAATTAGGGTTTGAGATTAGCTAGGGTTATGATTATTGTTGAATGGATCCTCATGTGTTGCAATGTAATATACTTTTAGGATAATGGATCGAGATAAATTCATTGGCAATGATATTAGAAAATCACCCAAGTATATGTCATTGGTTGAATCATTTATTTCATTTGCATTTCAACATGCTTCTAAAAATGGTTCTTCGCAGGAACAATGCATGTCTAAGGATTGAAGAAATTATGTGTATGTAGGGAGGAAGAGGTTGCGGGAACATCTCATAAAGAGGGGTCCAAACAAGTTACACTCGTTGGGCATGGCATGGGAAAGTTATGGAACCCTTTCATATGAATGAATTGGAGGACTGACGGGCGGGCGGTCGTCGCGCCCACCGTGCAAAAGATAATTTATAAGCCCTAAATGCTTACTTTCTACAACTAGGTAGATAGCGGCAAATCGGGGTCGTCCAATGAGAAGAGGGATCTTCCTAAGCAATCAAGCACAAATGATTGATACTAGGCTAGGAGTAACTATATATACACACACATAAAAGCATGTAAATGGGGGGGGTTGGTTGGTTGGTTTTCTAAACTAACAAAGATAAAAAGACACGATAACTAGCAAGGTCAAGTGACTATGCTAATCATCAAACGAAACTAAAGAAAAGGGGTTCTAAACTACAAAGATAAAATGCCTTGGGGGCAACGGATATCCACTTCCACATCTAATGTACTTCATCGAATCATTCACACATTCCATCATATAGCATTCAGGACCCAACACTCACACACCCATCTAGCAAGTACCACAACACACACATCACAAGGAGTTCTAAGTTCATGCTCATAGATCTTCATGCAAAGGTGCTACGGAATTCGTCACGTTCCTACACCTAAACAATTTAACCACACAAGCACTACCTATGCTCAAACAACTCATGGCACACATGCAGTGAAACACACCGTCAAGAATACATAAATGCCAAGTAACAAATGCTTCAAGAATGAATTTAAATCATCTATTCGATACTTCAACTACTTGTCGTGGAGACTAAACTCCTATCCTTCTTAGTTCGTAGTCTGTGAGAGTGAGTTCCACATCTCTCGTCAAACCTCACCAATGACTCCCGAGTCGCGACCACGACTCAAGGTGTCATTGGTGGCATTTAGCACGAAGGACCAACAAGCTTGGCAATGCCTATGACCACTACACCGTGACTAGGCATTTAACCAATTCCTACAATTACACGAGATTAGTCAAGAGCGACCACTCATAGACCACGAGCATATAACTCTTCTCGTTTGCTACACAAACGAACATGACGAAGAGTTCAACATCAATCACATTCGTCTAGCACATTGTCAACACACTAACACAATCAAAAGCTCTAATTCACACTCATACATTCCTAACAAGAACAGGGGGGAAATTAACCCAAATCCCCCAAACCCTAGCTAGCAATTCATACAAGCATTCATATCCTCAAGCTCTCAACAACATTAATAGAATCAACAATTAACATTCAAAGCACAATAAAAGCACAATAGCAAAAACACCAAATAGATAGATAGAAATGGTTCTCAATACATAGAAGTGGAAGCTTCAATCCATAGCTCCCAAGTACAAGAACTACTCTAGAACAACAAAAGACATAATTAAACTAAGAAAAACAAAGAAAAGAAAGAAGAGAAAAACCTAGAGTTGGAGCCCTAAAACCCAGAGAAAAGCGGGCTGAGCAAAACTGGGAGAAGAGGAGGAAAGAGAGGGTATTTATAGTGCAAAGAAAATAAAATTGATTTCTGGCCGCCCGGCGGTCGCGACGAGTTCGTCGCGACTCGCGACGGTGTTGGTCGCGACTCGCGATGGTGTCGCGACGGGGTCGCGACGGGAGCCAGAGTTTTGCATTGTTTCTTTGTCTTCTTCATAGCCATCCCTCTCAATCTTCAAGTCTTCAACGGCTCCAAAAATGGTCTTCAACGGCCTCCGGTCTTCATGTCTTCGAAGTGAGTATCCAAAAGTCTTCGAAAGTATAGTCTTCAATGTCTTCCGGTCTTCGTTGCTTCCGTGTTCTTCCCTTGTCACACAAAATCCACTTAGAAGAGGTAAAAGAGCATAAAGTTGCTTTTACCTCTCCTAAGAGAATTTCAAGGTAAAACACATGCTCTCAATAATAAAAGAGCACAAAAGTGATCCTAAATACTACTAAATAAAGCATATAAAATGGACACATCAAACCTCCCCACGCTTAAACCTTACTCGCCCTCGAGTAAGAAAAGATTCAAGCACACGGAGGAAATGACATATCCACATCCTAAAAACCCTAAAATACCCGCATAAAATGGCCACATCAAACCTCCCCACACTTGAACCTTACTCGCCCTCGAGTAAGAAAAGACCCAAGCAGACGGAGGAATTCATATGGCCATGTCCTAAACTAATCCCCCAATCAAAATCTCACAAAACTCTCAATATCATAAATCCCAAAATTAAAGCTCACATGAGAATTTTGCACACACACATCCCCAATCCTAAATCTAACTTAACCTACCACTTATCAATTCACTACCCATAAAAATATTTCACAGCCCAGAATTGATATCCCATAATCCAATGACACAAAATGAAGCTAAAACCATAGAGGAAGTTTTAAACACATGCTTCACCTAATGCCAATATATCAACCAAAAATGAAGTTGAAAGAGATAAGGAATTTCATAACCACACTTCGTTTCCTAACCCACTAAGCTACCCAATCCCAAGAGGTCTATAGATGTTGAGCTACCCGATCCATCCGTGTGACAACCGCAACCTTATGACTCCAACGCCGGCAAATGAGTGAAATCATATCATTTTTCAATTTCTCTCAATTTCTCTCATTTTGCCTAGGAGCTCTTTCGAGTTTTCATCCTAGCCACACATCATGTTTCTTTAGCTCACATCTCACCTTTTTCCGCACATTTTAGCCTCTCATTTTTGCCTAGGCCGCCCTTTAAGGGTTTTCGACCTATCCGGGCCCCCAATGTTGCCTAAGTTGCCCTCTCGGGTTTTCAACTTAGCGGGTTTTCTATTTCTTTTTTTTTTCTTTTTCTTTCTGTTTTTCTATTTGTTTTTCTTTTTCTCATGTTTTTCCAATGAAAAGTAGCAAAAAGCATTCCAAAACAATCTAGCATGCATATGAGTCCTCTAACCCCTCCCCACACTTAAAACATTACATTGCCCTCAATGTAAACACGTAAGGCAAGAACAATAAAAATCAAGGTAAGGGAGTTAGAGTGACACCCATTTCTCCGCAAATTCGCCGGTGATATGGCGATATCCAAGTACTTGGATGGTCCCGAGATAGGTTTCGGAACCGGAAGGGTGAGCAAAGATGCCGTAGAAGAACTCACCCCTCGAGAAAAGCATTGTCTCCATAGCGCCGTTTGATCAAGACTACACCACGAAGAACACATTAAACTCACAAGTACATAAGGATATGTAATACTAGGTTTAGCATCAAGAGTTAATAACCATAGTATTTTCAAAGAACAACCAAATCACACTCAACCAACACTATAAGAATAATCATGAAAAATATCCAACATATATTGACATGTATACAAGCATCATTATAGGATATGCACTTACGATCACAATGATGTAGTCGGCATACTACAATCAACAAATGTACTATAAAGATGCAAGAATGTTCATATGTCAACATATGTAGGATGGTGGAGGAATGAGTGAGTATGTGGTGGTTCTTGGGAGTGTTGGGTGGAGAAGAAGGTAGGATCATGCAATGTTTAAAATCATTTGGAAACTTGGAAGCTTGGAATTTTGAAATCCGGGCTCAAAAAATTTTCAACAGTTACTGAGCATGTCGCAATTCACGACGAGGTTCGTCGCGACTCGCGACGAGCCTCGCAAAGTCATCGCGACTCGCGGAAAGGTGAGTCCGAGAGCTCAAAATTTTCTGAGCTCGTCGTGACTCGCGACGAAGTGGGTCGCGACTCGCGACGAGCCTCGCGAAGTCATCGCGACTCGCGGAAAGTTGAGTCCGGAAGCTTGACAAGTTTTGATCACATCGCGACTCGCGACGAAGTTCATCGCAACTCGCGACGGAGCCTCGCGATGTCATCGCGGCTCGCGGAAAGTTGAGTCCGGAAGCTCAAAAATTTCTGAGCTCGTCGCGACTCGCGATGAAGTGTGTCGCGACTCGCGACGAGCCTCGCGAAGTCATCGCAACTTGCGGAAAGTTGGCGCTGGGAGTGATTCTTGCTCCCCTGTTCGTCGCGACTCGCGACGAAACCCATCGCGACTCGCGGCGGCAGGGTATCCCAGGCTTAAAATTTTTCTTTTGCTTACCAACTGTCCAAGCTTTCTTCCCTCGTTCATTGATCTCGTTCCTTCATCTCCTTCATTGCAATGCACTTCACTTTGCTACAAAATCACAGAAAAACAAGCCATAAAAAGAACAAAACAAAACAACAACAAAAACAAACTAAGAAACACAAACTAAGAAACAAAAACTAAAAGAGATGCCGAATTTATTTAACGTCGTCGGCACGACGAAGCTCCGTATTTTTAAGGTCGTCGGCACGACCCTAATGTTATCCGTATGGTGAAGGCTTGAAGCTATTCACCATGAGCATCCAAAATAAGAGAGGTGGGGGCACAAAACTTTCAAGAGGAAAGTCTTGTGGAGGTGGAGATGGTTCAAAGGGAATTAAGTGGTTAGGGAGCTTGGGATAGTCTTTTGGCTCCTCTCTCGTTTCCCTCAAAATTTCCGAAAATATTAGAGTTGGTTCACTAGGTGGGAGAAGGGGTGACAATGCTAATGGATGTAGCACTATCACCTCTTCCTCCATTTTTCTATCCTCTACAACCAACTCCTCATCCCTTTCAAACTCAAAATCATTATTATTGGTGACCTCACTCACCGAATCATCGAGTTCAAGTTGGGATGGTGTGTTTTCGGAATCACGACCTTCCATGCGGGCCAATACCTCTAATATGTTCCTCGCATGCCCCTCAATGGCCTCAACGCTAGAGAAGAGCTGGGTATCCGGCTCCTCACTAGTAAAGGAGTTCAAGTTTGCTATGGTATTTAAGACATCCTCACGTGTCAAACTTGAATTTCCTTGTTGGGCTTGGTTTTGGGGTATGGTATAGGGTGGTGATGGCCAACTAGGTTGCTCGTAGTGTTGGTTTTCTGGCTCATTCTCATACCACCAATCCGGACTACCACTCCATTCCGGATTGTAAGAGTCGTGGTATGGATAGCATTCATGAGCTTCTTGCCCTTGTAAACCAATATCTCCAACCTCTTGATAGCACTCTTCATAGTACCCATGGTTTTGAAAACCAAGGGTTCTTTCTCGGTCATCGTGCTTTTCCCATAACAAAGGGCAGGATTCGGTAGGATGGTCGGAACGACACATCCTACAAAACCTTGCTTGTTGAGCCTCTCTTCTCATCATGAGTTCCCTCAAGGTGAGACGCTCCATTAAAATTTATTTTATTTTTATTTTTCAAAAGTTCGGAATTATAGTGCAAGGATTCTCGAGAAAATAAATTACCAAGAACTCAAGCAATGCCTACTCCGAACAAAAACAACCACCAAGTAGTGGAAAATAAAAACAACTAGCTAATACACAACCAAATACACCTAAATACTTAAGAATAAACGCCTCTTCCCCGGCAACGGCGCCATTTTGACGGGCGGGCGGTCGTCGCGCCCGCCGTGCAAAAGATAATTTATAAGCCCTAAATGCTTACTTTCTACAACTAGGTAGATAGCGGCAAATCGGGGTCGTCCAATGAGAAGAGGGATCTTCCTAAGCAATCAAGCACAAATGGTTGATACTAGGCTAGGAGTAACTATATATACACACACATAAAAGCATGTAAATGGGGGGGGTTGGTTGGTTGGTTTTCTAAACTAACAAAGATATAAAGACACGATAACTAGCAAGGTCAAGTGACTATGCTAATCATCAAACGAAACTAAAGAAAAGGGGTTTTAAACTACAAAGATAAAATGCCTTGGGGACAACGGATATCCACTTCCACATCTAATGTACTTCATCGAATCATTCACACATTCCATCATATAGCATTCAGGAACCAACACTCACACACCCATCTAGCAAGTACCACAACACACACATCACAAGGAGTTCTAAGTTCATGCTCATAGATCTTCATGCAAAGGTGCTACGGAATTCGTTACGTTCCTACACCTAAACAATTCAACCACACAAGCACTACCTATGCTCAAACAACTCATGGCACACATGCAGTGAAACACACCGTCAAGAATACATAAACGCCAAGTAACAAATGCTTCAAGAATGAATTTAAATCATCTATTCGATACTTCAACTACTTGTCGTGGAGACTAAACTCCTATCCTTCTTAGTTCGTAGTCTGCGAGAGTGAGTTCCACATCTCTCGTCAAACCTCACCAATGACTCCCGAGTCGCGACCACGACTCAAGGTGTCATTGGTGGCATTTAGCACGAAGGACCAACAAGCTTGGCAATGCCTATGACCACTACACCGTGACTAGGCATTTAACCAATTCCTACAATTACACGAGATTAGTCAAGAGCGACCACTCATAGACCACGAGCATATAACTCTTCTCGTTTGCTACACAAACGAACATGACGAAGAGTTCAACATCAATCACATTCGTCTAGCACATTGTCAACACACTAACACAATCAAAAGCTCTAATTCACACTCATACATTCCTAACAAGAACAGGGGGGAAATTAACCCAAATCCCCCAAACCCTAGCTAGCAATTCATACAAGCATTCATATCTTCAAGCTCTCAACAACATTAATAGAATCAACAATTAACATTCAAAGCACAATAAAAGCACAATAGCAAAAACACCAAATAGATAGATAGAAATGGTTCTCAATACATAGAAGTGGAAGCTTCAATCCATAGCTCCCAAGTACAAGAACTACTCTAGAACAACAAAAGACATAATTAAACTAAGAAAAACAAAGAAATGAAAGAAGAGAAAAACCTAGAGTTGGAGCCCTAAAACCCAGAGAAAAGCGGGCTGAGCAAAACTGGGAGAAGAGGAGGAAAGAGAGGGTATTTATAGTGCAAAGAAAATAAAATTGATTTCTGGCCGCCCGGCGGTCGCGACGAGTTCGTCGCGACTCGCGACGGTGTTGGTCGCGACTCGCGATGGTGTCGCGACGGGTCGCGACGGGAGCCAGAGTTTTGCATTGTTTCTTTGTCTTCTTCATAGCCATCCCTCTCAATCTTCAAGTCTTCAACGGCTCCAAAAATGGTCTTTAACGGCCTCCGGTCTTCATGTCTTCGAAGTGAGTATCCAAAAGTCTTCGAAAGTATAGTCTTCAATGTCTTCCGGTCTTCGTTGCTTCCGTGTTCTTCCCTTGTTACACAAAATCCACTTAGAAGAGGTAAAAGAGCATAAAGTTGCTTTTACCTCTCCTAAGAGAATTTCAAGGTAAAACACAAGCTCTCAATAATAAAAGAGCACAAAAATGATCCTAAATACTACTAAATAAAGCATATAAAATGGACACATCAAGGACACAATGGTGGGTGATGAATTTGATGAAATGGTGGAAGATATTGCAAGGGAGTTCAAAGGTAAACCGGAGTCATTACAAGCTTTGATTGATGACAAAGGGACATCTTTGTACAATGGTTTGAAACATTCAGTTTCAAGTGTGACTCTGCAGATAATGAACTTGAAGGTAAAATTTGGATGATTATATAAGTCGATGACCATGGCTCTCGAGTTGTTTAGGGACTTTCTTCCAAAAGGTAATTTAATGCCTGATAGGCTATATTCTTCAAAAACAATACTATACCCAATGGGATTGGAATTGCAAAAACTCTATGTATGCCCAAACGATTGTATGTTGTATAGGGGGGAGTAGATAAAGATCAAGAAATTTGTTGGGTAAGCGGCGAGTCTCGGTAGAAGTTGAAGAGAGGTTCAATTGTTGTTGGTGGGGAAGTTCCATTGAAATCAAAGAAAAATACACCAGAAAATTTTTGTGGTACCTCCAAATCATTCCCCATTTGAAGAAGATGTATGTGTGTAGGGAAGATGCAAAGTTGTTGTGTTGGCAGACAGATAGGGTCCGACCTATGGATGATGTGATAAGGCATACTTTGGACGACGAGCAATGGAAGAAAGTCAATGCTTTATACCCTGAGTTTGGAAAAGAATTTCGGCATTTGAGGTTAGGATTGTGTACAGGCGACATGTATCCTTTTGGTAATATGAGTAGCACACATAGCTCTTCGTCTGTTGTGTTGGTCATTTACAACCTTCCATCCTGGTTGACCATGAAACGTAAGTGTGTGTTGTTGTCTTTGATGATATCAGGTCCGAAGCAACCGGATAATGATATTAATGTGTATCTTGCTCCTCTAGTGGAGGATTTATTAACTTTGTTTAAAGATGGTGTTCGAACGTATGATGGTTTGGTTGAATATTTATTCACTCATAAAGCGTTATAATTTTCCACAATTAATTATTTTACTGCATATGGGAATTTTTTTGGGTATTCAGTGAAAGGCCACTTAGCTTGTCCTATATGTGAGATAGACATTAATTTTTTTTCAATTAAAACACGGATGTGAGACCATTTATTGGGGCCACGGGCGGTTTCTTCTCGAGGGGCACCCATGACGATTGGTAAAAAATGGTTCAATGGGAAAGTGGAGGCAAGAGGAGCATCGGTGCCATGGACAGGTACACAACATCATGAAAGTGTTGAGAATTTTCCCAATGACTTCGGTAAGAAGAAAATAAATGATTTCGTTGAAGGAAATTGAAAGAAATGCTCAAGTTTTTTAACCTACCTTATTGGGAGTATTTCAATGTTAGACATTGTCTGGACGTCATGCACATTGAGAAGAATGTTTGTGATTATTTGGTTAGGGCATTGTTAAATACCTCTGGGAAGACAAAAGATGAATCGAAGGTTAGGATGGATTTTGTTGAGTTAGGTATTTGGAAGAATCTAGGGCCAATGAGTACTGGTGATGATTGTTATTTGCCCATTGCTTCCAATTCAATGTTGCAGTTGGAGAAGAAATATTTTTGCGAGACCCTTATTAGTGTCAAAGTACCCGGTGCATACTCGTCCACCATCAACACATGTGTGTCAGTCGAGGAGTTGAGGTTGGGTGGGTTAAAGTAACACGATTGTCACAACCTAATGCAGTAATTGAATGTCATTGCCATTCGAACAACATTGCCTTCCCATGTAAGATTGTGCATTACAATGCTTTGTTTATTTTCAAAATCCATTTATCACAAAAGTATAAGTGTATCGAAATTGGATAGGTTGCAAGTAATGATTGTTGAATTTTTGTGTCGTATGGATGTATTTCCTTCCCTTATTTTTTTACATTATGGTCCACTTGATCGTCCATTTGGTGCGGGAGATAAAACTATGTGGTC
Organism: Rubia yunnanensis; assembly: GCA_037428765.1. Lineage (NCBI taxonomy): Eukaryota > Viridiplantae > Streptophyta > Magnoliopsida > Gentianales > Rubiaceae > Rubia > Rubia yunnanensis. Next base: position 62,459,463 of record CM075066.1, read on the forward strand.
AGATTTTTCTAAGATTGATGTACCCATTCGAGAGGTACATGAAAATCTTCAAGCACTTTGTGAAATATTGGTATAGGCTAGATGCTAGTATTTTGCAGCGATACGTGACAGAAGAGGCCATTGAGTTTTACACTGATTATATGAAGGAAGTTGAATTTGATGGGGTTCCAATTGGTGGACATGAAGGGAGATTGGAAGGTGTAGGGGTTAGACAGGGGAAATTATTTAGCCTGAATGCGGAAGATTTATATGTTGCCCATCTTCATGTTCTGCGCAACCATGAGGATGTAGTTATATACATTGAGATTCATATGGGTTCCATACGAGTGGGGCACCCTAATTTCCAATGAGGCTTGTTTCTTCCAATTGCACACTAGAACATTCGCATCATAGTTATGGGATCATGTAGATGTCGACGAACATCCAACGAAAGTTAAATGGTTTGCTCATAGACCATTGGGAACCGTTCTTACCTGTGGTGGCTATGACATCAATGGTTTTACTTTTGCCACAATATCAATGGATGATAAGAGTGTCACTCAAAACAGTGGAGTGTCTCTTATCTTTGAAGCATTGCATGTTAGAAGTGTGGATGATGACAATCCTATGTATGCCCTAAAGTGCTAATAGGCACGATTTCAGAAATTTGGGAGATTGTCTATGTTAGTATGCGTGTCCCCATTTTTACATTTCAGTGGTTTAATATTAACAATGGATAGCACATCGATGATTTGGGCTTCACCCTTGTCAATAGAAGTCGGGTTGGATGGAAGAACAATCCTTTCATATTGGCAAGTGCACCAGGCTTTCTATGTCAAGGATCATGTTGATCCTAGGTGGGATATTTTTTTCGAAGGGAAACGTGCTTTCATTGAAGAAAATGAGTTAGAGGAAGTAATTGCATTCGGATGCCATACATCGAGTTGTGGATCTGAAGAAGTTATGTTTCTTGAGGAGAATGATCAGAGTAATCACAGTTTCCTAAGTCGTTGTGATCATGACGAAGAAATGTGGGTCGACGGTAAGGGGAAGATCACACATTGAAAACGGAGATCAAAGAAAGTGGTGTTCAAGAAAATGAAACATAAGTAGAAAGTTGTCCGATTTCAAGTGTAGATTATGGCTTTTGTCTAATGATGTTCCTTGGATAATTCACATGCATCTAGTTTTGTCATTATTGGTAAAAAAAAATCCTTATAAGATTAAACTAATATAGCACAGTATTAGAAACCATTCAAATTCAACAACAATCTCAAATCAAAATAACACAATTAAGTCTAGTACTAGAAATCAATCATTCATAAATTTCATTCATTGACATCTTCAATATTGCCAGTCAAAGTCGATCGGTCGAGTTATGGTCAAGAGCTTGATGCTAGGTGGCGCTCATAAGCTTGCTGATTTTTTGCCATGAACTTGATCTTCACCTTCATGGTGCGAGATTCCTTGCGCATCCATTTGTAGATATTCTTGAAGCCTTTCAAGTAAGATTTTTCAGTACCTACAAAGTATAGCGACCAACATATTTAATAATTAAACAACATAGAAAACATAAACAAGACCAATAATATATGAAAAAAATTGACGTAAACTCATTTGTGACTAACCTTCCTCAATTTGTGGCCTCTTGATCACCTTGGGAGCCTCTGTGGTCTTATAAAATCACTTACGATTGTGCAACATCTAACCCATGTTCTCAAAGTACATCCTGTCAAAATAATTTGGCCCTTTTTCCTCCCCTTCTAAAATCAACCCCTCAACTCTTAAAAATGAGGGTGATTAAACTCCCCTACAGTAGGCAAGTCAAAACCTTCTTTCAAGTAGCAAAGTGCAACGTATTCCTAAAAATAGCCGCCCTGGGATTGATTTTTCTACCTTTAGTTATTAAATAGAATAAAGTTAGGGTTAGGTAATTAGGCTCGGTCATGTGTCCACCCAAGGGGACCAAACTCCTAGAAATTATCTCATATGTAATACGTTGGTCTATATGCAAAAGGGTTAGATCAAAGGTCCTGGGCTCTCCTAAATCTGATCTATCATGGTTGAAGTACCTCGCACTTCAATCCACGGGGGTCAATGTAGGGGTATTCAACTTCTAGAGGCCATTTCAATCCATTTCACTTAAAACAACATTCGGTTTAAACATTGAACCCGCAGAAAAATATCTAACAATTTCAAATCTATCAATTATCTTAAAATAACATTTGGGATAAAAGAAAAAAATGATTCACATCCTAGGTTTCAACATTGAAACTGTTCTAAAGATCCAAATATTGTCCAACTAGTCCAATTCTAGCATTCTATGAATGTTATCCCCACTCTCATCTTGGCCTCTAAGGTTTTCTTCTCCACTTTGACCAGCATCGTTGTCATCCTCACCATGATCACCATCATAATTATGATCATCACTCTCTGAGAAGATCGGATTGAAGTTAGGTGGCTCATTATCTTATCTCAAATCCAAATGGATGCCTTGGGCTTCCAGGAATGCGACCTGGTGCAAATGAGCGCGGGTTAACATCTCATGCATCCCGGTCATGTCCACACGCATACAGTCGAAGTACTTGCTCAACCTAGCCTTTCAACCGCTACCGGTATCTATAAATCAATATCGATAAATATTAAATGGAAATAAAAGTCTTATATAGAACATTACACTTAATGTCTATAAATTATCATCATTACCAAGTACTGGAGCTCGATGCCTTCTCTCTATCTTCAGCCGCTTCACAAGCCCTCTTTGCACTCTTAGCTTTTTACCTAGTATTGGCTGGAACTCCCACTTGTTGTGAAAACCGAGTCGGAGTTGTTTATGTTGGAACCATGTCTTTTCATAGTATTCCAATCGAAGAGCCTTATCCAGAGGAATTACACTCACCTTCTTCAGCATAGCAGTTATCAAACCACCGTAAGAAAGATCTTTCTTCTTTGTTTGGGCAGCCTTTAACATGAACAATATAATGGTGAAGCCGGGGTTTGTCTTGACCCCCTCCATGACGTAGTAAAACATCATGAGGTTAGCAATAATTGGCATGCAATTGTGGCCACCTGTGGGCAAAACATTAAGACATATCCACTTATACACGAGACTTTGTTCTATGGCTAACTCACTAATATCATAACTTTCCGCTTTCCTCACATTACTTCCTACCCTCTTAAAATATTTCCTTAGCGAGAGGGAAAAGAGGGGTTGCGTCGCTCACTCCCGGCCAATACTATATGTGATAAATTTCTAGGGAACCATTGGGGTCATCGAGTCTTAATTTCTCGGGGGTGGTGTAGGGGGGACCTAGGGCGGCGTTAATAGTATACTTAGTCACAGATACAATTTTCCCATAGACCCTAGTAACATCTCAATTATTCTTAATTTGACCAAAATTCGCATAAAACTACATCACTTCATCCACATAAATGGGCTCATCCATACAAAGTTGTTTCTCTAAATGTTGGGTTTTGAAATGTGTTAGGAAATAGTCAAGTCCTAATCCTCTAATATCATATGCTAATATGGCCTTTAAATTTATAACATTTCTCTTCGAAAAATTGACATACCTTTGCTCTGCACCTTCATTGAAGAATTTTCAGACGGGGCAATCTCTGTGAACAAACGATTGCTCTGATCGCTTGCCTTAGACCTAGCACCCATGCTCCTACAACTCATTGTGAATGGGTGAAGGTTTGAGCAAATTGAAAATAGGGAATTGAGGGTTTGGTTGAGAGGAAATCGAAGGTTTTGATTTGGGGGTTTAACTAAATCGCCAATTTATCTTTTTTTAAAATTATTAAAAGAGTTTCCAAACACGTAAATGGTTCGAGTTTACTATATTAAAGACACGACTGGTTTATGAGTTCGGAAGTGGTATTCGCAGCTATTTCCAAGTTCGGAAACCATTTGCATCATGTAAAAAACCCCAAACGGGGGTTTCAAATGGGCATTTAATACCCATTTGAATAACCCGCGACTTTCCCACAATTTCCCTCTCCCAAAAAACTCCCAAACCCTACACTACATTCCCTTCCATCATCACTTCAAGATTTCATCTTTTGATGATATGAGGTATGTCTTCCATCCTATTTCTCTTCTACTCCAATTTATTATGTCTATTTTTTTTTCTCAGGGATTTTTTTTGATGAATAGGTAGAAGATATGAAGGAGTATTTAATACCCTTTGATTAATCAAAAAGGTAAATCTTTATTCAATCAATAGCCAGGGTTAACGATTTTGGAATAAAAATTATCAAACTCAAATATTTGTTCCATGATGATAGCTAGGGTTTACATTTTGTGATTCTTATGAGTTTTATTTTAGGTGGGGCTTGTTATTAAACACAATTTGTGTATTATATTATTGCTTGGGAGCTTAAATGGCATTGGATTTGAAAATAAATGTTATATTGCCAGATTTATTGATTGACTTAGGTATTAGATTGCTTAAATGCTAGGTTAAATAATATTGTGCTTAAACTTAAATGGTTAATTAGTCTTCTATATATATATATATGTGTGTGTGTGTGTGTGGAAATTTTGGTATTCTTCTTATATATGGAATTTTTGGTATTCTTTAAATATGAGTGAATTTAATGATGCAAGGTTAAGTAATTTTTGGGTATATTTGTAAATGTAGCATACAAAATGACAACTAGGAAAAGGACTCGTGATGATGTGTCACTTTCTAGAAATGCCAATATTCCAACAACGAGCCCGACATGGGATGAGGATGATGGATCTGAGAATGTAGGAATGCACCAAACTCCTTGTAGAGCCTTAGAACATAGAATGGCTAGGTAAGAGTTAACGTCGTTGATTTTCGACAAGTTGGGCAATTGTGTGACAGAGCAACGTGCTAAATGGTCTAGTTGGGTTGTGAAGGTTGGTAGGACAAGGGTAGATATATGCTATGATAGTTGATGTCCCAAAATATTACAAGGACACTTTGTGGATGGAATGAAAGGTAGCTTTAGTACTAAATCCTTTTTCCACCATTTTTCTTTTAAATGTCATCTTTACTTGTACTCCACATTATTCACTCCATGTGGTTTATAATCCCCGTAGAGGCCTTTTGAAATCGAAACACCATATGTGGGTGCTTTGCGAAAGAAGGTTATGTTCATGATGTCCAAGAGTTGGTGCAAACATAAATATACTTTTTTCAGATACTACATATTTAGCGATAAGAAAGGTGATCGAGCATGTGTAACATGTTGATGATATTGATGATGAGTCCAATGAGTTGCACGATGCTATGGATACTGTGTCTCTGTTAGATTATTTTTCTAAGCTAACCAAATTGCAGCGGGAAGGGGAGATGGTTGAGAGTTTAAAACCTCCTCAACCTCCCCCTAACCCCAAGAGACATTCATGGACTCAATGCTAGCAAGACATGGGGATTCATCCTTATGATGGACAAGAGGTCCGAAAGTAAGGATGGCTCATTGTGGAGACCTCTCCACAACGATGTCATCGTGGGTGGAGTCACCGATTGTGATTCCGGAGACCCACGGGTAGTTTTAATTAGAAAGCATGTAAAAGGAAATAAGTCGTGAGGACGACAATAAATATACGGTGTTTCCTTTTGCTTTTGTGTTTTTGAGTAGAGGTTAGATAGATTTTGCATGTTTTGCAATAAGGATTTTTGAGATGAAACTCTTGATTGGTTTGGAAATTTGAGTTCAAGAATCGTGATTGTGTTTGATTGAAATTAAATTTGATGGGTGACATAGTCTTTTGAAAAAAAGGGAAAAACTAAGGATTAGGTCAAATTCTGGCAATCTCGAGCCAAGACCTAACAAGGTCCGCACCAAGGGCTTAGATCCATGCCAGGAGCTTGGCACAAGGGGGTGCTTTGTTCCATCATGTTTGGTGTGAGGGGATGCTTCATGACATCATGATTAGCGTAAGGGGATGCTTCGTGCGGTCATGTTTTGCTCGAGGGGATGCTTCGCGCCATCATGTTTGGCGCTAGGGGATGTTTCGTGCCAGAAGATTTGGCGCGAGGCTTTGGTCCGCGCCAAACATCTTCTGCACCAATTTCCAATTTTTAATTGCCAAATTGATCCAAAAATGCACAATTTAAAAAAAAAACTGAATTTCTAACTTAAAAATGCATTTTTGGTTCAAAAAAATTGAAATTCTCTAATCCTTAGGATTTTTGTTGGTACTTCCTATATTCCTAAGAACTAGTTGATTTCTACTATTGTCCCCTAATATGAAATTTTGAAAATTCCATTCTTATCCTAATTTTACCTCTCTCACTTGTCACCAGGGCTGAGATTTTTAATCCCCATAGTACATTTCTCCACCTAATTCTATCATTTGACACATTCTTCCTTCTCAAGAAACATTCCCTTTCACACACTCTTGGTGAAACTCAAAAAAAATGAAGCTTTCTTCCAAGAATTAGCAATTTTTTCTTCTTCTTTTGTGGGTCTTACAAATCCTAGCTTCAAATTTTGGGTAACCCATTGAACTCTTTGTTTATATGCTTTATTGACATTGTGGTGGTGTTATGAAAAGCATGAACTTTTAATAAGTGTGTGTTTTTTGAGAGATGTATTTGGTTTGGTATGCATAATCTTGTGTTGAAGAAAGAGTTGGGAGAATTGATGTGCTATTATGCTTGAATGATGTGATTTTCATGTGTTGGGTGATTTATGAGGGATTAAAATTTTTTTGCATGATCTTATTGATGGGCTGGTGAGAACTTACATGAGTTTGTTGTTTGATGAGGAATGTTCTTGTTTAAGTAGCCTTCATGCTTAGATCATCATGTTTTGAATGGTTAGGTTATTTGGAATAATGTTATCGTGTTGAATGATGATATAGGCCATGCCTTGTTTATGATCATATCACCACTTTTGTCCTCATTTTGTTAGGATGCCACCTAAGAAGAATTCTTTGGAGAAGGGAAAGTCTAGTCGGTGTGAGAAAAGGAAGAAGCCAACGAAGGGTGCAAACCCCGAGCCGATGACTTCCATTCTTTGCAACCCCACATTTATGACCGAGGGGTTTATGGGTTTATCCAATATCTTTGGGACTGCAGTCTGTATGTGGAGGAACTTGAGAGAGCTGAAGAGGAGCATTTTGGAGATGGGGTTTGCTTGCATGGACACCTTGGAGGCTCTACGCTTACTCGAGCCAATCAGTTACCTATAAGACTGAGTAGAGAGGGGTTTCTCGAGAAACACACCAAGATGTACATAAGGTGGACCCTAGAGTTCCTAGCTACTCTATGGCCAGTCGTGGGCGATGATGGACACAGGGCAATCAAATTCAACCTGGCCGATAAGGAGTACAAAATGACCCACCGAGAGGTAGCATGTGCCTTTGGGTGGAGGTATGGCAAGGAGATCTAGAAGAAGCACTGAAAAGGGTTACCTTTTTATCTTAGATGATTTTGGGTGCAACTGATGGGCGCTGATCGGAAGAACCTGTGTAAGAGTACTGCCCTAGTTCATCCGGCATTAGGTATATTCACTGTCTGTTGGCTATAGGAGTCTTTTTCCATGGTGAACTGACACAATGTCCAGGTTTGAATGTTCATTGCATTTTCGTAATGACTCCCAAGGGTATCTATTACCCAAACTTGGTGGGGTCTTTTGTGCAGGAATGTCTAGGGATAGGAGATCGAAAGAGTGGCAAGATAGCTATAGGAGGCATGGTTGGTCTTTGGCGCAATTTTTAGGTCATCCGGTCACACAAAGAGCTCTATCTAACTTTGAAAGATTGCGCACAAGGTACAACATAGAGAAGTTAGCGAAAGTATCCATAGTGGGACCTATGACATCGGAGGGTAGATATGTATGGCTTTATGGCAGAGCGAGCACTTGTAGTTTCATGGTACTTCCACATCTGGAGCGCACCACTATCGACCATGATATATGCTTTGATGTCAGACTGGAGATTTGACAGAGAGTTCTATAGATTCTTAGCCAACCTGAAGATAGATGTTGAGGAGGCCGAGGGTGAGTCCACTTTGAGGGCACCTCCTAGTCGCTCTCGCATATCCAAAAACATCATTGACCACTTGCATTCACTTGAGGACAAGTTTTCGAGCTCTACTTAAGTGTTGCAAGAGGTAGTCCAAGCGATAGGATGAATGCGCTTGCAAGTGGAAGATCTTAGTTCGAGGATAGATAGCATTGAGGGCACACTTCAAGCAATAAGATACATGGAAATGAGCTTCACGAGTGATGAGGATGAAGGCCCTTTGGGGCCCCAAAAGTGAGTATCACCATTCTCCCTACGTCACTTATGTTTTCGGCATAATTTTTGTGCATTGGAGACTATGCATTGGCTAAGTGTGGGGAGGGAGTAGTGAGCACTTAAGGAGTCTACATTCTTAGATTTCCTTGGTGCATTTCATAATTTGCTTTGGTAGTAGTTTTTCTTGATTGTTGGTGATTTTTGTTTGTGTTTGTTGAGGGATGCTTTTCGATGAATATTTGGTAGTGTGACATGCTATGCAAGAGTTTCTAGTTTGCATGGGGTAGGTTGTTTTAGGATATTGGTGGTGTATTTTTTATGTTTGATCTTATCTTTTGTAGCATGAAGCCCACTTTTAGGGCAATTTTGTGCTACCCCAACAAAAATTGGAAAACATGAAAAAGTGAAAAAAAATTAAAAACCTGGACAAGTCAAAAACCCGAAAGGGTAACTTGGGTAACAATAGGAAAAGCCCGGATAGGTCAAAAGGCCTAGGTAAAAATGAGAGGCTAGGCCCAGCTAGGCTTACGAGACTAGGCACAAATGAGAGGCCATGTGGAAAAAGGTGAGAAGTGAGTACCCTTTGTGTGTTAAAGCTATGAATAAAACCCAAAAGGGCTCCTAGGAAAAATGAGAGAAATTGAGAGAAAACAAAAAACTAGGTTGATGATACATTTGACTCCTTGGTTGTAACTAGGTCGAGAATCACGAATTATCCCTATGTTACAACCAAGTTGATGGCTCTTGGATTTCCTTGGTGGATTGTTTTTGGAGACAACTCTTGGATTGCTTTGGGATCATTTTGGGAGAAGTGAGCTAGCTTGACACATATCTTTTTTGGCTTACCTTTTTCCACATTTTATTTTGGGTGGTTAGATTGCTTATGTTCTTCAGTGATTGTGAGAGTTGTGAGATTCTTACTCTTTTGGAGGGGAACAGGGTAATCTAAGAATAAGTGGAATGCCTTGGTTAACTTATGTTTTGCACTCTACATTTTGCTTAATTCTTTGTCATGTCTTTGTTTACTCAAGAATGAGCAAACGGTTAAATGTGGGGAGTCTGATGTGCTTCATTTTGTGTGTGTTAACCATTGCATCTGGCATAGTTTTTGGTATGTTTTTTTTGGCAGATTGATAGTATTAGTTGAGTTTACGTGACAATGGGTTCAGACGGCCATGTTTGGTTTTATCATCTAAATCCTGCATTTTGTAGACTTAATTAGTACTAATGGACATCATGTATCCACGGGCTCCTAGATCTTCCATTTGATCATCTTTAGTGGGTCGCCCATGGGTACTTTTTGGTTACATTCTATCTGAAGGTCATTCATAAGGGCAGTAGATGATATTGAAGGCCATTTGCAAGGATGGTAGAAAAGATCGAATGTCATTCACCTCTAGAATGGTAGTAGACAAAGTCCACGAACATCAATGCATGGTAGAAGGAGATTGGATCCAAGGAGAGGCGGCATTGGAGATCAAAGCGGCCAATGAAGAAATGGGGAATCATGGTCCGATGAGTTGTGCCAAAGTCCAAGAACTATCCAAGAAGAATTATCCTTCAAGGATGATTCCATTGGATTTGTCTTCTCGAACACTATGAAATTAACTATTAGAATCAAAAGTCGGACTAACGGTTTTCCTGTAGCAAAGGAAACAAGTTCAGTCGGCCAAGGAACCACGGGTCAGCGCGGACCATTCATGGCCAAGCACCAATGGTCCGTGCCAAAGGAGTAGCCATGTGCCAACAGTTCCAGAGTGAGCCAATGGCATGACCCGCACTATACATCATGTTCCGCGCTGCTCAAGTTCAAAGGTTTACCCAAAAAGGCTAAGTATGGGCACAGACCATCCCATTTACGACATCCCACTCCGTTCCAAGATCAACATGTCAAGACCAGCCACTAGCCCGCACCAAAGTCTGTGTCCTGCGCCAAAGCTCTGAGCAAACCATGCTTCCTGACCACGGTATGCCATAGCCCACGGTCTGTGCAAAACTTCTGAGTGAATCATGCTTCCTGACCAAGGCCCGTGCCACAACCCACGGTCTGCGCCAAAGCCTTGTGCCACATCCCCGTTCCAGATCAAGTGCCCCATGCCTAAGAATAACCATGTCTACACGCAATGATGTGTCCCACGACAAAGTACTTGGCACGAACCGAGCCATCCGCGGCGGTTCGCGCTAGGCGGCAGCTAAACTAGGGTTTTAGAATCTTTTGGCCTATTATGGGTCTATTTTTAGGCACAATTCCCTTCTCCTATATATATATATACTTAGTCTACTAGGTTAAAAATGTACAAATTAGATTAGATCATTAGGAGAGCATTTAGAGAGAGAGAAACAGTCTTTCCTTTTCTTTTTTTATCTCTTTTCTTTTCATCTTAATCCTAGATTTGGAATTCAAATCTATATTTGAATTCCATGTCTATGGAGTAGTTTCCATGGCTTGGGGATAATTGTAGCATATGATTTAATCTTTATGTTTATGTGAGATTCATTAGATTCATTCTATTAAATGTGTTCATGATATTATTATGATTATTCTTGAATTTCTAAATGCATGAATATTACACCATATACCGGCACACACTTTGGGCTATATTCATGTATGGTGCATTTATTGATCCCACGTGGGAAGAGAAACATGGATTTTAGAATGGGTAAGGGAATACGTTGCGTCTGCTTGAGTGTGTTCACGGGAGACACGAGTTATACTCTAACTTATTTGCCATAGCACCAGTCTTAGCTGATTACATAAAGTTTTCCAATAGGTTGCAGGTAGAGATAGCTAAAAAGTAGCAAACTAGGGTGTGAGATACCCTAGATCATAGAAAAGGTGCCAACGACCCTTGGGCCTAGTTGATAGGACTCGGGGGAAGTTGTGCATTTTTGTGGAAGCCCGAGATGTAATCACATGAAAGAGAAAAAGATCTACATCAATGGTCGGTTGTACTCCCATAATTACAATAGCGGTGTCAATGAAGGGTTTTGATTGCACCCGACGTGACAGGTATAGGGAAGTGTATGGCATTGACCACACCCCGTGTTGTGAACACAATATTAAGTTGTTTAGTAAATCTTGCATGTGAATGAATCAAGGATCGAAACATTAGATTAATCATGTTGCACAATGATTCCCCAAGTTTTTAGCTTAATTAGATTATTTTTTTTATTATTTTTGCATTGTAGATGATAAATCTAAAAATCCAAGCCCCCCTCCCGCTTTGTGTTTGCAATTACTAGTTGTTCCTTTCACTCATACGGATTGAAAATCTTTACAAGGTTGTGTTTTTAGTTGATGCTTGAGCCCTAGCATCTCTGTAGACAAACCACGGGCTTGCCCCTAACTACCCTCTAGGTAGCGTAGCAGTGAGATTAGGGTGCAGAACTATAAATTTTATCTTTAACCTTTCCCAAAGCCTTCGCTCGGGTTAAATCTAACCTACAGTTTTAACAATCCCTGGTGGAGGTGGGTCAAAATACTTAGTCCTACACTGATTCTCTTCAGCTGCCTGTTCTTTGCTAACCAAATGCTTATATCTTCACTTCATGTGTAAATATGCGGGATAAGATTTAGCATAATATGCCCAAGATATCTAGCATATTATGCTTTGAAATCATCAATATATCCAAACTACTCACGGTCTAATTGCATACTCATAATATTGATGGTTTCTTCATACTGTTTTATCTCAACTATCAAGTTCTGAATCTTATCTTCTAGAAGCCAAATATGTGATCGAACAGCCTCAGACAAGTTAATCCTTTAGCCGTCAAACTCCATTATAAGATTTTCGCGACCAGCAGGGAAGAACCTGGAGTTGTCTTTATATTCAACACAAGTCTGCTCAAGTTGATGCACGAATCTGTCAAGTTGATACCACTCAACACGAAGCTCCTCATTGTCACTTCGAAGCTGTGTGTTAATCGTAAATTTCTCGTTGAATTTTGTGTGCCAACCAATAGCATAGGTTGAAAGGTGACCGCATTCCTTCTGCTTTTTCTTCAAGCGATCATACAAATAATCTATATGGGTACACTTCTTGTCAAAGATCATTGTTTTCTAATGGACTTTGGGTGTCTTGTTCACGGTATAGTTCCAAGTATCCTCTTGTTTCCGAAGCATTTTCACCATATTCAACAGTTGCCGAGAAATAAGATCATTTTTCTCGTTGCAAATCCTTTGTAGATCAAGAACAGCATCCCAAGTTTCTTTCACACTCTTACCCCACTTTGCCTCAAGGCCATTAATACCCAGCAGCATGTATTTTAAACGAAAACCCAAGGTTAGCGCTCATTCTTGAACACAAATAGGAAGGTTAAGAGAATGCAAGTACATGGCCGCATATTCAAGGTCAACTAAGTCGTGGACAATATCTTTCCCAAATGGTTCAACATCATACCCATTAGGAATAAATTTGCTGCAAGGACAACCCAAAGGCAAAGAGGGAGAAGAAGATGGAATATGGTGTTACCACCCAATAATAAATGAGAGAATGCCCATATGCGAAAACTGATCAGACAAAACAATTCCCTCACACTCTTTCACGAAAGATCGAGTGGCATGAAGCAAGCTATTGAAACCCTGCACAAAAGTAAGGGCAATGAGAATATGAATAACAGTAAGAGTAAATCAATATTCACAATGAAAATTACACAACTAGAACAGATATACAGCATCATTGTCTTACGTTTACAATTAAAAATCCATAAAAACCCAATGCACTAGAAATTAACTAACTTCGAGATTAGGCAGGGGCTGAACAATGATAGCAGTAATATCCTGTCTTGGTTGCTGAGTGGGTATCTCTTCGCTTGGTTGCTGGGCAGGAATTTCAGTGCTCGCATTAACCTCACTGGCCACACTGGCATCAGAATTAAGAGTTGCAGTATCAGTGCTAGGTTTAAAGGGTAGATCATCCAGATAATCCACCTCGCACTCTTTTAGCTCAGGCGCAAAGGGAAGACTAAAAAGACTGTCAAGATACGACAGCAAAGCATAGGGATGTCCCCCATCAGCAATTTTTCCAATAAAGGCTTTGTTCAACTTTGCCCTCTTCATTTCCAGGGTCTCAGTACACTTTTCTAAGAAGAAAAGATCTTTGAATCACAAGTGGGATCCCACTCACGTTGATCCCTCACATCCTCGCATTAACCAACGGTGAGAGCATCCTTGGAAATATCCTCAAAAAACTTATAGAATGACTTGGTCTTGCAGAGTCGATCTACCAAAATTTAAGGATATTTGGGAGAAGTAGGTCTATTGGTACGCATCTGCACGAAGCCGAGTCGCCTCCTCCACCGCGAGCCTGGCACACTCCTCAGCAGTGCTTACCCTTTTCTCAACAATCTTTGCCCTCTCCTCAGTGGCTTTAAGGGAAATTTCAAGAGTTGCGGACTTGGTCTCCTGAGCCTTATACTTCTTTGAGAGTGACTGGTCAAAAGGAGAAAACTTGGAAAGGCATTCGCTTTCAAGCTGAAGGCATTCGCTAACCTTACAAAACAAGAACACGCAAAACAAAGTCAAGCGGCATCTTACATACCAAATACCAAAATGCATTGAAGATTACTAAAATCCAACCGCGAGCATAACACAGCCAGTGTATCGGTTAGAGAAAGGTTAGGCAGGATGTCAGATATCATTTCCTCCACGGGAAAGTTCTCTGTTCAAATCAGAGTTTACAAACTTGATTAGTTATTGCGCCCCTTTTTGAAAAGACGAAGTGAATGTCCTGAGGACCCCTCACCCCTACCTCTCTTTTACTTTTTCTCCCTCTGCCCACCACTGGAGCGATGCCCAATTCTTTCCCGTTGGATTTACCCTTATCAGTAGGGCCCGTCTTATTACCACCATGTGGGTGGGTGTTACTTGCAGTAGCATTATCAGGATGAACGCTATCCTCAACCACCTCCTCACTATCGCTCTCAAAGAGTGACTTGTCGACATCACCTTTAGACATATCCATGTCTCAAATAAAATAAACATCATATATCAAACAAACACACCAAAAAAGTAATTGTTTGTCAAAATAAGAGACACTACATATGATACACATCAAAGCAATGACGAACAAAACACCTTCAGCATCAGAATCGGCATGGCGAAGATGTTGTGTATGAGCACAAATCATGACCACAATCTCCGACTCAGCAGTAAGACAGACATTGAGTCCAGGAAGCTTAGACTTAGGAACATTGTAATTCTAAGAAGGTAGGGCAGCTTCGGGAGTTTGTTTTTATCTTATAAAAAATACTTTGAACGCCAATTACCAATGTTACTAGGGAAACCACTCACAAGCTCAACCCCAAAAATAATGGGATAAAAGATAAACTCATATACGGTGGTTTTCACTTTTCACTTTGCGAAGATAATAGAAGTTGCGAAACAACTCAAGGGTGAAAGGAGTATCCATTTTCTCGTAAACTTGAAGAAACCCCATTATGATAGTGATGCCCTTAGGGTGAAATTGGGACAATGTGACTTTATAAGAACAGAGAATGTCAATCACATGTTGAGGAAGAGGGAAATAGAGGCCAAAGTTCAAATAGGCTAAGTAACATGATAAATAGCCAGATGGTGGAGTGCAAACACATTCATGGTTCGCTGGAGCACGAAGTGTAAAAGAAGTTAAAAACGAGAAGCATTTTTTTAGTTCTTCTAAATAGGACCCAGTCAGCACACTACGCATGGTAGAGGATCTGGCGACATGATCGGAATCCCCACTAGAATGACCATCTTCTGTGGTAAACTCAACACGGTTAGAGGAAGTCTTTATAATAAATAAGAAGCCTAGATTGGGAAATAACAAAGTTAATAAAGGGGAGGACTGCAGATAAAAGTCTGTGGGAATAAAATTCAAGAGAAGCTACGTCCAAGAAGATGACCGGAATAATATACAAAGAAAGAGCAACCACTATATTACCAGAAAGCTTAAACGGTACATTATCTGTTTTAGAGCATACATTAATAGATTGGAAAGTGAAAACAAACCTTACTCTTCAAAAAAGATGGGGAAGAGATGACGCACAGAAAACCTAGATTTGGTCGGAGAAGATTAATTTTTTGGCAAACAAAGGTGATAACACTGAAACAATCAGAGAGCTTCAATACTTAAATACAAAGAAAGTAAATGGAAAAATTGAGGAAGGCAGAAAGTTCAAAAGCAATGATGAAGTACTGACACAAAAGTGGTTTACCTTTTACATATATCGAGGTAGATGCGGTAGTTGCATAGACAGTGAAGTGAATGAAGCCACTCGTTTGATATTCCCAATTTAAGAAATAAAAGTAATAACAAACGTCAGGAAAATGTGGAAACAAATAGCAAAAAATGCAGATAGAATCCCGACTCTTTCAAACGCAATCCTCGCTATCATCCGCTTCAATAGAGATAAGGGATTCAAAATTTAAATGTCAAAGTTGAAGAGTTAGTGGAGGAGGAATTATATCAGCCACGAAGCTATTAACATTTTGCACTTTCTACGAAGGTAAAACCAAATGGCAACCAGGCGGTACAACTTCGGTTTGCATTCTATTAATTCGAAGAAATTGCTCCATGCTACTTAGTTTTCATGGCTGGAGGGGGCTTATGGTATATATGTGGCCCAGCGATCAAGAGGTTGATGACTGCTAGGCCCAGCCCAATTTCATCCTGGCAAGAGGCGAAGTCTTTTCATCCTAGGATGCCTAGGAGCTACGAAGAAGACCCACAGTCGTTAATTGAATTATGAAACAAACAACAAACACGTAAGCCATCAACGCAAATCGTGGTGACCATGGTGTGACCCACGATCATTGTTCCTAAAAACAATGAACCATAACTGTGTCAGTCTATAAATACAACAAGCTTACCAGGAGCTAGGGTAAGCGTAACTATGTGGAGAAAGTCCAATTCTTAGAGGAGACTGACTTGACCGTCGGAGTTTTTTTTGCCAAAATCACTTTCGGGATTAACTTTACAAGTGAAGGAGCTCAAGAGGTGAACAACAAATTATCTACCTAAAAGGAGCACCACATCATATATGCACTTGATTTTTTTATTGTGAAATAGAAATGTTAAATTTACATTGAAGGTTGAAATTCAAAAATGTCTTTTGACCACAAAAGCTATTGTGCCTTCTGCTTATTGTGCCTTCTAATCATTAAGCTCAGTGAAGATTTATTTTTATTTTAGTAAATATAATACTCACCTAGGTGAGGGGGTATATATTAGGATCTTTAAACCATAAAAAATAGAGGTAGTACCAAATTGAGTGTTCTGAATGTATAGCTAGATAGCTAATGCGGAAAAGCTAATTACAATAAGCTTTATTACATATCCTTCATCTATAACCCCTAACTCAATGAAGAATATGGCCCTACACCCGTGTCGAGGCCTATTATGGCCTTCCACTTTCTTACCTCCACACCCTTGTGTCGACAAGAAGAGGTGGCCTTCCATAATAGCCCCTTGCAACACTCCCATAAGTGAGTTAATTTGTGTTCTGCAGGATTGAAGAATTGAAGAAGTCCTCCATTTTCCATTTGTTGAGCAGGTTCCATGATGTAGCAGACAATTGCATCAGTTGTTGTTCTACCATGGTCAAGTTCAAATTTTATGGGACTGCAACTTGTTTCCCACCTGAACCTGTCAAAACAAACCAGAAGCCATCAGTAATATGTTCTACTAAAGAAAACCATAGTAAACCATCCATAAGCAACAACATCAAAGCCATAATCAAAATGATTCTATAAGAATGCCTCTTATCCATTTCTGGTATAAGGGAGACAGATTACATCCAGTTTAATTTGACCCTGAATGTCATGTGGAAGATCAGTGAAATTGAAAATTTGAGTTACCTGATTAAATGTGGCCAGTTTAGCTAAGGAATCAGCAACTTTATTTCCCTCAATCTTGTCCCTCAATCTTAGAATGTGAGTGAAAGTGCACTCAATCTTGTCCATTCTCTTCCATATACTTCGTGCTATTTTCATGCATCTCCAAGGTATTTTCCATTCTCTCCTCAATATCTTCACGGCTATCATTGAATCAGATTCAATGATCAAGGATGTGATTTTGTGATCATCAGCCATTTGGAGCCCTTGGAGAATTGGTGTCATTTCAGCCTCCAAAATAGTGCACTGTGGAATGGTCATAGCAGATGATCTGATATGCTTTCCTTTTTTATCTCTAAGAATAAAAACACTGCATGTTGTACTATTCAACAAAACTTAACCATCCACGTTGAGTTTAATTTTATATGATGGGGACCTTTCAAACGGCCATTGGACCTTTCTTTTCTTTTCAGTTTTCTGCATATGTGGAGGGTAGGATATGTAGCTGACAAATCCCAATGAGCATTTATTTTATGAGCTACTAGCATGTCATTTAACAAGTTCATTATGGTTATACAAAAGGTTTTCTGATTTGGTGCAGTGGCCTCAAAAATGAACTTTTTTCTAGTACACCATAAAGACCAAGTAACAATACATGATAAAGATCTGATGATGTCAGTGGCATGCTTGATTTTTACATCCAATGTCCAGTAGAAAAAGAATTTGTTCCAGAGTGTGGCATGAGTAGTATGTTGTATGTTAAAAACTCTATTTACCAGCTGCCAAACCTTGTCTGAGAATGCACAAGAACTGAAAACATGATGCAAATCATCTGATTTGTTGTTACAGAAACAACACTTAGATGAAAGGTGAAGATTAAAGTCTTCCAAGATGCCAAGCATTGGGATCAATCGATTGAGAAGCTTCCAGTTCCATAAGCTTATTTTATGTGGCATGAGAGATGACCGTAGAAACTTAAAAGATGGTACTTTAAGTTTTCTATACCTTAAAAGCTAATAAGCATAAATGAGTGTACAGTTCCCATTCTCAGTTTTTGTCCATATCAATTCATCTTTATGTTCAGGAAATAGGTTATGTTCAGATTTGAGATAGATGATGACTGGAATTGGAAGAAAGCTTTGAAGCAGTGAGATACAGTAATTTTGCTGGCTCAGAAAATCTGCAATTGACAAGTCTGGTTGAAGGAGACCAGTTTCGCAGGGCCAGTATTTTGTTAGGGTCCTAACTTAGTACAATTTTCATGCCAAAAGGATGATTCACCATTACCAATTTGGACATAGGAGTTGTTAATAGATAAGTTCTGAACCTCTATGATTCTTTTCCATGACTTAGAGGTTTTCTTGTTGTCAGGAGTTGACCACATAAACTGTGACCAGCGTAATTTTTCCTTGTTGAAGCTTCCACCAAATCTTTTAAGGAAAAACTTCTTGTCATTGTATTTAAGTCTTTTAGATTTAGACCATTTTCTTCTTTTGGAAGAGTTAATTTTGTGTAACTTCTCCAAATTTTCCTTTTATTATTAACTGTGTCTTGATTATACCAAAGAAATTTAGCAAATACTTTATGAAGCTTATCAATGGTATGTTGTGTAGGCTTTAAAACTGTTAGAATATACAAAGGTATTGTGGCAAGAACATGTTTTATTAAAGTTAATCTTCCAGCTTAATTAAGATTTTTATTTTGCCATGAATAGATTTTGGATTTGATAGAGTCCAATAGGCCTTAATAGTATATGTTTTTATTTCTTCCTGTAAAGGTTATACAGCCCAGATATTTAAAGGGCATAGAACCAAACATTATATTAGATTCTGTTTTGATTATAAATTTGATTCTTAGGGGAGCATGCTTTAAAATATAGAAAGAAAGTTTTTCATTAATTTTCTGACCATATGCTCTTTCATAGATTTTTAGAAATCTCATTAACTTTTTGATACCTTGTTTAGAGTATCTTAAAAAAATTGCTGCATCATCTGCAGAAGAAACGTGTTATGGGTTTCATTGATCGTGGAAGCATGTAGAATCCAATATTGGCATATTGGAATAGGAAGTTCAAGCTTCTTGAAAAAGCTTCTGCCATAAAGATGAAAAGTAAGGGAGACAATGAATCTCCTTGCTTTGAACCTCTGGAAGATTGAAAGAAATCAAAGGGTTCTCCATTGAGTAGGATGGAGAAAAAAGAAGCCCTCGGGTTTCTTATGATTACCTTACTGAGATGGTCAGAGAATCCAAATTTTTTAAAAAGTTTTGAGAAAAAAGCCCAGGAAACCCTACCAAATGCCTTAATGGTGAGCGTCATTTAACTCACCAAATAACCTGCACTTAGATCAACTATAGTTAGTATACCAGTAAGCAACGATCCCACGAGGAGCGAAAGCAATAATTATTAATTATTTTTCCTACTAATAAAGAAAACATGTTTGGTGATGCCACCACGCCTTCATTTCAAGAATGATTTCTAACCCTAACATGCAAATACTGATTCTAAAAATGAGAAATAAATATGTGGATGAATGATATCGGCTAAGAATAACTCATGCTAGTTATTATCGATCACATGCGCAATAATGAATCAATTCTTACACATCTATCGATTATAAGGAAGTAGGTACGCTTAAACCCTGGCCCCCTCCCCAATTCTTTCTTACTTTATCGATAGTCAACCTATTACAATCAATTAACTGTTTCCCTTACCGAAATGTCCCCAGAAAGTATTCGCTAAACCAGAACACATTTTGATAGCATTAAATACTAAAATAACCTGATGTAACAATTGCCAAAGTAAAAGCAAATAGCAACGCACACTCAATTATTCCCTATTTTGCTATTACAGTCTTAGCTAAGTAGCTGTTTTTCACAAAACTGTGCTACTTAGTAATCTCATCCAACAATTACGTATTGCCGGAAATTAGATAGCAGTATTCTAAAAAGTTGATCAGCCTTAAACAAATTCAAAATAAAATTCAACCAGAACATGCAAGAATCAATTATAATACAATTAGGTCTCACGATTTATAAACTAACATTTGTTATTTCCGATATATAAATTAGCTACTGATGATGATTGAATTAAACAAACAATTAATATAATATGTAAACATGCTAAATGAATCAAATGATTTAACTAAATAAACAAAATATTAAACCCTACAACTATCTGCGCAATGAAGGAATGAAAACAGAAGAGGTGATTAATCATATGCATGCACGAAAGCAATGCCAAGTGATTAATTGCATGCACGAAAACCAATGAAAAGAATAAAATGGACCATGGCAATAATATGGAAAAATCAAAGCTAACTAAGAGCAAGTCCAACAGTTTTCCCATTATAGGGATTCTTGTTATTTTTAAAAATTTTACTTCATTTTTTAAGTCCAACAGCTTCCCTATATGCTCCCCCAAAATAGGGATTATGATGAGAGAGGATATTTCATTCCTCATATTTGTAGAAAGAGAATAAAATTATGGGGAAGCAAGATTTAATGCAATATTAATGGAATGCATTGAATACGAGTACAATATTCTCTCTTTTCTGTCAAAACTTTAAAGCAGTAACTCCTATTAGTAACTCCTATTGAGTTTAAAGCAGTAACTCCGTTAGTTTGAAAGTTAAAACCAAGAGAGCAGTAACTCCTATTGAATGCATATATTGAAAATTATGTTAATAAAAGATGATAATTATTATGTTAATAAATGTGAGGTTCTCCAAAATAGGGAATCTGTTGGAGATGAACATAAAAAAATATAGGGAATATGAGTTTTGAATCCCTATTTTATAGAAAATTTTAGGGAAGCTGTTGGACTTGCTTTAATGTCTGTGGTCTGCCCTGAAAATGAAAACTAAGAGCACGTGCAATGGTAAAAATTGCTATTACCAATTAAATATATTATTTCTCTCATTCTCTCTCTTCCACCTAATCTTAAATAATCACTTAAGAAACCATCATTTTTTATTTCCACAATGGTAAGAAATTACTTTTGACTATTCATTGACCCCACTTGATTTTCTCTATCTTACTCATTAATTTTACCATTAACATTTAATTTAACTTATTTTGTTCACCCAAAATAAGTGTGAAATTGAATAATACATTATAATTTTTATTAATAGAATTTTATTTTATTTAAAAAATATAAAATAATTCATTTTTTTATTTATAATTTTCGTGATTTATGATTTTAAAATGAAATGAAATTTCTTTTTTCTTGTCATGAAATTGTTAAATATTTTGTTATCTATAATAAAGAATAAGATATATTAATTTTATAAAAATAAGTTAAAAAAACATGACATTAGAGAGGCCAATTATAACGAGAAGATAAATTAAAATAAATACTTAAATGATAAAATATTTGATCCAGTCCAACCAATTATTACGAATTGAAAATAGAAAGCGGTGTGATTTAATTGGGTAAATTGACTCTATTTATAATTTTTAAAAAAAGAGTCGTTCAAAAAAATTCAACACATTAACATATCTAAAATTCAATTTTTAAAAATTAAATTTCCAAATTTTTTTTAAAAAAATTACCGTTGGGACACGTGTCCCATTTAAATCGGATGATGGATTTCTCTGTTGAGATGGACACGTGTCACCATATAAGTGGGACACATGTCCCATTCATTTTTTGAATCACCCATTCCAAAAATTTTAATCCGTTGGACATGTGGCCCAACCAGAAGGCGCCACGTATCAATAGATTTAAAACAAAAAAAATAAGTATTATGCATGTGGAACACGTGGCCCAATGCATGGGTGACACATGTCCCACTGAGCCAAAAAAATTGGGCCACATCAGGCGGCCATGTGCCATGTGCAAGTGCTAACACAACCGATTTCTTAACTAGTTCCCTAGTTGGCAACTATGAGCCGGTTTCTTATTTCTTAACAAGAAACCGGCCTAGAAACCACCACTGTGGGTGTTTTCAATTTTTAGAGCGATTTTTTAAATTTTAAAAAAACCCCACTGCACTTGCCCTAAGACTAAAACTGAGAGCCCTCCTCAAGTCTGCATCTGCGTAAATATACGCACGCAACCTGATTACAAAATCAAGTCCATATTGTACTCTTTCAAATAAAATATAATCCGTTCTAAATTTAATTTGAAGAGATAACATTTAATTAAATTTCTAAAATTATCTCCAAGAATATCTCTACAAATCTCTTAAAATTAGCTCCAAATATTCTCCAAAATTCTGCTCAAGCCCAAAAACCTGTAATCTGTAAAAAATAACACACCTAAAGTGCACATTATTCCAGCAAAATCACATTTTACCCCAATAAAATAAATAGCATAATTAATACACATCAAATCCTCACATTTGAGTCATATTTGTCCTCACGTATGAAATTAGAATAAAATTATGTTTTTATCACAAAAGTTCCTAGCATCCCCAACTGACTTTAAGAAAGACTCAAAAGAAAATAAAATCAAAAGACACTAACTACAGCCCAACAAACAATCAAATTCAATACACCAATCCTTGATTTCTTGATCCATAGACAAACTTAACCTTACTAATAACAAAGTTTCATGTATAACACACTTGACACTATCGTATCCTTCAAATGACATTGGTAATCATCCCCAAATCAATGCAAACCAGCCCTCGCCTTATCAAAATCAGACAAACATCAAACATTTCTCACATTTCACACATTCGCTCTAGATGTATGGGGACAATCACTCAAATATATGAATTTCACATGGCAATACTCGAATCATTCAATGCAAATCAGAAAGGTCTTAATTTAAGGTTGTAATAGAGCTAGGGGGAATAAAAACAAGATAAGGTCCAAAGGGTTCTAAAAAATATAAATATACATGCATGGTCATTTCAGCCCAAAAATTTCTCAATCAAAGAACTAATTTTCAGCTAGTATAAAGTGGGAAAATCTGCTCAAAACTAATTGTAATTACTAAGTGTTGGTGCTGGAATTTTTTTCCTTTTTTTTTCTTTTTCATTTTTCTGATTTTTCTTTTTTCTATTTTTTTCTCTGGGCAAATCAGCCCCTTTTTCCTGAATTTTTCAGCACCAAATCACCCTTTTTTTATCATCATTCTATTGTACTTCTGAAATAAGTACCACATAGTTACTTTATACATCAAAATTAAGGTACTCTTTCATATTTTTAAAGCACAACAACAGTAAATAATCTGAGAAATCAGTATAGTAACAAGCATGCATATATATGAGACACAAAAAAAGGGATAAAATTAGACTTTGGCTTTATTTTTCTATAGCTCAAACAAAGAAAAAAATCTCGCTTCAAAGAGTTTACTAAGGGTGATATATGGTAGGCAATATAAGACGTGAAGTTAAATCCTAATGTCTTTCATCATTTTCACACCAAACAATTTAAGTAATGTCATAACTTTCAGGAAAAAAAATATTGATGTAGAGACTGATCTACTCTAGCTCAAACCTCACTTTTACAAGGCAAAAAATGTTCAATTACTTGTCTTTTTTCATCATCTCAAGTATCATCTAGGACAATTTACACTAATTATATTAGACTCATTTACCAAGTAATTATCAAGTAGCCAAACATATTTCACAAGAGCTTTATTACTAGCAAATTCAGTTCGTCAAAGAACAATAATATCAAAAATAGTATGCTGAATTTAACTCAAAAAATCAAAAATCTTTTTACATTTTTTTATTTAAAATGACACTTCTCAATTAACATATAAACATTCTCACACTTAAACCTTACTTGCGCTCAAGCAAGTTTAGTAAAAATGTAAGTATGGACATAACAATAAGCCAAAACAAGCACGAAAAGAACTAAAAATAATATACAAAAAAGGGAATAGGGAACTTATTAGGAGGGGGAATGCTCATCGGCTTCCGCATCTGGCAATGTCACGGCCGGACGGAGACTCTCCGGTGGAGTGGTGGCACGTGGGCAGCACGTGAGCAGCACGTAGAGGTGAGATGCCGGCGCGTGGCACGTTCACTGCTGGAGCTGGTGTTTTCCCGTTCTGGTCTGGTCACGCAGGAGCTGATAGTCTCCAGCGCTAGGTTGGGTATCCTCAGTGCGCTAGGGAGAATTGGAAGTGGCGCGGCGGAGTCTTGGTGCTGCGGATGGTGGCTCCACCGTGGCTTGGCCAGCACGGCCTCGGGCTGGTGGCGTCTAGGGACGGAAGTCGTGGCTAGTGGACGCTGGCGGAGTTCAGAATGGCGGAGGTGGACGGTTGAAGTGGTGGGGGTGTGGTGTGATAAAGTAGCGGAAGGAGGTGTATGGGGAATTCGGCGGTGGTGGAAGGTGGTTGACGGCGGTGGACGGGTGGAAGAAGGGAAGAAGTTTGTGGTGAAGAAGGTGAGGAAGCAGGGATGGCCGATTTGGGTGAGAAAGCTAGGGTTCATTTTTTTTCAAAATTATGTTCAAGCCCTTGTGCTCCTTTAAGAATTTCAATCAATCCCCCAAGCTTTTGCCATTAGGCCTTTCTATCTTGGGCCTCAATTTAGCCCAATATCCATTTCTTCCACATAATTGGCCATCGTCGCATTGCTCCATGCGCAAGGAAAAAAAATAGAAAATTTAGAACATGATTCTAATTCAATAATTCTGATTTTTTTCTAATTTTTTTGGATTTTAATTTCTTAAAAATCAAATCAACTGAAAATAAATAAAACTGGGTTGCCTCCCAGTAGCATTATTGTTTATAGTCTTGAGCCAGACTTTCCGATGCAGTCAATTGATCGAGGTGGTACACAGAGGAATTTTCTCCTCACACTTGAGCGCCTCCATATTCATTGGAAGAGTATCATCACCCTTGCGATAAACATACTTCAGATCGGGTGGTAAAGGCTTCAACTCCCAATTTGAGATTTTCACATCTAATGGGACTGGTCTAGTGGGCGGGTCTGGTTTGGCCAAACTGGACCCTGTACGCACTATAGAATTTTTTCGAACATCCGACATGAATTGAGTAGGGCTGGGCATTCTGTGTTTTACTTAAGTTCTGGGAACCACTTTCTGAGAGTACACTGAACACATTAATTTGTGGATTTTATTATCGCTCAAGGCTTGAACATCTATCTCGTCTGGACTTGTAGGAATTGGAACTTCCATCTTATCCTGCAAAATTTTAGTCTCAAGAGAATCTTAGCCAAGAGGGTCAATATGATCTATCGCAAACACATTCTCAGCATCTATAGGTTTCTTCATGGGCTTATTAATGTTGAATGTGTACTTATCCCAAAAATAATCAAGAGAAATAGTTTCATCACCAACATTAATAATGGTGTTTGCTATTTTCAAGAATGGACAACCCAACAGTACCCCCTGTGTTCCCTTATCACTAGTATGATTTATTTTTACCACATAAAAATATGTGGGGTACACAAAATTATTGACTCGCACAAGCACATTTTTCAACAACCCTTCAGGAAATACACAAGATTCATCTGCCAATTGAATTACCACTCTAGTGTCTACCATTTCAGCTCAATTCAAAGTTTGATACACAGATAATGGCATAACATTAATCGAAGCTCCTAAATCACACATGGCAGCATCAATCTTCTTATCTCTTATATAACAAGGTAAGGAAAACGCACCTTGCACTTTTAAAGCAGTTTCTTTTGGATCACAACTGACACAGATTCACTCATCAGGATCATGCTTGAATCCTTCGGCTTTCCTGCAACAAAATCTTTTAAGAAATTGCTTATTGGTGGTTACTTTATGGCCTGCAAGAAGGGAAGGTTAATATCCAATTTCCAAAAATAGACACAAAATCCAAATCATCTTCCTTTTTCTTTTCCAATCTACAAGGGAAGGGAGGCAAAATTTTAAGTGAAGGATTATGTAAACTCAACCTCTTACTTACCTCAGCTAGTACCTTGGATTTACCTTTATCTCTGGTCTCAGGATGCTCGGGATTTTCATATTTTATGGTGGTTTCATAGCCTTTTTCCTCCATTTCTTGATTCCGAATTTCTGCTGCATGGTTTGGTTTAGGAAAACTAGACCCTCCGTCAGTGAGCTCCTTCGCTCCTTTGTCCACAGATTTTAATGACAATGCACCCACTACCATTCCACTTATGAGTGTGACCTGATTTACCATCTCATGTGGGTTTAACTGAACTTGAGAAGGTAACCCTGGTTGTTTCATCTTGAGTTCGTTCATGGAGCTTGATAAATGGGCTATTTGTCGCGTATACTCCTCCAAAGCTTCTTTGACCTTCTTGAACCTTTGGTGTTGCTTCTGCATCATGTACATCAGTATGTTCATCAGTATGTCCATCGGTATGTCCATCTTATCACTCAAAGATTTCCCCTGACCACCTTGTGGGGGTTAGGGAAAAACTAGGGCTTCTCGTTGCATTGGTGGAACATAGAGCCGTTGGTGATGCTGAGACTACTGCGGTAGGGGACCTTGTTCTCTCCAATGGAAGTTTGATTGATCCCTATACCTTGGATTGAAATTTTGGGGATATGGATCACCCTTTTGATGCCTCTCATTGTAATTCCCCATAGCATTTACTTGGACAGGTATCTCTCCCATGGTAAGAATGCATTGCGACGTCGTATGATTGACTGCTCCACACGTATTGCAAGACCCTTCTTGTACAGATGCAACCATGTCAATAACCTTGGATAGCATTTTCTATAATCTTTCCATCCTCTCATTGATCTCATCTTGTTCGGAGTGGATGTATGTGCCACCTTCTTCAAAATTTGAACTTCTTGCTGATCGTACTCCTTATTGGAGTCCACCAACCTCTTGATGATCTCTCTAGCCTCATTCACTCGAAGGTGAGAAAATCCACAGCTACTGGAAGAGTTCACCAAGTCCTTTTTGCTGGATGTCATCCCTCGGTAAAAGTACTGAAGCAACTGGTCTTCCGTCATTCGATGATTATGGCAACTGTCCACCAACTTCCTAAACCTCAACCAATAAATACTCAATGGTTCGTCATATTCCTACTTGATACATGTGATCTCCTTCTTTATAGCATATGTTCTTATGACTAGAAAATAATACTCCAAGAATAGTTTATTCAATTCTACCTATGTCGAAATAGAGTTGGGTGGCAGGTTTGAAAAACCACTGATTAGCTAGTCTTGTCAAACTGAATGGGAATGCCACCAATTTGAATTGATATTCCGTCACGGTAGATGGCCTCTTTTGCACCTTACAAATTTTCACAAATTCACTCAGAAAACTGTAAGGGTCGGTGCTTCTCCCGTGGAACTTCGGAAGTACGTTCAAGAATGCCAGCTTGATCTCAATCGAATTTTTGGTCTTCGACAGCTGAATATGAGTGGGGGATCATCTTCACTATAACCAGTAAGTCCCCACATGTATGCATTGTTTGGGCTCTGCCCAAGATTCTGATTTTGCCCAGCTCTGTCCATATTATATAAGTTCCAGAATCAAAGGTGGTTGCTGAAACTGTGACGAGTTTGGTTTGGCCAAATCGAAGGGTCTCGGTAGAAACTGCTTTCCTCGTCTTTGTTCGCTTTCTGTTCTGCTTGGCTGCATTCTCAACTTCTGGGTCGAATATTAAATTTGACCTGGATGATCTGCTCATAAACCAAGCACAGTGACACAGATTAGTAGGAAAGAATTAAAAATAATTGACTTACTGCTCCCCGACAGCGGTGCCAATTTGGTGAGCGTCGTTTAACTCGCCAAATAACCTGCACTCAGATTAACTATAGTTAGTATACTGATAAGCAAGATCAATCCCACAAGGAGCAAAAGCAATAATTATTAATTATTTTTCCTACTAGATAAGAAAACCTGTTTGGTGATGCCACCACGCCTTAATTTCAAGAATGATTTCTAACCCTAAAATGCAAATACTAACTCTAAAAATGAGAAATAAATATGTGAATGAATTATATCGGCTAAGAATAACTCATGCTAGTTATTATCTATCACAGGCACAATAATGAATCAATTCTTTCACATCTATCGGTTATAGGGAAGTAGGTACACCTAACTCCCCCCCCCAAGTTATTTCTTACTTTATCGACAGTCAACCAATTATGATCAATT
The DNA here is from genome assembly GCA_037428765.1 of Rubia yunnanensis. Lineage (NCBI taxonomy): Eukaryota > Viridiplantae > Streptophyta > Magnoliopsida > Gentianales > Rubiaceae > Rubia > Rubia yunnanensis. The sequence goes on from CM075066.1 coordinate 62,487,519, forward strand.
AACTGTTTCCCTTACCAAAATGTCCCCAGAAAGTATTCGCTAACCCAAAACACATTATGATAGCATTAAATACCAAAATAACCTGATGTATCAATTGCCAAAGTAAAAGCAAATAGCAAATGCACACTCAATTATTCCCTATCTTGCTATTACAGTCTTAGATAGTTAGCTGTTTTTCACAATACTGTGCTACTTACTAATCTCATCCAACAGTTACGTATTGGCAGAAATTAGATAGAAGTATTCTAAAAACATTCAAGTTGATCAGACTTAAACATATTAGAAATAAAATTCAATAAAGAACAATTAAGAACATTCAAGAATCAATTATAATACAATTATGTCTCACGATTTATAAACTAACATTTGTCATTCTCTGTCGATATATAAATTAGCTACTCATGATGATTAAGTTAAACAAAAAATTAATATAATATGTAAACATGGTTAACGAATCAAATGATAAACTAAATAAACAATATATTAAACCCTACAACTATCTGCGCAATGAAGGAATGAAAACAGAAGAGGTAATCCTATATGCATGCGCGAAAGCAATGCCAAGACACCCACGGGTGTACCCCAGTGGTTGGGACATGGGTGGGTAAGCTAATAATCCCAGGTTCGATCCTCGGCAGCGGCAGTGTGGGGAGTTCTTGCTTTGCAAGGCTCCCTTGTGCGCACCGAGGCAATGCCAAGCCCATGGGTCCTGGTGCTGGGCTACCGTGATTTACCTCTCATACGATGGCCTGGGTGTGGGCTGGTATGGGCCGCTGAGGGCGAGCGGATTGATTGCGAAAGCAATGCCAAGTAATTAATTGCACGCACGGAAACCAATGAAAAGACTAAACTGGACCAAGGCAATAATATGGAAAAATCAAAGCTAACTAATGTCTGCGGTCAGCCCTGGAAAACGAAAACTAAGACTAAAACTAAAATTGAGAGCAAGATTGTAAAGTCCTCTGGAGTTGGACTTATGTATGGCATATTGTGAATACTGGTAATCTGGTGTTTGAACACCACCGAGTGATTTCTGGTGATATGGTGTTTTAACACCACTGCTGTCCAGCAGTTTTACAGCAGCTGTATTGTTGATGTCCACGATTTATGGAGTATATTATGGGATATAATTGTGCGATCTGATCAGAATATTGTGAAGATAATTGATTGATTTCGTGGTCATCTAATTCTGGTAAACGAATATTCCTGTAATAGTTAGGAATTGGTTAATTAGTTAATTATGGAACAAGTCCTATTGATAACAGGATTGTTCATTTAAATACCAGATTAGTATTAGATCTTTCCTTAGACTAGAAGTCTATTTGGGGTAGAAGTTCGACAAGGAAAGAAGTCTATTCAAGGCAGGATTGCGATGGGATAAAGGGAAGAAGATTACAACGCAATCATTGACGCGTCCACAACTATTCTCTACGTTGAGAACTTTGGAGCGATCTGCCGTGTTGTTTGGAGGTTCGTAAATCAACCGACCAAGTTCGTAAAGATCAGAAACAAGGAAGTCTTAAATCCTCGGGAGGAGGAGATCCAGGGAGACGTGTTGATCGTGAGGGTTCAACGACGTAGGATCGACAGTGAGGGGAGCTCACAACATTCACTCTGTAGGTTAGCAATGGATTAGTATTTAAGTTAAGCTTCTTGTACTAAAGACTGCTTTCTAGTGAATGGTTTCTGATCTGGGCAAGGCCCCGCAGACGTAGGTGTATTTGCACCGAACTGCATAACCAAGTTGTGTGTGCACTGCGTATTTCGTTTTGCTTTTAAAACAAAACTAATCTTGGTGTTCCAACACCAAACTGTTAAACAACTTGGTATAAAGGTTTAGAAATCAGGTGAAACGGAATTTCAATTGGTATCAGAGCAAGGCACTTGCTAACCCCTACATAGGGAGAGTGAGATCAGGTTTCACCATGGCACCGAAGGAGGGGGCCTCTGTCACGCGACCACCGCTATTGGAACAAGGCAATTACGCCTACTGGAAGGCACGTATGAAAGTATTCATTGGAGCATTGGGTGATCAAGCATGGAACTATGTTGTAAATCAGTACACTCCACCTCCCAGTGACAAAACTAAAGAATCGAGCTCATCAACGATCAAACCGTATTCTGAATACTCTACTGAGGAGCATAGAGCTTACATGTCCAACTCAAAGGCATTGAATGCTATCTTTACAGCAGTGGATGAAGATCAATTTAAGATGATTTCAAACTGTGAGACTGCAAAGGAAGCATGGGATGTGTTACAGATATATCATGAAGGAACAAGCTCAGTTAGAGATTCAAAGTTGCAATACTATACATCGAAATTTGAGGAATTGAAAATGCGGGATGATGAAACTATCTCCGAGTTTAATGGACGGGTCCGAGATATTGCAAACAAGGCTTTTCAGTTTGGCAAAAAATACAAAGATCAAAAACTTGTAAGGAAAGTGTTGAGGGCATTACCCCCACGGTTCAATATGAAGGTCACAGCAATTAATGAAAATGGAAGGATTGGGATGATGACACTTGATGAGCTCATGGGGTCTCTGGAATCCTATGAGATGGAGATGTTGCAAAATAAAACCGGAAAGAAGGAGATGGCTTTTACAAGCACAACCTCTGGAAAGGAAGACGAACATACAGACATTGAAGATTCCGATGAAATTGCAAACATAACCAGAAACTTCTCAAGATTCATGAAGAAGATGGGCAGGAAGCCACAGGACAAGTCAAGCGGGATCAAAAATCCGAATGCCAACTTCACTCCCAGATTCGGTTAGGCGACTGGTGTTGAAACACCGAAGATCAAATCGGTAAATCCGAATCTGAACAGAAAAATCCAATGCAGAGAATGTGAAGGTTTTGGACACATACAAGCTGAGTGTGCCAATACACTTAAAAGGCAAGGGAAATCATATGCCATAACCTGGAGTGATGATGACGGAGGAGACGATATGAAGGATGGTGAAGAGTATACAAATCATGTTGCTTTCGGCGTGTCGTTGGAAGAGTCTGTTGAGATAAATCGCAGTGTGTTGAATGAAGAAGAAAGTGATAGCTCAGATGAAGAGACTAGAAGCATAAGTGATGATGACATTCGCAAAGAAAGTATGGAGATGTATAAAATGTGGTTAAAAGTGGCAGATGAAAACAAAGAGCTCAAGGTTGATAACAAGAGGTTATGCGAAAAGGTTAGAGTGAACGAACTTGGAAAGAAAAATGCACTTGAAGAACTTGAACAACTTAAAAAGGAATTTGCTGAAGTAGTCCAACGAGCGGAGACAGCAGAACAGGCTATTAGACGTCTCAATACAGGGAAAGCTAAACTTGAAGATTGTTTGAAAATGGGACAAACTACCAAATTTGGAATTGGGTACGAAAGATCAGTAGATGCGTTGAAAAATAAGGCAGATCAAGGTGCACTTGCTCCAAGAATGATTGAGGAGAATTGCCTCATCAAGAGAATCAGGAGATGTGGATACTGTGGAGTTCCAGGACATGTGAGAAACAGGTGTTTCAAATTACTTAAGACACTATCCGTCAACCCAGCATATCGGTGTTCCAACACCATTCCAGGTTACAACACTGTGCACCAAGTCAACACTGGAGGATACAGGAACGGATTCTTGAACACACATTCAACTCAGAGATCGCATCGCATCACTCGACCAGTAAGACAGGTATGGGTTCGAAAGTCTCAAAATATTTGTTTTTCAAGTTTTGTATGCTTTGGAGCACATACAGGAACCTCGTGGTACTTCGACAGTGCATGCTCAAGGCACATGACAGGAGTTCCTGAATTTCTGCGAAAATTTGAACCTGGATTTGGTGGACATGTTAAATTTGGTGATGGAAAGCGAAGCAGAATAATTGGCAAAGGGGAACTAGAAATCAAAGGGCTTCCAGTGTTCCAAGATGTGTTGCTAGTGGAAGGCCTGAAGGCTAACCTATTGAGTATCAGTCATCTATGTGATAATGATATGACGGTGTTCTTTGACAAAGATAAGTGTATTGTAAATCATGGGTCTGGAATATTCACTGGATCCAGATCAATGGATAAGTGCTATCTACTCGATCAAGATGTCACCTGCTTGAGCTCGAAAAAGGAAGTTAATACACTGTGGCACAGAAAATTGGGGCACATAAATTATAAATCTTTGGCTCGAATTTCCAGACTAAATGCAGTCAGAGGAATTCCCGAAATCAGTGAACTCAAGGAGACTGTCTGTGGATCGTGTAAGGAAGGAAAGCAAATTCGTATTCCTCACCATGCTGTACATGATGTTTCAACATCAAGACTTTTGGAACTTCTACATATGGATCTTATGGGGCCAGTGAGTACACCAAGTGTGGCCGGGAAGAAGTATATTTTTGTCTGTGTGGATGACTTCTCGAGGTATACGTGGGTATTATTCCTCAAAGAGAAATCAGAGTCCGCTGATGTATTCAAGACCTTGGCGCACAAGCTTCATGTAGAAAAAGGAACCGTTCGAATTGCACGCATCAGGAGTGATCATGGAAAGGAATTCGAGAACTCTAAGTTTCGAGACATCTGTGAAACGCTTGGTATTCATCATGAGTTCTCTGCTCCCATAACTCCTCAGCAGAATGGGATAGTAGAAAGAAAGAATCGGACCCTGCAGGAAATGGCACGAGCAATGCTTGCTGAGAAAAAAATTAATTCGAGATATTGGGCTGAGGCAGTACACACTGCATGCTACACCATCAACCGAGTATATCTGCGTCCGTTTACCGAGAAGACACCGTATGAGATCTGGAAAGGAAAGAAACCAGATGTGTCGTATTTCCATGTTTTTGGGAGTAAGTGTTACATTCTGAAGGATCGAGAACCCTTGTCTAAATTTGAATCCAGGAGCGACATTGGAATATTCTTGGGGTATTCTCCTACCAGCCGAGCATACCGAGTACTGAATCAACGTTCTGGCGTAGTCATGGAGTCCATTAATGTGGTGGTAGATGATTCAGAGGAGGACAATGCTGGAGAAGGTGATGCACTTGATTCAGCCATTCCTACTGGTGTTGGAACACCAGCTTCATCAACCGGTGTTGAAACTCCAGAATCTGGAAATCGTGATTCTGACCAGAATCCAACAAGACATATGCAGTTAAGGGATCAACCCCGTGTAAATTACAGAGAATTAGCAGGATTATCGTGTTTCATCTCACTTACTGAACCAAGGAGTTACAAGGAGGCTTTGCTAGATGAATATTGGATCTCGGCAATGCAAGAAGAATTGCAGCAATTCGAGAGAAACAACGTTTGGTTTCTTACCCCACGACCTGTTGATGTGAATGTGATTGGCACCAAGTGGATTTTCAAAAACAAATCCGATGCAGATGGTAATGTCACCAGAAATAAAGCACGCCTGGTTGCTCAAGGGTACACACAAGTAGAAGGGGTTGACTTCGATGAAACTTTTGCCCCTGTAGCCAGATTGGAGTCCATCAGACTAATGTTGGCCGTGTCCTGCATCTTAGATTTTACTCTTTATCAAATGGATGTCAAGAGTGCATTCCTGAATGGCGTAGTAAAAAGAAGAAGTTTACGTTGAACAACCTAAAGGGTTTGAAGACCCTCAGTTTCCTGATCATGTTTATAGATTGAATAAAGCGTTGTATGGACTCAAGCAGGCACCTCGTGCTTGGTATGAGCGACTGACAACCTTTCTGATTCAAAAGGGCTATCGTCGAGGGGGAGTAGATCGTACGTTGTTCGTCCTGCACAAGGGGTCTAAGATTCTAATTGCACAGATCTATGTGGATGACATTGTGTTTGGGTCTACCGATTCAGCCTTGGTAAAGGAGTTCGTTGACTTAATGACTCAAGAGTTCGAAATGAGCATGGTAGGAAAATTGTCCTATTTTTTGGGATTGCAGGTTAATCAGAAGGAGAATGGTTTGTTTATCAGTCAACAGAAATATGCTGAAAACCTGATCAAGAAATTCGGCCTTACAAGTGCAAAGGCAGTACGCACCCCAATGGCAACCACCGATAAGCTTACTAAGGATGAACAGGGGCAAAGTGTAGATCAGAAGGTGTACAGAAGCATGATTGGCAGCCTGTTGTACTTGACTGCAAGCAGACCAGACATCTGCTTAAGTGTTGGTATTTGTGCTCGCTACCAAGCTGATCCAAAGGAATCGCATATGACAGCAGTGAAAAGGATTATTCGATATATAAGTGGAACAGCGGAGTATGGAGTATGGTTTTCTCGGAACAAAGACTCGCAATTAGTAGGTTTCAGTGATTCGGACTGGGCTGGAAATGCGGATGATCGTAAGAGTACTACAGGTGGATGCTTCTTTGCAGGATCAAATCTTGTTAGTTGGTACAGTAAAAAGCAAAATTCTATATCATTGTCTACGGCTGAAGCAGAATACTTAGCTGCCGGAAGTTGCTGTGCGCAGTTACTATGGATGAAACAGATGATGAGAGACTATGGGTTCAATGATGTAAGTTTGACAGTCTTGTGTGATAATAAAAGCGCCATTGATATTTCCAGGAATCCTGTGCAGCACTCTAGAACGAAGCACATCGATATCCGACATCATTTTATCAGAGACTTGGTTGAAAAAGGAGAAGTCGCAATTCAGTATGTACCAACAGCCGAACAACTGGCGGATATCTTCACAAAACCTCTGGATGGTGAGACGTTTGAAGGGCTTAGACAGCACTTGGGTGTCTGTCGAATGTGAGGTACTCTGATCTGTACTTTCTATTGTATTATTTACTGTTGATTTGTTTCTTAGTTAATATGGTGAAAAAAAAATATGAAAAATTGAAAATACCAAAAATTTGTGAAGTGGTGTTTAAACACCGAGGACTTCAGAGGGAGAAAAATCAGCTGGGCCGAAAGAAAAACTTATTGGGCCTAGGCTTGTATTCAGAAGGAAAGGAAAAGATAAGGTCTTTTGGGTTTCGGAAAAAAGGGGGGAAAAAGGAGAAAGTGACAAATTGATTCCCACACAAACTCAAACACTCGACTGTTCATCTTCCTCATAGCTCACAGCTCCCTGTTCATCAGAAACAGTTGCCAAAACCCTCAATATTTATAACCCACTCAAAACCCTGTAACAATGGCGAGCTCCAAGTTCAAGAAGATGGTCCGAGAATTTGTCAAGGTGCGGGTGCCGGAGAATCCTCGAATTGAAGAGCTCGATTTGGATGCGAATGTGGACGAGCTGTGTGGAGATCGAGTGCAGACACTAGCCAAGTGGGGTGGAAAAGTTTAGAGACGGAAAGCTAGGTTTGATCATTCTTTCGTCTATGATGGAATGTATTTTAGCTCTGTTCTTGATTTCATAGAGTGGATGGTGCAGAACAGGGGTTATGTAGACCTTAGAAAGTATGAAAATTTGCGTGGCAAGATTAACAAATTTAAACTTGAGGAATTGTTGACTGGTGGCATAGGAGAAATTAAGGAGATTAGAGACTATAATGCCAAACTAGTTGGGGTAGATTTCGGTGAACATTATAAAGTTGGAGATGAATTAGGCCAATATTTTACTATCTATACTCGGATACGGTCCCTGCACAGGCCTATTCTCAGACAATTGGGTGATGATGCTGTGATTCAGCCCTGGATAAAAGTGGTTAAATCCACTGATGTTGCTATGGAGATGGTTTGTGTTGATGAGTCCCTGAATCAGACTCAAGAGTCACTCAGAAATTTACCTGTTCCGGTTTTGGAGATTAGTGACAGTGAAGAAGAAGAAGGGGTGCTGAGAGAGTTGATACAGAGGAAACTCCGATGAATGAACCAGGAGATGCTTCTTTGCTGGATGAGGCTCTGGCAACATTTATGAGATCCGAGGAGGCTCTGGCAGCATTTCTTGGATCAGGTTCTGAGAAAGAAGGTGATGAAGATGTGGCTGAGGACAAAAGAGAAGATGCAGATATGCCAGAAAGTGAAAAATTAAACTCTGCAACTGACAATGCAGAGTGTCTGGCTGTGGAAGAAGATACTGTAATGCAGGATACTGGTATTCCAACACCAGGAGAGGATCTGACTGAGGAGCAGAAAATTGCTGAGATGTTTGGGAGTGATGTTGAAACACCACTGAAGAAAAGTCCAGCTCAGGGACTTAAGAGGAGAAGGCAGCAAGTTGGTGTTGAAACACCGTCTGCATCTGAAGACAGATCTTTGCCTCAGATGCCTGAGATTGTTGAAGAGAGTGTGGCCTCGGCCAGTAAGACAATTCGGAGATCAAAACGATGCAGAGACAGGGGTACAGCTGAAAGTGATGATAGTGACGAACCTATTGGACAGAAGCTGAAGAGATTGAGGGCAGAACGAAAGAAGAACTCTGCGGAGAAAATGAAGCCCAAAGTATTGCCAGCACCTGAGGTCAGTAAGGCCATCAGCAATGAACTGTACGATAATGAGAGCCAAGAAAAGTTGGACTTTATCAGTGGGAGACGAATTCTAGCAGAGAGACCGGCTGATGCTGAGAAGTATGAAGAGTGTGGATTTACTGATTTTCTCAAATACCTCAAGGTGATTAAAGCTGCCACATGCTTTGCTGAATACAATAAACAAATGGTGGTGGAATTTTATTCGAACCTGAAGGAAGACTGTGAAGATGAAGACTCTCAGTGGTTTCACAGAGTCTATGTGAGAGGGAAAGTAGTTGTATTCTCCCCTGAGGTAGTGAATAGATGCTTGCAGCATGGCAATCTCAAGAATACTCAATCGGTGTTCCAACACCAAATCCCAGAAAATTTTGATGAGGTGGCAATTGAGTTAACAGGAGGAGTGGAAAGTACTTGGCCACTGGCTGGGAGACAACAAATACCAGCATCCAATCTGACTTCCAGGTACTACTGTCTGTATACAGTAGCTGTTCATAATTGGATTCCTTCGGTAAACAACACGATTGTTACCAAGGAAATGGCAACTCTGCTTTACAGTCTGGGTGCTAGGCATCGAGTCAATCTGGGTAAGCTGATATTCAATGACATTATGGATTGTGCCCGTAAGACCAGGAAGGAAGCGTTAGTCCATCCGTGTATCATATCGATGGTACTGCTGAAAGGGGGAGCGGTTGCAAGGGAGAATGATGAGGTTATAACTACCCACGCTTTAAGGCCAACCCTCAGGACTTTGAGTGGCCGTATAGTGAAGGATCTTCCCTGGACACCTCCGGCAATGGGTTGCTCGAATGAAGGTGAAGCTCGGCTGAAAGCCATTGAGGCGAGAGCTACAGTTTGTCAAGAAATCCTTGGGCGTCATCAGGCAGCGATAGTCAAGATTCAGGGGGAGCTTGCAGATTTGGAGGCTGAGAGAGAAGCACTGCTGGCAGAAATTCCGAATGAAAATGGATCAGATGATGAAGATTCGGACAGTGATGAATCCGGGAGCACTGATAGTTTGGCCTGATTGAATTTTTTCTTGGTGTTCTTGTTATATTAATGAATTCAGGGGGAGAATATTTTGGATCTTTTGGATTTTTGAATGGCTCTGGTTTTATATTATTTGGTCTGGATTTTGGATATTTGTGCTAGCTGATTTTATGGTAATTTATGCTGGTATTCTGGTATTCTACATTTATTATGCTGCTTGGTTTTCTGGTGTTATATGGTGTTTGTGCTAATGTGGTATGAATTCACCAATATGCCAAGGGGGAGATTGTAAAGTCCTCTGGAGTTGGACTTATGTAGGGCATATTGTGAATACTGGTAATCTGGTGTTTGAACACCACCGAGTGATTTCTGGTGATATGGTGTTTTAACACCACTGCTGTCCAGCAGTTTTACAGCAGCTGTATTGTTGATGTCCACGATTTATGGAGTATATTATGGGATATAATTGTGCGATCTGATCAGAATATTGTGAAGATAATTGATTGATTTCGTGGTCATCTAATTCTGGTAAACGAATATTCCTGTAATAGTTAGGAATTGGTTAATTAGTTAATTATGGAACAAGTCCTATTGATAACAGGATTGTTCATTTAAATACCAGATTAGTATTAGATCTTTCCTTAGACTAGAAGTCTATTTGGGGTAGAAGTTCGACAAGGAAAGAAGTCTATTCAAGGCAGGATTGCGATGGGATAAAGGGAAGAAGATTACAACGCAATCATTGACGCGTCCACAACTATTCTCTACGTTGAGAACTTTGGAGCGATCTGCCGTGTTGTTTGGAGGTTCGTAAATCAACCGACCAAGTTCGTAAAGATCAGAAACAAGGAAGTCTTAAATCCTCGGGAGGAGGAGATCCAGGGAGACGTGTTGATCGTGAGGGTTCAACGACGTAGGATCGACAGTGAGGGGAGCTCACAACATTCACTCTGTAGGTTAGCAATGAATTAGTATTTAAGTTAAGCTTCTTGTACTAAAGACTGCTTTCTAGTGAATGGTTTCTGATCTGGGCAAGGCCCCGCAGACGTAGGTGTATTTGCACCGAACTGCGTAACCAAGTTGTGTGTGCACTGCGTATTTCGTTTTGCTTTTAAAACAAAACTAATCTTGGTGTTCCAACACCAAACTGTTAAACAACTTGGTATAAAGGTTTAGAAATCAGGTGAAACGGAATTTCAAAGATGAATCCTGTTTTACCCAATAGAGCATCCTATAAAAAGTGAAAAATTCTCTCTCTAATATTTGAGAGCAAAATCCTTTCTCTGCTTTAGTAGGAGAAACATTCTCCAGCAAAGGCAAACCCAAAGCTTCTAACCAGAAGCGGATACTTGAAACCTGTTACCAACAAAGTCTCAGTGACCCAACATAGCCAGGAACCTGCTTCATAAACAAGTGAGGGAGCAAATCAGTGTCAACATACAGAGTATTAGAAAATACGACAAATAGCCACAACAAAATCCTAGCAATAACCTCATATACCAAACATCCTTTTTCAGCTTAAACCAAAAGCCACCCCATCATCAGTATTCCATCCTTGGAATTCAATCATAAACCAAACCAAACATCGGAAAATTAGTTCAGGGGGAATATGGCCAATACAGTTCGTGAAGAACACTGGTAAGAAGTTTCTCGGGATGGCTCAGAGAATTCGGAGGAAAGAAAAGATGTTCTTTTTGGGGATGAGCTCAACAGGGAGACGAATTTGCCATCCAGAAGGAGAGTCATTTTCAACCCAGTAAAGGAGGAATACCAGAGGGGGCAGAGCCTACTAGAGGATAGTCTAGTAGGGTATTTCCTCTACTATCGTCATTTCGCACTTACAAGAATGCAGCTCCTCATATCGGATTATTGGGGAGAAGGTGCACATGTCATAGCAAAGAATGGTAAGTTCTATGTTATCCAGTTGCAACAACGTTCCAAGCTCCTAGCAGTCCTATACAATGGTCCGGTGAACATCGCTGGTGGTATGCTAGCTTTGCATAGACTAGTACCTGAAATGGTTCTATCACACATGACAGTAACCAAAGTACTAATCTGGATTCGCATCTACGGGCTTACGTTGGAATATTTTGGTACAAGTACCATTCAAAAGTTTGCGTCTGTTGCCATTACCGAAGAAGTGGATTTCGGTGGAAGACTATTGCAACATACAGAGTAGTTAGTGTCCGGGTGTGGACACCGGTCCAGAAGCCATTGGTATCCGGGTTTTGGCTAAGATTGAGAAGGGGTGGAATGGTTTGGATAACCATTGGATATGAAAAAGTTCACAAAATGTGTCGACGTTGTGGAGCTCTAGGACATACCTACCCACAATGCAGATTGCAGAATGTAGAAGATCTTCAATGACATATTGATGATAGATTTGCAACTCTTGGTTCAGAGCTACAACTGGTGATTTATAGAGACCTGTCAGAAGAGTTATACCCACCCGCAGTCCGGGTTCACAGACATATGCCGATAAGAAGGTTCACAAGGTTCCCACCTCAGTATTTCTATACAAATGAACACATGTTTCTGCACATGCCTAAACATGAGTTTTTAGATGGCTTTAAGTATGAGGAAGATGTTTACCCTACACCTGAAGAATTGAGGGAGGCGGAGGAATACAATCCATAAGATGTGCAAACGATTCATAGATCAGGTGAATACTCGGAGGATGTACCGGATGAAGACCCATTGGTGGATTTGGAGGAGGAACCAGGTGAAGGACAAGAGGAACTAAACCCAGAGGAGATGGGTCGTAGGAGTGAGATTCATCAATCTACCTACAGGGTATTGTGGAAACACGTGAGAGGCTGATGAACTTACCTGAAGTGCCGGACTTTTGGGAAGAAGAGGGTCAATGAGTCCTTTCATAAAATGGCCATTCTGATGTGGAAATGATGGAGTTGAATCCAACGCCATTACCACCACAACAAACCAATCAGCAACAACGGACTTCGGTTGGTCCAATAGTCCGTACAGACATGTGAAAGGTGACGACGGTGAACTTGTCGCTGAAGAATACATGATCAATGGTGGAAGAAGATACATTTGTGATAACGTAAGGGCTTAACAGTGTCAAAAAGTTAACGAGGTGGTGTTCAAACAATTCAGTTTGGCAAATGGAACACTAATGGAACCATTTCTCACCAACGGGGCTTTTTCGAAAGACATTCATTTTGGAGTTGACGGTACAGTAATGGAACAACCGGATGAAGGGATCAATTTTGATATGGAGCTTACCATTCATTTGGGCGATCTAGGTGATGAGATGGATGTCATCATGAGTATCTAGAGCGCATTCAAGGAGCCTCTACCTAACACAATCAATGTTGTGGAAATGAAGAAAGTGGTTGAGATGGAGAAAGGGAAGGCTAAGTTGACCACAATACCTAAGGGGGCAGGGAGAAGCAAAGTCCATCTTCGACGTCGCAATATTGGTGTTCAAATTAATTAAACCAGTAGCTTACAACCTCTCCAGCCCCTAAGCCCGGACTCGGAGCCAGAGAAGGAGCTGAATTTTAGACACATTGGAGATTCAAGAGGCTCTGGATTACAACCACAACTACCAATGGAGGATGATGATGAAAGTAGAGGTATGGTTGGCAAGAAAAGGTGTGCGGAGTTAAGTGGACAATATGGAAGGAAGAAATTTGATATGAAGAGTGATGGGACTGGGACAGAGCGTGGAATAGGGATGGTTTTAAAGGGGGAAGGTAGTGACAATTTAATGCATAGGGACCCAGGTAAGTCTCAACAATTTCTTCTTTGCCTGAATGGTTCAACTCATTCTTTTCATATGCAAAATACGTCACAACAAAATGAAGGAACAGGAACCCAAAACAGTGCCAACCAAACAGCCCAAGCCCAACATGGAAACATTGACCCATCTACCCATCTTATTCTAAATAAGTTGATTCTGCCGCCACCAACACCTAAGGCCCAAAATAAAGTGCATTCTGAACATTTAAGCATCTCAGCCCAAACTTTTCCCTCAACAGAAATCCACACATCCCACCCATTTAACAATCCATCACATCAAGACATGAATGGAAATATGAGCCCAACATAATATTCTACAGTACCTGAATCATTCCAACTGTGTACCGATGTGACACCAACACCAACAGTGGATTTCAGATCAGATCAGGTTGAAGCTTTTAGTTGCATCGGCTTCGTGGAAGTGGGAGAGGTCTTGCACAATGATGAGAATAAGTTTGTCGCCATCGATTTTGCACATGCACAATCAAAGGTTAATGACGAAGATGAACATGATGAACAACTCAACGATGATGCTACTAATGTTGCTAGTGGTTCTACCGAGGATGGATTACCTGCGGCTGTGGCGGGACTAGCACGGATCGGAGGCGTGGAATCGAAGCTTCCACTCAGCGGTGGAAGCGTGGAGAAGGAGGAAACATCAGTTTGGACAGAGGAAAAGGTTGATCTGATTTTTTATGGAAACAAAGGTATGGACATAAATCATGGTCTTGTTGAAGCTTCTTGCGGATTTGAGGGAGAAGAGTTTGGAGGAATTTCAGGATAGGTTCTAGGCAGGGAGAATTTTGGGGAAGAATGGTCAAACGCATGTGAACCACAACTGGGAAACATATTGGGAGAGAAAAAAATAGGCAAATCATTGGAATTTCGGAAATCATGGAAATGGGAGTGGGCCGAGAGAGTAACAAAAGAGTTGGGCCAAATCCAATCAGAATTTTTGCAACTCCAAATTCAAGGAAGAAAGGAATCCGAATCTTTAACAACAGTACTGACAGGAGTATGGATACCAGGTTTCTCATCCAGGATAATATGGAAAGAGTGCGGAAGATGAAAATTGGTGATCTTAAATTACGAGGAGAGGTGGGGACCAGTCGTGGTGTGACAATTTGGCCAAAATCAGTAGCCACACAACACTTGCTAGACCAAAATGTGAATACTGATTTCGGTAATATCAATTCGCAGAGAAAAGCTATCCTATGGGCAGTGGAAGAATATATGCCGGTTGTAGAAGGGTTGGGTGTTAAGAGGAAGAGACTCCTCCAGAAGGAGATATGTGCCATTACTTTTAACAAGAGAAAATGTACAGAGGTCCAGGAGCAGCATCTGTTGTGTCAGTCGCTATCCAGGTTTAAGGAATTGGACTTAACACTTGGTGAGGAGCAGGGAAAGCAAGCTATTGTCACAGCAAGAATCTTTGATGCGGTGATACAGACGGTGTTGCAAGGTCATCAAACACAAAGCAGTGGTATTTCGGTGGTTGGTCCAGATAACCACCTAGAGGTACATGAATCTACTCTCTTGGAACTGCAGGGGCTTGTCGCATCCCCTGACAGTAAAGTTCTTAAACAATACCATCAATCAGTATAACCCCAATATTGTTTTTTTAATGGAAACTAAGTGTGCTTATAGTAAAGTTAGGAAGTGGCTAGGTAGAACTTATTTCACTAGCTGGGAAGTTGTAGATTCAGTGGGATCCCATGGAGGGCTCTATGTAGCCTAGTCTTCGGAGATCCTCGTATCGATAGTTAAAAGCTGCCCAAATTTTGTATCTTGTAAAATTACTACTGCCAAAGGCGAGGAATGAATGTTGATCCTTGTGTACGGGCATCCTGATCGACCTCAAAGGAAACAAGTTTGGGATAGCATACATAGGGTCCTAAACGGCACACAGTTACCCGTTCTGATCACAGGTGATTTTAATCAAGTCCTACATAGGGAAGACAAATATGGTGGAAGGCCTGTTTTGCCTCAGGATACAAGGGATTTCAAGGGACTACTACAGGAATCTAACCTAAGTGAACTTATGCACAAGGGTTAGTGGTATACCTGGTCAAATGGTAGACGAGGAGGTGATCTTATACTAGAGAGATCGGACAGAGCTTTTGCTAATGCAAAGTGGATCTCACAATTCCAGAGTTATAGCCTAATAAACCATACAATCATGAGATCGAATCACGGGGCACTCATCATCAATACACACTACAGTGATAGGTCTTCACACAATCCCAAGGTGAGAAAGTTTGAGTCCTGGTGGGTAAGGTATGACAAGACAAAGGAGGTGGTAAAACGTGTCTAGATGCCAATCAGGAGCCTGCAAAGTCATTCAGGAGAAGTCCACGCTAATGCTCAGAATACCACAATATCCTTTAATAGGAAGTTGTTGGAAACTGCAACAAGATTACATGACTGGGCTCAAGAGAATGTTGGTAACCTGGAATCCAAAATCAGATGGGTGAAACAACTGCTTGGTGCTAAGCAGAGACAGAAGGATGCAGATGGTATGCACGAGAAAACTTTTCAACTGGAGGGACTTCTTACTATGCAGAATGACTACTGGAGACAAAGAGCCAAAGCACTATGGCTTAAAGAAGGGGATAAAAACACAAAAGTCTTCCACAACTGGGTGCAAAAAAGGAAAGGAAGAAACTACATTACCCACCTCAAGGACGATGCAGGAAATTGGATCTCAAAGAAAGAGGATCTTCAACAGCTAATCTATAGTCATGTGAGTTCTGTCTTTCTCGCTGAATCGGTCATGCCGGAGGATGCTTTTGGCCAATCGACTATGCAGGACATCCTGAACCTCATCACTAGAGGGGTCAATCATAGTCAACAGGAGGCGCTGGAGGCACCTGTGACCACACAGGAGATAAAAGGAGCTATTTTCCAAATGGGGAAATGGAAAGCACCGGGACCGGATGGCCTACCACCAGGTTTTTACCAACATTACAGGTCTGAAGTGGGTGATGAGGTCATAAATACAATTTCAAAGTTTTTCTTAACCACTACTATGCCAACAGAGTGGAACCATACTACTCTCGTCCTTATCCCGAAGAAAAGGTGTCCAAAGGAACCAGCAGACTTACGACTTATAAGCCTGTGTAATGTCATATATAAAATCATTTCGAAGATCCTAGCCAACAGAATCAAGAAAGTCACGGGGTTCCTCATCTCGGGTAACCAATCGGCATTTGTTCAAGGAAGATCTATTGTTGAAAATTCGCTGTTTGCACATGAGGTAATAGAATTCATACGAAAGAAGAAGTTGGGGAATCAGGCGATGGCGGCCATGAAAATAAATATGAGTAAGGCTTATGATCGGGTATCCTGGGAATTCTTGGAAAAAATGATGGTACACATGGGCTTTCCTTGGCTTTGGATTCGCTGGATCATGGCTTGTGTCACCACTGTGTCATACTCTATTAAGCTCAACTGTACGTTATCAAAGAGCTTCAATCTGAAACAGGGACTACGGCAAGGTTGTCCCCTCTCGCCAATCTTATTCATCCTTTGCCAAGAAGCTTTCTCATCGATGATAGCATCGGATGGGTTCCAAAGTTTCTGCCAAGGTGTTAAAATTGGGCGTTCTGTCCAACCTGTTTCACACCTCATGTTTGCGGATGAGTGTATCCTTTTCTTCAATATTTCAGAGGCAGGATCAACAAAACTAGCAAGGACACTTAATCGCTTCGCAGCGTACTCGGGCCAAAGAATTAACTTTCAGAAGTCGGCTATCCTATTCAACCCAAACGCACAAGAACACACTAAGGAGAGGCTTAGGCAGACATTCAGAATATTTTTAGACTTCCTTAAGGACAAATTCCTTGGACATGATATGGATTTCACGGGCCCGAAAGTTGGTATGTTCAGTAAGTTAATCTAAAGAGTTAAGGCAAAAACATCTATTTGGAAAACTGGGGATATTTCGTTCATGGGGAGAATCACCCTGTCCAAACACGTGCTAGCATCAACAATCCAGTACACACTGAGTACTTTTCGTATACCGTCTATGGTGGCTCAAAAATTGATAGTTATCTTGCACGATTCATCTGGGCAAGAGATACAGATGGGAGGGGCATACACTGGAAGTCGTGGACAGCGTTGTGTTAATCAAATTGGCAAGGAGGATTAGGAATGCGCGCTACAAAGCAAATGAACCAGGCTTTGTTAGGAAAGCTAGCATAGAAGTTGGTTACAGATAAACAATCATTTTTCTCTAAGTTTTTCCTTTCTAAGTACTGCACCAAAGACAATTTTTGCAAGGTTAAACTGAAACAAGGCTCAACGTGAGGCTGGAGGGGAATAATGTGGGGAAGGGATCTCGTCATCAGCGGCCTAAAATGGCAGGTAGTCAATGGCCATGAGATTAGCATCCAGGATGAGTGGATTCCACATCAGAGGAACCCAATCAGGTATGAAAACTAACTCCTTCCACAACTGGACTTCAAGGTGTGTGATCTGATCGATAGTAATCAGTAGTGGCGTATGCCTCTTTTGAGACTATTCTTTAGCTCGGAAATGGTCAACCATATAGCAGGAATACATATTCCACATAACTCATCAGGAATGAGGGATTTCCCATTTTGGGACAGGGACTTAATCGGGAATTACACCGTCAAAAGTGGATATCAAGAGGCATGGAACAAGGTTACTACCCGGAACCCATCATCTTCAACCGTCGTTTCCAATATGAGGGAAAATCAGCATCTATGGAAGATATTATGGCATTTGAACATACCAGAGAAAGTTAAATTCCTTGTATGGAGATTGGTAACAAATGCTGTACCAACAGGATCTGCTCTTAGATTGAGAAATATGGAGGTATCACTATATTGTCAAATGTGTCATCAAAAGGTTGAAACAGTGTCTCATACGATCCTAGAGTGTGGCATCGCAAAAGGATATGGAGAATATCTAGACTGGGGTTTGATTTTGGTCAAGGAATTCCACTCAATTTGGAATCATGGCTTCGTCAATGGTTCACGACTGCACCAACAAAGGAGGATATAAACCTGACAGGCATTATAATTTGGGCAATTTGGTGTGCTAGAAATAACGCAACAATTGAACAACAGAAGCCATCAGTTGATATGATTCTATCAATTATCAGGGCAAACCATGAGGACAAAGTTAGTAGTGAGGAATCCGAACACAGAATTTTAGCTAACCCAAACTCATCACATATGGAGCTTGAAGATATGGCGAACCGGACACAGATGGAAACCACAAAGGAGGAAAAAGTGGGAGACATGCGGCTTCTTTGGTACGCAGAGGATAATCACAACAACTAGGTATATGAGGATTGGATGTGCATCAATACAGATCTGTCATTCCACATACAGGACGGTAAGGCAGTAGCTGCATGGTGTGTTGCACAAGGTTCGGAAATTTCAACTTCCTGCCAAGGTTATCGCGAAATACATGCGGCATCACCAGCACAAACGGAACTCATAGCCATATACGAGGCTATGTTACATGCTAGTACTATGGGTGCCACTCAAATATGCATTCGCACAGATTGCGAAATGGTCCTCAACCATACCAGCAAATATCCATTGGTTCCACCAAGTCTAAAAGGTTTAGTTAGAAGCATCTTAATGCTAGTTATGGTTTTCCCTAACATTCATGTCATGAAAGTGCATAGAGATGTAGTAATGAATGCATATAACCTAGCAAAACATGTAATCAGGGATATGATGATAATATAAGTGCACGATTTCCTCAAAAAAATTGAGAGCACTCATTAAGTCTACGTCTGCATAAATATACGCACCAGCCAGATTACAAAACCAAGTCCATATTGGACTCTTCCAAATAAAATATAATCCTTTCTAAATTTATATCTGATTTGAAAAGATAACATCTAATTAAATCTCTAAAACTATCTCTAAAAATATCTCTACAAATCTCTTCAAATTAGCTTCAAATATTCTCCAAAATTCTTCTCAAGCCCAAAAACATGTAATCTATGAAAAATAACACACCTAAAGTGCATATTATTCCAGCAAAATCACATTTCACCCCAATAAAATAAACACCATACTTAATACACATCACTTCATCATGTCAATTTTTATAATTATATTGAATCCAGGTTGCTTGGAATGAAAATAATGAGTCATTTCTTGCATGAGGAGTATATTGCCAGTTCTCTGTCAGCCACAAAAGTTGTTTGTTCTTGGGAGATCATATCATGTAGGATATGTTTTAGTCTGTGAGCTATAAGTTTAGTAAAGATTTTGTTTATGAAATTGCATAAACTTATAGGCCTAAAGTCTTTAAAAGAGGCACAAACTTCCTTTTTAGGAATCAGAGTGATAAAAGTAGAAGATATGGCTTTTGGAATAGGTTTTAAACTGAGAAAGTCATTAATGGCTTCAATGAGGTCATCTTTAATTATAGACCAACATTGTTTATAGAATGCATCAGGGAAACCATCAGTCCTGGTGCAGATTCAGCATCCATGTCTTTAAGGATGATTGAAACTTCTTCAATGGAGGTGGGTTTAATTAGTTGTTGGTTAGTTTCTTCACTAATTAAGTTGGGTACATTTTCCAGCATTATTGCAGTGTTAATACTAGAGGGGTCTTGATAATCATCCGATAGAAGACTTCAATAAAATCTTACTGCTTCAGCTCCAATGGAATCATGATCATACAGCCAGTCTCCAGTGTCATTCTTGATTGAAGATATAGCTTGTCTTTTATGTTTTGATTTTATCTCTTGATGGAAAAACTTAGTATTTAAATCTCCATCTTTTAGCCACTTAACCCTTGACTTTTGATTCCAATATGTTTATTGGTTCTTTAATGGTAGGGTTAGTTCAGCTTTAGCTCTATTGTAATTAGTTAGAGTTTCAGAATTCTCATTTTGTTGCAGATTTACTTTTGCAATGGAAAATAGTTCCTCTGCTGACTTAACCTTATCAAAGATGTTACCAAAAACATTTTTATTCCACTGTTTTAAAGCTTGTTTTGTGTTTTCAATTTAAAACTAAAATTTTGCATTCATGAAGAGTTAGAATGGATGTTCCATGAATTTTCAATTAGGTTTAAGAACTTCGGATGGGAGAGCCAACAGTATTGAAACCTGAATGGTTTTGGTTTTGTTGGGATCTGATTGTTAGATAAACTCAGTATTATGGGTTAGTGGTCAGACTGATCTCTTACCAAGGTTTGGGCATAAGTTAGGGGGAAAGAAGCATCCCAGAGTTGGTTTGTTAGAGCTCTATATAAACTTTTCCAAACCCTACCCTTAAGCAACATGCATGTCCATGTGAAAAAGTTAACTGAAGTGTTGACTGTGGTGAGTTTGGCCTCAGATATGAAATTTTGGAAATTGGTTATACCACTTTGGCTAGGGACTTAGGGGCCAATGTATTCTTTTTTATTTTTCAATTGTGTTAAAGTCACCAATTAAACATAAAGGCTTGTGAGTTACATTCAATACTAAATTCCACAAAACCTTTCTTTGCTTAATTGTGTATTTAGCATATATGAAGCCTATGAGACAGCTCTTGGTTAAAGATGTATGGTTTATTTCACAAAGTATGAGTTGTTCTTCACATTGGATAATGTTAAGGTTCATAGACTCTTGCTAGAAGATCTAGATCTTATTGAGAGGGCTATTGTCATAGTACTTAAACCCAATCATCTTAGCTATTTCCTAAATGATTCTAGAATCATTCCGTAACATAGGTTCCATGATTGCTATTATGTCAGTTTTGAATCTCTTTTTAATATCCTTTATTCTTATTTGTGTTGGATTGTTTCCAATTCCCCTTGCATTCCATGATAATATATTTAGATTAATCATTTAAGTTTGCATGTTAGAGTTCAATGTGGATCTTGTGGATATGGTCTTTAGAGTTGAAGTATAATCTTTCTTATTATACTTCATAGGCTTAGTGTTTATCTCATTATGGTCTTGGGTGGCCAAGGTTTCTTCATCCTAAGAGTTAAACACTGAGCCTTCCAAATTTTTGGTGTCTTTTAAGATGAAATCAAGTCTTTTTTGAGATTCCATGAGATTTTCCTTAATTTCCACAAAGCTTGCTATATTTTCAGGGGCTGAGCTATGAGTAGGATTTTGGATTTTTTCCATTATTCAGCCAATCAATTCTTTTAATTTTGGACTTGGTTAAGGTAAGTAGAGGGGAGTCCCCTGCATTTATCTAAATGAATTCAGTTGAATTTTTATCCATTTTATCTGAGTTATCTTCTTTATTTGATTGATCTGCTTTGCTTAAGGTTTCAGAGTTTTCTATATTATCAAATTGTTGCAAGATTTCAAACTGATTAGAGCTAGCAATAGCTTTCCTTTTGATATTTGCTTCAGAGGGTATGGTTAAGATTTCAGAGTTGTCATTATTTTCTATTTGTTGTAATATGTCAAACTGGTTAGAGCTATAAAAAGTAGCTTTCAGTTTGTCATTTACATCAGAGGGTTTAGCAGAGTTTTGTTGGGTAAAAATAGTGGTAGGGACTGCATTAACATCATGATTAAGTTCAGTTTGATGCAATTTCAAAGGGGATGAGTGAAGAACCTCGGGTTCCTGACTAGGAATCAAACTTTTAGAACTTATATCACTGCTTTTATCCATGACTTCCATTTGAGCCTCTTTGTTTGAATTGTTAGTTTTGGACATATCCTCCATTACATGGGCAGAATAGCTGTTAGTGTAGACTTGTTTAGAGAGTGATTAGCGACAACAAAGTAGGCTTTATTTTTCAGAGTTGGAATGTATGCTTTGTCTTTTGATAAGACACCAGAAGAAGTGCCAACCACATTGCATTTCTCAGTGCCCTGTTCACCATTGTTGTTACCCAGGTAGCAAGAACAAATGGATTTTTTTCATTATTCAGCCAATCAAGTCTTTTAATTTTGGACTTGGTTAAGGTAAGTAGAGGGGAGTCCCCTGCATATATCTCAATGAATTCAGTTGAATTTTTATCCATTTTATCTGAGTTATCTTCTTTATTTGATTGATCTGCTTTGCTTAAGGTTTCAGAGTTTTCTATATTATCAAATTGTTGCAAGATTTCAAACTGATTAGAGCTAGCAATAGCTTTCCTTTTGATATTTGCTTCAGAGGGTATGATTAAGATTTCAGAGTTGTCGTTATTTTCTATTTGTTGTAATATGTCAAGCTAGTTAGAGCTATAAAAAGTAGCTTTCAGTTTGTCATTTACATCAGAGGGTTTAGCAGAGTTTTGTTGGGTAAAAATAGTGGTAGGGACTGCATTAACATCATGATTAAGTTCAGTTTGATGCAATTTCAAAGGGGATGAGTGAAGAACCTTGGGTCCCTGACCAGGGATCAAACCTTTAGAACTTGTATCACTGCTTTTATCCATGACTTCCATTTGAGCCTCTTTGTTTGAATTGTTAGTTTTGGACATATCCTCCATTACATGGGCAGAATAGCTGTTAGTGTAGACTTGTTTAGAGAGTGATTAGCGACAACAAAGTAGGCTTTATTTTTCAGGGTTGGAATGTATACTTTGTCTTTTGATAAGACACCAGAAGAAGTGTCAACCACATTGCCTTTCTCAGTGCCCTGTTCACCATTGTTGTTGCCCAGATAGCAAGAACAAATGGATTTTTTTCATTATTCAGCCAATCAAGTCTTTTAATTTTGGACTTGGTTAAGGTAAGTAGAGGGGAGTCCCCTGCATTTATCTCAATGAATTCAGTTGATTTTTTATCCATTTTATCTGAGTTATCTTCTTTATTTGATTGATCTGCTTTGGTTAAGGTTTCAGAGTTTTCTATATTATCAAATTGCTGCAAGATTTCAAACTGAGTAGAGCTACCAATAGCTTTCCTTTTGCTATTGGCATCAGAGGGCATGGTTAAGATTTCAGAGTTGCCAGTATTTTCTATTTGTTGTAATATGTCAAACTGGTTAGAGCTATAAAAAGTAGCTTTCAGTTTGTCATTTACATCAGAGGGTTTAGCAGAGTTTTGTTGGGTAAAAATAGTGGTAGGGACTGCATTAACATCATGATTAAGTTCAGTTTGATGCAATTTCAGAGGGGATGAGTGAAGAACCTCGGGTCCCTGATCAGAGATCAAACCTTTAGAACTTGTATCACTGCTTTTATCCATGACTTCCATTTGAGCCTCTTTGTTTGAATTGTTAGTTTTGGACATGTCCTCCTTTACCTAGGCAGAATAGCTGTTAGTGTAGACTTTTTTAGAGAGTGATTAGTGTAAAGTCAAGGAATTTATTTTATTGGCAATTGTGTGTGAATTGTTTTTGAACTGATAAACAGACCATGTTGGAACATGGTGCTGCAGCAGAATTCACGCCATGGAGTTGAATGGAATTCAAGCCGAAATATTGACGTGTTTTAGAATTTATGGTATCTGTATATTTAGCTATATATTGGGCGTGAGAAGCATATCTGATTTATGGAAAAATCCCTACTTATAAGGAGAAGATTCATTCGAATATATGAGAGAGTTTGAGATAAGGTAAATCCCTTTATTTATGGGATTTGGATATGCTTCAACAATCAGATTTGGAATAGGAATATTATGGAGATAATCAAGAATATTCAGATCTGATTCGTCGATATATATATGGGACAAACACGGGTGCATAACTAACGATTTGATAGAGCAAAATCTGCATCCAGATTTTGAGATCTTACGAAACTTGCAAGAGCCAATATACTGTGTTCCAACACTGTCCTGCTGCACTAAGTTCAGAATCGTATACCTTAATTCCTCGGGAGGAGGAGATCTTGCGTCGACGGAGTTCGAGGTCAGAGGGAGTCTGATCAAGGCAGATCGGTAGCTAGGGGAGCTAGCAGAGTCCACACATCATAGTTAGTAAAGATAAGTATTTTGTAAACTGTACTCTGTACTGTATCTTTCTAATTAGTGGATTCATTCTGAACTGGGCCAGGCCCCGCAGATGTAGGTGGTTTACACCGAACTGCGTAACCAAGTTGTGTGTCTTTTACGTTTTACGTTATTTTACACTTGGTTAAACTAAGCATGTTGGAACACACTAGTAGGTACTAGAATAAGTGGTAAAACCAAATTTCAATTGGTATCAGAGCTGAGTCACTTATTGTTCCCTTGGTTGTTTCAAGGAAAGTGAGATCCGGTTTTACCATGACGACAAGAGAAGGAGCTTCAGTCTCTCGACCACCACTGTTGGAAGGAAACAACTACAACTATTGGAAGGCACGTATGAGGGTCTTTATCAATTCACTGGATGAATTGGCGTGGTTTTGTGTTGAGAATGAATGGAATCATCCTACAGAAGATGCTGACACAAGTTCTAAGGCTGTGGAAGGGGAGTCGAGTCAAAAACCCAAAGATAAAGCTAAGTGGACTCCAGATGATCTTAAAGAATCACTAGCAAATTTGAAGGCCCTGAATGCAATCTTTACTGTTGTTGATGAAAATCAGTTCAAGCTTATATCTACATGTCACCAGGCAAAGAAAGCATGAGATATATTACAAACTGTTCATGAAGGAACCAGTCGGGTGCGGGAATCTAAACTACAGATGCTGGCTACCAAGTTTGAAGAACTAAAAATGGAGAATGATGATACCATTGCTACATTCAATGGAAAGCTCAGAGATATATCCAACATGGCTTATCAACTGGGAAAGGTTTACAAGGAAACTAAGCTAGTGAAAAAGACATTGCGATCTCTTCCCGAAAGATTTGCAATGAAAGTAGCAGCAATAGAGGAAGCAAGAGACATAGCCACCATGAGCCTAGATGAACTGATGGGTTTGTTACAAACTTATGAGATGACATTCCAGCAATCTACGAAAAGAATCTCCAAGGATTTAGCGTTCAAAGTTTCTCCGGTCAAGGCAAGTCATGAGTCTGATAGCGATGATGAGTTTGAAAAACTGGCACTTATTACAAAGAATTTCTCAAAGATGCTGAAGAAGGTGGTTAACAAGAAATCTCAGGAGAGGTTTGGTGGAAACAGACAAAAGCCACTAGATTCGAACAATAATCGCGGAATGAGGTTTGAACAAGGAAATATGCAGTTTGGGAGGAATCAGAACAACGAACCAAAACAGCCTGGACGAATTCAATGCAGAGAATGTGAAGGATTTGGTCATATTCAGGCTGAATGTGCTAACACCCGCAAGAAACAAGGAAGATCATATGTCACCTCCTGGAGTAATGATGAAGATAATGAAAATGATGAAGAAGAACTTACGAGTAATTACGTAGCTTTTGGAGCAAAGGTACATGATACATCAGAAGGTCAGTGTTCCAACACACTGAACAAAGGAAAGGTTGTATGTTCCAACAAGAATCTGGACGATGCTCGTAGTGATAAAGATGATCTATCTGTTAGTAATGAAGAGATCTATAGCACATACGAACAAATGTATGCTATGTGGGTTCAAGTAGCTGATAAGAACAAAGAGTTGAATGAAGAAAAAGGAAAGCTAATTGAAAGTGAAAAGGAACTATGATCCACTGTTATAGAACTTGAAAAGCAAAATGAAGAAATACGTCAGAAATTGATAGCAGCAGTCAAGAGAGCCGAGATGTCTGAAGCAACTATCTCTAAATTAAATTCTGGGAAAGCAAAGCTTGATGACATTCTGGATATGGGAAGAACCGTTGGTGATAGACACGGGATTGGATACAGGGAAGAAATAAAGATTGAAGTCCTCGAAAAACCAGTTACTCTCAAAGCTAGGATTCGAGAAGTAAAACGGAAGTATGGAAAGCCGTATCAAAGAAAGCCTCTAATCTACGGATACTGTACATACCAAGGTCATACTGAACATCAGTGTAAAAAACTGATCAGAGATCAAATGACTGGAAGACAACTGTGTTCCAACACAGTCGATACTCATAAAAAAATCAGGAAGGTATGGGTTATTAAAAGGTCCAGTAAGTGTCTGGTGGCACACACTTCTTTATCAGCCTATTCCAGTGATTCTTGGTACTTTGACAGTGGTTGTTCTCGCCACATGACTGGGACTCCAAAATACCTTACAAACATTACTCCATATGATAGCGGATATGTAACTTTTGGTGATGGAAAAAGAAGCAGAGTAATTGGCAAAGGCGAATTAAAGATTGAAGGGTTTCCAGTACTCACAAGTGTACTATTTGTTGAAGATCTAAAAGCAAACTTGCTTAGTATAAGCCAGCTGTGTGACGACAACATGATAGTGGAATTTCAGAAGGACAAGTGTGTAGTGAAGCATGGTGAAAACAAGGTTCTTTCTGGAATACGATCTTCAGACAATTGTTACTTGTTGGAACAAGAAGTTCGATGCATGCTTTCAAAGCAGGATGAAGGAATTCTCTGGCACAGGAAGCTTGGACACATCAACTATAAAACACTGGTGAAAATTGCTAATATAAAAGCTGTACGAGGAATGCCAATCTTGACCAGCAAGGATGAAATTGTGTGCGGACCATGTCAGCAAGGTAAACAAACTCGTTCTCCTCATTCTTCAGTTCAGTTTATTACTACTTCTAGAAAGCTGGAATTGCTACATATGGACTTAATGGGGCCAGTTAATACACCTAGCATAGGAGGAAAGAAATATATTTTTGTGTGTGTTGATGACTTCTCCAGATTTACTTGGGTAGCCTTCTTGAAAGAAAAATCTGATACGATTGAGGTATTTCGAAGCCTTGTAGTAAAGTTACAAACTGAAAAGGGAAGTCCTGTAGGAAAGATAATCCGAATTCGAAGTGACCATGACAGCGAATTTGAAAATGAACAATTCAGTTCCTTCTGCAATGAGCTAGGAATCCAACATGAGTTTTCAGCTCCTATCACTCCTCAAAAGAATTCCATTGTTGAAAGAAAGAACAGAACTCTACAGGAGATGGCTCGAGTTATGTTGGCAGAAAAGGATGTTCATAAGAAATGGTGGGCAGAGGCTATCAATACCGCGTTCTATACAATCAACCGAGTGTATCTTCGACCATTCACTGAAAAGACAGCCTATGAGATCTGGAAGGGAAGGAAACCAAATGTCTCGTATTTTCATGCGTTCGAAAGTACATGCAATATTCTCAGAGATAGAGAACAGTTGGCAAAATTCGATAATCGAAGTGATCCAGGGATATTTCTCGGGTATTCCATCAACAGCCGTGCCTACAGAGTTTTTAATCATCGAACCAACACTCTCATGGAATCCATAAATGTTATTGTGGATGATTCAGAAAAGGAACAACCTCCAGAAGTTGTAGAGAAAGAATCTGCCAACACTCATGTTCCAACACAGTCTCAATGTTCAGACAAAGCAAAGTCTTCAGCAGATTCTACTGAACCAAATGATCACCAGAACCCTAACTCTACTGAAGATGGCCATGTTCCAACACACGACCATGTTCCAACACAGTCACCTCCTACTGAAGACCATGTTCCAACACTCGATCAGTCTGGATCCACCATGAGAAGTACTCGATCAGTTCCTCGAGTTGATTATCGATGACTGGCTGGTCTACACTGTTTTGTTTCTCTGATTGAGCCCAAGAACTATAAAGAAGCCTTACTTGATGAATACTGGATTACTGCGATGCAAGATGAACTCGGCCAGTTTACCAGGAATGATGTTTGGTATCTCACTCCCCGCCCCAAAGGCATTAATGTCATTGGTACGAAATGGATCTTCAAGAACAAGTCCGATACAGATGGCCTAGTCACCAGAAACAAAGCCAGACTTGTTGCTCAAGGATATACTCAAGTGGAAGGTGTTGATTTTGATGAAACCTTTGCACCTGTTGCCAGGTTAGAATATATTCATATTCTACTAGCTATTGCCTGCTCTTTGAACTTTACTTTGTATCAAATGGATGTTAAAAGTGCATTTTTAAATGGAGTCGTGAATGAGGAAGTTTATGTGGAACAACCTAAAGGTTTTGAAGATCCCCATTATCCGCATCATGTATATCATCTCAAGAAGGCCTTATACGGATTAAAGCAGGCACCACTACCTTTCTACTTCAGAAAGGTTATCGTCGAGGGGGAGTAGATCGCACTTTATTTGTGCTTGACAAGTCCTCAAAGCTTCTAATTGCTCAAATATATGTTGATGACATAGTATTTGGCTCCACTTCACCATCTATGGTACAACAGTTTCTCACCACAATGCAATCTGAATTTGAAATGAGCATGGTTGGAGAATTGACCTACTTTCTGGGATTACAAGTCAAACAAGGACGAAATGGTCTATTCATCAATCAAAGTAAGTATGCTTTGAACTTGATTAAGAAATTCGGACTCAGTAGTGCTCGTGCAGTTCGAACTCCTATGGGAGTTTCTGATAAACTAGTGAAAGATGAAAAAAGAGTTTCAGTCGATCAGAAGTTATATAGAGGCATGATTGGAAGCTTATTGTACTTAACTGCAAGCAGACCAGATATATGTTTCAGTGTTGGAATATGTGCGAGGTTTCAAGCTGATCCTAAGGAATCTCATCTTACTGCAGTGAAACGGGTTATTCGATATGTAAGTGGAACTTCAGAATATGGTGTCTGGTATTCTAAGAATCAAGATTCAGAGTTGATTGGGTACAGTGATTCTGATTGGGCTGGTAATGCTGATGATCGAAAAAGTACTACAGGTGGATGTTTCTTTATTGGAACAAATTTGGTGTCTTGGTATAGCAAGAAACAGAATTCAATCTCCCTATCTACTGCGGAAGCAGAGTATCTTGCAGCAGGGAGCTGTTGTGCACAACTGCTATGGATGAAACAAATGTTGAAGGATTATGGAATTCATCAAGAACCCTTGAAGATTTTATGTGATAATACAAGTGCCATTGATATTTCAAAGAATCCAGTTCAACACTCAAGAACCAAACATATTGACATAAGGCATCATTTTATTCGAGATTTGGTGGAACGAAAATAAGTGGAAGTGGTCTATGTTCCAACACACGAGCAGTTTGCTGATATATTTACAAAGCCACTTGATGCTACCACTTTCGAGAGCCTTCGACAACACTTAGGTGTTTGTCAAATCTGAGGTAACTTTTACCTTTGATTAGTTTTTCGTGTAAATAATTTTTGTTTCTGTTATTTACGTCAAAAATTAAAATATATATATATATATATATATCTGAAGGAAGTAAAGACTTACCAAAATAGGAGTAGTTAAGTAAGGTGTGTTGGAAGTTAATTAAGGAAGACAAAGTGATGTGACAAGAAGAGAAAGGGATATCATTACAATTTTTGGGAAATCTAAAAAAGGCACTTCGCGGGAAAAGAGGTAAGTTCATGAAGAGTTGAAAGTTGTTTCAAACTCTAAAATCCCTTTCGCATTCTATTACCATTGGCCCGATTTTTTCCCAAAACTCTTGCCAAAAATCTCATACTCAAAACTCTCCTCTATCTCGGCATTGTACTAAATAATGTCAAGCCCAAATTCTCCGATAAAAGAAGCTTCAGTGCCAGAAATTATGGAGGAAGACCGGAGCTCAGTGAATTCGGAATTGGTAGTGTTTGATGAGCCGAGAAGATATGTTGAATTGAGTAAGTCACAAACTCAAGATCAGAACAAAGTAAATGCTAACCATGAGGAGAATCAGGAGATAGCTGGAGCAGAGCCTGATAAAGCTGAAGAGGAAAAGGAAGAGGAAGAGGCTTCTGTGAAGAAACAGAGTGAAGATTCTGATGCCCAAGAAGAAGCGTCTGGAGGCAAGAAACAGAAAAAACCTAAGGTAACTGGTCCTGACCCTCGACCATTGAAATTCTTGGGTTTTGAAAGTAGAAGTGTGAATGATATTTTCGAATGGTTACAAGCAAATAGATATTCCGTGGATCTAAGCAAAATCAGGAGTATAAGAAAGGATTTAGAAGTGTTGCATGTCAAAATTAAGGAGATTGTTTCTGGGCACTTTCCTGATGTGTGGGATATTGAATATAAGACTGTGAAGTATCTGAGAGGGATGTACGGTCAGCTGAATGGTAAAGGGAAAGACAAATTTCATGTTTTCTGTCGTATGACTGCCCATAGTTATGTGTGGATAAGAGAAATTGATGAGGAACAAGCTGTTGGGATGAAGACAGTAAGGTATGGAGACAAGCTACAGGCTGGATTTTTTGATGTGGAGAATGCAAAGAGGATGGAGAAATTGAGAGAACCTGTGATTATTGAACTGTCTGATGATGATGACAGTGTTCCAACACAGGAGGAAGAATCTGTGTATATGGAGGAAGAATCTGATGCTAATCTGGGGGGTACACAGGGTGATGTAGTTCAAGAAGATCTGAATGATGAAGCCCCTGATCAGTCTGATGATGAAGGGAATCAGAAGATGGAAGTAGCTGATGAAGATCTACCAGGTCAGGGTGTTGATTCAGAAGAAGAAAGAGCTGACAGTGTTCCAACACAGGATGCCCCAGACCTGACATACTCCAGTGACGAGGTCCTAGATGAATTTTTCCAGAAGGCAAAAGGAAAAAGGAAGGCTAGCTCTGCCATGAATACTGAGGCAGCAAAAAGAAGTAAGAAGAGACAGGATAGCAAGCCAAGGAAGGCTCTGCCACCCCCATCTGTCACTCAGGCTTTTTCTGCAGTTTATTTTGACAAGAAGGGAGCTGAGATGGAAGATTTCTTCTCTGAGAAGAAGTTTATTGCTGAGAGACCCTTGGACTTGAAGGCTTATCAGGAGAGTGGGTTCACAACTTTCCTAAAGGCAATGGGGATGATGAAGGCGGCCACAATTCAAAGGAAATTCAATCGACAGGTGGTTCTCGAGGTATATGCTAACCTCATGCCTGAGAATCTAGATATTACTTCTCCGTGGTTCGGTAGAGTATATGTTCGGGGAAAGATTGTAGAACTGTCTGCTACTAGAATCAATATGTTATTTGGGCTGAAAACTCCAGAGAGAGGGAGTGTTTCCGGACGATTTGGAGATGACTGATGATGAAATTTTGGCTGTGATTTCTGGAGAATATAAGAAGAAGTGGTTGGTAGTAGGATACTCGCAAGCATCATGCTTGACCTCCAGATTCTTCGGGCTGTATCAGATAGCGTTCACTGCTGGTTACCATCTAGCAATACTACTGCATTGACCAGGGAAATGGCCAAACTGCTCTACTGTGTTGGAACACAGCAGGAAATAAATCTAGGGTTATTAATTCAGCAACATCTGGTTCGACAAGCCACAGCTCCTAAGGTGAATGATGCTGTAATATACCCATGTCTGATCTCAGCGTTAGCCAAAAGTGCAAAGGTGAAGGGGAAGGCCTCTGATGTGATCATTGATACGGAGTTCTTGCGGCCTAACAAGAAGACATTCGGACTCCGTCATGTGCATGATCTTCCATGGACAGCTTCTGGGTCAACCTCCTCATCAGCAACAGCAGACAAGAAGACTCGATTGATGGCTATTAATGCTAGACTTGGAGCTGTAGGGATTCAGATTGCTTCGTTACAAGCAGAGCAAGCACGGTTGGAGGAAGAGAAGTCAAATCTGGAAGGTTGATTAATTCAGGGGGAGTTTTAAAGACTGAATTTCATTTTTCATCATTTTGTGTTGAAGTCCCTTTGGCCTATGTGTGGTCCCAGGGGGAGTAATTTCGGATATTTGGTTAATTTTCGGATATTTGGTTTCAATTTGGTTGTAATTTCTGGAATTCTGGATTTTGGTTTTCGGCTTTCATTATGTGAATTCTGGTATTCTGCGCTCAGTGTATGACTTTGATTCTGTGCTGCAAGTCCAAAATATTATGGGTCCACAAAAATGTCAAAGGGGGAGATTGTAAAGTCAAGGAATTTATTTTATTGGCAATTGTGTGTGAATTGTTTTTGAACTGATAAACAGACCATGTTGGAACATGGTGCTGCAGCAGAA
Organism: Rubia yunnanensis; assembly: GCA_037428765.1. NCBI lineage: Eukaryota > Viridiplantae > Streptophyta > Magnoliopsida > Gentianales > Rubiaceae > Rubia > Rubia yunnanensis. Next base: position 62,519,491 of record CM075066.1, read on the forward strand.
TTCACGCCATGGAGTTTAATGGAATTCAAGCCGAAATATTGACGTGTTTTAGAATTTATGGTATCTGTATATTTGGCTATATATTGGGCGTGAGAAGCATATCTGATTTATGGAAAAATCCCTACTTATAAGGAGAAGATTCATTCGAATATATGAGAGAGTTTGAGATAAGGTAAATCCCTTTATTTATGGGATTTGGATATGCTTCAACAATCAGATTTGGAATAGGAATATTATGGAGATAATCAAGAATATTCATATCTGATTCGTCGATATATATATATGGGACAAACACGGGTGCATAACTAACGATTTGATAGAGCAAAATCTGCATCCAGATTTTGAGATCTTACGAAACTTGCAAGAGCCAATATACTGTGTTCCAACACTGTCCTGCTGCACTAAGTTCAGAATCGTATACCTTAATTCCTCGGGAGGAGGAGATCTTGCGTCGACGGAGTTCGAGGTCAGAGGGAGTCTGATCAAGGCAGATCGGTAGCTAGGGGAGCTAGCAGAGTCCACACATCATAGTTAGTAAAGATAAGTATTTTGTAAACTGTACTCTGTACTGTATCTTTCTAATTAGTGGATTCATTCTGAACTGGGCCAGGCCCCGCAGATGTAGGTGGTTTACCACGAACTGCGTAACCAAGTTGTGTGTCTTTTACGTTTTACGTTATTTTACACTTGGTTAAACTAAGCATGTTGGAACACACTAGTAGGTACTAGAATAAGTGGTAAAACCAAATTTCAATTAGCAACAACAAAGTAGGCTTTATTTTTCAGGGTTGGAATGTATGCTTTGTCTTTTGATAAGACACCGGAAGAAGTGCCAACCACATTGCCTTTCTCAGTGCCCTGTTCACCATTGTTGTTGGTCTTTTTACCCGAGTTGATGATTTCCTTAGGCCTCCATGTTGTGAATTTAACATTGTTAGGATCAAACCTGCATTCAGAAGCTAAGTGCCCTAGTTTTAGGCTGTTAGAGAAAAAATTTGGGAGACCCTCATATTCTATGTATTGCCAAAAACCAATATTTCTTAAACTTAGCCAAATTCTTTCTAGTAAAGGTTTTGACACATCAACCTCGACACAAACCCGGGCAACATGTGATCTAGTCCTATTCAAGGTGGCTTTATCAACTCTCACAAGGGACCAACCAAATAACCAATCGACATCATAGCAGTGAAATTTAAAAATTGTTGGGGTAAACCATGTAGGGCTAGCCTTACTGGAACTGTTGGGGAATCTACATTAGGTATAAAATTGGGCATCTATTTGGTCATCCCGATAGAGTAAGATCCAAAGTTACACACTTTATGTAACCAGCATCTATAATAATCATCCGAAATTGCAAAATGAATAAGAATCTATTTGTTGTCCAACAGGTTGATTTCGGTATGCCCTTTGAATCCTGCGGTTTGGAAATTTATTATGAGTTTCTCCATTTGAGGGCGACTTCGTGAAAACTTCCCAACGAGCATTCATCTCAATGGTTCTTCAAACCTATCGCATTCTTCATCATTAAAGTGCAGTCCCCCCTAAATGTTCGATTTTCTGTTTTGGATTGAAGGGGGCTCTAAGGATTTGGGAGTCAGTATGGATGGGTAAGGGTTTGCATTTTTCTGTGTTAAGAGCTTGGGCATAGGAGAGTTGTGGATTAGGACCAGTGTTAGGCACTGTCATATTGGCGTCAACGGAGTTGAAAACGTGATGAGAGATCAAAGCGATGGTTCGAAGATCCTAAAATTTAGGGATCGCCTCAGATAAGAAGTTTTATGAAAGACTATACAAAAATGAATAGAATTGAAATTAGCATATGTTTATAAGTGTAGTTGAAATTAGTGGTGGTCGAAAAAAAAGTTGAAATTAATGGTTGTCAAAAAAACAGAGTTGAAATTAACCAAAATACAATATACAAGGACATAAGAAAGAACTAATCAAATGCAGATGATACATTAAGAAGACTCCTTCCCATTCTTAATAATTTCCCCAACCCGGCAAATTCACCCCTCAAGGCCTCAGCCATCACTCTTGCCATGCAACAAGAAAGCCTACCCTAATGTAACTACTAACAAGGTAACCTTGAAAGACAGCTTACGAACCTAGGATCCAACAATGCCAAAGTTACTAAGCAAATTTAGACTTCAATCTTAATGTTCCACTGATAAAGCTCCTCGTTGGGAACTGGAAGAACCACAGACACCATTCCAGTCGATTCTTCATAGTCAAATTCGACCTCAAAACCATCCACGGTGCACTTTAGTGGGCGCTGAGACGAGTAAGATCCAAAACGGCCACTGCCTTTCACCTTAAGGGTTATCTTTGCGCTGAGGTTCTTTTCGTCGCTTAGGGACCCCGAGGATTCAGATGAGACCTCTCCATCAGCATTTGCTGCCTCATTTTCTGATGCAAGCTGAACCTCAAACTTGTCAACAGCCCCACCACTATTGAACATGTCCAGCAGACCAATTGGGGCGAATGAAATGTTTGCAGCAATTTCCTGCATTATAATTTACCTATGGTTCATATCCTAGTACAATGGAGTATGCATCACTTAAGGAAGAGATGCAAATATTTTATCAGGCCTCACCTTCACAGGAGAGATATGGAAGAGTTCATATTCACGAACATCAAGGGTCACGGGGAGCGAAGCACCATCTGGTAGTCTCACCATATCCCCTGCAATTATGAATTCAGAGCAAGAACATATTGAACTTGAAAATGCTGCCAGTGAGGAGAGAGAGCCCAGGTTTACCTGATCTATAGGCATAGACTACTGTTTCCCCATTCCAGTTTGCACCAGCAAGTTCAGATATCCCATCTACATCAACAGCCTGAACAGAACCACTGAGTATGCCGGGAGATTTATCGTGGATAAGAGTCCTCTTTACTACTTTGCACCAGCCGGCACCTTGACAGTTGAACACGCCCACAACGCCAGTGCATTTGTTCACATTCCAAATCTTAAGTAAACTGCAAGAAAAATCTTTTGTAATGAATCCCACTGATCCCAGTACAAGTTATTGCCTATAAAATTGAATGCTCAAATAAAACCACCTCTTTCCATCTCTGGCTGGATCAACAAATAGACAATCACGAGTAGGCCTTCCAGGTAACTTTGCGCGAAGCACGGAGCCATCAGGTAGAATTAACTTCTTCAGAAGCTCGAAGTTGTGATTTCCAGGCTTGTCACTGAATCATAGTTGATATAAAATCAGCACTTAAAGCTAATTCCCCACAATGATCGAGCAAAAGGATGAAACAGGCAAGGGCTTTAGGTGTATTTACCTGACGTAGATTGCACACCCTCCAACTGCTCGAGCTGCAGCATGATACTCAGCGGCAGGATGTAGACTCTGCATTGTAATTCACTCATCAACGTCTTGTGTAATATGTTAGAAACAATGTACTATTAAGAGTTCTCATCAGCCAATAGACTCACAGATGCAAAAAAGTTAGGATGATTAAACTCACATGGAACATATCCCAGTCAGGTTGCATGAATTCCCCAAGAAAAAGGGAGTTGTATGCCACAGACGAAATATGAATGGTATGGGAGGCAGGATCACGCGGGTAGAAGTCGTCAGATGCTCTCACCACTGATGTCTGTTTAGCACTGTAGATTCCATCGGTATTATGGCACATGCAAGCAATACATCCGTTGTCAGGGAAGTTCCGGGCCACAGAAGCTTCAAGGGCCTGATGGTAGCAGCGAGTTAGAGAAACTCTACCACCATGGCCAGCTCCCAGGGTCTCAATAATGTTCTGCACATCAACTTTAACACCATCTACTCCACAGGAAGCCAGGTACGAATGAAGCTCATTGTAGAAGTTGAAGACCTTATTCGGGTGTACAAGTCCTAAACCATGGACGGCAAGACTATCCATCACTATGTCTGGTTGATTGCCCATTACTCCAGGAGACGAGACAGGATATGCCAAAGCAGTGTCATAGTGCTCCAAACCAGTACCAGAAGGTTGCACTCCACCCCAATAACCAGCGAGAGCATGCCATACGTAGACATACCTGTGCCAGTGAAAATTGTAATGAATAACCAAACAAAACAAACAAGATGCCACATAAAGCTCTAGTCCCCATAAAACTATCAGCAAATGATGGTTTTTTTAAGACATTGAAACAATAAAAAGATTTTCGTATGCATTTCTATGCCATCTTGATGGGGTTAAAACTAGAAGAAATGCTCTGTGTTATCAAAACAAAACGGATAGCATTCTAATCTGTACATATCCAAGCTTAACTTACTTGACATTGTGTTTTTGCTTGGCTTCGTCAACCACATGCTTCAAACCAGGCTCCTGTTCCTCACTTTCTCCATGCTTTTGGAATTTCTGGTTTTCTTTTATTCCAGTCAGCCTGTTTGCAAATCTGCAAGGCAAGAGCAAACGAGAAGGGATTAATGGTTAATGACGAGAAAATTGCTCAGCAATCTCTGCCAAAACTAAACTTGTTTTCAGTACCAAAAATATCACAAACAATGCTTATAGGGAAAATATTCAGGTACCCGTAATTGATTAATTGATTATGATAAACAAGAGAGATCTGACTATATTTTGGACATTCCTAAAGGCTGTTTTACAAGATTGAGAGATTGAGAGAGTGAGAGAACAAAACCACTTACTGTGCTCCTTCCTGAACAACAGAATTGGCTTGCGAGGCTTCATTACCAATCTGTTGCCAACCATCATCAATGATGAGGAAACGTGGAGGAGTGCCACCTGCAGACAAGCTGCAATAGACATTATAGTTAGTTCAGAACTTCAAATCAATGAAACAATGGTTTCAAAGGGGAAAAAGAACAAAGAATAATGTTCATCTTTCACCTGTTAAGGCCATCTTCAACGCCCTCAGCCGTGACATCAGTGTAAAATGCATCCCATGTGCACCAGCCAAACCAGTCAAGGAATGAGGGCAACTGAAGCAGGTATCAGCAACCATATTAGTAATCCAGTTAACTCAACGAGTGCAGCCAAAAACATCACGCAATAACAGTTTGCAATACCTTCTTTTTCTCTCTGTGGTGGAAAGTCTGCAAATGCTTCTCCACAGACCTGTTAATCACAAAGGTACAAAACATTGTGCTTGTGTTAGGTAAGGGTAATAAGACATCAGTATGTAGGATAAAATCATACAAGTTACTACAAAAGAAGAACTAAGTAACTTTACAAAGAAAAGGTCAAAACACAACACATAAATGAGGCAAAAATACATACTTGATAGCCTGGTTGATGACTTGAAAAGGATTGGCTCCCGCGTGAATGTAGACAAGATAAAGTCCTTGGTTGGTGACAACAGCATTATCTCCTGAAATAATCATACCAGAAAAACAAGGTCGTTTCGGTTCTTTTGAACTCTTCCCTTTCTAACATGTGTTTGCATTAGCACCAGCTCCACCCCGCTTCACAGTTGGCCTAATCTCCTCTATTGTGATGAATGGGATGGTACTGGCTTAATTGAAGATAAAACCTTAAATAATGGTCAAAACAGGATGAGAGTATAATGAAATGAGCATGAGCAACTCACCACTCTCAAGGCAGATCTCCAGTTCATCCTTTTCATTTCCTTGAAGGACAGCTCTGAATTGGCCTTCAAGAAGAGGCAACAGAACAGTATAGATGATAGGAGCATCTTCACTGTCGCCTTCAGTTGTGTCTTTGCTCTCGATGAGCATAAACTGTGTCTCCAAAGGAATATCCTTTCCACAGGTTCCCATTCTCTGAGTCATCCACCATAGCTTGAAGCGGAAGAGGCACATGAAGCGAAGCCCCCTTTTCACGAACAAACAACAAATACATTAATCCTAGTAAGACATGTGCAAATCAAGCATATATTTGAAAATTTGAAGTTCATGATCAACAAATTGTACTATCCCTCCTTCCAAACTACTACCACTCTGAAGTTCAAAACAAAAACCCGCAAACATTATGAAACAAAACAAACTAGTCTTTATTTCCTACGGCACCATCTTAGCCACATGATCAAAACATCAGGGCATTTAGAATGCTTACTCTAAGCTGCCAACTGGGAAGACATGCAAGCTTTTGCTGTGTTGAGCTGAGGCACCAAGAAAAGCGCCTTCGACGAGTCCCACGCCGGCACCAGGAGTGAGCACGATGTTGTCAGGCACTCCAGTCAATATGGTCTTGCCATGAACCGCGAGGCTGCCGTCGTTGATGCTAATGCTTGGTGTGATCGTCATTTTCGCTGTCTCCCGGTAAACTGCATATCAAACAAACAGTCCATAAATTCAAACAAACAGTCCATTGAATTCAAATGCTACACCACCTCAGCCTTACAGAAATGAGAAACCAGGGTTGCAAATTAAGTAAACCAACATAAATAAGGAAGGAGCAAAATCAAACTCAAAACAAACCTAGTAACCGTTTCTCAAGAGTCCAGCAACATTCATTTCGTCAAAATTGATTATTTTAATCATAAAATTTCATTAATAAGATATAAATAGTAAGAACTTCATCATACAAGATAATCTTAGATCCGTCACAGTTTACTCCAAGGTTAAACAATTTTCAAAATCAACTGTTTAAAATTAATGATTCATTGATTTGATGCGGGGGGCAGAGGCAGAAAATACGAAGATAAAAGTGGGGTACTCTGTAAAATACGACCTTGTGCATAAAACTCAGATCCGCTACCAAAAATAGAAAGATTCGCTGCTGCAACCAAACGGTGGCTGCGTGCGAGAATATGAGGAAGTCGGAAGGGTATTTATGACAGCAAGAAAAACGTTTTTATATTATCCAATATCTGTAGACCGTAGTCAACTGGAGGGGTAAATGTGCAAAAATGATAACCTGTGTTCTTAAAAGGGTCGACATAATTTTGAATTATACGAAAGTGTTAAAATAACTCTAAGGAGTCGTTTTGTTCACGTGGGAAATAAATTTCTGTAAATTTTTAAACTTTTGGGAAGTTATTTTCATGATTAAAATTCTATTATATATATACAAAACTTGTTTGGTTACACATGTAGAAATTAGTATTTCCTAAAATTTATGTTTCGAGATGTTTGGTTGGGGAAGGAAATGAAAAAATTACACGCGTTATGGAGCGAAATGAAAAAAAAATTACACGTCATGGGATAAAAATATAAATGCATATTAAAAAGATGGAAGATTTATAATGGTCCTCACGTTGGGTGGGAAGTTTAATTTACTCCATCATTCCAAATTCCCGCATTTTTACTATTTTCCGTCAACCAAACAGCATTACCCAAACTAAAATTTAAGAAATTTATAATTACCGCACCTCTTATCGCATACCAAACAATTCCTAAACTCAGAAAAATATGAAAATAAATCTGTAATTTCAGTACTATGATTGTTTCAGTACTTTAATAACTCAAAATTACGAAGTTTGTCTCTTGAAATGTTATAAAAAATGAAGATAAAATTTTTGGATGACATAAATTGAGTTATGAATTTTAAAACTATAATATGTTACATAATAAAATTTTAATATTACAACTAAAACTTTTTTCCTATTATTATTGTAATTAAACTTCATCCTTTTATTATTGTTGTAATTAAACTTAGCCAGTTTTTTCGACATTTTAAAATCATTTTTGGGGTTTGTCAGATAAAAAAAAGAAGCGACCAACTGCGGTCCACCTTCCCCTTTCAAAATTCCAGATATAGCAAGAGAAATACCATGCCACGTATGTTAAATTCGAAGAAATCAGAAGGGCATGTTAGGCAAAGTAAAGTCAAATTATTAGAGCCGCCGGAAAGAGAAAGCATTTCAGTAAATGCGTCGCAGACAAAATTATGGCACATCACAAACTCCTACTCCTAGCATCTGATTGCATAATACAAATTTTAATATTTTAATTAAATTTTTTTACTGATTTTTATATATTGGTCTCTTGTAAAATAGACCAATATTTTTCTAAAAAGAGTATAATTTGTGATAGAGATTATTTTGGAAGAGGGAAAAGTAAATTAAATGTACAAAAATAATCTAGTATTTACCAAAATAGAAAATAGAAAAGAGTCCATATAAAAAAATCTACCGAAAAAAAACCCTATTATTAATTATTAAAGGAAGGAGGGAGTAATCTTTGAATAACTCTAATTCAATATCGTTTCCTAAGAAATTACCTAACCAGAAATAGAAAGTATAACATTGTAAAATGAAATAGATGTGGTACATCCATAAGCTGTACATGATATAAGTAAACCAGCTTAAAAACTGATCATTAAATGCTCGAAAAATAGTTTACAAGCTTTTCTAGAAAATTGTTATGCAAAACTATGAAGTTCAAAGCTTGGTATTTGAAGGGAAAAAAACAGAGAAATGCTTGCTTTACAGAAGAAGAAACTCACTTGGGTTTGTTTAAAAGAAGGTGAAGGCTCTGGTGATGAAGCAGGAGGACTTGGGGAAGAGATGTTGGGAAAGGTTTCTGGTGGAGTTGGAATGAAGAAGAATGATGATGAGGGGAGGTTCTTATACTCCTCTTGCTTGTTATAGGGTCGATCAAGTTGTCTACACTTTGCCATTCATCGATTTACACGTGGATTCGAGTTGTCAGACGTTCAATGATACTTTCTTGCTTTCTTTCATTACTCCAATCATTGGTCTTTCACACCATAAAAAGAATGTGGGTCTACTGATACCATGTCTGTCCATAAACTTATGTATATATCACTTATTTTTTGTTTTATATATTATATTTGTTAAATTATATATTCCCTCTGTTTAGGTTATTTTGTATAGAATTTTTTTTTCAAAAAAATTAAACTTTGTCCACATATTTAAATATGTATATAAATAATAATTTATTGTATGAGATATTGTTTTATATACTATATTTGTTAAATTATATATTCCCTCTGTTTCAGGTTATTTTGTATAGAATCTTTTTTTGGTCAAAAAATTAAACTTTGTCCACATATTTGAATATGTACTCCCTCTAGTCCACTATATATGGCCTCATGAAAATGACACAAATTTTTTTGAAAAGAGAAAGGAGAAGTGGAGATTGAATTGGGAGTATAAAAAGTAAGATGTGTGAAAGAAAATAACCTAGTATTTACCAAAAGAATAAGGGACCAAATTAAAAAAACCATCTCAATAAGGAAAGGGGGACATAATTAGAGACCAGAGGGAGTATATGAATAATAATTTATCGTATGAGATATTGTTAGATTCGTCGTACTGTAACATGTAGTTTCTAAATATCAAATTTTGTATATCATTAGTTATAAGTGGGGTGAGTACAATGAATTTGAAGTGGGTAGAGAGACCCAAGTGGGCGATGAGGCGGAAATGAATTTTATATAAAAACAATGGGGTGGCGATGGATTTTAATGTTTGATATAGGTCAGGCCTAGGAGGTATGTTAGGCCATAATAATTACGGCCCATCTGAGATATTGCATTACAATAATTACCGTATTTATAGGGTAATTGATTGCTATAATTAAGGAAATTGTTAGTTAAGACATACAGTATAAATACTAGGTACGCATTCATTTTTCTCATTTATTCAGTGTTAATCATATCAAGACCCTTTGACTGACTTAGTCATTGGATGACTGACCCCTGAAACCCCCAGGGACAGTTTTCATTGTAGGTTGTGTTCAAAGAGATCAAACCCATTGAATGGTCGGTTGCTCGAGATGCATCAAGTGGGGACTGAACCCTGGCCCTAGAACCCCCAAGAACATTTTCCATTATAGGTCGTGTTCGAAGAGCTCAAACCCATTAACTGGTCGGTTGTTCGAGACGCGCCAATGTTGTACCCGCCATGGATAATGGGACAGGTATGAATTTAAACTTTTTTAGATAGGCATGGGTATTGAGGGATCATAATCTGCACCCCGCATGACCATTGCCATCCCTAGTTATACTCCTTCCATTCTCTATATTTAACACCATAATTTTAAATATTTAAAATGATAAATGAAATAAGTGGATAAATTAAAAATTAATATAATAATATTTAAATTTAAAATTTAAAATTTTCAGTCAAATAAATACTCCCCATTTCTTTATATATGAGATCATAGGTTTAGTTGTTTGGATTTAGGTGAACGAAATGAGTGAAAGAAATTAATTTTAAGATGGAAAAAGCAGAATGAGTGAACAAAATTGAAATCATCTTATCAAAAATATAAAGTGTGTCAATATACTACTCCATCCATCCCGCCATTAATGACATGTTTACTTTTCACCATATTCAATAATCATGTTTGACTGTTAATATTTAGAAAATAGATGTTAAAATGAATTTAACAATATCTCACATAATATTTTTTGTTATAAAATATATTAATTTATATTTGGGAACCAAGTTTATCAAGTTTAATTTGAAAAAGAGTACCAATAATTATCCGGCACCTTATTTTTTTCGCCTACATCTAGTAAGAGGGAAGGATGCACTTGGGCCGAAGCAAGTGCAATCCTTACTCACACCAGGGGCTTTTTTTTTTAATTGGGTAATAACTCAAATGAGCCCCCAATAAAATCCCTTCCCTCCCCTTCCCTTGGTGAGAATTGAACCCATGACCTCATGGTAGTATCACCAGACTTCAACCGCTAGGCTAACATTCAATTCTCACTCACACTAGGGGCTTTTGGACATTGCTTTTCATTCTAAAAATTTGAATTTTTATCAGCAGTGGAGGTTTTTCAGTTTATTTTTCAGATGTTGGGCTACTTTTCATTTTAATTTTCACTTTGGCCTTGACCTCTCAAACCCCAGACCCTCAATTTATCTTCTTCCATTTGGCATGCATGACCACGTGGACAAATGAAAAAGACAAAAATCCCGTGTTTGTAAAAATAATACCAATGAATTAGGATTATAATGAAAAAAATTTATCCTATACAAAATTTTAATTGATATTTATATATTTTGAAATATCAACAATTAAAATATAAATAATAAGTAGTAAATATAAAATAATGTGGATAAAAAGACATGATATATATGGGACTTGATGACGTGACAAACTGAATGACTCTAGGTAAAAAATAAAAAATAGAGATTTTGAAAGAATATGGTAGGATAAGTAGCCCAAAATTGGACTATGCGAATTATCATTATTTTTGGGCTACTTATTCCACCATTTTCTATCAAGATCTCTATTTTTAAATTTTTACCTACAGACGTACATACGTTCAACTTGTCATGTCATCAAGTCTCATACATTTCATTATTTTTTATCCTTGTTATTTTATATATACTACCCATTATTTATATTTTTATTGTTGATATTTAAAAATATATAAATATCAATTAATAAATATTTTGTAAGATAAAACTATTTAATTATGATCCTAATTCATTGGTAATATTTTTACAAACACAAGATTTTTGTCATTTCCATTTGTTCACGTGATCATGCATGTCAAATGGCAGAAGATAAATGGAGCTTGAGAGGTCTAGCCTAACGTGACCTTCAGTAGCCTTAAATCTGGAAAAAAAAAATTGAAAAGCCTTCACTGTAGATAAAAGTGTCAGAAGTGTCTGATGATAAACAGGTGATTGAGATGGAAGAAAAACCACCCTTTTGTGAGAAGTGTGATATGGGAGTTTATCTATGTAAGGATGAGGGAAAAGAGTTATTAAAAAATGGCAGCCGAAACAGAAAATTGAAACAGTAAAGGAGAGCAGCAATACAAGGAAGGATGAGATGGAAAATCAATCTAAGAAGAAAAAGGGAGGTGATGGAGAATGGACTGTTTTAATGTAAAAAAGTAGAGGAAAACAAACTGGGCATGAAAGGAAAATATTACAAAGAGAAAGTAGTGGTAATGGAGGAAGTAATGAAGTGGAGCTGGCTCTGGTGATTTGGAAGGATCCTGCAGAGAAATATGGGCATGTCCCATGATAACATCCTGGAATGTGAGGGAGTTAAATAGTAAAACAAAAAGAAGAGAGATAAACTCCCATCTCAGAGGTCTAAACTTTATGATTCATGAAATAGTAGAAACTAGAGTAAAAAAAAAGAATGCATAGGAGGTTAGAATGAGTGTTGGAGATAGATGGAAGGTTGAGGACAATTACGAGGCACACCATAACGGGAGAATCTGGTAACTGTGGGATCACATTTGAGTGACTTTCACTAGGTGACTGATAGGAGTGGAGAACTTTTGTTGGATCACATCTATTTATGAGGGAAATCAAATGAAATTGACGAAAGCTTTACTGAGAGATATAGAGAAATTTGAAACAATTATTCAGGGACCGTGGGTTGTCATTGGAGATTTTAACAATGTTCTGAGTGTTGTGGACATGATAGGGGGTAATGAAGTAAAATCTAGTGAATATTGGGATCTTGAGCAGATGATGACCAAGGTAGGATATTGAGGCAGAATATTCATCAGTCATCACACTAAACACTTCCAAATGTTCGCATATTTTCTCTACTTTTTCCCAATTTTCATTAACCGGTGAATTCCTGTAAAAATTAACATGAAGGCTTAAAAGAGTAAACGCCTCTTTATACTTGATAGCAACTTTGAGCATTTTATAGGTGGAGTTCCATGGAGTCTTGCAATCAAGTACCAATTTCTTTGAACATTTTGTAACCACTGACTTAGCTACTTGTTCAAAAATTTTAACCCTTTTGTCCGAAGCTATCCAAAATACTACACTGTCCCTAATTCTTGTAAGACCATCAGGCATCACATAACTTATCCCATCTTGAACAATCAAATTTAATATCTGAGCACAACAACGCATATGAAAAAACTCACCATGTAACAAAAGTGCATCATAAGGCAACCCTTGTTGCACAATTTCCATCATTGCATCATTAGTCGTGCAATTATCCACAGTAATAGACGACATTTTAAGCTCTAAATTCCATAACTGAATGCATTCCTTCAAAGCCTCAGCAAGTACCTCAGTATTACGAGGGGGTGGCACATGAAAAAACCTCTAAATAATAAACAAGAAGTTAGAGACATAATATGAATAGAAACTAATAGTGAAATTTGTATAACTCTAATAGAAAGTCATATGTAATAAACTAGTATTACAGTAAAAACAAACCACATACCAAATGATGTAAAATATGTAATAAACTAGTATTACAGTAATCAACTCATATCATGCCCACTGATAAAGATTTTCAAATCAAATCTATGCCCACTAAGAATGCTTTCAACACTGTGAAAGCTTTTCACAAGTTTACTACCTGAATTCAACTTTGAACATAAGATTACTATGTTGAAAAGCTGAAGTTGTAAGTCATTGAGCTGAAGTGGCATTTTTCCTTTTTGGATGTGGTTATGAATACGAGGGAGAAAATATGAAAGAGAGGCAGGAATATTTATAACCGGCTCTCAACCAATTCCTGATTTACAGTAGTATAGGAAGATCAAAGCACTATCAATAAAGCTGCCCTTGGTTGAGAAATTATTCACAAGTTATACACAAGTCAAAACTGGCCTTTTTAGCAACTAACAAGAACAATAAGATCAAAGAAGACATTTTCAGGGAAATTTCATTCTGATACTGATCAAAGAAGCTCCATTCCCTCAGACTATTCAGATACATCTTGATGCAAATTTCATGAAGCTATGGAGAAAGTAATACTCTGTACAAATTATTGATAAGTTAAAGCTCAAAAAAATGATACAAATAGAGCTTCACTTGAAATTCTGCTATAGTATCCAGTACATAGCAAGATCATAAAAATTGAAGTGATAAAGCGGTACCTTAAAATTAGAATTTTCAATTTCCATGAGTTATCAATAAAGTGTGCCGTGACAACCATGTAGCCCTTTCTTTGGTTATTTGACAACCACATATCAGTAGTCAAGGCAATTCTACGCTTTAATTTTCTCAATAATGAGATGATGCTTTCCTTTTCGGACTCATATCTTTGCATGATATCCTTTCTAGTCGTGTTGTGACATGGTACCTAATAAAGAAACTGCAAGAAGTAAGCAAATCCAGGATTATAGTAACTTATGGTCGTATTTAGGAATTTAATTATTTCATGTATATCTATCTAGTTTTAAAATATAGTTACAATATATAACTAAAGGTTAAAGGAAAATACCTTGAATCCCAGTTGAAGTGTTTTAGAATACTTTCTAAAACCATAGTGCTCAGCCATGCTAATAGGATATCCGTGTAGAATAATCATCTCAGACAAATATCTTCTCCCATCCTCTTGCTGAATTTTATATGGTCCCAATGTCACTGTATCTTTTTATCTTCTAGATTTACTTGTGAATTGATGATCATCATTTGTCGAAGATCTTTACTTCTTCCCTTTGGACAAACTTGGGTGTGCTCTCTCAAGTGGGTGGTTCCTGATTTTGGCCTTGCTGCAAGGTGCTTCAAACAATAATTGCATTCGGCTTTTATTTCATCACCAACCCTCTTTCTCTTGAAGTTCTTCTAAACATCTAAGACATGTTGACCGGATATAGGTAAAATGGAAGGACCTTGAGAAGCGGTATCATTTGGGCTCTCATCATCATTCAGTAAAATAACATTGGCTAGATGTAGGTGATTCCTTGGTGGGATTTGAAGTTATTTCATTTTCCTCATTGGATGCCATTATCTCCGCTAAAATATTAAGAATGCCAATAATGAATGATTCACACCAGCCTTTTTGTTGTTGAAACCGTATTAGAACATGTTCCAGATCAATATTATTCAGCATTAGTATATTAAGCAAAACAATGGTGAACTTCTACAAAATTTCTTGGATTAATATTACACATTAGTATATCATGATTTTCAACTCACGTGTATTCAACATTTAACATTTCTTATGCTAGTGTAAGAAGTGTTCTAGAAAGAAAACTTTTACATTCAACATCAGATATTCAGCATCAGAAAACTCTAATATACTAATTCAGGATTAATATTCAGCATCCGATATAATACTCTAGAACTTTACCATTTCTTATACTAGTATATCACTAAAATAAAATCAGAGCTCATTAGGAAGAAAATCAAAGATTCAAAGCCCTGCTCTCCTCACATATCCAAGATTCACTTTTAGATACACATTTCAAACTATTGTCAATTACAGTTTACATTTTTTCTTAAAAGAAGTTGAGAAAAGAAAGGTCAATGATGATCGGCACATAGAACATCAAACTTCACTAAAGAATTTCATTAATTTCACATCCCCAAGCAACTCCCTTCCCATAACCATATGATGATAAAAAAACAACATATCTATGGTTAAATATGAACCAGGAAATCAAGCAAACAAATATGTACCAGAAACTATTAACCTAAATTCAAGACCTGCAGTTGTAATGGATTCGAACGGTTACCTCTAGTTAAAGAATCATTTTTCAATCAAAACGACACCAAAAGCTCGTCTAGTTTCAGGTTCAAAGGGATAGTGAAAGTGGTGATGGTCGACAAAAGCGTGAGAAACAATGGAGGAATACAACAATGCGATGGCACTGTGACATCAATCTTCTTGCAGTTCGACTGAGAAGACGATGTCTCTGGAGACGAGGAGACGTTTGTGGGATACTAAAAAGGAAAATTGATAATTTATTTGGTGATTAATTAATTTAGTTAATAAGTGATCCAACTCGGGAAACTAAATAGCCAAAATTACATGAACTTACGTTTGTTAATTAATTATTAAACTTTATTGTAAATTTAAATTAATATCTTGCAAACAGGTATTTAATGGGCTGGGCGGGGCGGGTATGGGGAGGGTATAAATTAACATTCATACCAGACCTATTAACCATGATGGGTACTAAACTTATACCCATACCCATCTCATCCCCACCAAAACTACTTTCATACCCACCTCATTTGGGCGGGTGCGGGCAAGACCTCCACCAATACCCGCCCCACTGCCATCCCTGCTCAGTGGTGTTTGAAACTTCCTGAGGTTGTAGTGGAGATCATGGATCCTGATGTATCAGATCATGCGTTGCTAAGGATTAAACTGTTTGAAGAAAATGAGAGAAATGCCAAACAATTCAAATTATTGAACTGTTTACTGGAAAAAGAGGAAGTTCTGAAAATTATTGAAGAAAGCTGGAACAAACCAATAAGTGGTAGAACTATGTATGTTGTGAGGAAAAAAATGATGAGGCTACAAGGTGATTTAAGGCTAGTAACAAAACAATTTGGATGAGTGAAAAAGAAATTGGAAAGGTCAAGAGCTGAACTGAGTATTGCACAAAAGGAGTTAACTATGCAAAGAATGGATAAAGACAAAATTTAGAATGGGATATATTGCATAGAAGAAGTGCAAAATTAGAATGGTATTGATGAAAAAAATTACCCAACAAAAATTGAAGGTTGATTGGTTAAGGCTGGGTGCTGGAAACAACTCCTATTTCTATGTAGCTGTAAAGACTAAAAATAAATTGGTGGGGATTCTATCAACTGAAAAAGGATAATGGGACTACAAGCACAAAACAAGAGGATTTAGAGGATGAGATAACTGGTTTTTATGAAGGATTGATTGACCAATAAGCAAACATAATTGAAATTATTGACGTAGAAGTTATAAGGAGAGGAAGGATGCTAAGAAATGGAGGGAGAAGGATTTTAACAAAGAAAGTAAAGGAGAAAGAGATCTATGATGCCAGGAAAGGGATATGGGATTTAAAAGCCTCTGGAAGTGACAACTTTAATGCAAAGTTCTTCAAAGTAAATTGAAAGTGGTGCAGGGAAATATAATAGAACCAGTGCTAGATTTCTTTGTAAGAGGAAATTTTTATAGAGCTACTAATAGTACAATGGTTATACTCATACCGAAGCACCAGGCAGCAGTTAAGGTGAGGGATTTTTTACCTATACCTCGTTGCTCTATTGTTTATAAAATAATATCAAAAGTACTTACGAATAGGCTGAGTAGGGTGATCATTGAGCTGTTACAGATTAATTATGCTGCATTTGTACCGGGAAAATGTATTCATGATCATATCATGTTGGCATATGAACTAGTAAGGAATTATAACAGGAGAAGTGGGGGTCTCAGGTGTACCATTTAAATGGATATACATAAGGCGTATGATACGGTGAAATGGAGTGCTTTGGAAATAATTATGAAGGGAATGGAATTTCCTTGCAGGTTTATGGAGTGGGTTATGATATGTGTAACAATTGTGTCTTATAGATGCATAATCAGTGGAAGCCCTACAAGATTTATACAGGTAAAATGGGGGCTGAGACAGGGTGACTCCATCTCACCATTATTATTTGTGATTGTTATGGAATACATGTCAAGTTGTTGGCAGTAATCCATATTTTAAGTACCACTTGAAATCTGAGATATTGATGATCACCCGCCTTAGTTTTGCAGATGATGTGCTGCTGCTATCAAGAAGGGAGGGTAAATCTATTGAGGTGATGATGAAAGCTTAACGGAAATTTTAAAATTCTACTAGAGTGAAGGTGAGCAAAGGGGAAATGCAAGGTGTATTTTGGTTGTGCGGATGAAGAACATAAAAAGAAGATACTGGAGCTGACATGATTTGAATATTGCGAGCTATCATTCAAGTATCTTGATATCCCTCTAGCCAGTAGAAAACCGACACTTTAAATGTGCCAACTTCTGATTGAGAAAATGGTTGAAAGAGTGAAACACTAGAGTGCAAACCTGCTTAGCTATGTAGGGAGATTACAGTTAATTAAAAGTGTGTTGTTTGCTGTGATTAACTATTGGGTGCATGTTTTTCCATTACCAAAAGTTGTGTTAAAGCATGTTGAATCCATATGTAGATCATATCTTTGGTGTGGGGGTGAAACTGTATCAAGAAAATTCCCAGTAGTTCAGGAGAATATTTGTGGACCAAGGAGAAAAAAAAAGGGTTGGGTGTTATATCTCTGATGGAATGGAGCTTAGCAAATGAAAGCAAGACATTGTGGAATGTTTGTAGGAAGGTTGATAGATTATGAAAACAGTGGATACATGCTTATTATATTAAAGACATGGAGGTTATGGAGGTGAAATTCCTAGAAAGCTCTTCCTGGATGATTAAAAGACTCAGTAAATGCAGAGATAAAATGAGAAGCTTGGAGGCTTGGAAGAAGCAAATACAGGTGAAGAAGTTTAGCATAAGAATATTTTATAATGAACTGAAGAATGAGCAAGCACCAGTGCAATGGAGCAAAAAATATGTATGAAAACTATGTGAGGCCTAGGGCCAAATTTGTACTATGGATGTGCTGCTAGAAAAGAATGGCAACAAAGGAGGGTTTGAGAAAGTTTGGCTTGAATGTGGACATCAGATGTACTTTCTGTGAGGGGAAGAGACAATTCAACATTTGTTCTTTGAATGTAGGAAAACAAAGAAAATCAGGAGGGAAGTCCTGAGATAGATGAAAAGGTGCAGAGAACCAGCAAATGGGGATGAGGAAATGGAGTGGCTGCTGGAGAACTGCAAGGGTAAAGGAAGCAGATCCCAGTTACTAATGTTGGCTGCTGAAGAGGCCGTGCATTGGATTTGGAAATGGTGAAATGGGAAATGCTTTCAGAATGAGAAACGTGTGGTGAATATCACAAACAATTTTATAGAGTGTGTGGTGTATAGAGCTTGGTTGAAACCAATCTAGGAAAAATGTGTGCTAAGCTAATGGTTGATTTTGATTAGTAGATGTTAAGTTATATGTTGGAGGAGTATAAGTTGTAAATTTTTTTCAGAAATCATTAATGAAAAGTTATTACGTTAAAAAGTAATGTAATAAGGTGTATTTTTTTTAAAACAAACCATCATAGATGGGGTTTGGAGGGTGTCCTTCCCTTTTCATTAAGATATATGTTGCCCAAACTGGCTTACATTGCCCAAAGGCATCAAATTGCCGGTAGGCTTACATTTGTTGCCCGAATGCTTACATTTGTTGCCCCAAAAGGGGAATCATAACGGCGCTATAAATAAAATGACAAATTTGTAGCCTTTATGTATAAAAAATAATTATTAACATAAAGGGATACATCCTAAGATAAATGGTCAAGATACTGCGAACACATCCAAGTAGTTTGGCTCAAACCACTAGAAGTTGATCACAGCATTCAAATATCAGTCACCCACCCCCAAATTTCAAAAACATTATACTACTAAATCTAAAACAACCAAAACAAAAGTGAGCAACTCTAGAAGTGAAAGATCTTGTCCATCTCCTTTATATTAAAGCCCTTTTTAGAATGTATGAATGAACCCAGTCATTATGGTTGCCAAAAATCTTTTGTAAATGTTATTGAACTCAGGAGAAAGTATGAAAGTCTCTAACATGACACAAGCTGATCGATAATGGTCAACTTGCTCGGTCTACAAATCTAGTCTGCAAGACTATAATCGGCATCTCTAACGGTAATTGTTATAACTACCTTGACTCGAATTTCCCCTATACCAACATATAGACAAGACCAATTCATAAGCCAAATAGATTTAACCAAGCAAAAGGAGACGTGGGAAAAACCTAAGGTTGTCATAGACAATCGCGACCAAATATTCCAGTAAAAAAAATACCTAAATTGATCCACTACCTCAATAATTATGCAAAACTGAAAAATAATTAAAACTGACAAATTAAAAAAACCTCCCACCTGAAAAACAAATTTAAAAGTTGATAAAAAATTAAAAATTGAGAATTACCCCTTGTAACTTTACTACCGCCAGAATAAGAATATGTTGTTGGTTGACCCGATTTGGACCGTTCGGAGTGACCCGAGTTTAAACGAGTTAACCCAAGTTAGATGCGAGTTGAGCCGAGTCGGTAAAGAAATGGGTTGGTCGGAGATGGTCTGAGTTGGTCTGAGTTGGTCCGAGTTGAGCCCGAGTCGGCAAAGAAACGGTTGTTCCTCTCGTCGTCTCACCACCACAGGATATGCCGCCAGTTGCCCATTTCTGGTTGTGGAAAGCCGGAAGAAGTTGCCGCCATAGGAGTAGACAACTACCACAGAAAACCACCTATCTCTGCTGCCACAGAGACTCCAGTGGAATGGAGGATCTGACGAGGGCGATGAAACTTCGGTGATGTTGAAAACCCTGGAGAATCACCCACCTTCACTGAGCCTGCCGCCAAGCTCTAGCCTCTGGCACCTTCAGAGACTCTGTCGGGGTGATCCCGCCGTCAAACTCTGGTCCTCGACACCGTCAGGAACTCTGCCTTCATTGGGCACATCAGATTGAGGGACACCACAGGTACACCTCAGTGCCACCACTAGTCACCGTCGTCGGTCTGACCAAAGGGATGCCACTAGAATGCAACTGGTTGCCATCATTGGTTCGACCACGGGGATGTCCAGACGGAGAAAACATATTATGTCCTTTTTGTAGATCAGGCAAAAAACAAACTCCGGGATAACAAGAATACTGAGGTAGATGTGATAGGGGGTGGGGGTGGGAGTGGGATTAGGGGTGAGGGGACCGCCAAGGTAGGCTGCTTCTGGCGGTGGCGGCCCCCTCCAAAGTTCATTTGGGGTTCGTTAAATAATAAGGTGTGTTCGAATGTGAAAATATAAGAAATTTTATATAAAAAGTACAATATTTAACTTAAAAATACGAGGAAATATGACACCCCCTGTTAATCGAAATTCATAGTTGGTACCCAATTTTGAATTTGTTCTTTAAAGGTACCCATTTTTTCATTTAAGTCTCAAAAGGATACCTTTAAGAAAAAAACCGGTACCAATTGGATCAAAATTGTGCCATAATGGTACCAACTTTTAACTAAAAAACACCTTTTCGTTAAAAAAATGGTTACCTTTTAAGAACAATTTTAAAATTAGGGTATCAAATTGTGAATTTCAATTATGGGTGCCATTCTGGAAATTTTCTCTAAACATATTCTTTAAATTTAAAGTTTAGTGTTTAATTTAGCACATAAAATGTATAAGTGAAACGATACAATGAACAATTTATAACTTAATGGCATGTCTCCTGGAAGAAGACCTCTTGTATTAAAATTTATTAATATTCCGTTATCTTTAACTCATAATC
The DNA here is from genome assembly GCA_037428765.1 of Rubia yunnanensis. Taxonomy (NCBI): domain Eukaryota; kingdom Viridiplantae; phylum Streptophyta; class Magnoliopsida; order Gentianales; family Rubiaceae; genus Rubia; species Rubia yunnanensis. Next base: position 62,540,431 of record CM075066.1, read on the forward strand.
TCCTATTATAAGTACTGAGCAATTATTTTACATTTATAAACAGAAAATTTTGACAAGTTATATTTTCATTCATTCATTCATCATGTAAGTATCTTAGGATATTCAATGAGGTGCGTATTGTATATCTCATTGAGTTCGCAAAAAAAATGTTATCAAACAATTATCAAAATATGAAAACTCGTTGGAAAATATTATAAATCTATATCAAATTATTTTATATATACCTGATGGTATAGTAGAGCTGAAACGTAATTGAGCTAATGCACTCATCTTTTAAACATGAACCCAATACTCAAGATACATATTGGTGGGCCTAATAATGGGTCATTCACTAGAGGAGAAAAAGAGCCTGGTCACAGACCTAGGAGATTAGGGTTTAGGAATATTATAAATAGAGAGGTATGCCTTCTATTTTTGGGAACATAATATTTGCCTACTTACTCTCTATAAGATTGTTGACTAGACCGTCGAAGCATCTTCCCCCAGAGTTTCTGGGGTCTGTTTATTTCTTGTTGATCATAGGCAGCATTGGATCAGGTTTGGGTCGGGTTGTGAACGAAGGTCACCACATACATCAATACCTATATTAAAGTTTCATTAATATTTTAAAATTTATATCTTCATTTTTTAAATATACTATTAACTATTATTAACGTGTCCCCACTAAATATATTTTCTGGATCCGTAACTGAGCGATTTCAGTCTGAAAGTTGTTAAGTTAAAGAAGACAATTTTAGAATATAACAACATATTCTTTGCCATTTTAGATAATTTTCAAATCACAACCTTTTTGTTGGAACTGAAAAAAGGAAATTTTATCATTTTTATTGGGATGAATGAAGTATATTACTTTAAGTTAATTAGACAGTAAATCACATGAAAAAAATCATACCTTGTTAAATTTCAAGGTATGTTGGACTTCCATCTTAAAACCAATTGGTACTAAGTGGAGGTGATCCAAGATCTTATATATTAGTTAGTATCCTTATAAAAAAACCGATGTGGGAAATTTGTTTCAACACGCCCCCTCATGTGCCAACGTGGAAACACTCCACGACTCATATCGGGACAAATTAAAGGGGATCCACACATCGTCCCGATAAACCCAACTCGAACCCACATCCCAAATACCCGGCTCTGCCACCATGTTAAATTTCAAGTATCTTGGGTTTCCATCTTAAAACCAATTGGTACTAAGTGGAGGTGACCCAAGATCTTATAATCCCTCTGTCCCTGCTGAATTTGCACACTTTTTGGTCAACTTTCTCAGGTTATGTTTGACCATCGATAACTTTAAGTACATATATTGATGTTATATTATAATTTGATACTGAAATTGCATGATACAATGAATCTAACACTATCTCACATAATAATATTGTTGCCTATATACAAATTGAAATTTATGGCCAAACGTGTTCAACTGAAACAAAGGAAGTATATTAGTTATTATCTTTGTAAGAACCCGATGTGAGATATATGTTTCAAAATACTTGACAAGGATATTAGGAATTTCATGGATGTATGTTATAAGAATATAATAATCAAAATATTTGTAAACTAAAAGTTTAGAGTGTTATGAATAATGAAATGCTAATTGCAATAAGCTAGATTTGTGATAATTAATTATATCACTATTTATGTACCTTAGGGGAACACTATGTAATTACCCCCTAAATTCTTCTATAAATACCCCATAAGAGCATGAAGAAAAATACACCTCTCATTCTCACTTCATCTCATCCTTATCTTCTTCTCCATTCTCTCCATCTTATTTCCAATATCACGTTCCTTACTAATTTCTTAATTAATTGGGTAATGTGCAAATATAACCATATATGTTGGAGAAAGTATAAATATAACCCTGAGTTATTTTTTAGTGCAAATATAACCCTAACTATTATACATAAGTGCAAATATAACCCTAAAGCCACTTTCCGGCATTGACTGGCCATTTTCGGTCATTGACCGACCAGAAATGACCAAAATGCCCTTCTAACCTAATATCAAATTTTAAAAGACAAAAATACCTCCACCACCAATCCACCACCACCCACCACCCAGCTCTGCCACCAGCCCCGCCATCCCACCACCACCAATCTATTTCAGCCCAATCCACCCTACCAATCTATTTCAGCCCAATCCACCACCTTCTCCATGGTCGAGCCACCAAATGCCACATCTATAAGCTACTCCTGCGGTACCATAACCCTGTCACCACCTGAGCCATGCTCGCCACCACCTAAGCCTTCCCTGCCACCACCGGAGCCTCTCCCCGCCACCACTTGAGCCCCGCTCGCCACCACCTGAGCCCATCCCCACCACCACCTAAGCCCATCCCCACCGCCACCTGAGCCTCTCCCCGCCACCACCTGAGCCCTTTCCTGCCACCACCTAAGCCCCCACCCGCCACCACCTGAACCCTGTCACCCATACTCACCACTGCTGCCTTGCCCTTGCCTCTACTTAGATCTCTACATCGCCCCTGCCTCTATCCCACACCTCTGACCACAATCTTTGACCGGTCACCAAACTCCATCGCCGTTCAATGCCACCCACCGCAAACCTTAGCGCCACCACCTGCCTTGAACCCTAGCGTCACCTCGCACCACCCCACCATAGTGCCACCTACTTGACACAGCCCCAAACTTCTCACCACCAACCCAAAACTCTACCATCATCGCATCCTCCTCTGCCCTAGCCCTGCCTTCACCACCGCCAAGTGTAAAAAATTTGATGAATCCACAACACCATCGGTGAAGCCACCATTTCCTTGCGAGAATGAGAGAGAAGAAGCAAAAATCCATCTAGTGGGTTTAGTCACCAACGAGAGAGAAGAAACAAAATTGGGAAAGGGATGAGATTAGGGATTTAGGGTTAGATTTGTAATTTCAATATTTTTTTTATTTTTTATTTTTTACAGAGGGAAAAAATAGTCATTTCAGCGTATTCCGACCTCCAACAGGCTGACAAAGTTATATTTTCACATAACCTGAATAGATAGGATTATATTTGCACTTTCGATTAGCGCAGGGTTATAACTGCACTTTCGATTAGCGCAGGGTTATACCTGCACTTTCTTCAATTGTATAGGGTTATATCTACACTTTTCTCTAATTAATTAATTGTGCAAAGTTAGTGATTTTCACAACACGTTATCAACACAATCACTCTCTGTCTTCATCAAGTAAGTTCATAATACAGGTATAATAATCCATGCACTAAAAATTTTAAGATTGTTATTATGCACTAAAAATTTTATGGTTGTTATTGTTACATAACACCATATTATTATATACAAGAGGTTTAGCCACCTTATGGTAATGTGAGGTGATTACAATAATTAACTTTCTAAATACATAACATCATATTATATATAGGAGGTTTTTTCTCCTTATAGTAATGTGATGTGATTTATAATAAATAGCTTCCTAAATGCATAACTCCATATTATTATACACATGCGGATCTACCACTATATAGTAAAATTGTGTAATCTACATCTAACAAATATCTCTAACTGCTTCATTTTAATATTTCTATAATTAATTATGTCTCTAATATGGTTGTCTATTTTTACATCTTATTTGATGACATTACATTACTAATATACTCTTAAAATTTAACTATAATTAATTAATATAACGGCTATAGACGGCTATATTTTCAGCGGTAATATAACGGCTATAAACGACTATGTTTTTCAATATAAATACGAAGACATCCAATGATACAAAATCACATTTTCTCTTCTACCTCATATCTTTCTCACTCTAAATTCACTAAATTTGCCGATAAAATGTCTAGACTAATATTAGTCTTTGTTTTTGTAATTATTTTTGTATTACATGTTACTATTCTCATCGTAGATGTTTCACCAGAAGAATTTCGTTCTTCTTCATTGATGGTCGGAATCATGTGTTTCTCTTTATTGTTTGCAATCATTGTAGACTTATGTATTTTGAATTCAATCTAATGAATTATTTTATTTTGTCTGTTAGTTATCATTATTTCAAATCTTGTGAAACTTGAATTCAGTCCACTTGAGATCAGTGAAAACAATTATATGCCTTGGAGATTAGGCATTGAGATGCACTTGGAGTCAATGAACCTCCTTGAAACACTCCAAGAGTGGAAAGACTCATCAAGGATGGACAAGGCAAGATCTTTTATCTTCCTTTGCCGACACCTTGATGAAAGCCTAAAAAATGAATATCTCACTGTGAAAGATCCAAGTGAGTTGTGGAAAAATTTGAAAGAAAGATATGGTCATCAAAGAGATGTAATGCCCCCCATTTACCGCGATGACTAGAACAATATACAGTTCCAAGACTATAAGGAAGTCAATGACTACAATTTTGCAATGTTCGGAATACTAACCCGCTTGAAATTTTGTGGGGTTACGATAACTGATACTAAAATGCGGTAAAATATTTTTTCTGCTTTCCACGCTTCAAATGTGACCTTGCAAAAACAATATCGTTTGTGGGGTTTTAAAAGTTATTCTGAACTAATTGCTGGTCTTCTCATTGCGGAGAAGAATAATGAGTTGCTGATGAAGAATCATCAATCTCACCCGACTGGCTCCAAAGCGTTTCCTGAAGCAAACACTATTAACTGCGACGAACCTGAATGCAAGAACTATTTTTTAGGGCCGAGAGAGAGGTCGAGGTCGTGGACGAGGTCAAGGTCATGGTTACAGACACGGTAGAAGTGGTTACAACTTGTCCTATAAATACGGTAACTACTATCACAAGAGGCAAGCATGCAAGAGGAACCATGAAAATACCCATAAAAGGGGAAGATACTCCAGTTCATCAAAAGCTTTGGAACCTCTTGTTTCAGATGTGACGGTAAAAAGCATTGGTCAAGATTCTGCAGAGTCCTGAAACACTTATACTAACTCTATTCGGAGTCCATAAAGGAAAAAGGGGAAAATGGTCAACTTCATAGACGAATCCACTCATATCAAAGCATCTGACTCCAATGATGATTTCATTAACACGATTGGTGATTTCGCTGAACAAGCAGATAGTGGAAAATGATGGGGGGTTGTATAACTATTATTGAGAATGAAACTAAATGGTTTGATGTTTGTTTGTATCGCTTATATATAATATAACAATGAGTGGTTTTTCTTTAAAGGTATGCTATTATCTTTCTTATCAAAATTTGTTTTATTTTTAGTTAAAGTGGTGAAATGGATAAAGCTAAACGTGAAGCCAAAGAATGATTTAAAATTTAAGAAATTTGCATACTCGATTATGGAACAACGCACGGTATATTAAAGGATAAAAGGTTTTTCTCAAGGATAAAACCAACACAAACCATTGTGAATACAATATCAGGTCCTGTAGATCTAATTGAAGGAGTTGGCGAGGCAAACTTTACATTGATGAATTGCACAATATTTACAATAAATATTGTCATATTTTCGTCAAGGTACAAACGAAACTTATTGAGTTTCAATGATATATATTCTCATGGATTTGATACTCTGTCTGTAACTGAAGGTACCATGAAATAGGCTTCTAATATGTATAAATCTGGAAGGAAATACATACTCGAAAAACTATCAATGCCCCATACTGGATTGCATTACACACATATAAATACAATTGAATCAAATACGGTAGTTATCAAACCTTCAATATTTACCATATGGCATGATCAACTGGGTGGTTCAACTATAACGTGAAGAATTATTGAAAGTACACATGGGCATCCACTGAAGAACCAGAAGATCCCTCAAGAAAAAGGTTTCCAATGTAAAGCTTGTTCTCTTGGAAAGCTAATCATAAGGCCTTCACCAGGAAATGTTGAAATAGAATCTCCTACATTTCTTGAACATATTCAAGGTGATATATGTAAACCTATCCATCTACCATGTAGACCATTTCGATACTTCATGGTATTAATGACTGCCTCTAGAAAAGGGTCACAAGTGTGCATGTTATCAACTCAAAATATGGAGCTTGCTACATTACTCGCTGAGATAATCAAATTGCGAGCTCAATTTCCTGATCATACAATCAAGAAAATTAGACTTGATAATGCTGGTGAATTCACATCCTAGACATTCGATGATTATTGTATGTCAGTTGGGATTGTTGTTGAGCATCATGTTGCTCATGAACACACACAAAATCATCTGGCTGAATCAGTGATCAAATGTCTCTAACTCATATCTAGACCATTGATAACAAGGACAATGTTCCTACTTCAGTGTGAGGTTATGCAATATTACATGTTGCGGCAATAATTTGCATCAGGCTGAGTGCATGTCATAAATACTCCTCACTACAACTTGCATTCGACTAAGAACCAAATATATCCCATATAAGGATTTTTGGTTGCGTTGTTTATGTGCCTATTGCACCACCTCAAAGAACAAAGATGGGGCCATAGAGAAGTCTTGACATTTATGTGGGCTTTGTAAGCTCATCTATTGTTAGATACCTTGAACTCCAAACTGGGAATAGTTGCACAGCTCATTTTGCTGATTCCCATTTTGATGAAGAAAAATTTTCAGCATTAGGGGGAGAAAGAAAACAGGTGGAAAGGGAAATTATCTGGTATGTACCAACATTATTGCATCTTGATCCTTATACACAACAATGTGATGGAAACGTCCAAAGGATTTTACATATTCAAGAAATAATAAATCAACTTTCTGATGCTTTTAAAGACACAAAGAGAGTGACTAAATATCACATACCAGCTGCGAAAGCTCCTGCTCAAATTGAAATTCCAAAAGGGAAATTTAAAAGCAAAGTCACTCATGAAATCACAACATGCCTAAAGAGTGGAAGACCACTTGGTTCCAAAGATATAAATCCTCAAAAAAGAAAAGGACCAGAGAAACAAGATGAGCCCAAAATGGAGGAATGTATTCCTGGAGAAATACGAAATGAGGAAAATCAAGAAATTTTGATTAAATTACGCCAATACAAGTTTAAGGTGGAACCGAAATGAGGAAATCAGTGATGCATTCTCCTACAGTTTGGTATATGATGTTATGGATGAAAATAATGGAGATCCTGAACCACGATATGTTACCGAGTGTAAAAATAGACACGATTGGACTGAATGGAAAAGGCTATTGAAGCTGAATTAGACTCGCTTAACAGGTGCAAATTCTTTGGGCCTATAGTACTCATGCCTGAAGATGTGAGACCCGTTGGATACAAATGGGTATTTGTGCGAAAAAGAAATGAGAAAAATGAAATCGTGAGATACAAGGCTTGACTTGTTGCACACGGTTTTTCTCAAAGGCGGTGAATGGATTTTGAGGAAACATATTCCCCAGTCATAGATGGAATTACATTAAAATTCCTTAACAGTCTAGCAATTCATGAGAAACTCAATATGCACCTTATGGATGTTGTTACCGTATACTTATACAGATCGCTTGATGCTGAAATTTACATGAGGATTCCTAAAGAATTCAAAATGCATGAAGCACTAAATTCAAAACTGAGAGAAAGATATTCAATCAAATTAAAAAGATCTTTATATGGGTTAAAGCAATCTGGATACATGTGGCACAACCGATTAAGCGAATATCTGTTACAAAAGGGGTATGTTAACGATCCTCTTTGTCCTTGTGCTCTCATCAAGAAGAAAACATCCAGGTGTGTGATTATCGTTGTTTATGTTGATGATTTGAATATCATTGGGACCAATGAAGAGGTTCTTGAAGTAATCTCTTACTTAAAGAAAGAGTTCAAGATGAAAGACCTTGGAAAAACAAAATATTGTCTCGGATTGCAAATTGAGCACTTGCAAAGTGGGATAATTGTGCGTCAATCAAATTAAACGAAAAAGATATTAAAGAGAATCAATATGAATAAATAAAATCCATTGAGTACCCCAAAGGTCGTCAGATCCCTTGATTTAAAAAAGGATCCATTTCGTCCATGTGAGGAATTTGAACAAGTTCTTGGTCCAGAAGTACCACATTTTAGTGCAATTGGAGCCATTATCTATCTCACTACTTGTACTCGAACTAATATAGCTTTTGCTGTTAATTTATTATCGAGATTCAATCATCTCATACTAAAAAGCATTGGAAAGTAATCAAACATGTGTTTCGTTACCTTCAAGGAACAATTGATTTGGAATTATTTTATTCCAACACTATGAAACTAGTATTGGCTATGCAGATGCAGGTTACCTGTTAGATCCACAGAAAGGGAGATCTCACACTGGGTATGTGTTTACTTGCGGAGGGACTGCAATTTTTTGGTGTTCCCAGGAGCAAACGCTTACCACAACATCATCATCAAACCATGCTGAGGTTATCGCATTACATGAAGCAAGTTGAGAGTGTGTGTGGTTGAGATCAATGATACGACATATCAGAACCACAAGTAGTCTCGTATTAAATGATGATCTATTATACTTTATGAAGATAATGCCGCATGTGTTAATCAAATGTAGGAAGGATACATAAAAAGTGACAGAACAAAGCATATCCCTCCAAAGTTCTTTTCAATTACTCAAGAGCTTGAAGAGAGTAATATTATCAACATTCAGTATATTTGTCCCTGTGAGAACCCAGCAGATCTCCTCACAAATGCTCTCCCCACTTCAGTGTTCAGAAAACATGTTCATGACATTGGGATGCAAAAACTACGAAATTTATGAAGAAATCACCCATGTCAACATGAGGGGAGTTATATGTGGTTGTACTCTTTTTTCCTTACTATGGTTTTTATCTCACTGGATTCTTCCTAGTAAGGTTTTTATTGGGTAGCATGAACACGCAATTATTGTAAGTGTTATGAATAATAAAATGTTCATTAGCAATAAGCAAGATTTGTCATAATTAATTATATCACTATTTATTACACTAGGGGAACACTATGTTAATTACCCCCTAAAATTTCCTCTATAAATATCCCCTAAGAGGACGAAGAAAAATACGTCTTTTATTATTTCATTTTTACTTTATCTCATTCTTATTTTCTTTTCCATTCTCTCCATCTTATTTCCAATATCTTGTTCCTTACCATTTTCTTAATTAATTAGTGCAAAGTTAGTGATTTCCACAACATAGAGTACGAGTTTTGAGAATGAAAAAGTTCATAGTTGAGAAGTGGCGTACAGTGATTGTTATGACTCATGAGTATGATGACCCAGCAGATTATATTAATATGTTTAAATTTTAAATTTTAATCTTGTATTTTAGTATTTTGAAACCAAATGTTATATAATTGTATTGATTCATTATTTTATCTTTTTGAAAATAATCATTAATAACTGTTGCGAGGAAAAATATCTAGTAGTAATTAAAATACTTAGAATTAACATCCAGCTCACCTAATCATCTATAGCAATTAATTAATCTATTGCAATGAAATTTAAATTACATGTTAACCAAACTTATCGTCTGTACTATTACATAATAAATATCCAATGTAACTGTAATATTTTCATCGGGATATTAACTCGTATCCCACAAAAAATTATGACCACTTTGCAGGCAGAAGCGTATCTCGAATCAATCATTTCACCAAACTGGGATATTTAAGAACTGCAACACCATTTGATTCAAAGTACGACCTATATTGTTCAAGATGTAAACTCCTGGAAAACACATATATAACACATTCAAATTAATGGAAACCCTACAAAAATGCAAACAAAATTGCAAAAACACGATTTGTACAACCAAATCGAGAATAAAACATCAATGCAAGAGTGATTATCATGAACACAACAATCTAATATGTCAGAACGAAAAACAATACTATTGTATGGAAACAAATTCATACTTATTCAATAATATAAATACTAATTGATTCATTATTCACTTATTCATGATATATTAAAGTATTAAAAACTCTAGGACAAAGTATTGGGAAAGACCATATTTCCACATGCATATGAAAAGACAGGATTTAATCTGCAGTAAATACAAATGAAACATTTGAGTAATTATATGTTTTACTCTAAATATGCAATGCTTCTAATCAAAACTCAAATAAGCATGAGTTTACCCATATAGCTTATATCCCGAATTTAACCCAGATTTTAATTGCTTTAACTCACAATTGTTTGGAATCTTTTTGTGGTAAAATTACACTTGAACCCCTGACCTTACTATAACTTATGGAAAGATAGTTTTTCAAGATCCGGACTCAAATTTTAAAATTTGAAGACATAATCAATTATTTGAAATACTCCCGCTGTCCTGTTTCAAGCTGCAATGTAACTATTCATTTCGTAAAAAATCGGAGTGTTATGATGTACTGCTAGATCGCAATTTTACTATTCCTACGTGCGATTTTCGTGCGATTCACACACTACCAACACTGTTCTTCTTCCTCATCCCAAATTTCACTAACGGTCTTATTTACTGCTCCTATTTACTGACACTGGTTGCCGATCATGGCGTCTCCGACGCCAATCCCACCTCCCGATCATACGCCTCCCGTTCACAAAAGCTTTCTTCAAGCTCTCAACACAAAACACTCCCTGCTTCTATCTTCTCTCCCCGATACTCCAAATTTGCATCCTATCACGGAATTTAAGGCCAAGATAGCCTACATCCCCCTCGGAGGAAGGCGATCTTCTAGCCTCGCAATATCAGAATGCCCTCGTCGGAAAGTTTAATCGAGGGAAACCCCCTATGAATGCTCTACAGCTGGCTTTCAAATCAATCGGTTTCAAATCAAAATTTCAATTAGGTTCCATTGATTATCGCCATGTTCTTATCCACTTTCAGGAAAGCGAGGATTATCAAAGATGCTGGATGAAAGGACAATGGATGATTCAAGGATCGACTATGAAGGTTCAGAAGTGGTCTCCGGACTGCTCACCAACCGTGGAATCATCCATTGTTCCTGCTTGGGTAACAGTACACAAACTACCTATTCATTTTTACAATACTTCTGCAATTATTGGTATTAGTAGCCAGATAGGTAGATACCTTAAGATGGATGCAGCCACAAAAGCCTTAACTAAACCCTCTGCCATCAAAGTATGTGTCGAGATTGATCTATTATCCCAGCTCCCTCCTACTATTGTGGTAGGAATTGGTAACAAGGTAGCGGAATATCCTATTGAATATGATGACTTGCCAACATACTGCTCTCATTGTAGGATAATAGGTCACAGTCAGACTAATTGTAATTTCCTGCATCCAGAGTTGAGAAAAAAGAATACCAACAAATCTGAAGTCAATGAGCATAAGGAGAGTAAACTTCCAGTACATGTTGACACTCAGACAGGCTCAGAATCCCCTCCAAAAGAAAGAAATAACATAGAGGGATCCTCAACTCTATCTGTCTCACAAAAAGAGAAAGATTTTCAAACTCAAAAAGTGACTACAGGGTTTCAACATGAAAATAACCTCAACTCTTATAATATTAGTCATAAGAAAAGAAATGCTCCTTTCTACTCTCTGGATGACATTTCTAAACCAATAACCACATCTTTCTGGAGAAAAAAGAATCAACTTTATGAACTTGCTCCTATTCGGGAAGATGTAACTAAAAATAATACAGTCACAATATCAAATGCTTTTCAAACCCTAGATGATTTACAGGATGATCAGGAGGGTGAAGTGGTTGAGATTTATCATGAATCTTTGGAATCACAGGAAGTTTCAGTGCACTCTACTTCTGATGACATTTTAACAACTATAACAGCTCCTTTGTCTATTCTTGAGCATGCACAAACAGGTTCCACAGAGCAAATTACCATCCCAGTGGTCAATGAAGGAGATCATGCTACTGAATCATCTGAACTGATTTCAAATGTGGAGCATACCTGTCAGATTAAGGTAAGTAATCCTGAACAGATTTCTACCTCGGTTAATATTGAGAATAGTAGTGGCAAGTCTGGTAACAAAAGTAAGAATTCTTCCAAGACAATTAGAAACCTAAGATCTTCACAAAAAGCAACCCCTTCAGTTTTTAAATGATAAAACATACCAAAATAGGGAAAATATTAGTCTGGAATGTTAGAGGTTTTGGAACATCTCTAGATAGACTAAAGGCTTTAAAATTTAAGCATAAGATTGACATTCTGTGTTTAATAGAACCCTGGCATGACAAACAGAAATTAAATGTTTTGATGCATGACCTTGGATACAAATATGCTCTTCCTGCTCAATGTGCTAAAATCTGGATCTTATGGAATCATGTCTTCAGTATAACAACCTTACGGGAGACAGATCAATTTTTACAAGTCAAAATATCAGATACTGCCTCCTCTGTTAGTTGGAATTGTTTTTTCATATATGCTAGTGTACATAGACAAATGAGGGAGGCATTATGGAATGATTTACAGACTACAACACCTGATCCATCCATATACATTGGAGATTTTAATACTGTTGCATCTGTATCTGAATGTAAAGGAAGGAAATCAACACAAAAAAAAGCATGAAACAGTTTAATGAATTTATAAACAATATGGACCTGCATGATATCCCTACAGTAGGAAACTCCTTCACTTGGAGCAATAATAGATATCGGGATAAATGTAAGGACTTAATGTTTCAGAGGCTAGATAGGGGTATTGCTACCTTAGATTGGTTGGATTTATTTCCTAATAGCTCCATTCATGTGCTAAATAGAATGACTTCGGACCATTCCCCTTTATTTTTATCTGTTCAATCAGCCGAAGAACAAGTCCTAGGCCTTTTCGATACCAAGAAATGTGGTCAAATAGACAGGAATTTCAGGCTCTAGTTGTCTCAAACTGGGAATTAGTTTCTCCATTCAGTGGGATGCATAGGCTAGTTTTTAAATTAAAGAGGCTAAAGATGGAAATCAAACAATGGAATAAATTACACTTTGGTAATGTCAATCAGAATTTGCTACAATCTGAAAATACAGTTAATGAACTGGAAATATCATTCCAGCAAACACAAGATGAATTGATCCTAGCTGAGCTGATTAAATCAAAAGATTTGCTTATGAGAGCTCAAAAAGAAAAAAATATCTACTTGAAGTAAAAGGCTAGTTTAAATTGGTTTAAATATGGGGATGCAAACACTAGTTACTTTCATCACTCCATTAGGGAAAGGAGAGCAAGATCTAGAATCAGTAAAATCAAGGATGGTAGTGGTAATTGGATTTCAGAACCACAATTGATTAAAGAAGAAGGTGTGAGATTTTACAGGGAATTACTTAATGAAGAGGCCCCCCAAAAAATGGGAACTTATCTACATCACTTCCTCAAAGAAATTCCTAAAGTGATCACTGATCAACAAAATCACATTCTTCTGTCACCCTTTAATATACAGGAACTCAAATTTGCAGTATTTGACCTAAATAAATCTAGTGCTCCAGGACCTGATGGTTATTCTGGAGCTTTTTACACTACTTTCTGGGACACTATTAAGGGAGACCTCCTTGATGTTGCCAATGAATTCCTAAACAGTGGTAATATTCCTAAGGCCATCTCTAGCACTTGGCTTACTTTAATCCCCAAAAAACCAATTCCAATCACCTTTTCAGACTTCAGACCCATAAGCCTATCAAACTTTGTGAATAAAGTTTTCTCTAAGATGATAATGAAAAGGATTAAACCTCTAATGACTTTACTCATATCCCCTGAACAAAGTGCATTTATAAAAGGTAGGGATATATCCGATAACGTTATCTTAATGCAAGAGATGTCCAGAATTCTTTCTAGAAAATCTAAGGTTTCAAATCTCATAATTAAATTAGACATGCAAAAGGCTTTTGATAGGATCTCATGGTCTTTCCTTAACTCAATCCTCCTTCAATTTGGTTTTCATGGTCATTTTGTGCATCGCATTATGCATAATATAGCTGCAGCTCACTTTTCAGTTTTAATTAATGGAATTACTTCAGGTTTCTTTGCCTCTGCTAGAGGTATTAAACAGGGTGATCCACTTTCACCTTTCCTGTACAATATTCTGTCTGAAGCTTTCTCCCGAGGTTTAAAAAAATTGTTCAGTATAGGATATCTGCAATACTTTTGTTTGCCAAGGCCCTGTTCCCCTATTACCCACCTCATGTATGCTGATGATACGGCTGTTTTTCTGAATGCTAACCACAAAAACTTAAAAAGGTTTAAAAGCTTTCTGAAAGCATATGAGCAAACATCAGGTCAAAAGGTAAATTTTACCAAATCTGAGTTCTTTGTTGCTTCAAACACCTCTGTGGAAAGGGTTCAAACTGTGCGCAGGATTTTAGGTATGGTGAAAGGCACTTTTCCTTATAAGTATCTAGGGGTCCCTATCTTTCCAGGTCGTAATTTACAGATTCATTACCATCCTAATAATTGGAAGAACAGATGGCTAAGCACTGCAGGTAAGATCATTCTGATTAACCATTGCTTTCTTTCAATTCCCACACACATGTTTGCAGTTTTAAGTCCTCCAAAGTTAGTCTTAAGAAAAATGGAAAAACTAGCTTCTGGTCTTTTCTGGGGGAATTGTGATAACACAGAAAGGAAAAAATGGAGATCCTGGAAAAAAATGAGTCTACCTGTAGAGGAGAATGGTATAGGCTTTAGAGACCTAAATGCTATTGTAGATGCCTTCTCTTGTAAACTATGGTGAAAACTGCAAATAAATAACACTCACTGGTCTGAGTATTTGTGGTCACTCCCTGCATCTTACAAAAAATCACACACATGGAATATGATCTTCAAGATCGCTGCTAAGGCTAATAGTCTCACTAGAGTTATTTATGGTATAGGTGAATGTTCATTCTGGAACGCTAACTGGACAGGTGATGGAGCTTTGTGTTATGAATGGCCCCAGGAGATGGATATCCCATTTCCGGATATCTCTCTAAGGTCATTCATTTTTAACAAAGTTTCTTACCTTCCAAATCTGGAGCCTCACCTGGCTACCAATACTATTCATTTCTTGCAGGAAGTCAAACTGGATAACTCTCATGCTGACAGGCTTGTCTGGACTCCTGCACTGGATGGGAATTTCTCCATCAGCTCTGCTTACAAATTATTCAGACAGAAAAGAACCACCATCAGACACCTACACAAGGTATGGTCCCCTTTCATTCCTACAAAGATGTCTGTTCTTACCTGGAGAGCTCTAAATGGAATTCTTCCATTTGATAATATCTTGTGCAAGCTTGGTTTCTCTTTAGCCTCTAAGTGTCCTCTATGCATGAACCATTCTGATTCTCTGGATCATTTCTTTAACTCCTGCCCTTCTTCAATTGCTATTTGGCTTAGAGTTAATAATCTATTACACTTTCAACAACCAGTTTTTGGAAGCTTCAGGAACAAAGTAGAATTCTTTCTCTCCTTCAGGGCTGACTCTAAGATAATGTCCAACTTATTTACGGCTGCCCTAATAGTTACAACATGGTCTCTCTGGATTCACAGAAATAAAATCATCTTTGATAATATATCCTTCTCAATTGATGCATGTTTTCAGAATGTCAAAGAACTGATATACCTAATTTTCTCAGCTTACCAATTGAAAGGTAATATTGACAAGCATAAGGATTTGATACAAGCTAGAATCATACCAAAGATCCTTCCAAAAAAGAAAAAACTGATTACTGCGGTCAGTTGGGAAAAACCACAAATTGGTTTCAAAATAAATACAGATGCTACATGGAAAATTGGTGGTCATTCCTCATCTGCAGTTATAGTGAGGAATTGGAAGGGAGAGGTGATTAAAATGAGAGTTAACAATTTTCAATCTGCTTCTCCTTTACATGCTGAACTAACTGCCATTCAGAGTGGATATCAATTGTGCTCAGATCTGGATCTTCACTGTTGTGTGATTGAGTCTGACTGTTTATTAGCTGTTAAAGGAATTCAATATCCAATGTGCTGCCCGTGGAGAGTTTTCTCTATATGTAGCAAACTAAACCTAGGACACATAGTGAATCCAATCCAACACACTCCTAGGGAAGCTAACACTGCTGCTGATTTCTTGGAAAAATTTGCTATGGAAAATAACTTGCAGGGAGATTTACATATTGATATTCTTCCACCATTTCTTAGGGGTCTTTTACTACTTGACAAAAATGGTTTTCCTGGGGTGCGAATTGGTTCCCCTTCGGGCGGTAGTTTCGCCCAGGTTTAGGTTTGCTGTGATCTCATTTTGCTATAGTGCATCCACTAGTAAATCATATATTTTCCCTTCTTGGCTAGAATGGAAACTGCTGTTCTCTCTTCTCTTCTTTGCAGGCCTGTTGCTGTGATGCCTTCTCCTTCTTCCCAGCTGATATCCTCAGTCGATGTCAATGATGCCTGCAAGCAACACCAAATTTCCAGAGATGATACTCGAGAAAGGATTGCACGGACGTCAGGGATGACTCTCCACTGATTGCAACAATCCTCGGATTCTTAGGTTGGTTACGCAAGCTTCTGGATGGCCTGTGGATCATTTCTTGGACTCGGATACCACTATCCTATCACTGACCAACAAGCGACTTCACTCAAGCCTATAATTTTGACCTACTGCTTTCTCGCACGTTACCTATGCTGATCGGTTCTCCACATAACTACTCTAATTGTTCTTTTATGGGGTTTTTTTTTCTATATTCATTTCGGCTAGCTTTCTACGGACATACAGGGGTTTCGATTTTTTGATTTGCCGACCTGTTCATGGAAAACAACGACATGGTATATAAAGAAAGTACCCTTTCTTCGATCTCTGATGACCATTAGCTTAGTTCAGGCACTTATTCGGTTTCCATCTCTTTTGGAAGCAAGTGCTCTATTGCTTCAGGAGCTTTTTTCAGCTCTTGGACCATCAAATGGATGAACTTTTGTAATCATATATGAATCTTCAGGCCTAATTGCCACTTCTTTAGGTTAGGGGAGCCAAATAAATATTCCCCCCATCCTCGGATGGTTTAATTTAAAAAAAGAAAAAAGAAGTAACTATTCATTTAGTCAAAACTTTTTTAATTTTAACCATAAGATTGAATTAGTGTATAAGTGTAAATACTATTGAGTGACACTTTATTAGATGACAAAGTGTTGGGAAAGACCGTCTTTCCCTAGGCTTGTGGAAAGACAATGTTTAATTAGAATAATAAAAGGTAAAAGGTCTTAGTTGAAATATTAAAATAATTTTATTATGCAATGTGCTGTAGTTATAACGTTTACAATCTGATCCATGCAACCTAAATTTTTTATTTTCATTTCTTCTAATTTTCACTTTAAACCTTGGTCTTTCCATGGCTTATGAAAATACTGTCTTTTAAGAGACGGACTCTTATTAGATTTGTCATAACATATATTTTCAAAATATAAATTTTTTGCAAGCCGTCTTTTAAGAGACGGGCTCTTATTAGATTTGTCATAACATATATTTTCAAAATATAAACTTTTCACAAGTTTTAATTATGCTTAATAAGAAATACTCTCTCCGTCCCAAAGAAATTGGCACGATTACTTTTTTAAAGTCAAATTTTAAAAAATTTAACCCTAAATAAAACTTAATATATACATAATAAAAAATATCATGTGAAATATTGTTAGATTCATCTTAATGTCTATTATCTAAATATCAATTTTATATGCCTAATTATTATATGTATCTAGAGATATTAACGGTCGATCATTATCATTGAAAACCGTAAAAAAGTAATTGTGTCAATTTCTTTGAGACGGAGAGAGTATCAAGGATCAACTTTTTTTGAATAAATTATTAAAAGTCAAAGTGCGCAAATTAAAATGGACATGGGGAGTAGGTCTTTTTAGCTTAATTGTTGTTTTGATTTAGTTTGATTTACATAAATTCAACTTAGTTTAGTTTAGTTTATTTCAAAATTATTTATTTTAGTTCTAATAAAAATAAATTGGAAATATTTTTATTGAGAAAGTCTCTAGAAGACCGACTAATGATTAAAACGCTCTCTTCTGAAAACGCGCTCTATTCTGAAAAACTGTCCTTGCTCGCTTCCCCGCCGATAACGGCTACCTTGCCGGCAACGGCTAATTCTCCGTCCGCTTGGGCTTCGTCGGTCACCCAATCGGCGAAGCCGACAGAGATGGCGACTCTCTGTGCCAACCAAATCCCCCCCAAAACCTTCGCTTCTGTTCTCCAAAGTAAAGCTCCGCCCCTTCTGAAAACTTTACCCAACAATCCAGAGCTCATTCCTAAATCTCAACACCTAGGAGAACCTTCGTGTCTATACTCAGATGATCAGATAGCTACCCTCTCAGCCCATTATGCAAATGCTCTGGTTGGAAAGTTTACAAGGGGCAGACTCTCAATGGAACAATTGGAGCAAGCTTTCAAAACTGTGGGATTTGAAGGTAAGTATCAGCTTGGTTCTCTGGATTATAAACATGTTTTGATAAGATTTGAGCACATAAATGACTATCAGAGATGTTGGATGAAATGTATTTGGAATCTGAATGGTGTCCTTCTTAAAATGCTGAAATGGACCCCTAATTTTTCAACCCATAGAGAATCTCCTATAGTCCCTATCTGGTGTACTATCAAAGAGGTGCCATTGTATTACTATAATTCAGCTTCTATTGAGGCTATTGGAAACAGTATAGGAAGTTTCATTAAAAATGATCTAGCAACAGAAATGTTAACAAGACCCTCTGCAATTAAATTTTGTGTTGAAATAGATATCCAAAAACCTCTGAGTAGCTTTATAAGGTTAGGTTCAGTGACCAACAACAGGAAATACCAGATTGAATATGAGGACATACCTCTCTACTGTGCTCACTGTGCAAAATTAGGTCATTCCCTATCCCAGTGCAAGTCCAACTCCCTGGCTAACAATGAAAGATCTCAGGAGCCTATTTTTGAACAGAACTTACCTCAGCTCCAATGGCAGGCAACAGGTAAAAAATTTGATAAAGCTCCCCTAATCCTAGATTCTGTGGAAGAACAACCTCCCCAAGATGATAATTTGGAGATAGTTTCCACTGAACAGCCCAGTAATATGACTAATCCAAACTTGATAGTCAATCAGGGTGCTATTTTAAATGATACTAACAAGTCTGTTCATAATTTGGATAACTCAATATCAAGGCTGCTAAATGATACTGCTACCTCTAAACCCATATTCTCGAATTTTGCTAAAGATGATATGCAGATTGGCTCCTCTACTCTCCCTTTATACAGTCCTGGCTATAAAAACACCTACTCCCAGCCAGGGAAGATGGCAAACAGGTTTTCGATTTTGCAGTTTCCTGAAAACACTAAGGAGAAGGATTTGGAGGCTGAGACTGAGGTTACCAGGCCTATAAATGAGATCATGACTGAGGAGATACACCCTAACACCCCTTCAGGTAACATCCAAGGTAAGGCCAAAGCAAAAAAAAATAATTACCTAAGTCAGATTAACAAAATGATGCTCAGATCATCTACAAAAAGTAGTAAATCAGGTGAACAATGATAGGAAACCAAATTGTTAATTTCTTAGTATGGAATCTGAGGGGAATGGACTCTTCTCTGTTAAGGCTATCTAATTTATGCAAGGTTAAGAAAATTCAATTGCTATGTATTATTGAACCCATGCATAATAACTCACAATGTGAAGACTACATGAAAAAATTATCTTTCTCCCAGAATTTGACACTGTCGAATGGTAAAATATGGCTTATGTGGTCTAATAACTTATCTGTCTCTATAATATCCACTCATGAACAGTTCATGCATGTATCCATTGCTCATCAGTTTACAAATTTGATAATGGATGCAGTTTTTGTCTATGCTCTAAGGGATAGAGAAGGTAGGAAGATTTTATGGACAGAGCTTAGCTCTATCCCTAAGGGTGATACTATCTTTATGGGTGATTTCAATGCAATTACTTCATTAACTGAATACAGAGGTCCAAGTTCACCTGCTTTAGGCAGTATTAGGGATTTCAGCTCATGGATTAACTCTAATGACATCCAGGAAATTAATACAGTAGGAAACCTATTTACATGGTGTAATTCTAGGCTTAGAAACCCTACCTCAAAAAGGCTAGACAGGGGTCTGTGCACTTTGTCTTGGATCTCTAAATTTCCATCTTCATCGATCCAAATTCTAAATAGACAAACATCGGACCATGCTCCTCTTTTTCTTCAGGTCTCTAACCTGACCTCTTCACACCCGAAGCCTTTTAGATTTATTGATGCTTGGTTTCAACGGGAAGAATTCATTTCAGTGATAAAAAATAGTTGGGACTCTCCTATTGGTGCAACTGGTATGCTAAGATTCTATCTCAAACTGATTAGACTTAAGAAAACTGTAAAAATCTGGAACAGAGAGGTATTTGGTAACATTGATTTAAATGTTAAAAAAGCTGAGGAAGACTTAAGAGCACAAGAGGTGATTTATGACTTTAATCCCACATTATCTGAGCGTATCAAATTGAATGGAAAAAATGCTGTCTTGCTTAAGGTTTTAAAAGAAAAAGAAAAATACTGGAAACAGAAGGCTAGATTAAGATGGCATAAGCTTGGGGATAATAATACATCCTTTTTTCATAAGGTAGTGCAGGAGCGGAATAGTAAACTTCAGATAAGTAAAATAAAAAACAGAGCTGGACAATGGATAAATTCTCAAGCAGATATTCAAAATGAAGCTATACACTATTTCTCTGAGTTACTTAATGAATCTGATCTGACCACGGATGATACCTATTTCTCTCATTTTCTAAGCCAGATCCCGGTTCTTATAGGAGATAATGATAATCATGCTCTTGGTAAGCCTGTATCAGAACTGGAACTTGAATCTGTCATTAGGAGTTTAAATAAAACAAGTAGTCCTGGGCCAGATGGATTTTCTCCAAAGTTTTTTACAAAAAGCTGGTCTATAATAAAAACAGATTTAATGGATGCTGTCAATGAGTTCATTTCTGGTGCTGATATTCCTAAGGGTATCTCCAGCACCTGGATTACCCTCATACCAAAGAAACCAACTCCAAGTTCATTTGATGACTTTAGACCAATTAGCTTGTCAAATGTTTTGAATAAAATCTGCTCTAAAGTTCTAAATGAGAGACTAAAACCTTACATGGATATCTTGATATCCCCTAACCAAACTGCATTCATGAAGAATAGGGATATATCAGATAACATTCTGTATTTAAATGAAATGATCAGATTTTTGGACAAAAAATACAGAACCCCAAATTGCATGCTGAAACTGGACCTTAGAAAAGCTTTTGACAGAGTTAGATGGAAATTTTTAGAGCATATTTTGATGAAGTTTGGTTTTAATGGGAATTTTTTAAGGGCAATCATGAATAACCTGTCACAAGCACACTTTTCAGTTTTACTCAATGGAAATCCTGTAGGATTTTTTAAGGCAACAAGGGGAATCAAACAAGGTGATCCTCTATCTCCCTTTCTCTTTAATTTATTTTCTGAGGCTTTCTCTAGAAGCTTAACTTATATTTTTCACAATAGAAGTTTATCTTCATACCAAATTCCTGGTTCAATTACTGCTGTTTCTCACTTGATGTATGCGGATGATACGATAATATTTATGCAAGCATCTAAGGCTAACCTTATTAAAATCAAAGCTTTTCTGGAAGTTTTTGAGTATACCTCAGGCCAAAAGTTTAATTTTGAGAAATCGGACATTTATCTCATCAGCAAGGCTACTGTAACTAGGAATAACCAGGTTAAAGTAATTCTGAAAATGAAGAAAGGCTCTTTTCCATTTAAATATCTAGGATGTCCCATTTTTAAGGGTAGGGTTTTAAATAGATATTTTTTTCCCATCTTAGCTAATGTTGATCTTAAGCTACAAAATTGGAAAAATAATTGGCTAAGTTCAGGGGGGAAAATGACCTTAATTCAATCAGTATTATACTCTATCCCTCAGCATATATGGATGGTAACTAAACCCCCTAAAGGGATCATTAAAGCTTTTGAGAAAAAAATGGCTCACTTCTTTTGGGGAGAATCAGAGGGGAAAAACAACAAGATTTGGAAAAAATGGTCTCAAATTACTAAACCAACAAAGATGGGAGGATTAGGGTTCAGATCTGTTCAAGCAATTGTAGACTCTTGTTCGGCTAAACTGTGGTGGAAAAGCCAATTAGGGGATTCACTGTGGGCTAAGCTATTATGGTCACTTCCTCCTTCCCATAAAAATTCTGCAACCTGGAAGAGAATATGTTACATTAATTCATTTGCAGAAAACAATTCGTATGTCATTTATGGAGTTGGAAAGTGTGATTTCCTATCTGCTAACTGGTGCCCTCAGGGACCATTGATGGGGCAGCTACCTGAAAGTGCACAGATTCTGTTAGCTGGTCTTTCAGTGGCTGATTTTATAGCCAACAAAGCAAATATTCTGTGTCAAATATCATCCTTTTTGGACAATGATACTGTACTTTTTTTACAGGGTGCAGAGCTGAATCTTGAGAGAGAGGACAGGATGATTTGGAAGCCTGAAGCTTCGGGTAATTTTACGTTTAAGTCTGCATATAGGGCACTCGTTCAACTATCAGGTAATTTCCCTGTAACTAAATATCTATGGAACTCCCTCTTGCTCAAAAAGATTTCA
Organism: Rubia yunnanensis; assembly: GCA_037428765.1. Taxonomy (NCBI): domain Eukaryota; kingdom Viridiplantae; phylum Streptophyta; class Magnoliopsida; order Gentianales; family Rubiaceae; genus Rubia; species Rubia yunnanensis. Next base: position 62,562,881 of record CM075066.1, read on the forward strand.
ATTTTTGTATGGAAACTGCTACATGCCTTTCTTCCCTTTGACGAAATACTGATTACATGTGGTTTTAGTTTAGCTTCCAAGTGTCCAGCTTGCTGTGATTCAGACTCTATCCAACATTATTTTATCACCTGTCCATTAGCAAAGAAAGTTTGGTCTTCCTTGACTGCATCCATTCATTTCAATCTTAATGACCAACATTCGATACCCCAGAGATTCTTTCTATTCTGGAACTGTCAAGATTTACCTCAGTTCTATCAAGTTTACTGCATGATACTTCCATCTCTGACCTGCTGGTGCTTATGGAAAGCTAGAAACAGCTTTCTATATGATCACAAGCCATTCTCTGTGGATAATATCTGTAGGGAGGTTGATGAACTGATCAGATTGACACTGAGTAAATGTAAGCCTAGTATATTATCAACACACTCTATCCCTCCAGACTTTAAGCATCTAATCCCGCTATTGAGACCTCCCCCGAAGCCAATTTTTAAGAAAGTATATTGGATTAAGCCTGAACCTGGTTGTACTAAAATAAATGTGGATGCCTCCTGGAGCTCTGGTAATGCTTCGGTTGGTCTTATTGCCAGGAATAGCCTCGGTCAGCCTATTTGTATAAGCTCAATTTCAATTGCTAGTGTATCTCCTTTACACGCAGAAATTGAAGCCATATTGCATGCTTGCTACACCTTTAACCACCTTGATCATAACTTTATCATTGAATCTGATTCAAAATTGGCGGTACAGATGATCAGTAATCCTTATACTGCAAAATGGGAACTCTTTCAGCTGGTTTTTAAGGCTAAATCCTTGATTGGCTCAGCGATACTAAAACATGTCTATAGGGAGGGTAATGCAGTGGCTCATGCTATCTCTAAACATCACTTTCAGAACAACCAAAGTCTCAATCTTACTAATGTTTCCCCTGAGATCAGAGGGCTTATAATCTTGGATAGAGATAATGTACCCCATCTCAGAAGCACTAAGCAGATATAAATCAGGAATAGATACTGCCTTATGACTTGCTGTTTGCTTGTGCAGGACTTGTGCAGGACTGAATGAAGCTCTTCTGCATCTGCTCTGAGTTGCCATGTCTGGCTCGGATGTTCATCAATTTTCCAACTTTGAGAGGCAGATAACTGATCTATAACATGAAGTAGACAAATATAGAGACTCAGACTCCAAGAGATGCCGCATAACCTGGATGCCCGAGTGGCAGATCAGACTCCAGAAGATGGATTGCTTGCTGGGGCAGCAACATCTTTGATATCACACTGATGACATAAGTGGCCATATCCCAATCTTTGGCATTTGGAAACTTCATTAGTAGGATAGCTTTCAGCCTGATTGCCATTCCTCTTACCTTTGTGCTTATATGTTTCCATTCACCTTCATGTATAAGTTGCCTGGCCAAGGGAGAGAATTCACACGAGGGGTGGAGATTCTCTTCCTAGGATCGCGACTTCTACTTTCATTACTGCACTTTGTTTACTGTTTATAGGGGTCGATGCACTTCTTTGTATCACTTCTTCTGGTTTTTTTACCGAACCCATGTACAAACATACTTTGATTTCTTTTGATATAGGGCTTGGGGAACCCAATAAAGAACTCCCCCACCTTTGGGTGTTTTATTGAAAAAAAGAAGACCGACTAATGATTAGACCAATTATATATTTGTGTTAATAACTTTTAATGTCAAAATATAATTGTTTATATATTGTAATACATTTTCAATTTTTTTTAAATTATGAAAATTTCACTGCCATAAATAAAAATAAACATTAAATTACTCCATTAATTACATCAATTACATCAATTATAAAAAATAATATCATTTAATGGTTAATCGGTCTAAAATAAGGCTTTATATATTTTATTTTATTTTTATTAATTTTAATCAACTTCATTTTAATTAAAAATATATAATTGTAATGTGAATCTGACTGGTGGCTCGGCCACCAAACAATGAGTAGTAGTGATTGAATATATGAGTAGTGAAATTGAATATAAGTAGTGATCTAGTATATATATATATATTTTTTGTATTCGGTCACCTCACTAAGTTACTCTTCATCTTTTTGTAAAAATTGAAGATGAGTAGCGATCTAAATTTTAGAGAAAGTATAAGGAAAAGCAACATTTTCATAAACTTATGGACAGTGTTCAGGGGTTTTTATCTTAAATGTTGTAATTTTTATAAAATTCAAAATATTGCATTTTATAAGTTGAAACAAGTAATAATATGTATTTGAATGTGAAAATATAAAAATATATGATATATTTCAAAAAATTTAAATTTTGTATCTAATTTAACAAGTGCAATAAAATATGTGGTATACCCAGAACTGAGGAAAAAGCATCTTTTGAACCCCAAAATAAATGGAAAAAAGGAAAGCAAAGCCACAGATCAGGTGGAACCCTTTCATGCCTTAGATTCCCAGCCTACACTGGACTTAGATGTTGCAGAACCCTCAGGCCTATCAGCCTCTCAGAAGGAAGCAGGGTGTCAATTACAACAAAGTAAGACAGGCCTTCATCTGAAAAATAGTTTTGTACAAGCTTTCCCTGGTATTCATAAGAAAAGAATCGGTTCCTTTTATTCACTGGATGACATCTCTAAGCCTATCACCGCCACTATTTGGAGAAAGAAAAAACACCCGATTGAGTCAGTATCCATCAAGGATTCCCAAACAACAGAAAAAAATGTCAAGATTTCAAATGCCTTTCAGACCTTAGAAGCTTTAAATAAGGGAGATGATGAGGAAGAAGCAACAGAAATATTCCATGAAACACTGGAATCTCAAGAAGGAGTGGTACCCCATAAAACAAATGACAAGATTACAGACACAACAGAACTTCACACCATTGAAGAAATCAGCCCCCATGCCAGTCACGCTGAGCTCCCAAGTACTTTAGCAACAAATACACCTGTCAACCCAGATGCTGGCATCATCCATCATCCACTGATCATCATAGATGCTGGGCTGACACAGGGGCCAAAACAGCAACCTCAGCCAGCTCCTACAGTGGTAAAGAAGGGAGCACAACCCTCAACTGATCAGAATACAAAGGTAGATCAAAGCTCACAGTCAAAGGTTAGCATACACAAACCAATACTAATTTCAAGTTCAGATAAACTTGATAAGAATCAGGATAAACAATCAAATAATAGTAAAGCCACTGCTGTTAAAACAAGAAACCTTAGATCCTCACAGAAAGAAACCACCACCTGCTTTAAATGATTAAATACAACATAATAGGAAACATTTTAGTTTGGAATGTTAGAGGCTACGGAACATCTTTGGATAGAATAAAATATCTTATATTGTCTCACAAGATTGTTATTCTCTGTTTGATAGAGCCTTGGCATGAAAAAAAGAAAATAAACACTCTGATGCATGATCTAGGCTTCAAAAATGTTCTACCTGCTGAAAATGCTAAAATATGGATCTTCTGGAACCATGCTTTTAATGTAATCAGTTTAAAAGAGTCAGATCAATTTCTGCAGGCTAGAATTACAGAAATCTACTCATCTGTCAGTTGGAACTGCTATTTTATATATGCTAGTGTAAATAGACAATCGAGGGAAGCTCTTTGGAATGATTTAAAAAACCCCCCTCCAGAACCTTCTATATCATCGAAGACTTCAATACTGTGGTCTCAGTATCTGAGTATAAAGGAAGGAAAGCTACCCCCACAAGAAGCATGAAAGATTTTAATGCCTTCATTGATAATCTGGACTTGCATGACATCCTCACTGTAGGAAATTCTTTTACATGGTGTAATAATAGATTCAGGAATAAATGTAAGGACCTTCTATTTCAGAGATTAGACAGAGGCATAAGCAATTTGGACTGGTTGGAACTCTTTCCAAACAGCTCAATTTAGGTACTTAATGGATTGACTTCTGACCACTCTCCATTATTGCTGTCCATTCAATCCTCTCAAGAAATGGTTCCTAGGCCTTTTAGATACCAAGAAATGTGGTCAAATAGACAAGACTTCCACAATTTAGTGGAAAAAAACTGGAATTTACTGTCACCCTCTAGAGGAATGTACAGATTAGTACATAAGCTTAAGAGACTTAAGATTTACATTAAAGTTTGGAACAAAAATACTTTCGGAAATGTCAATCAAAACCTGGTTGAAGCTGAAGCAAAAGTCAGTGACCTAGAAATAAAATTTCAACAGTCCCAAGCAGAGTCTGACTTAGCTGATCTCAATAAGTCCAAAGCCTTACTTCTTAGATCCCAGAAAGAAAAAAACATTTTTTTAAAACAGAAGGCAAGGTTAAATTGGCTTAAACAAGGGGATGCAAACACAAGTTATTTTCACCACACCATCAGGGAAAGGAGAGCTAGATCTAAAATCAGTAAAATCAAAGATGGAAATGGGAACTGGATTACTGACCCACAGCGGATTAAAGATGAAGGAGTTAGATTTTTTAAGGAACTCCTTAATGAGGGATGCTCCTCAAAAAACAGGAACTTATCTGAAAAAAGTTTTAGGGGAAATTCCTCCCCTGATTACTGATCAACAAAATCAACTCCTGCTTGAATCTTTCAATATACAGGAACTGGAATTTGCTGTTTTTGATTTAAATAAATTAGGTGCTCCGGGATCTGATGGTTTCTCTGGTCATTTCTTCACATTCTTCTAGGAAACTATTAAAGATGACCTTCTGGAGGCAGCAAATGATTTTATAAGCAGTGGCATTATTCCTAAGGCTATCACAAGCACCTGGCTCACTCTAATTCCCAAAAAACCAATTCCAATTTCTTTCTCAGATTTCAGACCTATTAGTTTATCCAATTTTATCAATAAAGTCTTCTAAAAAATGCTTATGGAAAGGATTAAACCACTAATGCACAACCTAATCTCTCCTGAGCAGAGTGCTTTCATTAAAGGCAGGGAAATCACTGATAATATCCTTCAAATGTAAGAGATGACCAGGATGTTGTCTAGAAAATCAAAAGTTCCTAATTTAATAGTTAAACTAGATATGCAAAAGGCTTTTGATAGAGTCTCATGGCCATTCCTGAACTCCATTCTTCTCCATTTTGGCTTTCACGGGAAATTTGTCAAACTTATTATGCATAACATATCCGCTGCAAATTTTTCGGTTCTAATCAATGGAGCTACTTCGGGTTTTTTTGCATCTTCTAGGGGCATTAAACAAGGCGATCCTCTTTCACCATTTCTTTATAATCTGCTTTCTGAAGCTTTTTCCAGAGGATTAAAGAAACTTTTTAGCACAGGGTATCTTCAAAATTTTTGTCTTCCTAAGACTTGTGCCCCGGTTTCACAACAGTTTTCTTGAATACTAACCCTAGAAACATGAAGAGGTTCAAAAAGTTCCTGCTTGCTTATGAACAAACCTCAGGACAAAAGGTCAATTTCTCAAAATCAGATTTTTTTGTATCCCACAGGACCAGTTTTTCTACAGTTCACTCTGTAAAAAGGATTCTGGGAATGGAAAAATGATCTTTCCCTTTTAAATATCTGGGAGTACCTATATTCTCTGGTAGAAATATGCAGGTACACTACCAACCATTACTGGAAAGAATGGAAAAATCAATCCATAATTGGAAGAACAGATGGCTCTCTACTGCAGGTAAAATTATTCTGATAAATCATTGTCTTCTCTCAATTCCAACTCATATTTTTGCAGTTTTGAGTCCACTAAAAATAGTTTTGAAAAAATGGAGAAAATGGCCTCTAGCTTGTTTTGGGGGAATTCGGATAATCGGGATAAGAAAAAAATGAAGATCTTGGAAAAATATGAGTGTACCTGTCGAAGAAAATGGAATAGGATTTAGGGATTTAAAGGCCACTGTTCATGTTTTTTCATGTAAATTGTGGTGGAAACTGCAACTCAATTCCACGCAATGGACCTCACTCTTATGTTCACTCCCTAAGTCTTACAAAACCTCTCATACATGGTCCAGAATCTGTGCTATTACAGATATAGCAAATAGCAACTCCAGAGTAATACATGGAATCGGTGATTGCTCCTTTTGGAACGCTAACTGGACAGGAGTAGGAGCTTTGTTTTATAAATGGCCTCAAGGAAGAGACATCCCCTTTGTGGACATCTCACTTAGGTCATTTATTAACAACAAAGCATCTATCCTCCCTCAACTGGAGCCATTTTTGGCGACCAATTTTTGTTCTCTTTTGTAGGAAGCTAAATTGGAATATATACATGAGGATAGGCTCATCTGGATGCCAGCTACAAATGGAATTTTCTCCATCCAGTCAGAATACAATATTCTTAGACAGAGAAAGCCGAAGATCTTTCATTTTCAAAAGGTATGGTCCTCTTTTATTCCCAAAAAAATGTCAGTTCTTTTATGGAGAGCATTGAATGGATTACTTCCTTTTGACAACATTTTAAGAAGGTTAGGTTTCTATTTAGCATCTAAATGTCCTCTGTGTCAGAATCACAGTGACTCTTTAGCTCACTTTTTCAACTCTTACACCTCATCTACTGCTGTCTGGAACTGTGTTACAAACTTTTTAAAGATCCAACAAATCTCTTTTCCAACATTGAAAAGCAGAGTTGAATTTTATCTCTCTTTTAAGGCAGAATCCAGTATTCAGTCCAATATCACCACTGCTGCTCTTCTTGTAACAATCTGGATTCTATGGATTAGAAGGAATAAAATTTTGTTTGATAATGAATCCTTCTCCCAAGATGCATGTATCCATGAAATAAAAGGCATGATCTATCAAATTTTCTCAGTGAATCTTTTGATAGGTAATCTAGACAAGAACAGATACTGGACGCAGGCTAACATTATACCTCATATTCAACAAAAGAAAAGGAAATCTTTTACTGCAGTGAAATGGCAGAAACCCCTGATCGGATACAAGATAAATACAGATGTAACATGGATTAGAGGGGGTTGTTCTGCTCTAGCTGTGATAGTTAGGAATTGTGAAGGGAAAGTGGTTAAAATGAGGGAAAAATCTTTTCATTCCCCATCACCTTTACAGGCAGAATTGATAGCCATCCAATGTGGATATGAGTTAGTTTCAGATTTGGATTTAAACAGATGTGAGGTGGAATCTGACTGTTTAATTGCAATACAGGGTATTCAAAACCCAAATACCTCACCATGGAAGACTTTCTCTATTTTCCAATCTCTAAATTTAAAGCATCATATACACCCAATCCAACACACTCCTAGAGAGGCTAATAATGCAGCTGATTTTCTTGCCAAATTTGCTTTACATAACAACTTTGATGGTGACCTAGAACTGAATTTAGCCCCTCATTTTCTTAAAGGACTCCTTTATCTGGATAGATGTGGAATTCCTTGGATTAGAGATGTATCTTGATAGTATGCTGCATATGTTGCAATAATCATATACATTTTGGAGGACTCTTCACACTGGACTCATGACCTTTATATAGGATAGATACTGCTGATGTTTTTGTGAAATTTGGCTTATTACAGGTCCCACACCTCTAATCTTGGCTGGTTATGATTGAGCACGCACCGTTGAACGGACGTCTGTTTGAGGGGACATCCGTGTGCTCAAGGGGACATTCGTGTGCTCAAGGGGACATTAGTGTACTCGAGGGGACTGTCAACTGCTCGACGGGACATTGGTGTGCTCGAGGGAACATTCGTGTGCTCGTGCTCAAGGGAACACTCGTGTGCCCGAGGGGACAATTGTGTGCACGAGGGAACTACCGACTGCTCGACGGGATCTTCGACTGCTCGAAGGGATGTCTGAGTGCTAGAAGGGACGTCCGAGTGCTCGCGGGGACTTTCGTGTGCTCGAAGGAACTATTCGTATAGACACTCGTGTGCTTGAGGGAACTGTCGACTGCTCGATGGGACTTCCGTGCCATCGAATGGGCATTCGCTTGTTCCGACTGGACATCCGTGTGCTCGAGGTGTCATCCGTGTGCTCGAGGGGACACCCGTGTGCTCGAGGGGTAACCCGTGTGCTCGAGGGGACATCCGTGTGCTCAAGGGGACATCCGTGTGCTCGAGGGGACATCCGTGTGCTCGAGGGGTCATCCTCGTGTTCGAGGATGACAACCGTGTGCACGAGGGGTCATCCGTGTGCTCGAGGGGACATCCGTGTGCTCGAGGGGACATCCGTGTGTTGGAGAGGTCATTCGTGTGCTCGAGGGGTCACCCGTGTGCTCGAGGGGTCATCCGTGTGCTCGAGGGGACAACCGTACGCTCGAAGGGACCTCCGTGTGCTCGAAGGGACTTTTGACTGACCGCAGACTTACTAGCTCAAACCATTTAACAGTTTCACTTACTGATTTCACTGACTGGTAGTTGCCTGGTCAAAGTACTGAACTAACACTTGATGTGGAGGTCCATTACTTTGGAAGTGCAACTACTTGCCCTAGATTTCGCATATATATAGACTTATAGATAATAGTATCTGATCATTCTTTTGGAGGCAATTTTGTTGCCCTTTGTACAAAATACAATGATGTTTCGCTCATTTTGGCTTGGGGTACCAATATATCAACCCTCACCCTCTGGTGCTTACATTTAAAAAAAAAGTGGTATACCCATAAGTTTATGGACAAACCGCATGTAAGGAGACTCACTCTAAATTTTATGTATTTTGTCCATTCTAGTTTTTAATTGGGGATTTTCTTAGAAGACAAATATGATGACTAAATTAATAAAATGTAACTATAATACTCCCTCTGGTCCTCTTATATTGGCCTGCTTTCCATTTTGGGATGGTTTTTTATTTATGGCTCCTTCCCCTTTTGGTAAATTCTAGAATGTTTTCATCCACTCATTTTACTTTTTACACTTCCAATACAATCTCTACCATTCATTTATCTTTTTGAAAAAATTTGTGCCCAAAAGTTGAGGCCAATATAAGAGGACCAGAGGGAGTAATTATTCTTTGGGTTGGGAACGTAAAAGAGAAACAAGATTTTTTAAGGTTTTGTAGAGTTATTAAAATAATAGTTACTCCATATTTTGTTTCCAAGGTAAAAGATGGTAACATGGATAAGTAACCAAGTATAGATTTTGGGAAAGGTTTTGCAGAGTTATCAAAATAATAGTAAATCATATTTTGTTTCCAAGTTAACAAGATGATAACATGGGTATAGATTTTAGGAAATTCAATGTTGTCATACTGATTATTATATTTTGTTCCGAAGGTAACAGGATTCGTAACATGGGTACAAATATTGGGAAGTTCATTGTTCTTATAAATATTACGTAAAATAAGTATAATTTATTGGTTTCAAATATAGGCAAAGTGTTAGGAAAGACGGTCTTTTCATAGAATAATAAAAGGTAAAAGGTTTTTGTTACAATATTAAAGTTTTAGTATAAAACATGTAGTAGTTATAAAATTTATAATCCGGTTCATGCAACCCGAAAATTTTATCTTACTTTATTTTAATTTACACTTTAAACCTTGATCTTTCCATAACGTATGGAAAGATCGTCTTTCAAGATACGGACTCTCAAGTATATCAGGGAATATGAGAGTATAGATTTTGAAAAGTTCACAATAGCCTATTGCGATGTAGATTAACAAGATTACATTGAATATTGCGATGTAGATTCCCAAGGTTAGGATCAACTTGATCAAGTTGTAAATGGTTTATAATTGTTTGTGTGGGCGACAACCTTTCCTTCCGTGTAAGGTTGGCTTTTTAATTTGTTTTTTTAATGAATAATTTTTTGAAAAATAGTTTTAAATCCTTTTAAAACGTTATCAATTTACGAATTTTAGTTACCTAAATATAACTTTTATTCTTTGGTACAATTTTCAGCTATAACAATATTCTTTTTTACAATTTTTATATTATAAGTGTTCTTATTATTTACTCTCTATTTTTTAAAATTAAAAAATCCTATATATATATTCTCTATAAATATTAATATCTATTAAGTTTTAATATTTTCAAAACTATTCCTATTACATGTTAAACATGAATTGTTATAACTCATCCATCAGAAGCACTACTCTCTAAAGTGCTAGGGGTGATTTTCACATAGTATGGGTGTTCTTCCCTTTTTCTTATTTCAGATCTGGTAATTCTCTTTTGAATTTGCCATCCTCACACCATGAGGAGATCTAACACTAAGAATAAAGGGAAAACACATCAAAGGAGAGAAAAACGTTTTTGAAGGAGGAGGTGATCAGCTTGGCTTTGTTGAAGGATGAAAGCAAGGGAAAAAACAAAATAGGGCTGAAGAGTGTTCTTGACAAGTCACTTTCAGGCCCTAAAGAAGCTAAAAGCCAAGGAGTGGAAGAAAAAGAAGTTTTTGAAGAAGCAAAAAAGGAATGTTCAATTTCGAATTTCAGCAGCTCTAAAGAAGGGAGAAAAATTGTTTGGAGTGAAGAAGTGGAGGAGGAGAGCAAGAAGGAGGTTAGATCTTGGAGTTCTATACTCAAATCTAGCTCGACGGAGATCCAATATTACCAACCCGTGGAGATAGATGGGCTGTTTATGGGTGAAATCACCATGGAGGAGGTGGAAGAAAGCTCAAAGCAATGGGAGACTACTATTATGTGCAAGGTTTTGGGCAGCAACCCACCATTCAAAGTCATGGAGGGGTTCTTTTTTCGGATTTGGGGAAGAAGAATCAACAAGGTATGGCTTCTAAATTCAGGAGTTTTTATGGTTAAATTTCAAAGTAAGGAGCATAAAGAGGTTGTTTTGGAGAAAGGAGTGGTGTTCTTTGATGGGAAACCCGTTTTAATGAAAGATTGGAATGAAGAAGGTGTGATTGAAGAACCTAATGTTGTCCCGGTTTGGATTCAGCTCCCCGGATTTCCATTGAAGTATTGGCAACCAAAACTCATAAGTAAGATAGTAAGTCCACTTGGGAAGCCTTTGAATCTTGATAGAGCAACACAAGAGAAGGAGAGGTTGGATTTTGCAAGGGTGTAAGTTGAGGTGATGATAAGTGATACCCTTCCGGATAAGTTGATTTACCTTAATGAAAACAAGGTGATTATTAGCCAACAAATCTGTTTTGAATGGAAGCCAACTAAATGTGGAAAATGTGGGATGATTGGGCATAATGAGGAGGTGTGTAGGAAGAAAATGGACCTGAAAAACGTCAAACAAATAGGAGGATTTATGTGCCAATCGGGAGGATTGTGAAAGAAGATGAGAAGCAAGATGGAGTGAAAGATGTTAAGGGGCAGCAAAGGGATGCTAAAGAGCAGCAAAGGGAAGTTAAAGGGCTGCTAGGGGAGGAGATTGAGTTCAAAATGGTAGAGAAAGGAATAAGGGCAGCAAGGAAGAAAGAAGAAGATCCGAGGAGTTCAAGGAGTGAAGGTAATGGGTATACTCTCTTATCCGACCCTCCTTATGAATAGTAGATTTGCTGTTGGAATGTTAGGGGTTTGAATAAATGTGAGAAGCATAGGAGGGCGAAAAACTTTTGTATGCTTAATCATATAGGTTGTTTGGGGCTGTTGGAAACTAAAGTAAAAGAAGCAAACCAAAAAAAAGTGTGGGGGAGAATAGGGCTTGGTTGGGAGTTGATAACAAATGGGAATGTTGTAAGGGGGAGAATTTGGCTAGGTTGGAGGGCTGATTTTTATGATATGAAGGTGTTGAATGTTGGGGATCAATGGATGGATTTTGATGGGTTGACTAGGAGCAATAACTTGAAATTCTTCTTGACGGTGGTATATGGCCATAACACCATTGAAAAGAGAAAACCAATGTGGGAGTTCCTAAAGGGGCAAGGGAGTAGAGATGATAAACCATGGCTGATCATAGGAGATTTTAACTCTCCCTTGGATTTTGGGGATAGAGAAGGTGGAAACGATGTTGAAGAAAAGGAAGTCTTGGATTTCCAAGGCGTGATGGAGGCTAGTATGTTGGTTGAAATTAAAACTATTGGCCAAATGTTTACTTAGAGCAATAGAAGGGAAGTGGGGGAGTTGATACAAAGCAAAATTGATAGGGGTATTGTAAACCAAGAGTGGGTAAGGAGGCTTGGCCAAGCCTTTTGTGAGGTAAAACCGGACACACTCTCGGATCACCATCCTATCATTTTGAGTTAGCATAAGGAAGACAAGAAGAAGAGGAGGAGCTTCAAATATTTCAATATGTGGGAGGCCTCACCACATTTCAAGGGGACAATCCAAGCTGTTTGGAGGAAGGTGAGCACAATGAAGGATTTTGGAAAGCTTCTTGAAGACATGGAAAAGCCTTTGAATAGGCTTAATAGAAGGGAGTTCTCTAAGATTGGAGAAAGGGTGGAGAAGGCTAAGAAGGAATGGCTTTTGGCACAAGAGAGGTTGAATGAAGAACCAAGGGATGAAAGGAGGCAAAGGGTGGAATTTGATGCAAGGAAAGTGCTTGAAGAATTGGAGGAGGCTGAATACAAGTTCTTGCAAGAAAGAGCTAAAGTGCAATGGCTTCATGAGTGGGATATGCCTACAAAGTTGTTTTATGCTTCTATGAGAACAAGGCAATACAAGAACCAAATTTTGAACATAAAGGAGGGGAGTAGATTACTATCCAATGTAGACCAGATTGAAGAACATTTGAAGAGACACTATGAAAGCCATTTGGGAGTCTATTGGGAAACTAAAGATTTGGAGGAAAACTTGGCTATTTTTGGTGGAGTTCTAAGCATACAACAACAAGCATCCTTAATCCAACCAATTGGTGAAAAGGAGGTGAAGAAAGCACTTTGGGGGATTCATCCTAACAAAAGCCCGGGGAGAGATGGTTATACAAGCCAATTTTTTAGGAGCAATTGGGAGATAATTGGAGGAAGTATGGTGGAGGCCGTACAAAGTTTTTTCAAGGGGGAAGAAATTCCAAACTCTTTGAATCAAGCCGTGATATCCTTGATCCCAAAGGTGAGTCAACCTCAATATGCATGTGATTATAGGCCTATTGCTTGTTGCTCCGTACTTTATAAAGTGATAACCAAAGTAATTTGTGCAAGACTTTGTGAGGTGCTGCCTTGTTTGATTAGTGAGAATCAAAGTGCTTTTGTGAAAGGTAGGCACATATCACACAACATCCTTTTAACACAAGAATTGTTGCATAAGTACAATGTTGATGGCATGAAGAGAAGTTGTGTTGTTAAAGTGGATATTAGCAAAGCCTTTGATTGTATAAGCTGGAAATTTCTTGTTAAATGGCTTGAGGTTTTAAAGTTCCCCGGGTTGATGATAGATTGGATCAAGAGAAGTACAATGAAGTCATCATTTTGCTTGGTTTTGAATGGGAGGTATTCTGAAGGATTCATGGGTAGAAGAGGAGTTAAACAAGGGGATCCTCTATCCCCCTTGTTGTTTGTTTTGAGCATGGAGTACCTTACAAGAATGATGGCAAAGGAGTACAAGGAGCAGCACATAGAATTCCACCAAAGATGCAAAAAGGTTGGTGTGCATACTTTGTTGTTTGCTGATGATTTGCTTATCTTTTGTGGAGCAAACCAAAAATCCATGGAGGGTGTAAAAGGTTGCTTGAAGAGGTTTATGGAGGTCTCGGGTCTTGCAATAAGTGAGCAACAATCAGAATTTATTTTTCTAGAATGGATGAAGAGGAGAAAGACTTGTTGGCTGGAGTGTTAAATGTAACAAGAGGGGATTTTCCTATGCAATATTTGGGGCTGCCTTTGTCTAATGTGAAGTGGAGGAAGCAAGATTGTGAGCAAATGGTGGATAAAATTAGAAGAAAATTGCATAGTTGGAATTCAAGTGTTCTTTCTTATGCGGGGAAGGTGCAATTGATCAATTCGGTTTTACTAAGTATAGCTGGATTTTGGGCTAGTATACTAAGTATACCTGAGGGTGTTCATGAGGAGATTGTGAAAATTTGTAGATGTTTTTTGTGGGGAAGAGAAGAAGGGAAAATGGGTTATACTCCTATTTCTTGGGACACAATTTGTAGAAGTAAAAATTTTGGAGGATTGGGGATTAGAGATCCTTCCATTTGGAACAAGGCAGCACTATGTAAGCAATTGTGGGATTTAAACTCAAAGAAAGATATTCTTTGGGTAAGGTGGATTCAAGCATATTACATAAAGGGTGGATGTCTACAAGGAAGCAAAGGAGGGGTAAGTTCTAGTTGGCATTGGAAGATGTTGTGCAAATTGAAAGATAAACACTTCCAAACTCTTGGGAGTTGTTTGGACAAGGAAGGCAAGTTGAAGACAAGGATGGTGTATGATGAAATGAAGGGAGGAAGCAAAAGGGACTATGCAAAGGTAATTTGGGACAAAAACATTTTACCTAAGCATAGAATTTTCCTATGGATCCTATTGAAGGGAGGGCTGCCCACGGTTGATAGATTGCAAAAATTTGGGATTTTGAAGACACAACAAAGTTGTAGTTTATGTGATGAGGTGGATGAGACAGCAACCCATTTGTTTTCGAGTTGTACATACACTAGGGGGTTGATGAAAATTTTGAAGTTGAGGGATATGAGCAACATGAGGCAAGTAAAAAGATGTTCGTTGATGATGGTAAGAAGAAGGCAAGACTTGATGTTGATGAAGATTACTAGTGCCTTGTATAGAATATGGAATGAAAGGAACAAGAGGATCTTTTGCCAAGATTTGAAGATGGAGACCTTGGCTGCCCAAGTTGAAGCTGAATGCAAATGGAGGAGCAACAAGAGATGGAAAGAAAATTTTGAATATGAGCCTATATAGAATATAGAGCTGGTTGTTTGTTTGATTTTAAATAGCAAGTTTTGATAGGGGTTTTTGCTTGTAAAAGGCTAGGAGTGATAGCCTAAAAAATCTTTTGGTTTGATTTGATCTATATACAAAACTTTCATAAAAAAAAAACATGAATTGTTACTTTAAAAATTACTATAAATTTTAAATTAATAATAAAATATTTTAATTTATAAAACAATAGAAATATAAAATTATGAATAAATAATAATAATTAATAATACAACAATTTAAGAGATTTTTTTATAAAATACATAAAAAATACTAGTAAAATATTTCGTTAAATAAAAATTTAAAAATATATATTGTTCAGTGAAAATTACTAAAAGTAGGTCTCGAGTGATATATGATCGAACTAAAATATTAAATAATTAAAGAATTTTTAGCTATATAATTATTTTAATGTTATTTTAGTTCAACAAAATTTATGTTAAAAAATAAATAATTTAAGAATGATTCCGTCTTTTGAAAGATAGTCTTCCATAAATTATGGAAAACCCAAGGTTTAAACTGCAAATTAGAAGAAATGAATATAAAATTTTGGGTTGCATTAATCGGGTCATAAACTTATAAACTATTACACACTGCATAATAATTTCTATAGTGTGACGGAAATCTTTTACCTTTTTATTATTCTAATTAAACATCGTCCTTACATAAATTTATGAAAAGATGATATTTCCATAAGTGTATGGAAAGACCGTGGGAGATCGCCGTACCTCTCAAAGTTAAATTTATAAGCCCCAATGCTTCCTATCTACAATTAAATAGATAATGGCAAGTCGGGATCGTACACAAATGAGAGGGATGATTTCAAGTGTTTAAACATATGGAGCGGAAAACATACTAGACATATACATATATAGATACATATAAAAGCATGTAAATAGGTTTTGGTTGGTTTTGGTCCTAAATTATGAATTGAAAGACAAACAAATAGCAATGCAATGGAACAATGCTAATCATGGATTTACAGCTAAAAAATGATTAAAAAAACAATTAACAAAGCCTTGGGGGCCATTGACTTTCACTTCCAAATTTCTTATAGATCATAGATTCATCTACTCATTCTTTAATATTTATTGCCTATGGGGAATGCTATCACTTCTCATTCGAAGATCAACATTCGTTTCTTCTTAATAGTAATTCACAAAGGCAATTCGACGACCATTGCGAATCTCATTAACAATCACTCTAGGCAATCAACGACCATAAAGATATTTCATCAATGACATTATACATGAAGAACCATAGATTTGATAACAACATGTCTTCTACCAAAGACATAACCATTTAACCAAACAAAGCATTTATTAGGTTTACCCTAGAACAAACCACATTTAAGGTTCAACCTTCTTTGCATCTATAGGATAAATATGAGAACAATCCACATTAAGATACTTATCTAGCAAGAATTACAACACATTATACACAAGAAGCTCTAAATCCATGTTCCTGGATTTTCATGTCAAATGAGCTAAGAAATTGGTCACGTTCCTAAGACTCTAACATTTCAATCATACAAACACTTCATATACTCAAACAACCCATGATATAAATGAGATTAAACATAGCATTAATGGCACAATCTCCCCAATAAATGTTCATAAATGAGCAAAATCAAGAATCTCACTACATAAGTTTGGAAGCTTTAATCAATTGCTCCCAGGAGATTAGTTTAGCTAATACAAATAATACTAACCGTCATAGATGAATTCATACATGGACAAAGAGGGGGAAAATGAAAGAAAATTGAGAACTAGGGTTCTTTGATGAGGAAGTTCGGCCAAAGGGAGAGGATGAGAAGTGGGTGGCCAAAAATTCCTTTTATAGTACAAGTGAGAGGAAACGAAAAGCAAAAAGTAAAAGTGTAGCAAGATCCCACCCGGGCAGGCTGCCCATTTTTGCCCTTGTGTCGATTCCTCTTTGCTTTGTCATCTTGCCTTCAAGTCCTTGATTCTTCTTATTTTCAATCTTCAAAGCTAGTCTTCAAATCTTCAAAGTCTTCAAAAGGTGATTTTCAATGGCCTCCGATTTTCAAGTCTCGATGTTCTTTCTTTGTCACACAAAATCCACTTAGAAAAGGTAAAAGAGAGTAAAAGTTGCTCTTACCTCTCCTAAGAGAATTTCAAGGTAAAACACAAGCTCTAATGACAAAAGAGCACAAAAGTGATTCCAAAAAGTCCCTAAATATGCATATAAAATGGATACATCAGACCGTATTTTCCAAAACTTTGCCTATAAGAATGTAAGAAAAAAGAGAAAGTCTCAGGAAAGACGTCATTTCCATAAGTTTATGGACAGTCCACAATCGTTTTTACCTTTAATGTTATAATATTTTATAAATTTAAATATTGTACTTTTAAGGTTAAAACAAGCAATAATATGTAGCTAAATGTGAAAATATTAAAATATATACTATAAAAAATATTTTCAAATATATTAAAATTTTGTATGTAATTTAACAAATGAAGAGTATAAGGTAAAAAATAAGTGGTTTGTTTCTAAGTTTACGGACAGACCGCTTATCAGGAGACCCACTCAAGAAAAAAACCAAAAAAATAAAATAGGTGATGTCATACTACATCAGAGGTTAAATAACATCCACTGCTATATCTTTATATTGGGAACGTCCCAGGAAATACGACATGTTCATAAGTTTATGGACATACCAGAGACCTGTTTGAAATTAATAAAATCGTATTAATCTACGCGGGCCAAGCCCATTTAGCTCAGATCCAAAACCTTAGAGCATCTCCAATGTAGGCTACACGGGGATGTAGCTTGATTTGTCATATCATCTCTTTAATCTAATGATGTGACAAGATACACATTCCCACAATGGTAAGCTACATGTGTAGCTTAAAAGGTTTCACATGTTTTACCATATTCATCTTTATTTATAGTTAAGTATAAGTGTTGAATATCTAACAATAATGATTAATATATTAAGCATAATTGTTATATTTTAAATTTAAATTTATTTAAAGCAAACAAATATAAATTAAGCATTATTTTATGAAATTATGATTTACTTTTCAAGTTGTATATGAATCGAATGTGATATAATTTTGATTTTCTTATTAGTTCTACTTTTTTTATATTGTTATAAATAACTATAATTATATAATTATCTTATATAAATAATTTTAGAGTTCGTCTCTTGAAAGATGGTCTTTCCATAAGCCATGGAAAGACCAAAGTTTAAAGTGTAAATTAGAAGAAATGAAGATAATTTTTTTGGGTTGCATGAAACAGATTATAAATTTTATAACTACTACATGTTGCATACTAAATTTTTAATATTGCAACTAAGACTTTTTACCTTTTATTACTTGAATTAAACCCCATCTTTCCATAAGCCTGTGGAAATACCGTCTTTTCCAAGACTTTGCCATAATTTTATATAATTTGTTGATAAATTTCTTATGAGTATTTATATACCTTTATATAAATTTCTTACAAAAATAATTTTATAATTATATAAATTTGTATAAAGAGTTCATCTCTTGAAAGACGGTATTTTCATAAGCCATGGAAAGACCAAGTGTTAAAGTGCAAATTAGAAGAAATGAAGATAAAATTTTCAAATTGCATGAATCTAGTTATAAACTTTATAACTACAACATGTTGCATAATAAATTTTAATATTGCAACTAAGGCCTTTTACCTTTTATTATTCTAATTAAACCATTTTCCATAAGCGTATGGAAATGTGGT
The DNA here is from genome assembly GCA_037428765.1 of Rubia yunnanensis. Lineage (NCBI taxonomy): Eukaryota > Viridiplantae > Streptophyta > Magnoliopsida > Gentianales > Rubiaceae > Rubia > Rubia yunnanensis. Next base: position 62,581,276 of record CM075066.1, read on the forward strand.
ATTTCCCAAAACTTTACCTTGTATAAATTTCTTATAAAATAATTGTACAAAGGTCTGAAATTTACCATAGTTTAACCATGAATAAATTATATATAGTGTGGTTTTTCAATGCGCAACGACTAGAAAAAAAAAGTTTTTGTATATTTGTAAAAAATAATTTTACTATCTCATCATTATAATAATTATATTTTAAATAGATTTATTGTTGTTATTGTTGCATGGGGAGATTGTACACTTAATAATATGAAGATTGCACTACAATCTAACCAAATGGATGTGGAATACATTTTCTGCAATGGAAGCATTGAATGCATCCGACATCAAGTAGGCAGCTCTCACAAGCTACAGCTGCTTGAAAGTTGCATAGGTGTATTCTACAACAACGACATGCTACATTGTTGTAATTTATGGAAAGTTGCAAGTAAGTCAAAAATTGCGACCGTTGGAGATGCTCTTATAGTTAATCTTCTTCCTCTTGACGCCACCTTCTTCCGCCTCCTCCCTGCGCCACCTCCTTCCTCCTCCCGCCACATATCTATAAATACTTCTGCATCAGAATGATGCCATTTCAAATCCGGTGGTCGAATCCGAGGAACTCTTTGCCGCATCACGCAGCACATCACAGACTCGCAATGCCCTTCAACGAGGAAAAGCTAAAGAGGGTGTTCAAAGGGTGACATCGAAACTGTGGTAGAATTTTGGACAGGAAAGAACTGAGAGAAGCGTTTGAACAGCTAGGATCTCAGATGCCCATGTTGAGATACTGCGGCTGATTATGGACATACAAAACAATCACTACATCTTGTTTTGCGTAGGAAGGTTCAACCCTTTCAGTGATTTTCTACCTTAGGACCAGTTCAGTGTTTGATTTTCTACCTTTCATCGTCACTCCATTTAAACAACTCAATCAACGGCTGTCTCTGAAGCGGCAATATACACGCTACCTGCTAAATGTTCGGCGAAAATCCCACTCCAGAAACACCGTCTCCTGGAACTCAATCATCAACGGATACACGAGGAGCAGGGACGAAACCAGGGGGCGATCCGGTGGCCAGGAATTTAGGTCTTCAGCCATTGGGGGCCATTAGATTCCGCTCCCCCTTGAACCCTAGCCCCGCCCTCTGTTCCGGCGTCAGTTGAAGAAGACGATCCATGTTCTGCAGTTTTATATATTTTTTTCTCACTAAACAAAATGACGTCATTTTGCCATAAGTAAAATGACGTCATTTTGTTAATGCACATGCAAAAAAATGAATAGATGACCAATTGGGCTGAAACCCAATTAGCCCAAATACACACTTGAAAACCCTACCTTTCCAATTCTTAGAGGAGAATCGTGTCTCAATCTCAGAGCAAAAACTTTGCTCTTCCCACTTCCGCCGACCACCGTGAGTCCATGACCGGTGGTCGTCCATCTGCCGCGCTGACGAGTGCTCCACCGTTCGGCCGCCCGCGTCCAGCGTCTCCGACCTCAGCCAGCGACCGCATTCGAGTTCGAGCTAAACCAAGGGCAACTGGGCAAGGTATGCGAGGATTTGATTTTTGTTTTTTTGTGGTGATGCAACTCTTGTTGTGTATTTATAAGTAGTTAGAAGGTTTAATTTAATGAAACAATTCATTTACGTATTTATATAAGATAGGAACTAGTTAGAGGTTATATAGCGTTTTACCTTCAAACTATTTGTTAAGAATCTTATGTTGATGAATGACTAAGTTATAAGTTGTGTGATGATATTTTTGCAAGATTTATATTTGACTGTGATTGGGTATGTGTGTAGTTTTGTTTAATTAGTCTATTTGTTTAGATCACTGGAGAGAAATCATTGCTTTGTTTCAAGACTTTTGACATTCTTGGACATACAGATGTTACAGCAGCACGAAATCGAGCATCAAAATCCGCAGACAGAGCAAAGGTAGGACCAAGAACTTACTCCGCTGCGATTTTCCAAGAACTCACAGTCGGCTCGCAAGGTACTGTGCTCTGCTCTTCAGGAATTTTGTGGACTTGTGTTGAATTTGAATAGCTTACTTGAATTATGTGGATTGTGAGTAGCTTATTTGAATGAATATCATAGTTTCCCGTGTTTGTATAACTTGTGTGATACAGTTGTCTCCGGGGGTTAGTGGTTCTACTACTAGCAACACAAGTATTAGAAAGTAGTTTTTTATGCAGTGACTTGTCGTACTTGTAAAAATATAATTATTATGTATTCATCCTATTATGTAAGCATTGTTAGTTAAGACCGTCTGAGAAAGCTCTGTGTGCGATTTTCACATACAAACGGTGCGATCGGAGTCAAAGCTCTGTGCCCTCGTCTCTTTCATCCATCCGGCACCGCCAAAATGGCGGAGCCACCGCCAACATGGCGGAGCCACCGCCATCCAACCCTCCGTTATCTTATGCCCAAGCAGTCAATCAGGAACTCCGCGAAGCTCTTAATCTCTCGCCATCAAACCTACAAGATGCTCACAGCGCTCCCTTCACTCCAAAACAACAAATCGATCACCTGGGAGAACCTGGCCTCCATTTCACGGAGGAGGAATGCTTACGATTGGAAGCCCCCCTCAAATGGACTTTGATCGGGAAATTCTCGCGCAGCCAGCCACAGCTAGAGAAGCTCCGGAAAGATTTTCATACTGCTGGGTTCAAGGGTCAAAACAACATCACTTTGCTAGATAACAGACAGGTTTTGATATCCTTTTCTCTCCCTGATGATTATTATCGGTGCTAGCTCCATAAAATTTGGAACTTCGGTTCTTATTCTCTCATAATCACAAAATGGATGCCTAATTTTAATCCCAACGCTGACTCCCCAATTTCCCCAATTTGGATTTCCCTCTCTGTCCTGCCACAGCAATTTTTTGACCATAATGTGCTTATGTCAATTGGTAACATCATTGGAACACTAATTAGGGTAGACAGAGCCTCTATTAATAGGACTAGACCTCATGTGGCAAGGATTTGTGTCGAATTAGATGTTACTAAACCTAGGGTGGAAAGAATCTGGCTAAGCTTAGGGATATAGGCTTCTAGCAATACATTGAATATGAAAGTGTGCCTTTTTACTGCTCTCATTGCCTCAAACTAGGACATCTAGATACAGCGTGCAGGTTTGACAAGAACTCATCCAAATTCACTCCATGGAAACCTCAAAGCACTTCAATTAAAGAAGGTAATAAGACCATTTCCATTGATGAACAGGGCAGGCATAAAGGTAAAGGAAATGGTCTGCCTTCAACTGGCACTTTGGGTCCAAAGTCACATTTTGTTTATAAGAGTAAAGTTGATAATAATATTAAGCAGACATTTCAGGACAATATTCCTTCTCATGGGGACTCACATCAGGGCAAAAGTGCAAGTTCCGAAGACTCGGTCCTTAGACAAGGATCACAGGTTCCATCTAATACTCATGGCACTGCTAATAATCTTTTATGTCCTGAACAGAGTATTGTTGTTTCTGATATGGCCTTTAGGCAGGAGGATAATAAGGAGGCAAATATGTTAAAATAGATTGAAATCACTAATACCTCATCTATATCTCCAAACTCAGTTATCACCAACCTAACTACTTGCCACAATATCCTCACTCTTGCTCCAAATTTGTTGGCAAAAACTGCTATTAATGCACATGAAATAGAGAAAGGTGATTTACTTCTGATACTAAAGACTCTACCTATGATGATACCCAATTCATTAAAAACTCTGCTCATAACCTTGACTATATTGAAATAAATGGAGGCCACTCCCCTCTTTTATCATCTAGTAAGAAATTTCCCAAACCTCCGGACTGGATTAATACTGAAACCTCCTTTAAGCAACAGGAAGGTATACTGAAACAAAGAAGGTTTAACTTAGATGAAATAAAAGCATCTCTTATTAAGGATCAGTTAAGATTAAACAGCATCCTCAAACCTAATCAACCTGAGGTAAAAAATAAACAGAGGAAGTACACGAAAAAAAACTATTCCTCAACACCTAAAACGGTTTTCACCCGTTCATCTTTGAATCTGTCCAAAACATACCCATGAATAGTGTAAATCTACGTGTATGGAATGTTCGAGGAATAGGAAACAAACCTACTCAAATCCATTTAAGAGATATTAAAAGACGTAATTCAATCAAACTTTGTGTTCTAATAGAACCTTTACTGAATCCTGATCAAATCCAAAACATCTCTTTTTTGTTAGGTTTTAGTAACTCGTATGCAAATTCAATAAACAAAATCTGGTTAATGTGGGATGAGGACATCTCAGTAGACATATATAAAGTTGAAGAACAGATGGTTATTGAGAAAGTTACATCTCCAAACCTGTCCACTGTGTGTCAGCTTGGTTTTATATATGCTAAGCACACAATTCATGAATGGAACAAATTGTGGCATGACTTAGCATCACTCAAAACAAAACCTCTGTGTTTAATTGGAAACTTTAATGTCATAAAAAAATGAGGAATATTTAGGGAACTCAACCCCAAATCAGAGCAGTATAAAGAATTTTAACACTTTTCTAAATGATCAAAATTTCTCTGAAATCCCTACGTCTGGCTCCTTGTTCACTTGGACTGGAATGAGAACCAAGGTAGGGTTTGGAAAAGGCTTGATCGAGGGATATCAAACAATTTATAGTGGTCCAATTTCCCTAGCTCCAAAATTAAAACAATCTCTAGAGAAGGCTTTGACCATACCCCTTTAATCCTTTTTGTATCTAATACTTCCCCAAAGACTACTTCAAAACCATTCAAGTTTCAAGAATGCTGGGTGACACATCACACATTTATGAAGCTAGTGAAAGATGCTTGGAGTGTTCATACCAATCTTCGAGGTATGAAAAGACTAATTTTCAAACTTAAAAAACTAAAACAAATCCTTAAAATTTGGAACAAAGAGGTTTTTGGTATTGTTTTTGATGTTGTTCAAATCAGTGAGGACTTAGTCACTAATGCTGAAAAGGATTTACAACAGATGGAATCAAGTGTCACAATACAAGCCTTAAACCTGGCCAGAGCAAAACTGAAATTAGCTCTAAATAATCAGGAAAGTTTTCTCAAACAGAAATCAAGACTAAAATGGTTGAAAGAAGGGGATGTTAATTCAAAATTCTTTCATCAATCAATCTTATGTAAACATAAAAGGCAATCAATTTCCCTAATCAGATCTAATGATGGAAACTGGTTAAATAATATAGAAGCTATTGAAGAAGAAGCTGTTAGATTCTTCTCAAATCTTCTTACTAATGAACCATTGGACCCATCAGGAATTAATACAGCCTGGATTTTGGATAATATAACACATGTAGTAAACAATGAAATGAACTCAAATCTACTTAAAAAAATTAGTATGGATGGACTAACTAACATTGTTCATTCCATTGATAAACATTCAGCACCGGGACCTGATGGTTTCTCTGGATGCTTTTACCATACCTATTGGGATATTATAAAATTTGATGTACTGTTGGCAGTGGAAGAATTCTTTGATGGTAAAGATATTCCCAAAGCCATTTCAGCAACTCAAATAATTCTAATACCCAAAAAAGATGTCTGTTCCTCCTTCAAAGATTACAGGCCTATAAGTTTATGTAATTTCTCAAACAAAATTTTCTCAAAAATACTCTCCACAAGACTTAAAACCTATCTGGATATTATAATAAGCCCAGAGCAGTTTGCATTTGTCTCTGGTAGAGAAATTGCTGATAATGTTCTTCTCATGCAAGAATTCACTAACCATATACACTCAAAAACAAAAGGTTTTAATATGATTATAAAATTGGACATGATGAAGGCATTTGATAGAGTTTCTTGGGTTTTTTTTTGGAAAAACTCCTTCTTAAGCAAGGTTTTTCCAACACCCTAGTTGAGCTTATTATAAGGAACATCAAATCTACCTATTTCTCATTACTGATAAATGGAAAAACAGTTGGATTTTCCCTGCTTCCAGGGGCTTAAAACAGGGTGACCCTTTATCCCCCGTACTTTTCATACTAATGGCTGAAGCATTTTCACAAAACCTAAATTTTCTATACCAATTCGGAAATATTCAGCCCTACAAACTTCCATGTGGGATGAAATCATCATCACATCTCTCCTATGCTGATGACACAGCAATTTTTTTAAAATACACCAAACAGGGTTTAAAAACGATTCTGAGCTTTCTGAAATCTTATGAATTGGCTTCTGGTCAAAAAGTGAACTTTGAAAAATCCACTTTCTTCATATTAAAATATACACCTAACAGAATCATAACTTTTATTAAAAGAGAAACAAACATGCTGTTAGGAACCATTCCATTTAAATATCTGGGATGTTCGATTTTCACTGGAAGGGTTAAAAATTCACTCTTCCAAAGCATGCTGCTTTCAATTCAAAATAAAATCAATCATTGGCATAATAAACTTCTATCTCTAGCTGGTAGGGCAATACTAATTAGACATGTTCTGACCTCAATGCCAATTCATCTTATAACTGTATTGAGGCCTACTCAACACATTATAAGCCTAATCCATAAAACTCTTGCTCGATTCTTCTGGAAGAATACTTCAGACAATCAACAGAAAAACAGAGTTTGGAAATCTTATCCCAAACTATGTTTTCCAACAGAGGAAAATGGACTAAATTTCAAAAATTTAAACACTCTAACAAAATCTTTCTCACTCAAAATGTGGTGGAAACTTCAAGATGGAAAACCTCTCTGGGCGAAAATCATGTGGTCTATGAGAGATACTCATAAAACATCCAGAAGTTGGAAAAGAATTAAGGAAGTTCAAGACATAGCTTTAAATAACACAACAGTCCTTCTTGGATCGGGTTCAGTTTCTTTTTGGAATTCAAATTGGACCTCTATGGGACCACTAATGGACTACTTAATTCATCCAACTGAATTTCCTTATCAAAACTTAACTGTGGCTGAATACATTCAAAATAAACCATATTTTTCTGGCCTGATCAAGACCTTACTACCTGATCACATTTACCACTTGCTGGATATGGAATATAAACTTTTTCCTGATTACGATGATATCCTCATATGGAAACCTTCTTGGACAAGAACCTTTACTGTTAAATCAGCTTATGACTTAATAAGAGAGAAGAAAATGAAGATACCATCCTATACTCATCTGTGGTCTAAACTCTTACCTAAAAAAATTAGTTTATTTAATTGGAAACTTTTAAATAGACTAATTGCCCTTCCAGATATGCTAGATGATTTCCAATTCCATCTACCTTCCAGATGTTGTTTCTGTTTTCAAGAATCTGAAACTATTCATCACTGTTTTAACTCCTGTGTAAAAGTCGACAAACTTTGGAAATTTGTGAACTCCACATTCGACCTTATCAATAACCATTTCCAACTTTTGTGGGATAGAATCTACTTTTACTGGAATGTCTCTTCCTCTGCTGGCTCCTTGTTAAAGATCATTAGAATAGTTCCTTGTGTTGTACTCTGGTACCTGTGGTGTGCCAGATGTACCTACATCTTTGAAGGAACAATACCAAATATAATGCTCATTTTCAAACGGATTCTATATCATTTCAATGATACCTTTTTGGCATTCAATCTGGATTTCAAATGGGCTTTATCCCATATAACCATATTATTGAGGCAGAACTCTATAAAACATAGGCCAGTTAGAATCATAAAGTGGTTTCTACCTTCCAGATTCAAACTTAATACTGACGGCTCCTTTCTTAGCACTGGTGATGCTGGTATCGGATGCATAATCAGAGATCATGTTGGTCAGGTAACCATAGCTCTTTCAAAATCCATCTTGGCTGACTCTGTCTTGCAAGCCGAAACCTATGCTCGTTTGCATGGTATTCATCTTGTTATTGAACAAGGCATCAGGAATATTGACATTGAACTAGATTCCAAAGTCCTTTCTGGAATGATACACAAACAACTCAAGATTCCATGGAAATTGCTACCTCTGATGAGGGAGATATGGCACCTGCTACAAGAATTGGATTACTCGCTGCATCATATTTTCAGAGAAGCCAACGGAGCTGCCGACTTACTTGCAAAGATGGCGAGCCGCGACCTGGTAAATAACACTTATGATTCTGCAGGTTTGCCTAGCTTAGTGGCTGGACACGTAAAGCTTGATGCGAATGGAACTCCCCATGTTAGAGTAGAATAATTAGCTACCTATGTACTTTTTCCACGGTTGACGCTGGTTGATCTTTAGGTTATAATAGGATTCTTGTATAGTTTTTCACAGATCATCAGCTGAATTCTCAGAGGTAAGGTATTAAGCCCCCCTCTTTTTCTGTATCTTTCATTTTAAATTAATAAACGGGTAGGGGTCTGCCAAACCCCCCACCATCACAGGTGGATTTATTAAAAAAAAATTGTTAGTTAAAATATTGTTGTATTTAGCATTCAAAAAAAATTTTTGCTTCTCTTTTCAACCTCCCCTTATATAATGTTCTGGTTCCGCCACTGATGAGAAGGAGAGATATGAAACAGGCCCGGTAAAAATCATCAACAGATATACGAAGAATCTGAAATCAGTGGCCCGGTAAAAATCTTTTCTTGCCATTTGTTAGACTATGGTCGTGTTGGTTTGTTAAATTTCACTATTAAAGATTTTGTGTTTTTATTTCTCTATTTTCAGGTAAGATCTATTTTTTTGGTGAATGATGAATGATTATGCGTATTAGGCTCAGCACCCCTTAGTGTTTATGTGTTGGATTCATTTAGCCAATTGGTTTGTCTATGGAATATATTAACTCGGTTGTGTTCTATTAATGTAAGAGGTTGTACTAATGAGGATGTACTGACAAAAGACTATCTTATGTTCCATGGAACTACTGTTTTGCGTTACAGAAATGAAGTTGCGACTGGGAGAAAATTAGATGGTTTCATCACCAAAATTAGGTTTGTAGTACACAAAATATTGAAAGAAGAGCTAGGCCAGTGGCTTAAACATTATGAGTTTTCATTCACTTGATTTTTACCCATACTAATCACTTCTTCTTCTCTCTTCTTGAACCTGTACAAATAGTGCTTCTTCACATAATACGTAGGAACCCGAAGAATCGGAAATCAGAGAGAAGAATCTGAGGGAAAATCTTGTTATCCACATCAGAGGGAAGAATCTTGCGACATATACTCCTAGTGTAGACATGGGAGCCTTCGTCATTGTGGTACGTTTCTAGTCAATGACGTTTTGTTTTTATTTGTTATTAGTCGTATGTGTTGAATAATGAGTTGCATCTGGTTATTTATATGTTGGATCTGTTACACTACCACAGAGACCTCTCTCTAGCACTGATTTTTAAAATCGGTGCTAAAAATCTCATAGCACCGATTTTTTTTTAATACTAACACCGATTCTTTTAGTTTTAACAAAATCGGTACTAATTTTTTTTTAAGGTTAAACCATCCATAGATGGGGGAAAATATATTAGGCCTTCCCAAGGCGTGAAATGCAAAAAACATAAAACATAGGAACTATGAGGCCATAGCCTAGTTGGAATATACAGAAGTGAGCCATATGCTCTTGAAGCAACCATTGTTGCTTCCAAAAGAATGAAGATAATGTAAAAAGTCATTAGAGGATTACAAAAACTTTTAGACCATAGAAGGGTTCATCGAACTTGTTAGTGAATCGTAGTAACGAAACACAAGTCAGTCAGAATCACCTTAAATAGGCTGAAAGAGATTGTCCTCTACTAATCTAAATGTCAACCAATGTACAAAAAATGATCCTGCTAGAGAAGCAGTCCAAACAGTGAAGTCCAAAGAGACAGTGTGTCATCCAACGCACGAAGATCAATCAGTTTGATGATACCACAAACCTGCAAATAACAGCTCAAATCAGTAGCATCCATTCAATGTACCATCCTTAAAGAAGGTGTACCTATCTGATCTAACCTAATTAAACCTTGACTGGTATTAGATAAACTATGAAATCTAGTGTGGGAGGAACTGGACTGTGCTTGGAGACAAACTTTGGCTAGAGAGTCCGCAACCAAGTTAGCTTGTCTCTGAATATGCACTAAATTGATATCCCTCAGAAGTTGGTGAATATCATCAGCTAATTGGAACAATTTCCAGTGTGCATGCAGGGGATCAGCAACATATGTAACTGCATTTAGACAATCTGATTCCACATAAATAGGGGAAGAGTATCCTACACAATTTTCTAAAGCAAACTGAATTGCTTTCAATTCAGCTTCCAAAGGGGAAATGGCCTGTGTATACTTAGTATGTGCAGCAATAAAGCAACCCCTAGTATCTCTGATAATCATTCCAAGACCACACATATTAGAGAAACGACACCATGCAGCATCAGCATTAATTTTATAACCTTTACATGGCCTCGTCCAGGAAATTTTAAAAATTTTTGGCTTTGGAATAAATTTGATCAAAGGTAAAAATGAGTGATCAGCTATGCTTAAATCAATAGCAGAGGTTATGAAAACAGGTTTGGAACAGAAGGTATAGAAAATTTGTTCCTTTATACGATTAAGCACTAAGACTATAGTTGGCAAGGCAGAGTCAAATAGGCATTTATTTCTCATCTTCCACAGATTCCAGCATGTAATTAGAGAGGCAGTTCGAATGATGACAGAATGTAAAGAACTCAAGCCAGGATAAGTAAGATAGCATGATAATCTTTCCCACACAGATGAGAAAGACCTGTCCCTAATTCCCATGAACTGATGTATAATCCTCCAAACTTGTACAACAAAAGAGCAGGAGTTGAAAAAGTGCTCTAAGGAGTCTTCATGGTTATTATACATACAACACTTAGAAGGCAAGCAGAATCTCAGTTTTTGCAGAACATTATCAAATGGTAGAAATGAGTTGATCAGTTTCCACATGAAAATAGAGATTTTTTTTTTAGTTCTCGAGTTCCAAAAATGTTGAGTAGAAGCAGTAGTACTTGACTGGGTGCTGAGCAAGAGATAGGTTGATTTGAATGTGAAATCACCTTTAATTTCAGGCTTCCATATGAGCCTATCACACCTGTGAGTTGAGAGTTTTAATTCCTGTAAAAGAGAGATAGCATGAGATGGAAGTAGGGGAGATATTTTCTGAAGCATAATTGGTTTATTTGTGATGAACTCAGATACAGTACATGCATTTAAGATATCCACAAGATTTTGATCGCAAAGATCCATAATGGGACCTATATCTGACCAGTTTGATGTCCAGAAATTACAATCACCTCTACCTACTATTACTCTAGAGTTTGATTCTGCCCAAGCATTAAAATTGCAGATTCTCTTCCAGTTAGGAGAAGACCTAGATGAGGGTGGCAGGGATGCTACCAGGTGAGTCCAAAGAGCCTCAGCCATTTGATATTTCCACCATAACTTAACTGAGCAAGTATCTATTATGGTGGTAATTGATCTGAAACCTAGACCATTTTGGTTTATAGGAAGGCAAAGAGCATCCCATTTCCTCCATGCTCTTTTAGGTTTAAGATCAGTAGACCCCCAAAAAAATCTGCTAAGTTTCTTTTCTATGGTAGAGATAATCTCCTTGCTAGGTTTTAGAACTGACCATATATGTTGAGGTATAGAATAAATACATGATTGTATCAGTGTAATTTTTCCCCCAGTAGAAAGCCATTTATTTTTCCAGCTACCTATCCTACTATCAATCTGTTCAAGTAGTGGCTGGAAATAAATTTTTTTTGCAATCCCAGTAAAAATGGGGACTCCCAGATAGGAGAAAGGAAAGCTCCCAATTTTCATGCCTAGAGTCCTCTTTATAGTGTTAACTTTGTGAGCAGAGGCATGTTTTCCAATGAAAATGTCACTTTTACTATAATTTATCTTTTGACCTGTGACATCTTCAAATTTAGACAAAAATGTTTTGAATCTAATCAGTGTGTTATTGCCAGCTTTTAAGAAGACCACAGTGTCATCAACATAAGATAAATGAGAGATTTTGAGAGAATTACCTGGAAGATCATAATATGACAACTTGCCATTTTGAAAAATGAATGCTAAACTCCTGGCAAATGCCTCAGAAAAAATATTAAATAGGAAAGGAGAGAGGGGATCTCCATGTTTGATACCCCTTGTAGGTTGAAAAAATCCAACAGGCTTACCATTGATTAAGATGGAGAACCATGCCTGTGATAGATTTTGCATGATGGAAAAGATGAATCTAGCATGAAAACCAAATTTAGCAAGGACACTATATAGAAAGGACCACTTAACCCTATCAAAGGCCTTCTTAAGATCTAATTTAACAATGCAATTAGGTTCTCTTTGCTTCCTATTCAGAAATCTAACCATTTCCTGTAGGTAGATGACATTATCCGAGATGTCTCTACCTTTAAGGAAAGCTGTTTGGTGTGGAGAAATTAGTTTTGGCATTAGAGGTTTAAGTCTTTCCAATAGAACTTTTGAACAGATTTTATTAACCACATTGGAAAGACTAATTGGCCTGTAGTCATCAAAAGAAATAGGGGTTTTCTTTTTAGGAATGATTGTAATCCAGGTGCTACCAATACCTCTCGGGATGTTATTCCCTGTCACAAAGTCTTGGACCGTAGAAAGTAGATCAGTTGAAATAATCTCCCAAGATTTAATGAAGAACTTAGCTGTGAAACCGTCTGGCCCAGGGCTACTATTCTTATTGAGGCTAAGAACAATGTCCCTGAGCTCAGACAGTGTGACTGATTGCATGAGTCTGTCATTCTCTTGATGGGTAATCAAATTAGGTATCTGACTCAGGAAGTGAGATTGGAAAAAGCTACTTTCAGGAGTGGAATCATCAGTGAAGAGATCTTGATAATAGTTAATGGCTTCTTTTTCAATGTCATGTATATTATCTAGCCATATTCCATTTCTACTCTTGATTTTTGTGATCTTTAATGTACATCTTCTCTCCTTAACAGAGTTATGGAAAAAACTGGTATTATTATCTCCTTCTTTTAACCATTTAATCTTAGCCTTGTGTTTCCAGAAGCTTTTCTGTTCTACTAGAGCCCTAACTAATTTAGCCTTAGCTTCTTTAAGTTTAATCAGATTATCCACAGAAGCATTACAGTCATATAAGTGTTCCTGAGCTTCTAGTATAGTTTCAGCAAGCACCACATTGTCATGGACATTACCAAAATGTTCCTTATTACAAATTTTGAGCTCTTTTTTCAATCTTATGAGTTTAAGATAAAAACCAAGCATTCCTGATTTATTAAGAGGAAGTTCCCAGTTTTTCAAGATAACATCATTAAAATCTTTCCTTTTATACCAGGTGTTCAGAAATCTAAATGGACTAGGATTTGATGGGATGTCACTACCAATAGTAAGAAGTATAGGGTTATGATTAGAAGAAATCTTATTCAAAATTTGAACAGAAGAGGTAGGAAAAGTATTTGACCAAGAAGGAGTACAGAGACCTCTATCTAATCTTTGGATAGTAGGGTTCCTTAGCCTATTATTACTCCAAGTAAATAATTTACCCACTGTATTAATTTCTTCCAAAGCCTTAGCATTAATAAAATCATTAAAGATGTAAGGGAGTAGATGGACCTTTGTATTCATTTATAGATGTAATAGCATTGAAATCTCCAATAAAGATAGCATCTGAGTGAGTAATGGACTTGAGATCAGACCAAAGATTTTTCCTACCATTTCTAGTTCTAAGGCCATACACAAAGAAGGCTTCCATACTTTTGTTCAGAGAAAGACTATGCAAAGTGACAGCTAAAAATTGCAAATTATCCCATTTAACTGTAAGGGATACACTTGAATTCCAGAAAAGCCAGATCTGACCATTCGTTGCAAAAGTACAATTGTCAAAATGTAACATTTGTCTATAAGAATCACATTGCAAGTTGTCATGTTTAGGCTCAATTAAACATATCAGCTCAAACCTATGCCTAGTGATCAAGTTTTGAAGTCTTAGAATAGAGGTATCCATTCCTCTAAGATTCCAAACCAGAATTTTTATCTTAAGAGTTGTGTTCTTCATAGGGAAACATTATTAGAGCTTTTTGATCTAGTCATGATAGTATTTAACTGAGTTAAATATGTCTCATTACTAAGATAGGTTTCTTTCCCTGGTTGCCTTCCCTTTTTCAGTTTGCTAGATTTGGAATGTAAGATGGTAGAGCTTACCTGACTAACCTGATTAGTATGATTTTCTGTACTGTAGACAGAAGAAGCTTCTAGGAATTCTGCTGAAGTACCCGCAAGCTTTGAAACCACAGCATTGGTAGGAAAGTTACATGGTGTTTCCTCCTCACTGAATACATCTTCAACCGCAAGCGGGAGGAATCTATTGTGCCTATGTTTCAGCTGAGAGAAAATGAAATTTTTAGCAGCAATGAGGGAGTTGAAAGGTGAGAAGGACTTACCTCGTTTGCTAAGAATGTCATCCTTAGCATAAATTTTCTTTGTGATGAAGTGTGGTGGAGCAGATAGAGAGTGCTTAGCCTGGTGATCAGGAGACTGGAATTGAGAGATTGAGCTCCCCACAGTATCCCCTTTAAGATGCTCAGCCATATCCACATCAACTAATTCAGCTTCTATATCCTTATTGATAACCAATGTCTGATCACCAATCATAGAATCATGTGCATCAGGATTCTGAGTCAGATCAACTCTCTCCAACTCCCCAATAAGGATATCATCCATAGGAGCCTGAATTTGAGGAAGCAAATTCTCCTTCTTAGAGACAGAAACTCCTTCTTGTTCGATATTTATAATTGAAGGCATCTTATGCTTTGGAACATACTTGAAGGACTGTGAGGTCAGTATTTTTTGTTTCTCTGTTGCCGAAACCCCAGAACCCCCTGCCTTATTATTATCCTCCTGTGTTGGAGTTACATCCTGATTGACTTGACCCTCAAAGCCTACTTGTTGGTCCCTGGTTTGAATCACCACCTTTCCATCCCCTGAATTCTTATGGCTAGGGTTAGATTTCTCCATCCTATGAGGCTTAGTTCTCTTAAGTTCAGGGTGCAAGTAGATTCACAGGTTGTCCTCATGTCCTATAGATTTGCAGTGATGGCAATATAGAGGCAGATCCTCAAATTCTAAGGGAAGCTTAACCACATTATATTCAATTCTGTCTTCCTCTATACCCACTCTAATAAATGATGGCAACTTATTTTTTAAGTCAATTTCAACACACATCTTCACAACTGAAGGTCTAGAGAGAGCAACAGTAGCTGCATCCATTTTAATGAAATTCCCTATTTGATTCCCCATAGATTGAATCATGGTAGTATTATAGAAGAAAATAGGAACAGAGGGGATATTAACCCATACCGGGACTATTGAGGATTCTGCCTCAGGAGAGAAATCCATAGTCCATTTGAGGACCTTCATTGGGGCATGATTGAAGATCCACTGACCTTTGAGCCAGAGCCTCTGGTAATCCTCCTTGTCTTGAAAACGAATGAGGATGTGTCTGAAATCAATTGAACCTAGCTGAAATTTACCTTTGAACCCGACTGAATTGAAAGCCTCATTGAGAGCAGCCATCGATGGCTTGCCTCTTGCAAACTTACCCACCAGGGCATTATGGTAGTGTGAGGCCAGAGTCTCTGCATCTTTGCGGGTTACCAAACAGGCTATGTCTCCCTTGTAATGGGTTTTCGGAACGATTTCTGGGTTAGAGGGCAGGGAGACATTTAATGGTGAGGGGTGATTACCTAGAGCTTGAAGGAAAGATTTACCCACCACACCGCCATCGCGGCCAGGCGGAGGAGCCACCATGAGAGAGGAGAAGAACCAGTCAAATGACCGTTATCAGTTAAAGGAACAGGAAAGAAATGGAGGTGTAATGTAAGTGTGTGTTTCGCACCAGAATCTCTTAATTATCGCACATAGGAACAGTGTAAGTCGACACAAAATCGGTACTAAATTTACAATAGCACTGATTTTGAAAAACATTAGCATCAGTTTTTAAAAATTGGTGCTAAAAATAAAAATTTAGCACAAGTTTTTGTAAACAATAGCACCGGCTAAAAATTTTCAAAATTCATTTTCCCACCAAATATATATCAAAAAATATTTAAATAGCACCGATTTAAAAAAAAATTAGCACCAATGTTTTTCAACCGGTGCTAAAAATTAAAACATAGCACCGGTTTTGGAAGAAAATAGCACTGGTTTAAACCGGTGCTAAAAATTTATAAATTTTTCCCACCAAAATAATCGCAAAAAAAAATAAAATTTAGCACCGGTTTTGTAAAATCGGTGCTAAAAATTTTCAAAATTCATTTTCCCGCCAAAGAAATAGACAAAAAATTTTAATAGCACCGATTTTGGAAAAATTGGCACTGATTTTGGAAAAATGGAGCATGAGTAAGGTTTGTGCCATGCTAGACTCGTATGACATTATATATGTTAGTTTATGGAACATGGTTTTACATGTTTGATTATGTGAATATCTCTCCCTAAGAATTTGTTGTTTTGATCACAGGTAAAGATTTGAGTGATTGTTTTTATGTAAGATAAGTGTTGACTCCTTACTTTTGACTCTTTTTTTTGGCAAGATTGTAAGCACATTAGTTGGGAACAAACATAATGCATATACAGTGCTTTTGTATGCTGAAAATGACAACCAGGTGACTTGTAAATTCTCTGTTTATTTTTTGAAACCCACTCTTTTGTAGAAGTATTTAACTCTTGCATTCCATTGTTTTGTAGAAATTTTTTACATCTGCTGATATCACTTATGACTGTTTGAAATTGCGTAATGGTACCATTTTGATTATCATTTCCTTGCTTGCCAGTCCATATCAGGAGGGCAGTCCCTGGCAGAAGTTCTGCTTGGTAAAGTTGTAGGCTCATCTTTTATTACAAAGGAGTTGCTCAGAGGTTGTTCACTGCACAAAGTAAGCTAGTGTTATAGACCCACTCTGAGAAACTAATCAAATGTATTACATCGGTAGCCTGTAACCAGAAAAGGTTCAAACAAATTACGGGTAAATTTAAGGAGATCTTATTATCTAGATGCTCTAATTGTAAGCTACTTTAAATGATAAGAACTCACTACCATAATGTCTGTCATGAAATCATCATGTTGAAGGTATTGTATGCAATAGTCCTTTCTCAGTTTGATTCGTGACCCTCTCCATCTAGATCATAAGGTTGATTACATTCACAATTGGTGGTTCGGCATATCTCAACTTCATGGGAAATGAATTTGGACACCCTAAGGTGAAGCCCAGGACCATATGTATGTGGATTGTATATATGCCCAGTTGTTCGATTTTAATAGATAAATGTTTTTGTTGGTATTTTCTAGGGAGTTGAGTTCCCAATGCCAAGCAATAAATTTTCATTTGCACTTTCTAATCGTCAATGGGACCTCTTATCAAAGAAAGGTGTTCACAGGCAGCTGTTCTCATTTGATAAGGTAAATATTAGTCATGTAGATTCAACATTGTGTTTTCTTTTTTAACTCCAAGTAGAAAATCTGAAATTAACATTGGAACTTGGGGAAGAGTACAGACCTTGTTTTGCATTAGTTGTATAAGAGTAATGATAGAAATATCCATTGTGCTATTAGATGCATCAACACTACATCTTATTCATAGAGAAGAGCATAAAATGGTAGAACTGATGTGCTGACTGTTTTTTTACTATGGACTGATACCTCACGGATATGATGAACTTGGATCAAATTGACAGAATTCTTTCAAGAGGTTCGGGTGGCTATTCCAACAATCATCATATAAATGACTCTCCCATGGTAAAGTTTATTTATGTGTCCATATTCATAGGCCTCTTGAGTGAGATTCGTCACGCTTCGTGAGTTGAAGTAGTTTAGTAGAAGTTATGACATGTGTGGTTTATCTTCACACCCCTATAGAAATCAATAAAATATGATTAAGTTGTTTTTTGCTTGTACTCATTTTGGATCTTCATGGGCGGTCGGTAATGGGTTACCAAACTTTGTAGTTCCTTAGAAATTTGTTTGAAGTACTAGCTTGGCATCAATGCTTTCATGGATCCCTAGTCATGTATTCTGTGGCACAAAAATAGGCATTCCTTACATTCTGAAAGTTTCTGTTTGTGGCTAAGCATAAATTTAGTCGCAAAGATGTCTTACTAAACTGTTTTTTTGGGTCTTTTTCCCTTCCTCTGAAAGCGGCAGCGCTGCAGCTTTCGGAGGAAGGGATTTTTTTAGTCATCATAAGTACTTTAGCACCGTTTAAAAAATCGGTGCTAATAAAAAAATTGGTGCTACCAGTGCTAAATATTTACGACTAAAAAAATCCCTTCCTCTGAAAGGTGCAGCGATTTTTTTAGTCATCTTAAGTATTTTAGCACCGGTTAAAAAATTGGTGCTAACAAAAAAATCGGTGCTACCAGTGCTAAAATTAGCACCGGTTGAAAAATCGGTGCTAACGAAAAAACCAGTGCTAAAATTAGCACCGGTTGAAAAATCTGTGCTAACGAAAAAACCAGTGCTAAAATTAGCACCGGTTTAAAAATCGTTGCTATTGCTGTACATTTTAGCACCGGTTTTTAAACCAGTGCTAACAAAAAACTGGTGCTAAAAGTAGAGATATAGCACCGGTTTTTTCCAACCGGTGAAACCGTTTCATCGGTTACTTAGGCACCGGTTTTTTTAATGAAAAAACTGGTGTTAGAACAAAAAAATGGTGCTAAAAGGGGGGGGGGGTTCCTGTGATAGTGTTAGTATCTTGTGTGTACTTGTTAATTGTGTTTTGAATTAGGAACTGCATTTGTTAACTTATATATTGCTTCTATTAGAATCCAACATGTACTTGTTAGTTTTATTACGAGGTGCATTAGTTTACTTATATATTGTAGTTGTTATTATCCAATGCGTACATGTTAGTTGTACTAAGAATGACTTTTTTTTTCTTTTTTTTTGCTGATCGTTTGTTATGAATTACGAGCTGCACCTGTTTACTTATAGGTTACACCTGTTAGTATTCAATTTGTACTTGTTAGTTGTACTGTCTATGACCTTTTATTTTCATTTGTTGTTAGTTGTACGTTTTGAATAACGAGTTGCATCTGTTTACTTATATGTTGCACCTGTTAGTATTCAATGTGTACTTGTTAATTGTACTGTCTATGACCTTTTGTTTTCATTTGTTGTTAGCTGTACGTTTTGAATAACGAGTTGCATCTGTTAGTATCTTGTGTGTACTTGTTAGTTGTGTTGTGTATGACTATTTTTTTAATTGTTGGTTGTTCATTTTGAATTAAGAACTGCATCTGTTTACTTATATATTGCATCTGTCAGAATCCAGTATGTACTTGTTAGTTTTATTGTGTTTGACTTTTATTTTCATTTTTGATTATTGTTCGTTTTTAATTAGAAATTGTACATGTTTGCTTATATGCTGCAACTGTTAATATCTAGTAAGTATGACTTTTTTCAGGAGTTGGATCTATACTTTTTTTGGTTTTAACTTTTAAGGAATCAGACAACATTGAACATTGGACTACACAAAAAGTTCCGACACGAGGAGGATTCATACGAAGATGACACTGAACTTGAAGATTCGAAGATGATCCCCTTTTGAAGATTAATAATTGATGATTCATTGTATTAGAAACTGTTAGTTAATTTAGATACGAATACTGTTGTAATTGTAAGTTCCCTAATGGAAGATTTCTGTCACGAGCATTTTATCTTCCATTTTGTTTAGATGTTGAGAGCTTCCTCGTGTTTGAAATTGACAAAATTTATCAACGTATGTAGGATAAACACTTTGTTTAATAATTTAAAATCATATGCGTGTTTTATTTAAACATGGTTGTAATGTAATTAATGCATAGTTATGTGACAATGTTAAATTGTCAAATTTTAGTCTCCTCTGTTTGTGTAAACTATAACATATACTAGTTGTAGACTAACATATGCATGTTTTAACAAAACATAAACAATTCATAATGTAACTTATGCACCACCTCATGTCAAAGTTTTGCTATTCATAAAGGGAATTGATAATTCGAAATCATATGCGTATTTTTATTTAAACAATACATGTTGTAAAGTAATTAATTCAGAGTTAATCTGACAATTTTAAATTGTAAAATTTTAACTTAACTTATACATGATGTCCTCGAAAAGTTTCATAATTCAAATTCAGAGCTTTTAAAACAAATATATGTTTTAATACAAACGATACATATTGTAAGATAACAGGGGCATAATATATATGAAAATTTTTGGCAACATTTAGTTCGTTTTTTGAATATTTGTCACATGTATTTTACATATTCATAGCACCAGAATTCATACATTTAGAACTTTCAACAACAATATCCAAACTTCCAAATACGCAACAACATCTTCACTCACCCCTTTCCATCTTCTCTCCCTCTCGAAACCCTAAGTTGCCAAAATTCGAACCTCAATTACGCAATGAACCTCTCTAGTAATATTGACATAATTTTCAGCAATCTCTGCCTCCTTTGTTTGACCAAGGCATGTAGTTGGAGTAGTTGGTCGTTCAAAGTTTGCCTTGTTTTGTACGAGTGGTCTCTTTCTGTGTAATCATCTTTGGTTAGGTGGAGAATAGAGTCGTGTAGAGCTGAACCTGCTTGATTCATCAAGTGAGATTCAATCTCCAACTGAAGTCTGCTGAGCTCAACCTCTTCAGTTGAGGATGTCCAGCTGTCCATTGCAGCGGACTGCACAGCTTGGACATTGTGTTGGACCAAATCAGCAGTGTTTGAAGAATCCTAAGAATATACCAAGTTCGTCATGAACATAAACAAATAGACATGGCAATATGTTCATATTATTATTTGGTACCCGACACTGAATGTACTGAATACATCAGCTAAAAATGCACAACCAACATAATTTAGATCATTCCAGTACTTTTGATCACTGAAAGCCACCATATATAAAGGTAGCCACTTGAAAAACATTCTTTAATTTTTAAGAGAAGGTCATGAAGCTTTATATGTCTTGCAACACAAAATAAAAATTGCATCAGCGAAAAGCCTAAATTAAGAATGAAAGAAACGGAAACTGATGATAGTCAGCTATGCATTTTCACAAATACGTTGTGAGCATAAGGAATCCCTAACAAAAATGGCTCCGCAGTTATTTCTGTTATGGTGCCTACTCCTAGGCCGGGAAGCAGCTGAGGCACCCACCTTCAACGCGGTGGTCAGATATGTGTCCCCAAACGCCACCACCATCGTTGGAACCCACGATTCTTCAATGGCAGTGCCACCCTACCAGCCCTCCTCGCTGCCAACGACCTCTCTCCCTCCATGACCCGGTCCCACCCCATCTCCGCTCGCCAGCTCCTCAACATTCACTTTCCAGTCTCGGTCTACACCGTCATCCCCGACGATGGCCTTTTCCACATCGCCAACAATGTCTTCTGCCCACTCGTGTCGTACGATGCGATCAAGAGGGTGTCTTTGTGGAATTAACCCATTTTGCTGATCCATTTTTTTACCTTTTAACCCATCCTGCGAATTTCTTTAATTTTCCATAATTTGCAAATTGGTCCTTGGTTTGTTTATAATTTTATTAACAGACCAACTGTCAGTAGACCGACTCATTTATATTTATTAACACAAAGGAATGTTAAATAAGGATTGAAATTATAATTTCATATGAAATTATAGATAGCTTGTATGGCCTATGTTCTAAATTTGATAAAATAACTAATAACCTTATATCACATGATATATATATATATATATATATATATATATATATATTAAATATTAGTATATTGAGTGTTATATGAAATATTAAAAAAAATTTTTAATGAAAGCACCCGAAGGTGAGGGAATTATATATTAAGGTTCCCCAAGCCTTTGAGCAAGATCAACTGATAGTACATCCAGTGAAGTAAGTTCCCTAAGCGTTGAGGCAACATAGTTGCCTCCAAAAGTCCTAGACTATTTATGACTAAGGATATATTAAACAGCTTTACAAGGTCAACGTAATCTAGTTGAAGTTACGATCCAAAAGAGAGAATCTCCACCCCATGTGTTAATTCTCAACCTTGGCCAGGCAACTTCAATGACATTAAGTACATAACTAGGTTTAAAAATTCCAATCAGAAGTAAGTTAGAGGAAATATACTGCACCAAAAGAAACTAATAGCAGCATCCTTAGAAGTTCCCTGATGTGTTTAATTTGAGCTGCAACACCAGATATCCAACCGTGGAGTGAGCAGAGTTGTCCAAGTCTTTCAGAGCATTTCAAAAGAATCCGAGGTCAGTCTTCATGTGCTCGAAATATTAAAATTTAAAATCTAAGTAGATCTAAAAATAATATCTGAATTCTTGAATATTTTTTTAAAACTCTAACACTAGTAGAAATTAGATTGGGTATAAATAATAATATTTTAAAGGTATTGATTTTAATAATTCACTTGTTTTAATGAAAAAACTAAAAATGCCTAAAAAAGAGATGGATGGTGTCAATAGGCACATTGAGGGCATGGGCAATGGTGGTCTCTTAAAATTAAGAAATCGCTCTAGAGATCGAAAATCACCACAGTGGTGGTCTCTAGAGCGGTCTCTTAATAAGAGAGACAACTCAAGAGACTGTTGCTAAGAGCCCATTTAAGAGACCACATGTGGGGTCGAAAATCTGACACATGTCGCCGTCTGGGACACATGTCGCCCTCTGAATGGGCCACGTGTCCCACTTGCTGCCTTTAAAAAAAATTCTTATACAGAAGTGTCACCCAGGATTGGGCCACGTGTCCGCAACGGATATTTTCAGAATGGGTGGTTGAAATATATTTTTTAATTTAAACCCATATAAATAGGGGGGGGGATATGTATAGGTTCCCCAAACCTGAAACGATGGTAACCATTTACAAAAGTTATTCTTGAAAATACTTTTGAAGGTTTTGTACAATAAGCTACAATTTGGTTGTCAAAATATCTGAGCAAAAAGTATACTCAGGGCATTTTTGGCGATGATTTCATTTTCCATGTCTCCACCCCTCATGTTAACATGGTTAAATGGCCAGATCTCCAAAAAGACTCTAAGTAGGGCTGTTAGGAGTGCTCGAGTGCTCAAGTGTTGAAGTGCTCGGCGTTCTAGAATTTGAATCTCGAGTGCTCAACGGGTCGAGGTCTCGGGGTCGAAGACTTGTATTCCACTCATGTTCGATCTTGTGTCTCTTCGTCTTTGCTGCTGCCACTTGATTCGAGTGCTCACGGTTGGTGCGGTCGAGGCACAAGTCTTTGATGGGTTGTAGACTCGAGGGCTTGATAGTCAAGTGCTCGATGGCTCAAGGGGTCGAGGCTCGATGGCTTGAGGGCTCGAGGGGTCAAGGCTCGATGGTTCGAGGGCTCGAGAGGTTGAGGTTCGAGGGCTCAAGTGCTTGGTTGCTCTTTAGCTCGAGGGCCCGATGGCTCGAGGGCTGCAGTGCTCGAGAGCTTGAGTGCTCGAGGGATCCAGGGGTCGAGGCCTCCTAGGCTCGAGGGATCGAGAGCTTGAGTGCTCAAGGTATCAAGGGCTCGAGAGCTCCAAGGCTTGAGTGCTCGAGGACTCCAGGATTTGAGGGCTCGAGGCTCGAGTGTCGATGGTTTCAATCTGCATTTTCAAATTAAAATCAGCAGTATTCATTCAAAATTCTAATGGCAGGTATCTATTGTTTGTCAAGAGATAGAAGTCCCTTGGTTTTCTGATCAAGATCATGATAATTCAGAACTTTTAGTTCCTTATTCCTTCCTAGTTTACTTAATCTATCAGCAACCATATTCCCTTCTCTTAGAGTGTGTGTAATTATGATGTCCCCAACCCTTTGTTTGATTTCAGATGCTAAATGATACAGATCCCATGGAGCTTTGGTAGGGTCTTTCATTACTTCAAGAATATTGGCACAATCAGTTTCGAGGGAAAAAGCATTTAGGCCAAGATCAGCTACAAAAATTGGGCTTTCTTTTAGACTTAGGAGTTCGGCTTGGAAACTAGTTTTTGCTCTAACTGGTTTATGACATGCCTTAAGAAAAGTTCCATTTTTTTCCTGACAACTATCCCAATGCCGAAGTCTATCCCTTTCTTCCATGATGTATCAAAATTAATTTTGTATTCCAGTTTTGGTTTAGACCATGTGATGCATTTAAATTTGGGTACTGTTGGTTTTTTCATGGGTGGGATTAGACCAATTTGAACCCAGTGATGATCATTTATCTTTGTACTAACCTCTGGATTGGTATAGAAGATGAGGAACATGTCTTTTTTGATGTTCTGGATCATTTTTTCCTTATTTGGTCTAATATTTTAAAAAATGAAACTGTTTCTAGCTTTCCAGATTTGCCAACAGATAAGAGAGGGGAAAATGGTGATTAATATGGAGTGTATTTTTGTCTCTCCATTATAAGAACCAGTAATATGAAAGTCTGCCAAAAATAGAGTTGAAATGTTGGTGCCTCAGTCCTATCATATTGTCAAACAATATCCACAGGTCTATGGCTAGAGAATACTCATTGAAGTAGTGGCTAAGTGTGTCTGTGTTATTGCAAAAAGGGCATTTAGATGCAAATGAAAAATTACTGAAATTGAGGATGTCATCAAAAGGTAAAATTGCATTTGAAAGTTTCCACATAAACATAGAAATTTTCTTTGGCAGTTTAGAGCACCATACCTTCTTTAGAATTTTGATTTCTGATTTTTATGAAGCAACTACCTTGTAGGCAGACTTGAAACTAAACCCTCCATTGTTTGATGGCTTCCATATTAATCTGTCCTGTCTGAATGGGTGTACCTGCAACTCCCTCATCATATGGAAAATATGATTAGGCAATGTATTAAAAGCATCTAGGAAGCTTGACTTCATGTTTACAAAATGTTAATTTGTAGTGTGGGGTGGAGCCACTGTGTATATAGATGGGTCTACATAATCTTGCACTGATCCTATACCAGTCCAGTTCGCAGTGAAAAGATTTGCTAAACCATTGCCATGTATTATCCTTGTTTGACTTCCAACCAACTGGTTTATTTTCTTAATCCTTTTCTATTTTTGGGATTTTCTTTGATTTTCAGGGATGGAACATAAGAATTTAGCCCATAGTGTCTCTCCCTTTTGTAGTTTCCACCATAATTTAAGGGAGAAAGTCTTGATTATGTCTTTGATGTTTCTAATCCCAATACCATTTTGGTTTACTGGATAACTCATGTTTGTAATGCTTCTCCACACTTTTTTAGGACCATATTCATGATCTCCCCAGAAAAAATTGGAGATTTTCCTGTTTAGTTTCTTTATTACTGATTGTGTTGGGGACATGACAGCCCATAGGTGTTGTGGGAGAGTAAAAAGGACAGATTTTATGAGTGTGAGTCGTCCAGCAGTACTAAGCCATTTTTCCCATGATTTCAATTTTGTCTCCTATTTTTCTATTAGAGGTTGAAAATGTATCTCTTTTGTTATGCCAGTGTAGATAGGGCACCCTAGATATGTAAATGGAAAAGTACCTTTGGACATTCCTAATGAATTCCTGATCAATCTTTGGTGTGTTTAATGAGGTATGTTAATGAGGTATGTTTAATGAATTGCTTTTTCCATAGTTAATCTGATGGCCACTGGATTCCTCAAAAACATGTAAGAAAGCTTTGATTCTTTTTATGGAAGTCTTAGTGGCCTGGTAAAAGATGATTGTGTCATCTGCATAGCATAGGTGTGATACCGTGTTTTCATATCCAGGATTTTTAAAAAGACTGATCTTCTTATTTTGGAAATAAAAAGTCAAGCTTCTAGAGAAGGATTCTGAAAAAATATTGAAAAGTAAGGGGGGATAAATGGTCTCCCTGTTTGATTCCCCTTGAAGCTTGGAAAAAACCTGCAGGCTTGGAATTGATAATAATAGAGAACCATGCACTAGATAAGTTATTTAGGATCAAATTGATGAATGGTCCTGAAATCCAAATTTCCTCAAAATTTGGCTAAGAAAGGACCATTTAACCCTATCAAAAGCCTTTGTTAGATCTAATTTTAAGATACAGTTAGGGGATCCATGTTTATTATATATGTATCTTACCATTTCTTTGACATAGATGACATTGTCAGCTATTTCTCTGCCTTTTAGAAAGACAGATTGATTTTGTGAGATCAGTTTTGGCAAGATATCATTTATTCTCTAAACTAAAAGTTTAGAGAAAACTTTTTTAGTGAAGTTATAAAGTGATATGGGTCTGAAATCTGCAAAGGATATAGGGATATCTTTTTTTGGTATCAGCCATATCCAGGTACTTGAAATTCCAGCTGTAATTTTTGTGCCTAACATGAAATCTGAAACTGCTGATAGCAGGTCTGGCCCTATAATGTCCCAGAAGGTTCTAAAAAAATTAGCTGAGAATCCATCAGGTCCAGGGGCTCCATTTTGATTCAAGGAGAAAACTATTTCCCTGGTTTCATCCAAACTTGGTTTTCTGAGCATCTGTGAATTGTCACTACTATCAAGGATCTGGGGGGATCTGGCTTAAAAAGTGTCCTTGAAATTTGTCATTTCTAGGGTTAGAGTCATCAGTCAGTAGGTTTTGGTAAAACTAAATTGCCTCTTTTTCAATTTCCAGTGGACTGTCTGTCCATACTCCCTCTGAGTTTTTTTTATCTTTGAGATGTTTTGTTTCTGTCTTCTCTGATTTACCGTTGAGTGAAAATACTTAGTATTTTCATCTCCTTCTTTCAGCCATTTTACGTTTTCTTTCTACTTCCAAAACATTTTTCCTCAGTTAATGCTCTCAGTAGTAGTGCATTTTTATGATTAAGCTCTATGAGGTCAGATTCTGAATTAGTTGTCTCATAATTGATTTCCTGTATTCTGAGTTCCTCTTCAGCCTTTTTGATAGTATCTATTATGTTACCAAAAACTTCCTTATTCCATGTTTTTAAAACCAGCTTCTTTCTCTTTAATTTCAGAAAGAATTTTAGCATGCCAATTTCTGTTATGGATTTTGACCAGTTAGTTTCAATGATCTGTTTCAGTTGAGGCCTATTTATCCAAGCATCTAGGAATCTAAATGGCTTAGGTGATGAGGCAATTTTACTCCCTATTGTTAGTAGTAATGGGCAGTGATCAGAGGTATGTTGGTTGAGTGTGTACAGTGAGCTGTTTGGAAATTTTTCATTCCAGTCATGGTTAATTAGAGCTCTGTCAAATCTTTCTAATGTGGGAGGTCTTCTCTTGTTTGACCAAGTGAAGGTATTTCCCACTGTATAAAGATGTGAAAGTTTTTGGCTTACTATAAAATTAGAGAAGTCTCTAATGCTTTTTACATTAGGCTTATTGGGACCCTTATATTCTGTTATGGAATTTGTGGCATTAAAATCACCAATTAGAAGTTTATTGCTGTCTAAATGTGAGGTGATCTGTTGCCAAATATTTTTCCTGTCCTTTCTTAAGGTTGATGCATGAATAAAATACGCACACATTTCAACACTAAGCAGGGGGGAGGAAATGGCAGTTTTTGTGAATTGATCAGTCTCAGATAAGATGTTAACATTACAACATGAGTTCCACATTAGCCAAATGTTATTTTTATCAGAGCTATAGTGACATTGAAAATTTAATTTAATCTTGTATGTGTCACATTGCTGATAGTGGTGCTTAGGTTCAAATATACAGAGTAACTGTTTATTATGAGTCCTAATTATGTTCTTTAACCTATCCAGGGATGTTCCGATTCCTCTGAGGTTCCAGACAAGTGCCCAAATATTAAGGTGTGTATCTATCATTTAGACTTTCCAGAGTTGCTTTTTGAATTATACCTTAAATTCATCCTATTTAACCTGTTAAAGAAAGTCCTCTTCCTGGATGTCCTACCAGCTAACATACTAGAGAATTTTTAGGTACTTACCTGCTCCAGCCAAAGCTCTTTAGTACTTGAGCTACAGTCTGCTGTGTCAGACTAAGGTTCCTCTCCTAGTAGCTGGAACCTGTTTGAGTTTTTGGGGCTGGATCTGCAGGATGGTGAGTGAAAAAGATCAGTATCTCGTTCGTTCAAAGGAGAGTGTTGGGTGATACATGATAGGTCATCTTTGGCATACTCCTTGTGTTTGCCTACAATGGCTATTTAAATTCAATTAGGGGACATGTGGATCAATCACAAGGCGACACGTGTCCCCTGCAACGGCTATTAACAGTCAGTTTTTTAAATGGGACACGTGTCTCATTATGGTGGCTATACGTGTCCCCACCGTAGTTTTTTGAAAAAAATTCCATTTTTTTCCAGAGTTACAATTTTAATTTTTTATTCCATCTTCCTCAACTTTTTGCCTATAAATATAGATGATTTCAACTCATTTCATCACACCACTTCCAATTCCAATACTTCTACCTCACTAATTCATCTTCTACATTGTAATAATTGGCCGGACTGGATCAATATTTTATTATTTCAATATTTTATGTAATTTTTATAGTTGTTATAATTGGTTTTTACAATTTTAATATTTTTATATAATTTTAAAAAAATGAAATTCTCTTATTATTTATTTATTTTATTTCATTTTAATAATTTATTTTAAAAAATGAAATTGATTATATTTTTTTACACCGAAGCATGATATTGACAAGAACGAGAAAAATAAATTATTTAACATATTTTTGAAAAAAATGAAATTATATTTTAAATATTAAAATATTTTATTAAATTTCACATTTAATTTATTTTGGGTGGACAAATTTATTTAAAATAAATTTTAATGGTAAAATTAATGAGTAGAATAGAGAAAACCAAGTGTGGTTCATGAATTGTAAAGAATGATCTCTTGCCATTGTAAGAAAAAATAGATTGTCTCTTAAGTGATCTTTTAAGGTGAGGTGGAAAAAAGAACAAGATAAAAATAATATATTTAATTGGTAAGAGACCACTAAGTGTTTACTATTGCCCATGGCCTAAGCCATAAGAATAAAAAGAGATTGAACCATGGTAAGATGGTACATATTTGTGGATGAATGATCAGGACTATTTCTCTGTACACAATAGAAGTGTTCCTACCGACATAGTTGTACTTCTAAGTAAAATTGGCTTATTTTAAAGTAGGGAGATATCAGTTTCTGCTTTTTTCCAAAATTATTTTTTTTCTTTCAAAATAAGCTATTTTTTAGCACTCTACCAAACACTAAAAAATGTTTTGCTTATAAGCAAAATAACTTATAAGTTCTGCTAAACAGAGCCATAAACACCACCGTGTGTCGACTATAGAAGGCTATGTTTCAAGTTTAATGGAGTTACAATATACGTTGAAAGTGTTGGGAAAAATTGATATTCCCTCTTTGTGTGATCAAGAGATAAATGAAAAAGAAAGAAAAATAGGACACCAAAATTTGGTAATGCGAAAAACCCAAATCGGGAAAAATTGCGGGACTATGTAGTCCAAATTTTCCACTATATGAGGCTATAGTAGGACCACAAATATCTCACCCAAATTGGATAGATTATATGACTACTCAAACTATGGTGGAACACTCAATAACTAGAGATGATGAATACTTCTCTCAAACCCCTCACTCTAATAGTGGATCTCTCACACTAAGCCATGGATTGGAATATTTGTTATTGAATGATATACTCTTCTCCAGGACCTCTATTTATAAGTGAACCAAGCAAGCTATAGAATTCTTTTCCATCTCTCTAACAACCATTATAAGAGCATGTACAATGGTAAAACCGCCCTAGAACCACTCTTGTGGTTTTAGTTTATTAAATATTCAATTTCTCTCCTCCAGATTAGCAATTGGAAGCACAAAGCAACTACTCCATTTTTCTATCTATAATGGTTGGAACCACTTTGCAACTGAAGTTTGGTTTTACCTAATTAATTTAATAATTACTACTATGTTTAAATATAGCCTATCTGACCAAGTATGCAATAAAGTAAATCATGAACACACAAGACTTGGTTACGCAGTTCGGTGAAATTCACCTACATCTGCAGGGTCTGGCCTAGTTCAGAATAAATCCACTAATCAAAAAGATAGAGTATAATGCACACCATACAACTATACTCATCTGTTCTAATTACAACATGTGGATTTGCTAGCTCCCTAGCTACCGATCCGCTTTTATCATACTCCCTCTGACCTCGAACGCTTGTCGACGGTGGATCTCCTCCTCCCTAGGAATTAAGGTATACGATTCAGAACTTGATCATCAGTTTAAACTCATGTTGGAACACAGGCGAATGGCTCTATAGTGCCTCTCGAAAGATATGAAAATCAGGATGCATATTTTCTTCTATTAAATCTGTGAGTAGCACAACCGTGATGTCCATCAATATAGATATCATGAGCAGATGGAAATTCTCCACATTTGTCTTCAAAAGCATTTGTTTCCAAATCTGTTTCCAAAGCATATCCAAATCCCATAAAAAAGGGATTTTCTTTATCTAAATTATCCCATAATATTACATAAATCCAATTCCATAATTATAGTGATTTTTTGTAGATCCAATATGTTTCAACCACACGCAAAATCATATATTGCAAAATCTCCAAACTTCCATAATATCCACACAATATTCTTCATGCGCATATCACTTCTAAATCCAAGCTTTCCATATGTTCTAACATGGAAAGTTTTGTACGCATGAAGTTTTGTGCAAATATAATTCCTTCTCCATAAAATATTCTGATAACAATCAAATCTCTTAGAGATATGAATCATCAAATCTAATCACTTAAAGAAATGAATTAATATATCTCGTTCATATCTCATTTGAAAGATATTTATCACATCAATTCCAATTTCCATAAATCCTGTCCAATCTCATAAATATAGGAATTGATATATTCTTTCAATAAAAATACCATTGACGAAAATACTTCTTTTCGTATTACAACTCCAAATTCCTTTTATCACCAAAATTACATTCTTTGATGTTTCAACCCAACAATATCATATTTGAATTATTTTCCAGAAATTGCCAACTAGATAAATATGGGCTTTACAATCTCCCCCTTTGGCATTTTGTGGCCCAATCACCTTTTGGAATTTCATCACAAGAACTTATGCATATACGAAAATCAATCTTTGAAAACCACTCTGGATGTTGGAACATAATATCTCCCCCTTAATTCCAGAACTCCCTCAACATCCAGGAATAATAAGCATGTTGAAACATCAAACCATTGAAGCCAATAAAGTCATCCAGGAAATCTAAAACATCTCCCCGTTGGGACCATAAACATGCCAAGCGCAATAGACACAAAAAAACCCAAAGAAAAATATCGAATAAATGCAACTCCCCCTGAAGTAAATATCTGGCCTATGTTGGAACACAACCATAACATAACCTTCAAACCTCTTTAAGAACAGTAAATTGTGCCTCACCTAATCTGGCCATTTCTGCCTCCAAGTCTGCCATCTAAATGGATAAAGCTAACAACTTCGCATTAATGGCCACAAACTTAGCCTTCTTCTCATTAACATCAAAAGTTGTAGGCTCGGGATTTCGTGGCAGATCATGCACACATCTTAGATAAAATATTCTCTAGTTTAACCATTTCTCGAGTAAGAGCTGTAGTATTTCTAAAGGAAATCCAATAGTTTACATCAATCTGTGATAGACAGAAATACCTGGTAGTCAAGCTGGGTGCAGTAGCGTTCCCTTGAGTGGCCACTGAAACTGAAATCCTCTAGTAATTTCGGACAGAAATTGATCATCTTACCTCTGATGTAAACTCTGTTGTAGTACTCTGAATCTGGACCAATGTTGCCTCCCATTAAGTTTGAATAAAATTCTTCTACAATCTCTCGGTTTTACTCCTTGTAGATTGAGGCGGTAGTCTTGAAACACAAACAGTTCATGTAGGCTGTAAATCTATACTTCTCATATGTACCTAGATCATTTACCCTTTCAGCTAAAATCCTTCTCAAACAATATCACATCTCTCATGACAGTCTGTATCGAAGAATAAAAAAACTAAGTGCATCCTTGACTAAGGGAGCTGCCTTTGAACATGTCATCCTTCTACTTTCATCATCTTCTTCTTCATGGTTGTACTTCTTCTTTTACTAATTCTACAGTCTGATCAGTAGTACCTTCAATAATTTACTCAACCTGTGTTGGAACATCAGTCCCTGGTGTTGGAACACAGCAGCTCTCAGTTTCACCATCTTTCTCTGATGTTGGAACATGACACCTCTCATCTTCACCCATTTTCTCTGATGTTGGAACATAAAATCCTTTCATTGCTTTAGAATCAATGCTCTCAATCTGTATCGATGTTGGAACATTACCATGATCAGCTTCCTTCACCCCATCAGTACTTTCTCCCCCTATGTCAATGTCTGGTGTTGGAATATAGACTTGATCACCACCTAGATCATGATCTTTTCCAGCCACATTTACTGATGTTTGAGCATCTGAATGTCTAATCACACCAGGATCATCTATTTCCATGTCAACATTTTCTCTACCTGTCTCCATACTCTGTGTTGGAAGATGACCAACATCAATGCCTTCCAATTCATCATCATCCTAAACCAAAATACCAGAAAGAGCCATCTCTTTGATATATTCGACCATCATTTTTTCACCAATTAGCCATCACATAAATCACCATAATGTCTTCAATACCAACTTCCAACATGTCCAACTACGCCTCCAATTTTTTCTTTTTCTCCTTTCCTTTTTTCTAGAGTATGTACAAAAAAATCACACAAAGCTTGAGAAAATAATATATACCTCAAATTCAACAAACACATAAGTGTTGTCTGAGGAGATCAAAAGTTGCAGAGTTAAACCAGTTCAACGAAGGCTTAAAGTTTCCGATGTTGGAACATAGTCAACTACCACTTGTTTACTCTCAACCAGTTCTCGTATAAAATGAAGGCTTATATCAATGAGCTTTGTCCAAGAATGTTATACTGGATTCTTTGGGATGTTAATAGCTTTTTTATTGTCACGTAACACTGTTATAAGCCCTTCTTTAATTCCATAATCACTCAACATTTTCTTCATCATAATAATTGCGCACAATAATTTCTATCAAAGAAACATCCACCTATAGTGCTTTTATGATCGTCTGCATTACAATCCTAATTATAATCACTATAACTAACCAGATGAGAGTCTTGATTCTTAGAATATCAGATTCCATACTCAGAAGTCTTACTAACATATTTAATTATCCTTTTGACTGCATTCAAGTGAGATTCCTTATGATCAGCCTGGAATTTTACAAATACTCCCACTATAATCATCTTAAATTCAGCCAGCATCAAAGTCATAAAATCTTGTACCAAGGATGATGAAGTAGACCCAAAGATCATATCATCTACATAGATTTGAACAATCACTATGTTTGATGATTCTAAAAAAACAAGCAAGGTGCGGTCTTCTACCCCTCGACGATAACCTTTTGGAATAGGAAAGGTAGTGAAATGCTTATACCACGCCCTTGGTGTTTATTTTGATCCATACAAAGTCTTCTTGAGTTGATGATATACTTCTTCATTAACCACACCATTTAGGAGAGCACTCTCTTGACAACTATTTGAGACAAAGTAAAATTCATAGTGCAAGCCATAGCAAGGAGAATACAAATACATTCTATCCTAGAAACTAGTGCGAATGTCTCATCAAAATCAACTCTTTCATCCTGAGTGTAGTCCTGAGAAACTAACCTTGCTTTATTATCATTGTGTTCAAATTGCCCAAGTTCTTCTTGCATTGCTGCAATCCAATACTCATCAAGTAGAACCTCTTTGTAATTCTTGTGTTCAATGAGGGAGAGATAACATTGTAGACCAACAAGTTCCCATAATTAACCCGAGGGATCGATCGAGTCCTTCTTCTGCTTGATTTAGCCTGCCATGATATTGAAACATGGGAGAATTCTGGGGAGGACAGTGTTCCAACATCGCTGAAACTATAAGGGTCATTAGCTTCATCTGTAAGAACTACCTCATATGATGTTCGAACATCATTACGTCATAGATATGAGAAGTCATTCGATGTTGGAACATGGTCACCCGTAAGATCTACCTCATCATATTCGACACTCAAGCAGTTCACTTCTTGTTCCAAAAAGTAACATTTGTCTGAAGACCGAATACTAGTAAGCACTTTGTTGTTTCCATGTTTCACTGTGCACTTCTCCTTATGGAATTCCACGGCCATATTATCATCACACACCTAGATGATACTTAGGAGGTTAGCTTTTAGATCTTCCACCAACAGAGCACTAGTAAATGTTGGAAATCACTTTATCGACAGCTCACCTTTTCCAACTACCATTTTTTTCTTTCCATCGCCAAATGTAACAAATCCACCATCATAGGTTTTGATATTCTATATATACTCTTGAGATCCAGTCATATGTTGAGAACATCTACTATCAAGGTACTAAGAATATCTATGGTGTGCAATAAGAGAAGTGTGAGCAACAAAGCCCAATTTAGGGGTTTTAGGGATCCATACCTTTTTGAGCATCCTTGACTGTTGCACTTGATCCATGTTGGAACATGCTGCAAGCTGACGTCCATTCATAATATCTCTGAGAAGCTTAAATAAATGATCCTCCGTATGACCTTGATAGGTACAGTAACCACACACTAAAGCTTTTTGTGGGCGTGTTTTGACCATTTTTATCTTCATAACTTGAACCTCTGTTTTGAATACCTCAATGTTGGTAGATGGTTTTTCGTAACCTATTCCCTGTCGATGTCCAGAACTCTGACCCATGGTGAGAATGTCATCCAATTTTGCTTTTCAGAATTTAATCTTTTAAAAGCCGTCTCAGCAACTTTTGCCCTTTTTATTATCGAACTCAGATTTAATTCCAACAACTCAATTTTCCTTCGGGGTCGTTTTACTAGGGATGCCATCTCTCTTCCTTCTTCAGCTAAAATGTTTTTCTCCCTTTATAAAAGTTTTTTAGCATCGGCAACTTTCACCCACATTTCATACATCTTTTCATATACAACATAGACATTCTCATCACTCACAATCTCGTCTTTGTCATCACTCAAGGAGTATTCTTCTCATACCTTCTCTGTGTTGGAACATTAGACTTCAGCAACCTGACCCATGTTGGAACATCGATCCACTTCTTCTTGTTCGATGTTGGAACATCCAGTAATAACTTCTAAACCTCTATAAAGTTTTGCTCCAAAAGACACATAATTATCGATCAGTTCCTGTTCATTATCTTCACTCCATGGATTAACGTATGATTTTCCTTGATTCTTCCGAGTGTTGGCACATTCAGCCTGGATATGTCCAAGCCCTACACATTCCCTGCATTGAATCCTTCTTGACTGCCTTGATTCACCATTTTGATTTCTTTAGGATTTCTGAGCGGTTTGCACCATCTATGGTTTATGGTTGTTGTCAAAGTCTTGAAACTGTGATATGTTTCCATCAAACCTTTCTTGAGAATTATTATTTACCACCTTTTTTAGCATCCTTGGGAAACTCTTTGTGATAAAAACAAGGTATTCATTTACCTCATTGCTATCCTATTTATGATTGTTTCTTGATGACAAACTTTTGAATGCCAACTCCTTCGTTGGATGTTCTAACATCATTTCGTAGGTTTGTAGTGATCCCATTAACTCATCCAAAGTCATTGTGGCAACGTTCCTTGCTTGGAAAATCTTTGGGGAAGTGATCTCAGCGTCTTCTTCACCAGCTTAGACTCTTTATAAATTTTCCCAACTGATGTGCCATATTTGTGAGGTCTCAAAGTCTTCCACCAAATGCTGCAATAGTCTCATCTTCTTCCATTTTCAGCTCTTCGAATTTTGTGGCCAACATTTGTACCTTTGACTTTCGTACACGACTTGTCCCCTCATGTACGATTTGTAGGATATCCCATAATTTCTTTACTTGATGGCACGTAGAGATGAGTTTTAACTGATCTTCATCTATGACATAAAGATGGAATTTAATGCTCTAGAGTTCGCCAAACCACCCATTTTTTCAACTAATGTCCACGACTTTTTAGACTTAACTACTGACTCTTTAGAACTAAATTCTCATTCTTTAGAACTTCCAATAACTGGGGGTTTCCATTCTGTTTCAACATAGCGCCAAGCCAAT
Organism: Rubia yunnanensis; assembly: GCA_037428765.1. Taxonomy (NCBI): domain Eukaryota; kingdom Viridiplantae; phylum Streptophyta; class Magnoliopsida; order Gentianales; family Rubiaceae; genus Rubia; species Rubia yunnanensis. The sequence goes on from CM075066.1 coordinate 62,617,222, forward strand.
TCATCCAGTGAATTTATGAACACCCTAATGCGAGCCTTCCAGTAGTTGTAATTTGTTCCTTCCAGCTGTGGTGGCCGAGACACAGAAGCTTCTTCTCTGATCGCCATTGGTAAAACTAGATCACACTTTCCTTGTCAAAGCCAAGGTAAAACAAGTGACTTAGCTCTGGTACCAATTGAAATTTGGTTTTACCTAATTAATCCAATAATTATTACTGTGTTCAAATATAGCATATCTAACCAAGTATGCAATAAAGTAAAGCATGAACACAAGACACTTGGCTATGCAGTTCAGTGAAATTCACCTACATCTGCGGGGCCTGACTCAGTTCAGAATAAATCCATTAATCAGAAAGATAGAGTACAATGCACACCATACAACTATACTTATATGTTCTAATTACAACATGTGTATTTGCTACCTCCCCTAGCTACCGATCCGCCTTGATCAGACTCTCTCTAACCTTGAAACTAGTTGACGCTGGATCTCCTTCTCCCGAAGAATTAAGGTATACAATTCTGAACTTGATCAGAAGTTTAAGTTCATGTTGGAACACAGACAAATGGCTCTGCAGTGCCTCTTGAAAGATATGAAAATCTGGATGCAGATTTTCTTCTATTAAACCCGTGAGCAACACAACTGTGATATCCTTAATATATGTGTATATATATATATGTATATATACATATATATATATATGTAAATCCCAGCTTTCCATATGTTCCAACATGGAAATTTTTATACGCATAAAGTCTTGTGCAAATTAATTCATTCTCCACAAAATATTCAGATAACAATCAAATCCCTTGGATATAGGAATTATCAAATCTAATCCCTTAAAGAAAGGAATTAATATATCTCATCCATATCTCTCTTGAAAGAATCTTTAACACATCAATTCCAATTTTCATAAATTCAGTCCAATCCCGTAAATATAGGAATTGATATATTCTTCAATAAAAATACCATGGACGAAATTACTTCTTCTCGGATTACAACTCCAAATTCCTTATATCACCGAAATTACATTATTTGATGTTTCAACCCAACAATACCATATTTGCATAAATTTTCACAAATTATCAACTAGATAAATATGGGCCTTACGGCAACCATTTCATGGACATCACTTCATTTTTTCTATCCAACTCATTAATTATACGTTTAATATTTAATTTACATAAATGTTTCTACCTAAATAAATTGAAATGTGAAATTTAATAATATATATGTAATTTTTTTAATAGAATTTCATTTTTTAAAATTTCATATTTAAAATTAATTTCAAAATTTTAAAATTATTTTATGAACAAGAAATTTTAAAAATCTTATACTTTTAAAAAAATGTAATTTTGATTTTTAAAATGAACGAAAATTTAATTTCAAAATTTAAAATAAAAAACTGATTTTTTTGATTTTTTTCAATTTTCTTTTGAATTTTAAAAATTGCATAAATTAATATTTGCTTTTTAAAATCCAGTTTTTTGTCCGTTGGAATTATTTTTGTCCAAAATGGTTCCAAGAAATTCATTTTATTGTCCATTCATTTCATTTTATTGTCCATTGGAATTGTCCCATTGCCTTTGCCTGCCATTGTGTCAGCTTTTCACGTGATGTTGAAATTGAGAACGGTTTGAGCGTCCTTGGACCGAGCACCGGTTCCAAACAATTGGAATCCTTTTGGAACCCCCATTGTGAGGTTCCAAAATTCCAATTGGATTACAGATCGGTTCAAGTTTCAATCTGGAACCGATTTGGAACCCCCATTGCAGATGCTCTAAAGCCTTGGAGCCTTCTAGGATGTAATCTAGATTTTCCCCTAAACATACTAGAACCATCTCCTTTTTCCACCAATAGAGAGTTCTAGAATTAGAGAGGAAATTAATTTATCCTAACAAATCTCCCCCTCCAAACCTAATTAGCCTTTGCAGCAATCATCAAAATTCTTACTTGGTAGTGCTTTGTCATCATGTTTGACTAGTTATCATTAGTGAGCACCTTTTCAAGTTACAGTCACTTTTCTTCCAAAATATCCCAAATCCAATGATAATGAATATCACTGTGTTTTGTTTGTGATTGGTAGGCTGAATTCTTGGCTAAGTGGATAGCACTTTGGTTGTTACAAAAAAGGACATACATCTCTTTCATTAACCCCAATTCCAACAGGATTCATCCACATCATCTCCTTGCAAGCTTCGGTGGCAACAATGTACTCCGCTTCCATTGTAGAAAGAACCACACATATTTGGAGCTTTGACTGCCAAGAGACAACCCCCTGCAAATGTAGTTAGATATGCCGATGTTGATTTTATAGAAACCAAGTCTTCAACCATGACTGCATCTGTGTATCCCTCTAACATTGGTTGTTGTTTTCCAGAGCACAAACACTATTTGGTTGTTCCCCTGAGATATTGAAGTATCAATTTCACAGCTGCCCAATGTTCCTTCCTAGGCTTGGACAAGTACCTACTCACCACACCTACTGCTTGTACAGTATCCGGCTGTGTACATATCATGGCGTACATAAGACTACCAATAACTGATGAATATGAAACACCTCTCATTTCTTCATCACCTTTTGGACTTTGTTTCTTATCGAACTTAAAATTCCCGCCAAGTGGTACACTAACGGGTTTGGCCTTGTCAATGTTAAATATCTCATGAATATTCTCAATATATCTCTCTTGGGATAGCCAAAGTAGCCGTTCTGATCGATCACGAGGGATTACTAGTGGAGAATAGCCTATTAAAGGTGGAGTTCTAAGGTGGTTCTAAGAAATTTCTCAGGAATTGCCTTTGATTGGAATCCGAATGAGGTTCCGAACTGAGAACTAGTTTCAGATTCAATTAAAGGTGGTTCCTAATTAAAGGTACATCAATTTCAAGAACTTCCTTTAGTGTACATCAATTAAAGGCGGTTCTACTGTAGAACCGCCTTTGATTGAGATCCGAATGAGGTTCTGAACTCGAAACTAGTTTCGGATCCAATTAAAGGCAGTTCCTATTGTAGAACCGCCTTTAATTTGATGTCTTCATGGGGCCTTTTGACCAAAATATAAGAAAGTTTTAGGGTTTTCACCCCTTAGCCATTTTTAGATTTGAAAATGGCTTCTTAACCTCTGACTCCTCCATTACCTTCGCACTACCTCCTCCTGGCTACCTTTCCGCCACCGTGCGCCACCCTTCCTGGACACCTCTCCGCCACCCCAAATCACCCTCCATCGCCACCCCATCGAAAGCTCGCCGCCATCGGTACCGTTCCACCGACATCTTCTCCTCCACTGCAGCTTCGGCGTCATCTTCTTCATTGCAGCATCAGCATCATCTTCTCCCATGCAACACGGGCGTCCTCTCCTCCTTCCATTGGGCCCCACACATCTCTTTGCTAGGTCGCGCTGGACGCATAGCCTCTCTCCACCGGGCTTCAGATCTACCGCTGGACTCGTCACCTCCTCCCACCACCGGAGACGTCGTGTCAGATTTTCCACTGTGTTCTCCCTACAAACCCACTTACCCTTTTTGTGAGCATAGGGATCGCATAATCCAATTCTCTAAAGTAGGGGAAAATGTTGGTTTCTTAAATAATAACTAATAAGTTTTGCATCAACACAGAGCACACATATACTCTAGAATCTGCCCTAGAATACCCATTTATACACTTTACAATAAGGCCTTAATATCAACTGAGAGAGTAATATTCTCGTCCCTTCAAAAAACAACCACGGTATAAAAGGCACAAGTATTTAAAGAAACCAATGAAGTGCTCTAGGTTCCTTCAAAGTGACACCCCAATAGCAAATATGCCAAGGCCTTGATCCAGTTATTCATCTATCCGAATATGTAGCCTATGTGGCGATTTGGTTTGGCTCCAGTACTACCTTGAAATTTTTTTCGGTTTCAAGGCCTTCGAAACGAAGTTTAGCTCATCTTGATTCTCAAATCCACATGTTGTCTTCATGGCAGCAAAGTAATGCAAATTTTATAGATTTGAGGGGCAATTTGTACCGTCTATACACCTAAAATGGGGAAATAGATGTACCATTGGCCTTCTTTGATGGTGTCATGTATGTGTGCCGAGATTATTTAGAAGGGGCCAAGGACATTAAATTAACTAAGTCGATGGCTCTTGAATAATTCTTCAAAATTTCCTCCTAGTGGTGTTGAGATCGAGCATCACTTCTATAGTTGATGCAAAGTGTAGCGGTTTTCAAACCGCCCACTCCATTCGGGGAAAATTGGACATCCCTTTTTAGCCATTTAGCACTTTTCAATGCAGTGCGTGCAATTGCGCTTTCTGTCAATTCAATCGGTTCATTCCAACTAGTAAAAACTAGCCCTGAGGAATACACCAATTCCCCTAAACCATGAAAGATATACCCGTCACCGTCGGTCCTGGGTGAATGAGAAGAAATTGAAATGATCAATTTTCAAAAGCTCACCCGAGCTCTATCTTGCATCCAATTCCCAACCATCAAAACAACCGTCATCACATCTATTTATTTTCCGGAACTTGAACTTTTCTCTGCACAACCCCCTTTTTTTTCTCGAAAAAAAACCTAGTTCCATCTCCTCCTTGGGAGCCACCGCTACAAACCACTAGCTCGGGTGGCCCCTACCCCATTCCCACCCTCCCCGACACCCCCTTCCCCCTATACGCAGCCTTTTGGTGATCTAGCAATGGCTGCAAATCAAAATGACTAGAGATTAGCAACAACGTGGAGTACGTCCACAGCGGAGATCTGCAGCTAGCGCCACTTTTGCTCCCAACGGCTAGTTAGTGGTGTTCATGGCATACCCAAGGTGGTGTTTCCGGCTCACGGAAATTTTGAGGGTCCCACCAATTCATGGCGAGTTCAGAGAGTCCCACCGACTCAAGGCCTGGTCACCATGGAGAGCTTAGAGAGGTGGCGGCTCAGGCTACAAAACTGCTCTAAGTCACGGGTTATGGGAGTCAAGACCGATGGGGTCCTAGTAGCCGCAACTTGGTTGTACTCGGTCCAAGTTGAGTCGTGACTCAGTTACACTCTGTGCAACTCAGGTGGGCAGCGCCGAACTAGGGGGGCGAGGGGTGCTAGCGCCACCCCTCGGATCTGGCGGCCCTGAATTTAGGCCTAGAGCCACCGGGAGCCACCGGATTCCGCCCCCCTTGAGCTACCAGCGGCCGAATCAGGAAGGCTTCAGCGCAGCGGCTGAAATGAAGAAGAAGATGACCATTTTTTTTCTTTTTTTTTACTTTTCTAACTAAACAAAATGATGTCGTTTTGGCTTAAGTGAAACGACGTCGTTTTGTGAAGCTGAAGGAAAAAAATTGAGGCCAATTGGGCTGAAACCCAATTGGCCCAAATAAAATTTAAGGAGCTAATACTCTTGTCTTCCTCCAAGCTCCAGCCAAAACACAACAGCTCCACCACCGGCCACCGCCTGCCGTGTCACCTTCCGCCGCCTGATGCGCCGCTTGCTGCGTCCCCTTCCTCAACCACAATCAGCAACCGCGCGGTCCGCGTCCAAGCCAAACCAAGGGCAAGGTATCAAGGAGCTAATAAATTTTTGTTGTGTAATTTATGTTAAATAACTTGAATTGAATTGCTTATTTGTGTGACATTGTGAATACATTAGTGTTGGAAAAACATTTTAGCGTTGGAAAATATTTTTTGCCAATATATTAGCATTGGAAAAAAAATTTGCCAATATATTAGCGTTGGAAAATTTTTTTTGCCTCTTTTCAGCCCCCCTAACATTTCCTCCTAGTTCCGCCACTGCAGGTGAGTATTATCGAAAACTTCCAGACGACACTTTTGAAGAGTTCTCCTTGCTGTGGATCTATTCGCGACGGCGAACGTATGTTTCTCTGACTTTTTAAAGATGTGACGACATTGTTGTCACTGCACACTTCCGATGACAGGGGCAAACACGGGTAAAGTATTTTTATCAGATCTGGTAGCCAAAAAGTTTTACGGCCAGGTCATGGTGCTTGAAGGGGTAATTTTCTTTTATTATTATTTTAAAAAATCAAGGTGGGAGGCTATTACTTCTGAATTTTGTAATTTCATTTTATTTCATTTGGTTCTTTGCTTTTTCCAGTTTATATATTGAGCGGTATTTAAAATTAGTTTTTGGATTTAAGTACCATATAGGAAATGTCTCTTTCAATGTATGTTTTTTCGGTGACCATTTTTTCCTGTAAAATAAAATTGACTTTAGATCTGTTATATGAAAATTCAGAATAGTTAGGAGAAATCCAAGTCAAAATTATTAAAACAAAAGACTTTTGACGATATTGTTTATTTCTGAGGATTTTAATCAAGTAGACTTCAGTCCATTAGGAAGTTCAAACTATTTATGTTGTTATTTCTATTTAACCGGTCTTTACATCCTTTTGGATTTGTAAACTGAAGAAAAATTACACACCGAAGAGAAAATTCCTCTGGCAATCAATTAAAACAACTGATTTTAGTCTACTAGTGTAGGGAACGGGTTTTAATGGGTTAGATGGAGATGAACCAAATCTTTAGTTTGGGGGATTCATTTTCTCTTTTCTTTGATTGCCTTGATCTTTGATCAGAAGTTTGTAAGGAGCACTTTACGTGTATTTCATTTGATTCTTCACTGTGGTTGATTCTGGTACGTAGTCTTGGGTCGATTCTATTGGACAGATACACGGTGAAAGTAACTTCTTCTTGGAGTGCCTTTCTAAGTGCCACATAGCCCTTTGTTTATAATTGTAATATTGACTAATGCATTTACGTACCTCTCTCTTATTGCCACTGTGTCCTTAGATAAAAATATTAATATTTAGCTAGTGTCTGTGTAAATGAGTTTATCGCATAACATCATTTGATTATAATCATACATTGTGCTAAATTGATATTAATTGAAAAGATACGAGAACCTTATAAACTCTCGTTATACCGACAATTTATTATATTAAAAAACTATTTGTTGCCAACCAATGAAGGCTACAAAATTACCTCCTAAAAACTTCAGAACATATCATTTCACCCTCTCCTTTTCAGTCCGTCAGCATTAGAGGTGAGTGTCAGTTCGGTTTAATCGGTTTTTGGCTTATTTGGTTCGGGTTATTCGGTTTTGCCCCTTAAAAAACCAAAAATTGAATCCGACCTAAATAACGCAAATCATCCGAACCGAATTCGGAATTCGATTTCGATTTGAAACCAAATTCAACCTGAATAAACTGAATTGATTTTATATTTTAAAAAATAATTACTAAAATCATATAAATTAACTTTAAATTAAATAAAAATGTGTAATCTAATTTATATATCATAAAAATCAAGTTTTCAAAATAAAAATCCAACAAATACAGTACAAATTTAACCATAAATATTTTAGCATTACATTGAAGATTAAAGAAAATAGTTCATTTTAATATTCATCTTCAAATCTTTCACATTCTTCAAGCCTTCAAGCAATCCACATTCACATTCACTTTCAAGCACTCCACAAACTTAGGTTTTAGAGTTTGGGGATAATTTTTTAATTTAAAGATTGGTCCTCCAACTTAATTTATTTATAAGTTAAATTTTGTTGTTTTAAAATTTAATTATTATATATATATAATTTATTAAATTAATTACAATTTGGTATTCGGTTCGGATTTTGGTTTGAGTTTTAATATCCAAAACCGAACCAAAAACCATATTTGGAATTCAGTTTATTCAATTCGGATATCCGAAAACCGTATATTAAATTTGGTTCGATTTATTTGAATTCGGATAATTCAGTTTTTGGTTCGGATTTCGGTTTTTGATTTTTTTGCCCACCCCTAGTCAGCATTCAGCACCTATTTATAGGTTATTTAATTAAGGGTGAACGACTTGCCAGACCCTCAAACTCTTGTCATTTGACCATTTTTTTCTTTCATTTTTTTGATGACTTTCGTCCCTGAACTAACAAAAGTGTTGAATCATAACCCTTCTGTATGGTCAAAACGTCAACTTCGGTCAAAAACGTTAATTTCAAGGGCAAAATAATATTTTCCCATTTTTTATTTTCTTTTATCCTTTTTCTATTATTTTATTTTCTTATTTTCCTTTTCTATCCCTCCTTTTCTTTTTCTCCCTTTCTTTCTTTTTCTCCTTTCTCATCTGCTCCTTATCTCCCGCCGCCACCTGCTTCGTTTATCCCGTTCTTTGATTTAAGCAGCTTGCCATGCTCTCATTTTCTCCCACCGATTCGAGCAGCGCGCGGTTGGGATGGCTGGTGGTGGGCCGGGAAGGTGTTGGCGAGAGCTGTGATGGTGGAGGCGAGCGTTGGGATGGGCGGTGGCGAACATTGTTGAACTGGGATGGGAATCGGGATGGGCGATGAGCGGTGCTGAATTGAGATGGTGAAAGCAAGCGCTGGGATGAGATGGGATGAGATAGTGGACGGTGTTGAATTGGAGAATAAGAACTCTATCCCCTCAAGTGCCCAGACTAGCAGGTGCCCGGACGCGGTGGCCACCGTTGTAACCAGAAAGTGCCCGAATTCATCTGTGACGAAGACCTCAACCCAGTTCCGCCACAAGATGGAGAAGCCCCCACAGCGCTATCGCGCGGAGAAGCAGTGTTCTATGACCTACCCCACCGGAACGGATTCCCTGTTTCCGGGTCCGGAACTAGAGAATCCTGATGTTTCTGGTAACTGTGTTCATTTTCTTGATCGCAGGTTATTGCAATTGAAGCTTAATAATAAGAAAAGTTTCAAACTTGATGGTGATTTAGCTCCTAATTATGGTTTTAGAGGTGGTAATATTCCCGCAAAAAACGGTAAGAGAAAGGTCAATTTTGGTCTTAATGGATACAGTTCTTATCTGGAAAGGTTATTCAGGTAGTAGTCGGAGTGTGTGCCGGCAAGGTGGTGGCGGGCATAAATGGCGGCGTTCATGTGGCGACGCTGCTGCAAGTGAGGATGCAGAGAAGAACAAGTTCATGTGAAGGGGTAAAGGAGAGAGGCAGAAAATAAAGAAAAGGAAAAAGAAAATAAAAAATATGAAATTACTACTTTACCCTTAAATTTAACCCATTTGACTGAAGTTAACGTTTTGACCGGACAGAAGGCCCATAATTAAACATTTTTTTTAATTGAGGGGCCAAAAGTATTCAAAAAAAAGGTAAAAGACTAAGAGTAAAATAGAATAAGTCCAGGGGCCCTAGAGTCGATTGCCCTTTAATTAACCAGAACAAAATTAAACTCCCTCTGTTCCAAGTTAAATTGCACAGAATCTTTTCACGCTAATCAAAAAACTTGTCAAACCGTTAATATGTTTAACTACGTATAATAGCGTCAAATCAAAAGTTACTTTTCAGAAACTACTTGTTACGACGAATATAATCATATAACATATGACAATATTATTATTATTTATATATCTATTCAAATATGTGGTCAAAATTAAACAGTAAATATTAATATAAAGTGAAGTGTGCAATTCAACCTGGTAGGTAGTGAGGGAGTAGCATAAATCTGTAAAATGGCTACTGAATACTGATTCTATAGCGCAACTCCAACCAAAGCCACATTTTAAAACCTTCGATTTACTTACGGACATTTTTTATCACCAAGCGAAATAAAGTTTGACAAATGATGACACCATAAATTCAGGAACCATCCAGATATATTCTGGATGGTCTTGTTCAATTTATCTCTCTCGATTTGAATCCCATCAGGCGGTCCTTGGAAGATTTTAACATAAGCAATGGAAATTCGCAAATCTTTCATATTTAATCCCGTCCAGATATATATCTTTGCAAATGAGAGAATTGTCTTTTTAACATAGCTGCATCTCTTTTTAGCAGACAATTGTACTATAAATATAAATTAATTTATAAACATCATGTGAAATATTATTAGATTTATTTTAATATTTATTTTTAAATATTAATTTTTTATGTGATATTATTATAGATAACTATAAATATTTACAATAAAGTCTAAAAAGTTGAACTCCTGAAAAAAATTTATGCAATTACCTGTGGAACGGAGGGAGTATACTTTACGTTCCATAGCTTTCCAGTGAAATTATGCATCCCGTGAAAATGACCACATCAGAAACTTATTAACTAGAAAACAATAGTGATACCCCATTTGTTGGTTTTTTAAAAGTTGGCTTCATTTTGATAGTTTTTCTTTTTCGAAAAGATTGTCACACTCTTTCATAGAATCGTGAATCAGTCTTTTTTTTTTTCTAGGTAATATGCAAATAATATAGGTTGGAGAAAGTGTAGATATTACTTTAAATGATTTTTTAGTGTAAATATAATCTTAACTATTATAAATAGGTGTAAATATAACCCTAAAGTCATTATTCCAACATTCACTGTCCATTTTCGGTCATGGACCGACCAAAAATGACCAAAATACCCTTCTAACCTAATAGAAAATTTTAAAAGACAAAAATACCCCCGCCACCCAACTCCACCATCCCTGCCATCCCACCACCAGCCCCGCCATCCCACCACCAGCCCTGCCATTCCACCACCGATCCACCACCATCACCAATCCGTCATCCTGAAACCACCACGCCGCTCTCTAAAACCACCGCCACCACATTTTTGCCCATTCTCCTTTCTCCTCCCAAACCCTTTCTCCTTTCGCCGCTCCCTGAAATCACTGCCTCCTCTACCCTCTGAAACCACTGCCGCCACCATCTCCGCCCATTCTCCTTTCTCCAACCTTACACAAACTCTGATTAGCATAATCATCAATTCAAACACTAAGGCCTTGACCCATCAAAATTTTACTCCATGTAACTGTAAGCAAGAGTTATCACATAACCGGCACTTATAAACAAAAGTTACCGAATTCCGAGTTGTTTTATTTGTATTTGATACCGAGGAAGATGAAGAAGATAATGAAAAGTCTTCAACTTGAACCCCATTTTCCCCAAAACACGAAAGGTAGGTAATATCCCTCGTCAGTAATAAATTCGTCAATTTTAGAGATAATATTCAACACCACACCTCCATTGTTAGGATTTGCTCCGCCAGCAGCTAGCTTCCTCGCATCTACGCAACCAAGTCTCCTCAATGACTCTGGTTCGACACCGTTGAAATCACCGGCCTCAAACCCGCCGCTGCAAACGCCTCCCTCCACAGCCCCACGCCACCTCCGCCATCATCGGTCACCATTTTCGGTGCCGCTCAGCCAAGCGCCGAAAAAATTGAGACCCATCGTCTAGCCCTGCTGATACGAATTAGGTTTATTTATTTATTTTTATTTATTAGGATTTTTATAAGATAACACTATACTCTTTTTCCCATTGAATTTTTTAATGAGGTAGTGTGATCATTTATTTTATTTTAGAATAACACCCATTAATTCTGCCATGTTGGCCTTAGAAGAATTAATGTTTTGGTCATGCATTTATTTAGTATTTAGAATATTCAGTTCTGATTAGATTAGAATTAGATTTGACAAGATTAGATAAGACAATATTCATTCAGGATTTATCTTGAAGAATATAGTCATTTATTTTAGGTAGTCTAGTTAAATATGATTGTAGCTTCTTAAAGCTGCCATAATCCTTTTCAGTTTCTTATTTGTATATTTTTTAAGACCATACCTATGTACTATAAAAAAAAGGGTGGTATTCAATATTATTTGAACCTTACACCATTTTTATCAATCAAAATACAACCTTTTGAATTCATACTCTTTGCTTGAGAGCTATTCCATTGTTTCTTAACCCCGAGGACTAGTTAAGTATCAATAAACCTTGTAATCTAATCCTGAGGGCTAGTTTGAGAGCAAATCGAAGTTAGACGTACCCCAAGGTCTAGACTCCTGACTTTCGTGCGAGATAGTGCAAGTTTGCAGATCCCTTCACTAGATCAAAGATATTAATTCCACAAATCGTGTCTTCGCAAGGAGATTCATATCACCCGCCTCCTCCTCTGCCGAAAAATTGAGACTCATCCCATAGCCCCGCCTCCTCCTCTGCCGGAATATCGAGACCCATCCCCTTGCCCCACCTCCACCTCTGCTTGTCTCCGTTGAACCCGAGTCTCCCCAAGTCGAATCAACTCCGCTGAATCCTTGAAATCGTACTCGCGACCACCACACGTGAAGCAACCACCGTAGACTCGCCGAAGACTCACCGCAGACTTGCCGGATTTGTTGTGTGCCTGGGAAGAAGAAAATGGCGAAGAAGAAAACCCTTGAGAAGAAGAAAGCGGCAAGAAAGAAGAAAAACTGGGAAGAAACAAAAAGAAAGAAGAAAACACGAAGAATGTATATAATTGTTTTAGGGGCATAAATGTTATTTCAATGTTTTGTGTTTTTTTAAATTTTTCTACAGAGGGGTATAATAGTATTTTCACTAAATTCCAGCCTCCAACTGCCGGATAAGGTTATATTTGCACTTAACCTAAATATCTAGAGTTATATTTGCACTTTCAATTATCGCAGGGTTATATCTGCACTTTCGTCAATTATTTAGGGTTATATATGCACTTTGCTCTTCTTTCTTCTATGAAAACGTGAATCATTCTTATTCATTCATTAAAAATTTTACACTCATCACTCAATTCTCTTTACAAAATTTAACTTACCTAAATTACAATATCAAAATTGACTACTAGTGTACCAAAGATAAAAGAATGGAAATTAAGAGCATGTACAATACAAAGAGCAACATCCACATATATAGGAATCACACGACGGAATATTACGCTTCCTTGTGATGTACATAGAAAGGTATTGGTAATAGAGATTGATGAAATTTCGGTCTTCAATGTAGGTATCAGAAAGATAACTTCAATGTGACTTGTCACAACTAGGGTTTTATTATTAATTATTAAAAAATATTATATTTTGTTTTTAGTAACTTTGTATTACACTCAAATTCAGATAACAGAGTATACAAAGTTTATTTTTATTTTATTTTAAATTTTATAGTTACATAATAACTATTTTCAAACTTAGATTTGCACGATACTTCAGATTACTTTGAGATTTGGTCAAAAGTGCCAATATGACTCTATAAGATTAGAAAGTTCGATTATAACCCTATCTTTTGCATCGGAAGTGCCGATATAACCTTTTGACACTATTCTGGCATTGACTTGGTATTTTCCGGCATTGACCATAACTAAATAGACTAAAATAAACATGATCTTAGAACTAAAAATGTAAGGAAAAATATCCCTTGTTCTTCTTCTTCTCCATAACACACCCACCGCAGCTCTACCACCTCCGCCAGCGGCGGTGACTTAAATTTGGAAAATGCATGTTACGTTGAGAATCCTTTTATGATTTATGTCGGAATCTGCACTTATGATTTATGTTGTACTCCTTCCGGAATCTGGAAAATGCTAAATTCATCTGTGCCATTGGACCAACTGCTTGCCTTTCCTCTGAACACCGCTAGGTCTCCACCCCGCCACCGCTCGCCCCCATCTTCACCGCCCCTATCTTCACCGCCCCCATCTTCATTCCTCTTTGCCACCATCGCCACCGATTCACTTCCCCCATCTTCTACCCTAGCCCCGCCACCGATTCACCGCCCTCATCTTCTACCCTAATCCCGCCACCGATTCACTGCCCCCATCTTCTACCCTAACTATGCCACTGATTCACCGCTCATATCTTCTACCCTAGCAATGCCACCAATTCACCGCCACCATCCCCTAGCCAACCTCACCCTAGCAACACCACCAGTCAGCCCCACGCCACCATCCACCACCATTTTCCGGCGCCATTCAGCCAAGCGCCGGAAAGTGGTGACCTTGTCAAGAAAAAATAGAAATCTCAAGAAAGTGGTGAACGGAGTAGGATGGAGCTCGATAATTAAAACCAACGGACAATAAGAAAAAATGAAAAGAAGCAGAACTGATATCATTGGTGGCGGAGCCCTTATACATTAGTGATATGAATGAATTGATTTGGTGAAAAGAAGAAGAATTGATTTGGATGGGGGCGCCATATACATTGGTGTTATGAATGAATTGAGTTGGTTGGAGGTTAATAAACAATGAGGGCATAACCGTCCTTTCACATTTTCTAAATTTTTATTTTTTTAAACATGGGTATAATAGTCAATTCGCAGAATTTCGGCCAAATTCATACCTCTGGGGTTATATTAGCACTTTCAAGCAAATAATAAGGTTACAATAGCACTTTCTGATCTTGCAGGGTCATATTAACACTTTTGACCAAAACATAGGGTCATATGGGCACGTAACTCTATATAAATTTTTATAAAAATTGTGTCATCAATGGCTTATTTTTATAATTGTAGGAGTATTTAAAAGTTATTTATTTTTAGAGTGCATCTCTTGGAAGACAGTTTTTCCATAAGCTTTGGAAAGACCATGGTTCAAACTGCAAATTTGAAGAAATGAAGATAAAATATTTGGGTTGTATTAATCGGGTCATAAACTTTATAACTACTGCACGCTGCATAATAATTTTTTAATATTGCTACAAAGACCTTCTACCTTTTATTATTACAATTAAACTCCATCTTTCCATTATGGAAAGATGGTCCTTCCCAAGATTTTTCCATTTTTTATATCTTTATAGTACAATATAAATTAGGAAAAAGTGCAAAAATAACCCTATTAAATTGAGATAGTGCATATATAACCCTGTAAAATCTGAAAGTGCAAAACTAATAAAATCGTGCAATAAAATGCACAACGAATGTGAACAGAAATCACTAAGAATATGTGTAAAGTCTAGATTTATCTAGCTGACAATTTGTGGAAGTTATGCAAATATGGAGTTGTTGTGTTGAAACATCAAAGAAGGTAATTTCCGTGATATAAGGAATTTGGAGTTGTAATCCAAAAAGAAGTATTTTCGTCCATGATTTTAAGTTCAGAATATATCAATTCCTATATTTATGAGATTAGATTGGAATTATGGAAATTGAAATTAATTTGATAAATATCCTTTGTGGAAAGGATTTGGACGGAATATATTAATTCCTTTCTTTAAGGGATTAGATTTGATAATTCCTATCTCTAAGGGATTTTATTGTAATCTGAATATTATGTGGAGAAGAAATTATATTTGCACGTGACTTCATGCGTATCAGAATTGGAGATGAAATAAACTTCATGTGTGCAATGACTTTCCATGTTGAAACATACGGAAAGGTGAAACCTAAAAGGTTTTAACCGTTGACAGAATATTGCGTGAATATTTTTTTATGGAAGAAAGGAGATTCCGCAATATGGTATTTTAGGCATGTGTTAGAAGAATAATGGATTTATGGAAAATTCCTGTAATTATGGAAAATGATTTATGGGATATTTGAGATAAGGAAAATCCTTTTATTTATGGGATTTGGATATGCTTCCAAAGCAGATAAGGAATAAAAATATTATGGAGATAGTCATGGAGAGTTCCGATCTGCTTATGGACTATAAAGGGGACAACACGGCTGCATTATACTCATTGACTTAATAGAAACAATTTGCATACAGATTTTATATCTTTTGAGAGTATTGCAAGAGCCAGAATTCTATGTTCCAACATACATAACCTGTTGTTCAAGTTCATAATCGTATACCTTGATTCCTCGGGAGGAGGTGATCTAGTGTCGACGAGTTTTGAGGTCAGATGGAGTCTGATCAAGGCGGATCGGTAGTAAGGGGAGCTTGCAAGATTCACGTTATAGTTAGTTAAGATAAGTATAATTGTATGGTGTACTTTGTACTGTATCTTTTTTATTAGTATATTCATTCTGAACTGGGCTAGACCCTGCAGATGTAGGTTAATTTCGCCGAACTGTGCAACCAAACATTGTGTCTTTATGCTTTACTTTATTGCATACTTGGTTAGATAGGTTATGTTGGAACACAGTAGTGATAATTGAATTAATTAGGTAAAACCAAATTTCAATTGGTATCAGAGCTAGTCATTTGTTTTACCTTGGTTTTTGACAAGGAAAGTGTGATCCAGTTTTACCAATGGCGACCAGAGAATGAGCTTTTGTGTCTCTGCCACTAATGCTGGAAGGAACGAATTACAACTGCTGGAAGGCTTACATGCAGGTGCTCATAAATTCACTGGATGAACTGGCTTGGTGATTTGTTGAAACTGAATGGAGTCCTCCCACTGAAGATGCTGAAATTTTTTCAAAGGAGAAAGAAAGAGAATCAAGTACGAAGAAGTAGAAATTTAAGGACAAGTCTACATGGACTCGAGATGAACTAAAGGCTTCATTTGCAAGCTCAAAGGTGTTGAATGCTTTCTTCATATCAGCAGATGAAAATTAGTTTAAACTCATCTCAACATGCCACCAAGAAAAGAAAGCTTGAGATATCTTGTAGACCGTTCATGAAGGAATAAGTCATGTACGTGAATCCAATCTACACATGTTGGCCAAAAATTTTGAGGAACTGAAGATGGAGGAGGATGATACTATTGCTATATTCATTGGTAAACTCAGAGACATCTCCAATATGGCGTATCAACTTTGGAAAGTTTACAAGGAAGTAAAATTGGTGAAAAAGACTTTGAGATCCATTCCTAAAAGATTTGCTATGAAAGTTGCATCAATAGAAGAAGCAAGAGATGTAGCCACCATGACCTTAGATGCACTAATAGGATCACTACAGACCTATGAGGTGACAAGACAATAGCCTACAAAGAAAGTCATGAAGGAGTTGGCCTTCAAAAAATTGTCATCAAAGATCATCAATGAATATGATAGTGATAATGGAATTGAAGAAATTGCTCTTATCACTAAGAATTTCTCAAGAATGCTGAAGAAGGGGGTAAACAAGAAATCACAAGAAAGATTTGGTGGAAATAGACCTTGAGCACAAGACCTTGGTAATATTCATGGAACACGACTGGAACAAGGAAATAAGCAGTTCGCTAGAAATCAAAATGGTGAAACAAATGAGTATGGAAGAATTCAATGTAGAGAATGTGAAGGATATGGCCACATCCAGGCTGAATGTGCTAATACCCAAAAGAAGCAAGGAAAATCATACATCACCTCATGGAGTGAAGATGAAAAAGACAATGGGAACTTACAAGCAATTATATGGCATTTGGAGCAAACGTTCTTGGTGGATTAGATGATGATGTATGTTCCAACACAGGTTTCGATGATACTTCCAGTGATAATGAAGAACAAGTTGTGAGTGCTGAAGAGATCTACACTGCATATGAGAAAATGTATGACATGTGGCTTAAAGTTGTTAACACAAATAAATCATTGAAGGAAGAGAAAAATCATCTGGCTGAGAAGGAAAAGGGGTTGCGAGCTCTAGTAGGTGAACTGCATATTGAAGGATTCCCCGTATTCACTAATGTGTTGTTGGTGGAAGATCTAAAGGATAATATCCTCAGTATCAGCCAACCATGTGACGATCGTGGAATTCCATAAGGAGAAGTGCATAGTGAAACATAGCAACAAAAAAGTGCTTACTGGTATTTTTTCATCAGACAAATGTTACTTGTTAGAATAAGATATGAACTGCTTGACTGTCGAATATGATGAGGATGATCTTACGGGCGACCATGTTCTAACATTGGATGATTTCTCAGATCATGGACGTAATAATGTTGGAACATCAAATGAGGTAGATCTTGATGAAGCTGATGACTCTTATAACTTCAACGATGTTGGAAGACCGCCCTCCTCAGAACTCTCCCATGTTCCAACATCAGTGCAGGCTAGACCATGCAGAAGAAGGACTCGATCAATCTCTCAGGTTAATTATAGTGAACTTGCTGGTCTACAGTATTTTCTCTCCCTCATTGAACCCAAGAATTACAACAAGGCTCTACTTGATGAGTATTAGATTGCAACAATGCAAGAAGAACTTGGGAAATTCAAACGTAATGATAATAAAGCAAGGTAAGTTGCTGGAAGGTCGTCGATGTACCTCTCAAAGTTAATATTTATAAGCCCTAATACTTCCTTTCTACAATTAAGTAGATAATGGCAAGTCGGGATCGTCCATGAAGAACAAGGATCTTTTCAAGTGTTTAAACACATAGAGCGAAGAACAGACTGGGCATAGATATATATATATATATATATATATATATATATAGACACATATGAAAGCATGTAAAGAGGGGGGTTGGTTGGTTTTTTGGGGGCATAGATATGTATAGATCTAAAGAGTGGGGGGGGGGGGCAGGCATATATATATATATATATATATATATATAGACACAGAGACTCGCGACGGGCGCCATAACATAACCTTGTATTCTTTTCTTCTTCTTGTAGCAAGCACTCTTCTTCACAATAATTCCTCTCATTCTTCAAGTCTTCAAATCTTTAAAGACAGCCTTCAAAGTGTTCAAAAGGTGATCTTCAATGACCTCCGGTCTTCAAGTATCCATGTTCTTCCCTTATCACACAAAATCCACTTAGAAAAGGTAAAAGAGCGTAAAGTCGCTCTTACCTCTCCTAAGAGAATTTCAAGGTAAAACACAAGCTCTTGATAACAAAATAGCCCCAAAAAGTACTAAACTATTCACATAAAATGGACACATCAAACCTCCCCGCACTTAAATCTTACTCGCCCTCAAGTAAGAAAAGATCCAAGCACACAAAGGAATTGGCGTATCCACATCCTTACTACTATTCCCCCAAGTCAATACCTAACAAAACTCTCAATATCACACATCACAATGTTAAGATCAAATGAGAAGTTTTCCACAGCCCCCATTCCTAAATCTACCCAAACCATATTAGCCTATCAATTCATTGATATCCCTAAAACATCTCCATATCTTGAATTGACAATCCCAAATCCAATGGTACAAGGTGAAGCTAAAAGCATGCATAAAGTTCAAACACATACTCCACTTTATACCAATATATCATCCTAAAAATGAAGTATAACAACAATCAAGAATTTCATAACTTGCTTCATTTTCCCTGCTAAATTTTCCAATCCCAAGAGGTCTCAAAATGTCAAGCTACCCGATCCATCCATATGGCCACCGCAACCTTATGACTCTAACGTCAGAAAATGAGTGAACACATAACATTTTTCCTTTTTCTCTCTTTCTTTCATTTTTCCTAAGTGCCCTTTCGAGTTTTCATCCTAGCCACACTTCATGTTTCTTTGACTCGCATCTCACATTTTTTTGCACATTTAGACTCTCATTTTACCTAGGTCACTCTTTTGGGTTTTTGACCTATCTAGGTCCCCTATGTTGCCTAAGATGCCCTCTCAGATTTTCAACTTAGCAGGATTCTTTTTATTTTTATTTTTTTGTCAAAATTTTCATGTTTTTCCAATCAAAAAGTAGCAAAGTGATTTCCAAATGTTAAGGCTAAGAAAAATATCAAAGCTAACACCATCCAAGTACATCAAAAGGAAAGCATCCCCAAAACAAAGGGGAAAAATATCCAAAACAAAGATAAAAATATTCCAAAAGCATCAAGTCTAGAAAAACCTCCCTAAACCAAGCAATGAAATCGGTAAATACCCCTCCCTACACTTAAAACACTACATTACCCTCAATGTAGACAAAATAGTGCAAAAGAGTATAATGCGAAGTATGGAAATGGTAAGAATATAATGATCACAACCACTGCTGTGAGGATGAACTACCATCACAAAAATAACGCCGTTGATAATGGGCCAGCTAATCAGTGTTCCTCTGTCTCCTTGCTCTACGCCTCTCCACTCAAGGATCAGGGCCTATGGTACCACTAGACATGGACTGTATCTTATAAATGTGAGCTGAAAGATGGTCAATCTCCTCATCCATGTCTATCAAGCTCTAGGAGACAAAAACATTGTACTCCAATATCATACTATCCTGGCAGTGGTATCCATCCTGCATAGTCTGCATCATACGGTTGTGGAAGTCAGACGGAGGCTGGGAGTAGTGAGGTGGCACATAATCCTCCTGCATAGGCTCGGTCTCTGGTGGAGGCTCTGGAGAATGCTGAAGCTATCTCTCAGTGAAAGGCAAGCTACTCTCGTAGCACTGAACAGGGGCTAGACTGAGGTTATTAAGCTCACGCTGAAACTCTTCCCTACATAAGGAGTTGGGTGAAATTGCCAGGTCTGCCAAGGGTGTATCAAACTCCAACTTGTTCTTGTTGGGCTGAGGAAGTGCCATGAAGGTGACTTTCCTGGCGCCATATAACCAATGAAACACCCCCGTAGTCCGCGTGGTGCCAAGCATCTCAAATCGCACCAACCTCTTTGTAATGATGAGGTAGGAAGTGCGTATTCCCAAGTGCGGAAAATCAGCCGGTGCAACCAACCCTAAGTGCTCCAATAAAGGACAATCATGCCCCTCGTAATGATCTTCCCCTTTGGCTTCTCATCCATCTCTACAACCCTCTTCATCCACAGCTTGACCCGCAACCTGTATCCCAACCCCTCACTCGTCAAGTGCCATAGGAAATGAATGTCACTGTCCGACACATTCATCAACTCCACCAAATAAAGCACTATGTCAGCTAGAAGTCTGTGCACATAATAGAGTGGGGGATGGATGATGACACTACTCTTGTCATGTGAGTTCTTTGGCCTCCTATTGATCACACTCCAAAAATGCATTCCATCATCTATCGGGCGCTCCTGAGCCTGTGGGTCCAACTTTTTCGGAATCTCAACCGTGTCCCATCTAAAAGCTTTCTCAACCTACGAGAAAGTCATCTCTCTAGGCACATCATTCAAGTGGAAAGTATTGTACCTCTCACATGGCCGATCATTCCTCATGCTTCTTATGCAAACCGTGGATAGGAACTCTAATGTGTATTGCCTGTAGGAGGGGGCACCCTCATAAAACCCTCCAACCTTCCTTTGGCGAGGAGGCACCAGACTGGTTGGGTTAGCCCAAGAGTGTCTAGTGTGGGCACATCAACAAAGCTCATCTCCTTCAGCTGGTGGGTAACCAAGGCATCCCACCTCTCTGCATAGGGCCCGGTAATCCAGGTCAAATCCATGTACCTATCAGGAGAGAGAGGTACAGGGTTTGGCTCCGGAGCCGGCAGTGGAGGTGGAGGTGGAGCAGTGGTGTGCCCACCTCGTGGAGGAGCCCTAGGTCTCTTGGTAGGGGCCATATCTAACAACCACAACAATTAAGTCAAACACACAGGAATATACACACATGCAATATCACCAAATCACACTCAATCTCAAACTAATTTAGCCAACATCACAAACTAAATCAAGTTCAAGCCTACTAGTTCAAATCTTAACCACAATTGCATGTACAATCCATATCACATTCTAAATGTCCATAATTTCAACTCCATTAGGTTGTCATATAGTTAAAAGTCCAATATGCTATATCCTATAATCACGGTCATGCCTAACTAATTTAGCTACGATTAGTACATTCATAACATTAACATTCAAGTGCCATAGCTAAACTACCTTAAGATTGATAACATTGCTTACAGATATCAACTATGTTTAATCAAGCCAATATACCTAATCTTTAGTACAAGCCACAACCAAGTTCTCAACCAAAGCAACAATATAAAAACAATGCAAGCACAACACCAACATGAGCAAATCAACACAATTAACAAGCACAATGCTATCCCACATCCAAAATCCCATATGAATATAATCAATTCAATCCACCATGTATTAATCAACACTCCATAGCTAAGATGTCCAACAAACAAAATCATAAGCACAATATGCACAAGGCCTAGTCAATTCTAAACCACAAAGAATCACCCACATTTACCATTGAAAAATATCCAACATAATTATCTACACAAGATATTTACAATTTAAGGCACAAATTATGAAGAACTATCATAACATACACAATATATCATCATTCAAAAAATGAAAAATTTTCACAAAAATCAAACTACACACAATTCGAAATTCAAGTGTTCAAAAGTGAGGAATTGTACCAATAGTGTGTGTAGGAGGATGAAACAATGAAGCCCACAAGCAATCCTAGCCTAATTAGCTAAATTTGCTAAACAGTTGTCAATAGAATTACCATGAACGATGAAATCATCCATGAATACCTCAACAAAGTTTTCAACAAATTATGAGAAAATGTACATCTTTGGAAAGTAGTGGGAGCGTAACATATCCCAAAAGGCATACGCCGGTAAGAAAACGTACCAAAGGGGCACGTGAAAGTGGTCTTCTCTTGGTCTTCCGGGGCAATGACTACTTGAAAATACCCCGAGTACCCATCCAAATAGCAATATAAGGGGTGGCTTGCTAACCTCTCCATAATTTGATTAATGAATGGTGACAGGAAGTGATCTTTCCTAGTCTTCGCATTTAGCCTCCGGTAGTTAATGCAAACACGCCACCCGTTTTGGACTTGAGTGGGCACCATTTAACCCTTCTCATTCTAAAATACCGTCACCCCACTCTTCTTTTGTACCACTTGAGTTGGGCTCACCCACATACTGTCCGAGATTGGATAGATCATACCCGCTTGGAGCAACTTGAGGATTTTCGCCTTCACCACTTCCATCATAGGTGGGTTTAATCGGCGTAAGGGTTGTCGTACGGGCCTTGCATATTCTTCCAAAAAAATTGGATGCATGCAAGCAAATGGACTTATATCTTTAATGTCGACAATAGTCCATCCAATTGATTCCTTATTCTCCCGTAACAACACCATTAACTTTTCTTCTTGCTCTTGGGTGAGCTTGCTTGAAATGATAGCTGGGAGCGTCTCTCCTTCCCCAAGAAATGAATACTTGAGGTCACTTGGCAAAGGCTTAAGCTCTATTACCGGAGCTTTCACAAGTGATGGAAGGAATTTTGGTTCCCTGGGTTTCTCTAAGAGTAGCGAGGCAGGGTGAGAGGCTTTGTTTCATCTCTTTAACAAGTTCAAGTCCTCAAAGATTTTCTGCAAGTTAGTGCTCATAGAATATACATTGTATGCATCATCACTATCACATTGCAAAGAAACTAACAAGGAATCATCACCACTTAGCTCAAAAACATCTTGCACAACATCTTCAACAACATCTAAGGAATGACAAGCATATTCTTCAATAGGATTCTTCATAGAGTCATTTATGGTAAACTCTACTTTTATCCCATCAAATTCCATGGTGAGGGTACCCTTATGTACATCAATCATTGTCCTAGAAGTTTTCAAAAATGGCCTCCCCAATAAATTTAGGATGACATGTTTATCATACTCCATGTCAAGAATATAAAAATCCACAGGGAAAACTAAAGAATCCACCTTAACCAACACGTCCTCAACAATACCTTTAGAGTATGCACTAGAACGATTGGGCAATTGGATTACCACCCCAATTTTGTACAAATTACCCAAGTTGGGGCTTTCATACAAAGAGTAAGGAATTACATTTATCGATGCACCTAGATCAAGCATGGCTTTTTCAAAATGTGTATTTCCTATTATGCAAGAGATTGTGAACATGCTGAGATCGCTACACTTAGGGGGTAGCTCTTTTTGACACAAGGCGGAAACATGCTCATTTTCCATTTTCAACTTATTTTTGGCTCTTTGCTTTCTATTCACAACACATAATTTCTTAAGAAATTTAGCATATCTAGGAATTTGTTCAATGACATTAAAGTGTGGGATATTTACATCACATCTATGAAAGACTTCGTAGATGTCCTTGTTCTCCTCCTTCCTCCGTTTATCCTTCAAAACCTTGAGACGAACCCGAAAAGCCATGAATCCTCGAGACCATCATTCCTAGAGACCAGCCCCTCGGGACACCATCCCCTTGAGATCTCGACTTGAGCCGAACCTGAAAGTCTATCACCCCTCGAGACCTCAGGTCCTGGAGACTACAATCCCTCGATGCGAGCTAAACCTGAAAGTCCATCACCCCTCGAGACCTCGGATCCTCGAGTCGCAAGCCCTCGATTTGATTTGAACCCAAAAGTGCATCATACCCTCAAGACCTCGGGTCCTCGAGGCCGCACTCCCTCAACTCGAGTTGAAGCCCTCAAGACCTCGGGCCCTCGAGACCAGTGAAGCCTTTTAGCCCCTCGAGACCAATGCCCCCTTGAGACATCATCTTTCATCCTTGAGCCTAGCCAGACCGAGCCCCTCGAGACTAAATCTTTCATCCTCGAGACTAGTGAGACCCAAGCCTTCCCTACCTGTCTCGACTCGCGACGATGCATCGCGAGTCGTGACCAGTGCTGTCGCGAGTCGCGATGAAATAATCCAACTTTTCAACAGAGCTTAAACACTGCATAATCATCCTTCTTCTCCGCCAAATACTCCCAAGAACCACCGCACATCTACTCATTCCTCCACCATCTCACATATAGTGACATATGAAAATTCTTGCATCTTTATAGTATCTTTGTTGATTGTAGAATGCCGACTACACCATTGAGTCTTTAATTGCTATATTCTATAATGATTCTTTGATATGTGTCGATATATGTTGGATATTTTTATTGGACAATCTTATAGTGGTGATTGCATGATGGATTGGTTGTTCTTTGATAATACTATTGTTATTAACTCTTGATGCTAAACCTAGTATTACAAATTCTTATTTACTTGGGAGTTTGATGTTGTTCTTTGTGGTGTTAGTCTTGATCAAACGGTGCCAAGGAGACAACGTTTTGCTCAAGGGGTGAGTTCTTCTACGACACTTTTGCTCCCCCTTCCGGCTCCGAAACCAATTTAGGGACCAATTCTATACAATTACATTGGATTGCGCTATATTACCGGTGACTATGCGGAGAAATGAGTGTCACTCTACCTCTTACCTTGAGTTTTATTATTCTTGCCTTACATGTTTACATTGAGGGCAATGTAATGTTTTAAGTACGGGGAGGGGTTAGAGGACTCACATGCATGCTAGCTTCATTTGGAATGTTTTTTGCCACTTTTGATTGGGAAAAAATGAGAAAAATAAAGAAAAAATTGAAAATTTTGAAAAAGAAAATAGAAAAAAATAGAAAGAAAAGAAAACCCACTAAGTTGATAACTCGAGAGGGCAACTTAGGCAACATTGGGGGCCCGGATATGTCAAAAACCCAAAAGGGCGACCTAGGAAAAAATGAGAGGCCAAAATGTGCGAAAAAAGGTGAGATGTAAGCCAAAGAAACATGATGTGTGGCTAAGATGAAAACCCGAAAGGGCTCCTAGGCAAAATGAGAGGCCAAATGTGTGGAAAAAGGTGAGATGTGAGCCAAAGAAACATAATGTGTGGCTTGGATGAAAACCCGAAAGGGTTCCTAGGCAAAATGAGAGAAAGAGTGAAATAAGGAAAATGCTATGATTTCACTCATTTGCCAGCATTGGAATCATAAGATTGCCGTTGTCATATGAATGGATTGGGTAGCTCAACATCTTTAGACCTCTTGGGATTGGGTAACTTAGTGGGTTGAAAAACGAAGTAGGGTTATGAAGTTCTTAATTCTTTTATACTTCGTTTTGGTTGATACATTGACATTGGGTGAAGTATGTGTTTAAACCTCCTCCATGGTTTTGACTTCATTTTGTGTTAATGGATTTTGGTTGATATATTGGTATAAAGTGAAGTATGTGCTTTAGCCTCGTATATGGTTTTAACTTCATTTTGTGTCATTGGACTTTGGGACTTTGAAACGCATTTATGGGTAGTGAATTGATAAGTTGTAGGTTTGGTTAGATTTAGGAATTGGGGTTGTGTGTGTGAAAATTTCTCATTTGAGCTTTGATTTTGGGATTTACGATATTGAGATTTTTTGTGAGGTTTTTATTGGGGAAATATTAGTTTATGATATGGACATATGAATTCCTTCATGTGCTTGAATCTTTTCTTACTCGAGGGCGAGTAAGGGAAGTTTGATGTGCCCATTTTATACGGTTATATTAGGACTTTTAGGATTCACTTTTATACACTTTTGTGCTCTAAATGTGGCATTTTGCCTTGAAATTCTCTAAGAATGGTTAAAAGCGACTTTTACGCTTTTATTACTTTTCTAGAGAATTTTGTGTGACAAGGTAATTTGTTTGAAGACTTTAAAGAATACCTTTGAAGATTTGAAGAATTGAAGACTTGTATTTGAGCTTTTGAAGATTTGAAGAATTGAAGAAAAGTGAAGAGAAGAGGAGGGCATGAAACAAGAAGAAGAAAGAAATCAAAATGCTGGAACTGGGCACCGTTGCGACTCATGACGAACCCGTCGCAATTCGCGACGGATGTATGGCCAGAAATTCTTCTTACTTTTTGTACTATAAATACTCACATTATCCTCTCCTCTTCACAACACGAATCCATACTCTCCTTCCTGCGATTTTTCTGGGTTCAAACCCCTGTTTTTCTTTCTTTCTTTTCTTAGTTTTCATAGGTTAATCATGTCTTTTAGTTATCTACCTTAGTTTTATCTTGGGAGCAATGGATTGAAGCTTCCATATCTATGTAGTAAGAACCATATCTATCTATTTAGTGCTTTTGTATTGTGCATTTATTGAGTTTTGAATGTGAATTGTTAATGTCATTGATGTTGTTGGAAGCTTGAGTATATGAATTGCTTGTATGATTACTTGTTAGGGTTAGGAGAAAGTAGCTAATTCTCCCCTCTTTTAATGTGTAATCCAAGAGCATGAGTTAGAGCTTCTTAATGATGTTGGTATGTTGATAATTGCTAGATGAATTTGATGATGTTGAACTCATTGTCATGTTTGTTTTAGGTAGCAAATGAGAGAAGTCTATGACTGTCGATCGTTCTTGACTAATCTTGCGTAAATGCATGAATTGGTTAAATGCTTAGACACGGTGTAGTGTTTATAAGTGTTACCAAGCTTGTTGGTTCTTCGTGCTCAATGCCATCAATGGGTACTTTTAGTCGTGTTTCGGCTAAGGGAGTCATTGGTTAGGTTTGACAAGAGATGTCGAATTCACTCTTACAAACTACTATCTAAGAAGGATGGAAGATTTATCTTCACAACAAGTAGTGGAAGTAGTGAATAGATTGTTTCACTCATTCTTGAAGTCTTTGTTATTTAGCATTCATGTGTTCTTAATGCTATGTTTTACTTCATTTAAGCTATGTGTTGTTTGAGAATAGGAAGTTTTTGTATGGTTTAAGTGTTAGGGTGTTAGGAAAGTGATGAATTCCTTAGCTCCTTTGCAGGAAAATCTAGGAACATGAACTTAGAACTTCTTGTGCATAATGTGTTGTGATTCTTGCTAGATAAGTATGTTAATGTGGATTGTTCTCATATTTATCCTATAGATGTAATGAAAGGTTGAACCTTGAATGTTGTTGGTTCTAGGTTTAAGCCTAATGAATGCTATGTTTGGTTAAATTGCTATGTCTTTGGTAAAAGGCTTGTTGTTGTCAAATCTATGGTCCTTCGTGTATAATGCTATTGATGAAATACCCCTATGGTCATTGTTTGTCTAGGGTGATCATCAATAAGGTTTGCAAATGGTCGTTGTTTGTCTTTTCAAATTACTATTAAGAAGGAATGGATGTTGATCTTCCATTGGTATTCCCCATAGGTAACAAATGTGATAGGATGAGTGAATGGTTCAATGATCTACATTAGGTTTGGAAGTGGATATCAATTGCCCCCCAAGGATTTGTTTTTGTAGTTTTAAAACCCTTTTTCTTAGTTTGTTTGATGATTAGCATAGTTACTTGACTTTGCAAGTTATCTTGTCTTTTAACTTTCATAACTTAGGACCACCAAACTACCAACCTCCCCCCCCCCCTTTAACTCACTTTTATATGTGTATATATATATATATCTAGTTCTACCATAATATCAACCATTTATGTTTAAACAATTGAGAAAATCTTTCTTCTTCGTGGATGACCCCGACTTGCCGCTATCTACTTAGTTGTAGATAGTAAGCATTTATGGCTTATAAATATTAACTTTGAGAGGTACGATGATGACCTCCCAGCTCCTCCTGGTATTCTGGTTTAGGATGATGAGTAGTTGGAAGACAGTGGTGATGGTCATGTCCCAGCACAGAGTACGGAGAGAGTAGAGAAGATGTGGGCTTGGAAATAAATGAGGCTGGTGTGATTAAAAATTCTGATGTTTAAACATCAGTAAATGTGGTTAGAGAAGATTATGATCTGGGTGGTAAACAAGCCTATGTTCCCACACTAGACATGGAGATAAGGGGAGAAAGTACTGATGAAGTGAAGGAAGCTGAGCAAGTGGTGTTCCAACATCGATACAAACTTGATGTGTTGATTCTGAGGCAATGAAAGGATCTTATGTTCTAATATAGAGAAAGTGGGTGAACCGTAGAGCTGCTATATTCCAACATCAGTGACTGATGTTCCTTCACAAGTTGAACAGATTATTGAAAGCCGTGCTGATCAGACTGCCATGAGAGATATGATATTAGCTAAAAAAACAACAGATCTGGGTGTATATGAGGAGTGTGAATTTACAGCATACTTGAACTAATTGGGTCTCAAGACTGCTGCCTCAATGTACAAGTACAACCGAGAGATTGTAGAAGATGTTTATGGGAGGCAACATTGATCCATATTTTGAATGGTACAGCAGAGTTTACATCATAGGCAAGGCATTGAAATTTTCTGGAAGACTGATCAATCAATAACTTTAACTACTCACCCTCAAGGATTTAGAGTCTGTTTGTGCTAAGGACTTTGCAATGACAGACGATCAGATTATATCATAAATTACTGGAGGATTTTAGCCTCAGTGGCCACTCAAGGGAATATTACTGCATCTAGCTTGACTATTAGGTATTTTTGTCTATTCCAGATTGATATAAATAGTTGGATTCTCTCTTGATATACTATAACTCTTATTCGAGAAACAGCCAACAAGAGGACATTTGATCAAAGACATATGCATAATAGAATTATGCGGCTACAACTTCTAATGTTAATGAGAAGAAAGCGCAGTTAGAGGCACATATAGGTGCTCCAGAAGAGGTTTTAAGGTAGATGTGGCTATGCTCCAACATAGGCCAGATATATATTTTAGGGGGAGCTATGTATATTAGGTTATTTGTGTCCATTGTCTTTGGCATGTTTATGGTCCCAAGGGGGGGATGTTTTTGATTTCTTGGATGATTTTATTGGCTCCGTTGGGATGATGTTCCAACATGCTTATTATTCCCGGATGTTGAGGAAGTTCTGGAATTCAGGGGAGACATTATGTTTCTATGTTCCAACATTCAAAGTGATTTTCAAAGATTGATGCTAGTACTTCCATAAGCTCTTGTGATGAAATGTCAAAAGGTGATTGGTCCACAAAATGCCAAAGAGGGAGATTGTAAAGTCTACATTTATCTAGTTGGCAATTTGTGAAAGTTATGCAAATATAAAATTGTTGTGTCGAAACATCAAAGAAGGTAATTTCGGTGATATAAGGAATTTGGATTTGTAATTCGAGAAGAAGTATTTTCATCCATGGTTTTAAGGTCAAAATATACAATTCCTATTTTTATGAGATTAGATTGGATTTATGGAAATTGGAATTGATTTGATAAATATCCTTTGTGGAAAAGATTTGGATGGAATGTATAAATATCTTTCTTTAAGGGATTACATTTGATAATTACAATATCTAAGGGATTTGATTGTAATCAGAATATTATGTGGAGAAGGAATTATATTTGCACATACTTTCATGCGTATCAGAATTGGAGATGGAATAAACTTCATGTGTGCAATGACTTTCCATGTTAGAACATACGGAAAGGTGAAGCCTAAAATATTTTAACCGTTAACAGAATATTGCATGGATATTTGTTTATGGAAGAAAGGAGATTCCGCAATATGGTGTTTTAGCCGTGTGTTAGAAGCATAATTGGTTTATGGAAAATTCCTAAGATTATGGAAAAAGATTTATGGGATTTTTAGATAAGGAAAATCCTTTTATTAATGGGATTTGGATATGGTTCAGAAGCAGATAAGGAATAGAAATATTATAGAGATCATGGAGAGTTCCAATCTACTTACGGACTATAAAGGGGACAACACGGCTACATTATACTCACTGACTTAATAAAAAAAATCTGCATACTGATTTTATATCTTTCGAGAGTATTGCAAGATCCTGAATTCTATGTTCCAACATACGTAACCTGTTGTTCAACTTAATTTATCAGGAGGAGGAGATCTAGCGTCGATGAGTTTTGAGGTCAGAGGGAGTCTGATCAAAGCAGATCGGTAGCAATGGGAGCTTGCATGATTCACGTTATAGTTAGATAAAATAAGTATAATTGTATGGTGTACTTTGTACTGTACCTTTCTGATTAGAAAATTCATTCTGAACTGGGTCAGACCCCGTAGATATAGGTGGATTTCAGCGAACAGCGTAACCAAATCTTGTGTATTTAGCCTTTACTTTATTGCATAATTGGTTAGATAGATTATGTTGGAACACAGTGGTGATAATTGAACTAATTAGGTAAAACCAAATTTCTATATGCAATTCACAAATAACTAAGCCTAGGCATGGTAGCCAATAAGGAAGAATCCAACTCAAATTGTTGTTGGCAAGATTTCTGCCTCAGCAATGTATCTCTATCAGCATACAAACAAATTAAATAAGGCAAAATAGAAAACAAAAAGCTCCATGGTATCAGAAAGTTACAGACTTGTGAGGTTCTCAGGCAACTGATACATAATGTAATCATCGATGCTGTTGCCACTAAAATCCCTACGAAACAAACCAACAAAAAACATCTCAAAGGTAGAATATCAATTCAATTCAACATCCTTTCAAGCCACTAAGATCACTTAGTGGCAACTGATACAGAATGTAATCATGGAAGAAAATCTTTTCGCACGAAAAATATTGCTTGGATATTATGGAAGTTTGGAGATTTCTCAATATATGATTGTGTGTGTGATTGAAACATATTGGATCTACGGAAAATTCGTATAATTATGGAATTGGATTTATGTAATATTATGGGATAATTGAGATAAGGAAAATTCATTTAATTTTAAGATTTGGATATGCTAGATTTGGAAACATAATCTTTTGAAGACAAATGTGGAGAATTCCAATCTGCTCATGATATATATATTGATGGACATCATGGTTGTGCTACTCACAGATTAAATAGAACAAAATCTGCATCCAGATTTTCATATCTTTCAAGAGGCACTACAGAGTCATTTTTCTATGTTCCAACATGAACTTAAACTATTGATCAAGTTCAGAATCGTTTACCTTAATTCCTCGGGAGGAGGAGATCCAACGTCGACGAGTTTCAAGGTCAGAGGGAGTCTAATCAAGGAGGATCGGTAGATAGGGAGCTAGCAAATCCACATGTTATAATTAGAACAGATAAGTATAGTTGTGTAGTGTGCATTGTACTCTATATTTCTGATTAGTGGATTTATTCGAAAAATCTATGCACATGAGCATATTAGAATATCCATGCATTGATGCTCAGAACCTTATGACTAAAATTAATAAGGATTCAACCCAACAATCCCCCCCATGCAGGTGGGAGTATAGAGTTTCCCACTGTCATATCTGCTAAGACTAGTATATGAGCAAGAGAGTTTAGAAGTTGTAGACATAATAGGCGCAATAGTTATCTCAGGATACATGAATGGTATGACTAATAACAAGTTATACGGAAATCTTGTTGCCAATCTCCTGGCCACAATCCATAGCTTCAAATCATAGTGGATATATGCCTTGAGGTGCGAGAAGATTGATTTGGGGGGAAGTAAGACCTGGGGATGGACGATTCGCCTCCTCCCACCGCCAGGGGCGTCGCGTCAGATCTGCCACTGTGTTCTCCCTACAAACCCACTTACCCTTTTTGTGAGCAGAGGGACTGCATAATCCAATTCTCTAAAGTAATAAAACGTTAGTTTCTTAAATAATAACTTATAAGTTGTGCATCAAAACAGAGCATGCATATACTCTAGAATCTGCCCTAGAATATCCATTTATACAATTTACAATAAAGCCTTAATATCAACCGAGAGAGTAATAGTCTCGGCCCTTCAAAAATCAACCACGGTATAAAAGGCAAGAGTATTTAAAGAAACCAATGAAGTGTTCTCGATCCCTTCAAAGTGACACCCCAATAGCAAAAATGTCAAGGCATTGATCTAGTGATTCATCTATCTGAACATGTAGCCTATGTGACTATTTGGTTTGGCTCCAGTACTACCTTGAAAACATTTTTTGGTTTTAAGGCCTTTGGAAAGAATTTTAGCTCATCTTGATTCTCAAATCCGCATGTTGTGTTCATGGCAGCAAAGTAATGCAAATTTGATAGATTCGAGGGGCAACTTCTACCATATGTACACCTAAAATGGGGAAATAGATGTACCATTGGCCTTCTTTGATAGTCTCATATATGTGTGCCGAGATTATTTAGAAGGGGGCCAAGGACATTAAATTAACTAAGTCGGTGATCTTGAATAATTCTTCAAAATTTCATCCTAGTGGTGTTAAGATCGAGCATCACTATGTGGATACTATGGAAGTTGTAAACATAATAGGCACAATAGGCATCTCATGATACATGAATGGTATGGCTAATAACAAGTTATATGAAAATCTTGTGGCCGATCTCCTGGCCACCATCCATAGCTTCAAATCAAAGTGGAGAGATACCTTGAGGTTGGAGAAGCAACTAAATGTAACAAAGTGAATGAGAAGATTAATTCGGGGGGCTATAAGACCAACCCCGTAAGAATCATAGTAGTTCTGAGGATTTACCCTACTATCTCGCTCAAGGAAAAATATGATATCTGTCAATCCGCATATACTTCATATTTTTGCACTGATGCCAGGTAACCCAAACAGGAGGGCCTTAGTTTATTATTGTGACATTCACAAGGATAGAGAACATTACATGAAATAGTGCTTTCAACTTTACATTGAGATTGAAAGATGCATTGATTCCAAAATACTTCCAGAGCACATCCTTCCTTCTTAAGCCAAGAGCATAATCTAAGTCAAAGGGAGCATGTCAATGATCAGCTATTGGGTAAAGATCCACCGACGAATCGTGCAATGGTGAATGTAATCAATGAACGAACGAGATCAAACCACCCTTTTTGGTTATTAAAGCACACTAGGTGTACTCGTGTGTGCGATTGTTTGAAACTATCCTTTAAATCCCTTGGTTTATGTGGATGACACCGGAACTTACCTCTATCTACTATTCTTGATAGTTATAAGTAAATTAGGAAGCAACATTACAAATTCTTATCTCTGAATTTCTTGCATCTCGGGTATTCTAGCGATGCCACATAGTGCACGTAATATAGCTATTTAAAATAGATATCAAATAGCCAAGGATTGGCAAAGACATACCGTACTTCAAGTGTTGTTCATACACACATAAACCCACCAAGAGGAGAACAAATAGCCTCCGCGGAAAAAGGAACCCTAATTTCTTTACGAACCAAGCCTGGATCAGTATTCTTCAACTTGTCGACATGGTCATTGGTAATAAAACTACAAGAAGAGTTTACTGACATATCTGTGGTTGATTTTTCCTCTGCCCCTTCATAATCAGGTTCACGTGAACTGACTTCATTACTATGGGAATACTCATCACAAAAATGGTAACTAAACTCTAAAACAGACTCTCTAGGGGAATGACCAAAATCCCCAGAATTATGAGTGGTCTCAAACTCAGAATTATATTGGCCACGAGGGAAACATAACAGATGCACTAGAAGATTCCATATTTGAGATTACGAAAGAAGAACTGGTCAAATGCTAGAAAGGGTGGAGCGAATTACAACTGTGACGGCATGACCGGAACAAATATGCACAAAATATTGCTGGAAAGGAAGTAATCTATGGAATATGGTGCAATGAGAAGAAAGGCAAATGAAATAAAACTCTATTAATAATACGTATTTATTGATTAAATAACCGGCACATTCAAATCCAATGGTGGTATGTCATTGCTTACAGCATCTGGCAAACTGGTAAAAGTGAATGATGGATTTTCCTGATGTTTTTTTAACAGTGAAATGTGAAACACTGGATGAATACGAATTTGAGGTGGAAACTTGAGATTTTTGGACACTTCTTCAGTTCTTTGTTCCACTATAGAAGGCCTAGTAAAGTTTCCAAAAAAACTTTGAATGACCTTCTCTGTGTAATGACACGTGTTTATACATCTGAATTTTAAGGTACGCCTAGTTCCTTACATGTAGGACCCTTTCTGATCTCTTTGCATTTGTAAAAAAAACCTTCATTCTCTCTTATGCTCGTTGCAAATGTTTCCCAAGCATTTGGTTAACCAAGACCCTCTGATGTAGCATGTTATGAACTGCAGGTATCACTGAATCTTTCAAAACTCCCAAGGAAAGCTTTATTGTTTCACTCTGTAAAGAGTTTTGTAAGAAGTCATATTAATGTTGGTTTGATGGCTGAACCAGTCTTTCTAAGTTCCCGGTTTATCATTACAAAAGCATCTCAGATAATTTTCTAAGACCTGATTAACCCGTTCAGTTTGACCATCTATTTGGGGGTGATAAGCCATACTATAATTCTATCAAAATCCCATCTTCTGCATCAATTCCTTTCAAAAATAGCTAGTGAAGATATTGTCTCTATCAGTGACTTTTGTTTGGCCAAACCATTTAATCGACAAACTTCTTTAAATTTGATTTCAACCATCTAAACTGATGTGAAAGGGTGACTAAGAGCAATGAATTTGTTGTGCTTGGTTAGCCAATTCACTATAACCAAGATTATGTTGAAACCTCCGGACTGTTTTAACCTTTCTATTAAATCCATAGAGATTTGTATCCAGGCCTGATCAAAAAATTATGAGTGGTTGCAACCGTCCATGGTTTTGGAAGTGTTCATTTTGATGCCTTTGACACACCTCACATCTCTTTATGAATTCAACAATATCTTGTCTCATCCATGGCCATGTGAATATTGATAATACTCTCTCATTGACCCAAATTTCCCCCAAGGTTTCAAGAGTGCACGACAGTTAGTAGCTCCTGTCTTACACCATTTGAAGTCTTCACATACAGTTTGTTAGTCTGCCTAAGAATCTCTTTAACATATGTAAATTAAATATTAGAATCGGTGGACACAATGGTTGAAGTAGTTAGACTCTTGGCATTTGTGTCTCCTTTATAACTTTTTTCTATTATCCTAATTCATTGAGGATTTAGGATAAAGAATTGAGAACCTTGCATCTAGCCATTCCAGTCCCCACTTATGCAGTAGTACTCTGGCTTGAATTTCGAACTAACTCCAATAAATCACCCTGAAAATGTTCCCCTTCCATAGGTTATGTTTCTAAATGCTCTGCATCCAATACCCAATGCAACTCCTTTTTATGTCCAGTCACTTCAACAGGCTTTCTTCAGAGTGTATATGCCACCTTATTTTCAACCCCTTTTTTGTATTGTATTTAGAAAGTGAAACCAAGAAGTTTGGTGGTCCACTTATTCTCCAAAGAATCAGTCATTTTTTTACTCAATTAAGTATTTGAGACTCGGATAATCCATTTTGATGATGAAATGGCCATTCCAAATAGTGTTTCCATGTACCGATGACCATTACTAATGCTAACAATTCTTTCTCGTAGGATAGTCCTCAAATTCTAGCGTCTTAATGCGCCAATTTTATTTGGTTAAATTAGGACTTTTAGGATTTATTTTTGTATACTTTTGTATTCTAGATGTGACCTTTTTCCTTGAAATTCTTTAGAGTAAAGTGCAAATATAACCCTATATAATTGAAGAAAGTGCAGATATAACCCTGCAATGTTCGAAAGTGCAAATATAACCCTATCTATTCAGGTTATGTGCAAATATAACCTTTTTAGCAGGTTTGTGGCCGGAATAAAGTGAAATGATGAATTTGTCCCTGACGGATTCTTTTTAAAAAAATTGGAAATAGCACCATTTTCTCTTTCCTTTTCTCTTATTTCCGTTCCATTCTCTTTTCTCTTTCTTCCATTCTTTTCTCTTTCCTTTTCTCTTTCCTTCCTTCCCGCTCCAAACTCCTGATGTCTTTTCTCTTTCCTTTTCTCTGAATCCAACCTGCAGATGGTGGTGGCGGTGGCGTAGGAGGTGGCGTGGCTTACCGGCCGCGGCAGCGCAGGAGATCCAGATCCACGCGCCACCTCTCACAACAGTGTCGGCAAGGTGAGTACAGCTCTATCCCATCACCATCGACGAGTCCAAACTGACGGGAAGAAGGGCATTCGTGGCGATTTGCTTTCGTTGCCGACCAAATCGATGCCTTCGTCGCCGACTCTGATTCCAGCCGGCGGATTAGCTTTATCAAATCAATGTCTTCGTCTCCGATTCCCATCTCGTCATGGTCGTTCTGGTCGTACTGACGGGAAGAAGGGCATTCGTGGCGATTTGCTTTCGTTTCCGACCAAATCGATGCCTTCCTCGCCGACTCTGATTCCTGGCGATTTTCTTTCGTTGCCGACCAAATCGATGCCTTCCTCGCCGACTCTGATTCCAGCCGGTGGATTAGCTTTATCAAATCAATGCCTCCGTCTCTGATTCCCATCTCGTCATGGTCATTCTGGTCGTTCTTCTGGAGTGCTTCCAGAGTTCACGAATTATTGTTCTAGCTGTGATCTCGCCACCCATCAGATCGAGGTGGTTTTGATTTTCTAGGTTTGTGCCTTGAAATGGTGTGGTGGCGGGTCTGATGAGTGGCGGGGAAGGGTTTGATGTGGTGTGGTGGTAGGACTGATGGGTGGCGAGAGGTGGTGATATAATGGCTGGAGGGATTCGTGGTGGTGGTGGGAATGGTTAGTGGTGGTGGCAGGGTGAAGGTGAGGTGATGGTAGGGGGAGGCAGAGGAGCTCCGGTAGTGGCTGATGGTGGTGAGCCGGGTGCTGGCGGCCGGTGGAAGGGTGGTTCGGAAGGATTAGCAATGGCATAGTTAGCTTCGGCGACGCTTCATGTAGGTTCGGTCCAATTCCAATTAATCTCTCTGATTCTGGGGATTGTGGTGGTGCTGGAGGGCTGGAGGTGATGAACTGATGGCTGGCTGCGGGAGATGGCCAGAGGTGAACATGGCAGCAAATTGGAGGTGGCAGAAGGGTAGTTTGTGGGGGCATTTTTGTCTTTTTAAAATTTTGTATTAGGTTAAAAGTGTATTTTAGTCATTTCCGGTCGGTCAATGGCCGGAAATGGTGAGTCAATGCCGGAACAGTGGCTTTAGGGTTATATTTGCACTTATGTGTAATAGATAGGGTCATATTTGCACTAAAAAATAACTCAGGGTTATATTTGCACTTTCCTCAACATATAGGGTTATATCTGCATATTACCCAATTCTTTAAGAAGAGTTAAAAGCGACTTTTACACTTTTATTACTTTTCTAGAGAATTTTGTGTGACAAGGCAGTTTGTTTGAAGACTTTGAAGAATACATTTGAAGATTTGAAAACTTGCATTTGAGCTTTTGGAGAGTTGAAGAATTTAAGATAAGTGAAGTGAAGATGAGCACTTGAAACAAAAAGAAGAAAGAAATCAAGATGCTGAAACTTGGCTCGGTCGTGACTCGCATTGGATTGGTCGAGAGTCACCACGGACGGGTGGCCATAAACTTTCTTACTTTGTTTTACTATAAATACTAAATCATATCCTCTCCTCTATACTCTCTTCTTCTTCTGCGATTTTCTGGGTTTCAAAACCCTAGTTTTCCTTTCTTTCTTTTCTTAGTTTTTGTAGGTTAATCATGTCTTTTCATTCTCTACGTTAGTTTGTACTTGGGAGAAAATAAGAACATCTATTTCACTCTTTCTTGAAGCATTTTTTATTTAGCATTTGTGCATTTTAATGTGATGTTTTACTTCAATTATGTTATGGGTTGTTTGAGTATATGAAGTGTTTGTACGATTGAAGTGTTAGGGTGTTAGGAAAGTTGAAAATTTCTTAGATCTCTGACACGAGAATCCAAGAACATGGAATTAGAACTTCTTGTGCATAATGTGTTGTGATTCTTGCTAGATAAATATGTTAATGTGGATTGTTCTCATGTTTATCCTATAGATGTAATGCAAGATTGAATCATGAATGTGGTTTGTTCTAGGATTAGCCTAATGAATGCTATATTTGGTTAAATGGCTATGTCTTTGGTGAAAGGCTTGTTGTTATCAAATCTATGGTTTTTCGTGTATAATGCCATTGATGAAATACCATTATGGTGTGGTTTGCCTAAAATGATCATCAATGAGATTTGCAAATGGTCGTTTGCCTTTGTGAATTACTATTAAGAAGAAATGAATTTTGATCTTCAATTGGGAAGTTTTGGCATTCCCCATAGGTAACTAATGTGATAGAATGAGTGAATAATTCAATGATCTACATGAGATTTAGAAGTGGATATCAACTGCCCCCAAGGTTTTGCCTTTTGTAGTTTTAAACCCCTTTTCTTAGTTTGTTTGATGATTAGCATAGTTACTTGACTTTGCTAGTTATCTTGTCTTTTAATTTCATTACTTAGGACCAAAACAAACCCAACCCCCCCCCCCCCTCTTTACATGATTTTATATGTATCTATATATGCTTATATCTAGTATGTTTTCTCCTATATATGTTTAAATACTTGGAAAGATCCCTCTTCTCGTTGATGACCCCGACTTGCAATTATCTACTTAATCGTAGATAGGAAGCATTAGGACTTCAAAATATAACTTTGAGAGGTACGGCGATGACCTCCCAAATTTTGGCACCTCTGCCGGGGAAAAGACATTTATTTTTAAGTGTTTGGGCATATTTGGTTGCATATTAGCTAGTTTTTTTCCACTTCTTGGTGATTGTTTTTGTTCGGAGTTGGTATTGCTTGAGTTCTTAATGAATTTTCATCGATAATCCTTGCAATATGATTTCGGATATTTGAAAAAAATGGAGCATCTCACCCTGAAGGAACTCATGATGAGAAGAGAGGCTCAACAAGCAAGGTTCTGTAGGATATGTCATTCTGACCATCCTACCGAGTCTTGCTATTTTTTTAGGGAGGATCACTATGAGTGGGAAATAACCTTTGGTTTCCAAAACCAAGCGTATTATGAAGAGTGCTACCAAGAGGTAGGAGATGTTGGTTTTCAAGGGAAAGAAACCCAAGAATGGTATCCATACCACAATTCTTACAATCCAGAATGGAGTGGTAATCCAGATTGGTGGTATGAGAATGAGCTGGAAAACTAACAATACGAGAAAAATAGTTGGCCATCACCACCTTATACCATACCCCACAACCAAGCCCAACATGGAAGTTTAAGTTTGACACGTGAGACATTCGTGAATGCAATCACAAACTTGAACAACTTCACTAGTGAGAAACCGGATACTCGGCTCTCCTCTAGTGTTGGGGCTATTGAGAGGCATGCGAATGGAAGCGAATGGAACCGGATACTCGGCCCATTTTATATGGTTATATTAGGACTTTTAGGATTCACTTTTGCACCTTTTTGTGCTCTAGATGTGGCATTTTGCCTTGAAGTTCTTTAAGAAGAGTTAAAAGCATCTTTTACAGTTTTATTAATTTTCTAGAGGATTTTGTATGACAAGGCAATTTGGTTGAAGACTTTGAAGAATACCTTTGAAGATTTGAAGACTCGCATTTGAGCTTTTGGATACTTG
Organism: Rubia yunnanensis; assembly: GCA_037428765.1. NCBI lineage: Eukaryota > Viridiplantae > Streptophyta > Magnoliopsida > Gentianales > Rubiaceae > Rubia > Rubia yunnanensis. The sequence goes on from CM075066.1 coordinate 62,656,679, forward strand.
AAGAATTGAAGATAAGTGAAGTGACGAGGAGCACTTGAAACAAAAAGAAGAAAGAAATTAAGATGTTGAAACTTGGCTCGGTCGTGACTCGCGTTGGATTGGTCGAGAGTCACCACGGACGGGTGGCCATAAACTTTCTTACTTTGTTTTACTATAAATACTAAATCATATCCTCTCCTTTATACTCTCTTGTTCTTCTGCGATTTTTTGGGTTTCAAAACTCTAGTTTTCCATTCTTTCTTTTCTTAGTTTTTGTAGGTTAAACACGTCTTTTCATTATCTAGGTTAGTTTGTACTTGGGAGCAATTGATTGAAGCTTCCACATCTATGTAGTAAGAACATCTATTTCACTCTTTCTTGAAGCATTTTTTATTTAGCATTCGTGTGTTTTAATGTGATATTTACTTCAATCATGCTATGGGTTGTTTGAGTATATGAAGTGTTTGTATGATGACGTGTTAGGGTGTTATGAAAGTTTCAAATTTCTTAGCTCTTTGACATAAGAATCCAAGAACATGGAATTAGAACTTCTTGTGCATAATGTGTTGTGATTCTTGCTAGATAAATATGTTAATGTGGATTGTTCACATGTTTATCCTATAGATGCAATGCAAGGTTGAATCTTGAATGTGGTTTGTTCTAGGCTTAGCCTAATGAATGCTATGTTTGGTTAAATGGCCATGTCTTTGGTAGAAGGCTTGTTGTTATCAAATCTATGGTTCTTCGTGTAAAATTCCATTGATGAAATACCTTTATGGTGTGGTTTGCCTAAAGTGATCATCAATGAGGTTTGCAAATGGCCGTTGTTTGTCTTTGTGAATTACTATTAAGAAGAAATGTTGATCTTCATTGGGAAGTTTTGGCATTCCCCATAGGTAACTAATGCGATAGAATGAGTGAATGGTTCAATGATCTACATGAGATTTAGAAGTGGATATCAATTGCCCCTAAGGTTTTGTCTTTTGTAGTTTTAAACCCCTTTTCTTAGTTTGTTTGTTGATTAGCATAGTTACTTGACTTTGCTAGTTATCTTGTCTTTTAAAATCATAACTTAGGACCAAAACCAACACAACCCCCCCCTCTTTACATACTTTTATATGTATCTATATATGCTTATGTCTAGTATGTTTTCTCCTATATATGTTTAAATACTTGGAAAGGTCCATCTTCTCATGGACGACCCTGACTTGTCATTATCTGCTTAATTGTAGATAGGAAATATTAGGGCTTAAAATATAACTTTGAGAGGTACGGCGACGACCTCCCATGTCTGTTTAAATCACAGTTTATTTTTATCAAATCTGGGCACTTTAAGAATAAGTGATGTGGTGATTACTGTTTTCAACTTATTGAAGGCTGCTTTGTCTTGATCCTTCCCTCTGAATCCTTATTTTTTCAAAAAAATCGTACAACGGTCTACAAATCACACCATACCCCCAAGACGAACCATCTAAAATACCACGTTAATCCTTGAAAACTTCTTAACTCTTTGACATTCTTAGGGACATGCTACTCAGTAATGCACAAAATTTGTTCTCACCCATTTCCACCCCCTGATCCTAGAGGATATGCCCCCAAATATTCCAGTTTTAGCTTGGCAAAGATGCTTTTAGAGTTTTTAGCAAAAAGCTAATGTTCCCCCATCGCACTGAGCACCACTTTAACATGCCGAATATTCTTCTCCAAACATTTACTATAAACCAAAATGTCATTGAAGACAACCAACATAAATTTTCTGAGAAATTTCTGAAATATTTGATTCATTAAACTCTGAAAAGTAGCATGAGCGGTTGTAAGGCCATTACTAAAATTTGAAATGGCCGTGATGAGTTCGAAATGCAGTTTTGTAAACATCCTTCAAACTGACCCTAATATGGTGATAACCTGATCTAAGGTCTAATTTTGTCAAAAAAAAAACTCTGACCCATACAACTCATCTTCAACTGGTATCTGGAGCCTATCTTTTATCGTCTGTTCATTTGGCTTCGGTTGTCTATGCATAGCCTCCAGCTTGTATCCTTCTTTTTTTACTAACAACACCGGGGAAGAGTAAAGGCTCTTGCTCAATTGAATGGTTTTATTTTTTAGTAATTCTGCCACTTGTTTCTCAATTTCATCCTTGTGAGCGTGAGGGTATCGATATGGCTCAATCCTGAAAAGTTGGACACTTAGTTTAAGTGAGATATGATCAACATCCCTATAAAGAGGTAATGCAGTAGGCATTTTAAAGATTTCAGAAAATTCAAGCAGATGTTGTTTAATCTCAAAGGGAAGCTCCTCATGTTCTTGTTGTTCTCTTTACGTGGATTTGAGACTTTATTTTTCATCCAGTTTTGTAGCTCTTTGTTTCAGAGAAGAATAATCACTACATTCTTAACCTTTTGGTAATTCTCTGCATCTGAATCCCTGATATTGTTTCATCAGTCCATGGTCATTCATTTATGATTTTATTTTCTTATAGTTATACCATCCCTATTTGTCAACTCATGTCATCATATTCACACTAGAAGTAACACTATTTCTTTTCACAAACCAATGAGTTCCCATACTTTAAAATGCATCCTGAGTATTCAAATCAAAACCAATGGGACTGAAAAACTTCATCTAATCTACCCCCAAAATTACATCCAGATCACCCATTTCCAACACTTTAAGATCAAAAGAAAATTTATGTTTTTGCACTATCCATGGCACACCTAGACAAGTGATTGCTATTTTAATCTTTCTTTTATCTGCTATAGTCACCAAAAGCAACCTTATAGGAATCTCTGCCAGTCCAATCATTTTAACAATTCTGGGATCCACAAAGCTATTAGTGATGCTCGTGTCTAGCAAAACATTGACCATATAACCATAGATTTTCCCATCCAACATAATGGTATCCTCTCTGCTATTACTTCTAATGACTTTGACATTTAATTGATTAACTTTGAATTCTTCCAGAAATTTGAATTTTACATCATCCTTTTCAATCAACAAGATATCATCATGTTCTTCAATTTGAGAAAATATGTGGTTTATCTGTCTATCATTGGAGTCCTAGCCCAATTTCTCGCCGCCCTTGTAACACAACTGATGCTCCCTCATGTACCGAGCTTCTTGCTGCGAGATCCTTTTAAACAATTCTTTATTACCTATGTTCCCTGCATTACTCTTCCATAAAGGTTTCTCACTTGTGGTATGTTCGCGAGTGGGATAGGGGCTCTCATGCTCCTGTTCTTTTCATCGTCAGCTCCAGGTTAATTTCTTGTAGCAAATCTATTTCAATAGCTTCATGAAGGTTTTTTGTTTCAAATGTTTAACCATAGGCTTGAGTTCCTCCTTTAATCCGCTTATAAAACTTGACACAAAGTAAGACTCAGACAACTGTGAGTCATTACACATAACAGAAGATTTTAGTTCCTCAAATTCCACCAAGTAATTCTCAGCTTTGTCTTCCTAGTAAATTTCTATTGCCTTCATTCTATGCGGATCAAATATTTGATAGAAACTGAAAAATGTCTCACACTTACGTATCCATTCTTTAGGCCTATCTCCATTAAAAGAAGTCTGTTCAATTCTACTAGCAGTTTTCCCATATTTATCTCTCTATGTCACATGCACAATATCATTTGTATATAATACCTTAGAATTATTCAAAATAGGGAAATTAGGCTCAGAACACAGATCATTGATTACCTTAGGCATGGAATGCAGATTCTCCTGAGAATTCTTCTTGCTGACCTCGTCATCTAGACTTCTAGCTATTTCTGAGGTCTTCTTGCCAGTGATTCCTTGTTGCTCTGTCTTCTTAGATGTCCCCTTCATTTCATGAATCATGCTCATGATTTTCTCCACAAGTTTGGAGAAATCGGTCTGGAAATCCTTCATCAAAGACTCAACCAACTGATTGATCATCGCATTCCATCGTGGGATCATTGACACCTTGGGATACTTCAGTGACCTTTGAATCCATCTCTCGAATGTGGTTCTCCAACAGCTTAGTTCTTGTGCATTCCGCCATCGTTGATTACCAAGGATAAAGTTGCTCTGATACCAATTTGTCACACACTAAACTTGCAGTGATTCCAAAAGAGTAATTTCAGAAAAGGAAAATAGATTTGGATAAGAAAGCAGTTTGAGGGTCAAGATGAGAGAGAATATTGTGATCTGAATACAGCTACAATGCTTATCAAATGGTTACAATCTCTAGCTACCCCATCATTTATACCAAGATCCTAATTGTAAATCAGTTATGGCAGCTCCAACTTCCTTTCTTAAGTTCAGAACAACTGATAGGTTGTTCAGTAAGTTGCAGACGGTTTTGGAAGATTTAGTTGGAAAGTAAAAAGTCCTTTGTACCCTCTGAATCATGACATAATCCATAATTTCTATAACATAGGGGTCCATTGTTCAAACCACACCGTGTCAAGAATTGTGAATTTAAACTAATTTCTTGATAGGTATTACCCAGTGTTATGGAACCGTGTCAGTGGTCCCCGCTGTGATTTCTTAACCTCCATGTGGTCGATGAAGGTAAGATTGTGAATTCATGATAATTCTGGTTTTAGTGGTGGTGCAACGTTTGAGTATTTTTAGGAAAGTGATCTTAACTATTCAAATAGATGGAATTTCAGGTTCCACTGAGTTTCAATAGATTCAATGGTGGTCTCTCCTAGTTTAGTCATAGAGTAGAATGTTTATGTGCAATTTGGTAGTTTGTAAGTTATCTTTAAAGAAAGTGGGGAAAAAAAATCTAACAAAGAATAATAGCTGTGGGCCGATTGACTTGGATTTTAACGTGGACCAATGGCTTATCCGCACGAATGAAGTTCATGTAAAATTTGTAAACAAATCGGTTGTCGTGTACAACTTTGCCAAGTCAGCGGAACAAAAGGAGATATTGCCACATCGGCACCTTGGTGCCCCTACAAAATTTGTGGAATGCCAAATATTTCTTTTTGAAATTAATTACTCATAGATGTGGAAAACGCTTAAGGATTAAAATTAACATCTAATTTAACTAGAGTCCATCTCTTGAAAGACAGTCTTTTCATAAGTTATGGAAAAATTGAGGGTTAAAGTGTAAATTAGAAGAAATGAAGATAAAATTTTCAGGTTGCATCAGGTTATAAATTTTATAACTAATAGATATTGCATACTAAAATTTTAATATTGCAACTAAGATCCTTCACCTTTTATTATTCTAATTAAACTCCGTCTTTCCATAAGCCTATGGAAAGACCGTCTTTCCCAAGACTTTGCCATTTAACTAACATTTGGCAATAATATATTGTAAGAAAATCTAAATTACATGCCAATCAGATTAATCATTCGTACTATTTCAAGGTAAAATCTTGGAAAATACCGTCTTTCCATAGGAATATGAAAAAATGGAATTGAATTAAAATTATAGAAAGGTAAACGGTTTTAGTTGCAATATTAAAAGATTATTATGCAACGAGTAGTAGTTAAAAGTTTAGGACCCGATTAATGTGACCTGAAAATTTATCTTAATTTATTTTAATTTGCAGTTTAAACCTTGGTCTTTCCATAACTTACAGAAAGACCGTCTTTCAAGAGACGGACTCCTATTTCAAATTAGAAATTTTTTAAAAACTATAATATCACTATCGTGATTATTGGCTCGCTTTCCACAAAAATCATGATTATAAATTCTAAAATAAAATTACAACACACGATCTGTACAACCATATTGAGAACAACAGATCGACGAGTACGACTAAATCGAGTTATCACCGTATACACAATAATCTAATCATTCAGGTTGAATAATAAAACGACACTATGAAAATAAATTCTATATAACATAAATATTCAGAGAACACAAATAAAAGAAATTATCATTTCCCATTTTTCCAGGATGGAAATATAAGAAAAAAAAAAGTAAAAATTATAATTAAGAGATGGATTTTTGGCTGCGGCAAGTTTCAATTAACGTTTTAGTTGATGTGGAATGCTAATGATTAGATGAGAACGAATTATCAACTATTTGACGTGTACTTTAGCAAGACTTCCATTGATAAATTATCTGAGTACCAAATTCCTCTCTCGCTACGGTAACTGAATTATCATTTTCCCTCTCTCGCCAGGAACGGTTTCTTTCTCTTTGTTGTTAACGGCTATTTCTGTCGATAACGATCACCTGAGAGATGGCTCCTGCTCCGTCGGTCGCTATGGCGGATAGCAACACCACACAGGCTATACCAAAAACTTTCCTAGCTGCCCTCCAGACCAAAGGGCTATTTAAAAAAACATGAAATTTAAAGTTTTCGTAGTGTCAAATAGAAAAACTACTAAATATAATCTATTCCCACAATTTCTTAAAATGTGATGATAAGAGACTGGAAATTCATAGTGAAACACATAGTGAAATGATGTAGATGTTAGGAAAAGACTAAAAGACTAATCTCCTTCCTTAAAAATTGTTACTAATTAGTAATACATTTATCTTTTCATTATTGATACATCAGTTAATGTGTGATTTCATTATATATTTTCACTCTCTTTATCATTACTCTTTCTGAAATAACTTTTTAAGAAACAATACGTTGTAGGTAAGTACCCCAAGTAACATACATGGTATGCAATTCAACTTTGGGGAGGGTTTTAGGCTAGCAGTTGCAAGATACTTTCACCGTCATTAATTTGTACCGTGAACTTATCATTCCTCCTCGAAAATTTTGAGAACGTCGTTTTAAGTTAGATTCATTTGTCTTGTCCTGTGGTGATGCATTGTTGATGGTGTCAAGATCGCAAAAATTACCGTCCAGTGATTCTTTTATTTCACCTGTGACAGACTCTATAATCAATGTAAAAGTCATTAAGCAAGGAGAACTAATTATCTGCCATACGTTATCAAACCCTTCTTTTCTTTCCGCTGGAGCCTCCCTCTCAAAAAATTCCACTTTTTTTTCAATTTTCTTTTCTTCATTTTCCCATCATAAAAAAATGGAAAAACAATAATTTATTTTAATTCACATTTTTATTATTGAATAAGTGTGAGATTTGTCTCCACAGATTAGTTTTGTTCTTTGACCTGATCGATTAGATTGTTGTGTTCATGATGATAACCAGTGGCGGAACCAGGAGTGTATATTAGGGGGGGCGAAACGGCGGCGGCGGGAACGGCGGAACGGCGGCGGGCGGCGGCAGTTGGCAGGCGGCGCCGCTGCAGGCGGTGGAGGCGTGGAGCTGCTGGATGATTGATTCCCTCTGAATCTCTGATGGAAAATGGAGGCAAATAGGCAATAAACCGTGCACAGTTGCACTGGTCTCTTAATTAGGTTTGGGCCAATTGGGCTTCAGCCCAATTGGCCTTGATTTTTTTTCGACCCAGCAACTCAAAACGACGTCGTTCAGCTAAGCCAAAACGACGTCGTTTTGTATACTTATACCAAAAAAAAAAAAGGAAAAACAGTCGTCTTCTTCAGCCTCCCTTGCCGGCTTGCCCAGTTGCCCGACGTCACCCTCAATCCCGCGCTCGCGCCTCCGGCGCCGACGACGCCTCAAGGGGGGGCGGAATCCGGTGGCTTCCGGTGGCTCTAGGCCTAAATACCGGGCCACCGGATCTTAGGGGAGGCGCCAGCCCACCCTCGCCCCCCCCTAGTTCCGCCGGTGATGATAACTCAATTTAGTTGTTCACGTTGAAGTTTTGTTCTCGATATGCTTGTACAGATCGTGTGTTCACAATTTCATTTGTAGTTTTATTTTTGGGTTTTCATTTATTTGGATTGTCAGATATGAGTTTTTCAAGGTGTTTATAGTTTGGGCAACATAGATCGTGGTTGGATCAAGTGGTGTTATAGCTGTAGAAGATCCCAGTTTGGCGCAGTGATATTGATGCGTGTGATACGCTACTCTTTGCCAAGTGGTCATGATTTTCGCGGGAAGTAAATTAATATCCCCGAGGGTGATGCTACATTTTTTTATTAGATCTCTTATTTGTGATAATACATACGATTAGTTTGGTTGACATGTAATTTATATATACTTGCAATATCATAGTTATTGCTAGAGGCTAGTTAGGTTGGTTGTCAATTCCACTCACTGTAATCACCGATGGGCATTTTCCCAACATCCTTGAAAGATATTGATTTTTAAAAAAAATTATCTGCTATACTTTTGTCATCAGCCTTCTTAGAGCATGTGCAATGGGGTTTTAGAGTGGTTCCAGTTGGGAACTGGAACCGATGTGGAACTTTGAGACTCCACAATCTGGGTTCTAAAGTGGTTCCACTTTTTTTGAAACCGCCTAGCGGTTGGCCAAATGTGGAACCATCCATGTTCTGACATTCACAGGTATCCCACATGATCTGGGGCCTGGTCAAAAGCTGCTCAATTTCCCACCCCCACCCCCATCCCCGTGCTACCACGTGGCAGCCTATGATTGGGCCATGTGGCAGCATATGTCCCCCGTTTCTTTTTTTCCTGCTATTTAATATTCAGATTTTCAATATTCAGATTTTTAATATTTTGAATTTCATTTTAAAAATCAAAATTAAATTTTGATTCTTTTTTAAAATCAAAATTACATTCTTTTAAAATGAAATGGTTCTTTTTAATTCTGGTTAATAAAATAATTTTTAAATGTTGAAATTAATTTTAAATATTACATTTTAGAAAATTATTTCAATTCAAGAATTATAAATTTATTATTAAATTTCATATTTCAATTTATTTGGGTAGGTAAATTTATTTAAATTAAATATTAAAGGTATAATTAATGAGTATGATAGAGAAAATTAAGTGGGGTCCATGAAGTGATTGCAAAGTGAATTCAACCATTGTGGAGAGAAAAATGGAATGGTTTCTTTGTGATTTTAGTTGATGAGATGGATGCGAGAGATTGAATATTTAATAAACCGAAATCACAAAAATGATTACAAAGCGGTTTTACCATTGTACATGGTCTTAGGCTTTCTGTGGAAGTCAATTGCTCTCCAGAAAGTACTGATTTTGATTCCTTGGCCTCATAATTACTAATTGTCATGTAAGGGTTCACCACTAATTAGTTAAGTTCTAACTATTTCAATAATGTTTATGTATAGAAGTCAAGTACGGGTTGATCATTGATTCGTCAAGGTTAAACTTTTTCGTTAGTATTTATGTATGAAAAGTCAAATAAGGGTTGACAATTTATTAGTGCTTATATATGGAGAGTTAGGTAAGGATTGACCGTTCATTAGTTAAAGTTAAACTAATTTTATAGTGTTTATATGTAAAGTCAAGTAAGGTTGAATATTGATTAGTTATGCTGAGACCTTTTTATTAATGTTTAAGTATGGAAAGTCAAGTAGAAATTGACCGTTCATTAGTTAATACCAACCTTATGATTAGTATAACACATCGAAAGTCATGTAAGGGGTTGCCATTGATTTGTTAAAGTCAAACTTTTTTTATTACTGTTTATGTATAGAAAGTCAAATAAGGGTTTATTGTTAGTTAGTTAAAGTCAAACATATTCATTGGTGTTTATCTATGGAAAGTCAAGTAAGGGTATATCGATGATTAGTTTGAGTCAAAGTTTAGCTGTTGTTTATATATATAAACTCAAGCCTTATTTTTTTATTATTATTAAATAAAATATTGCTATTAATAATAAAATACAAAGGGTAAATGCAAATGAATTAATATTATTTTTACGTAGCATCTATATTAATTTATTATTTAAGATATGGAAGAGTTAAACTATTACTATTTCAGGACTTGGGCCAAAAAGGTCAAATTTTAGTTATTATTATTTATATATAGAAAGTCAAGTCTTAGTTATTCATAAACTAATAAATAAAATAATAATATTAAGGGAAATATGCAGATATAACCCTATATGATTGAGAAAGTGCAGATTTAACCCTGAGATAATTTTTAGTGCAAATATAACCCTAACTACTTTACATAAGTGCAAATATAACCCTAAAGGCTATATTCTGACATTGACTAGCCATTTCCGGCCATTGACCAACTGAAAATGATGAAAATGCCCTTTGGGCCAAATACGAAAAATCTAAATGTTAAAAATAACCTCTGCCTACCACCACCTCCATCACCGCTCCACCTCTGCTCCATCTTCACCGCCAGGCCACCACCTCAAGGGCTTCTGCCAGCCACCTGCCCACCACCCACCACCCCAGCACCAATACTACCACCATCCCCCGCCTCCAGCTGCCATCAACCAAAACCTCACACCTCCAGTCCCACCACGACAACCACCTCACGCCGGCCACAACGAACTCCACCACCTCCGCCAACACCAAACCAACCACCACCTGAGCCTTGCCAGCCTAAACTCACACCACCATCCCAGCACCGCTCAACTTCCCAAACAATACCCATCTCTGAGCTCTGACAAATTAAGGCCGTCCGCTCAAATCTGGGTTCGCTAACGTCACCGGTGAGAACCACAATGGTCAAACAGGGTTATTCACGATGGTGTTTTTTGAGAAATGTTAGCGCCAATTTGGCCAGATTCGGGTTAAAATTTGGTGGTCGTGGATTGGAGAGCTTAGGAGAGAATCAGTTATGGGTGTGAACAGGTTGTGTGCCATGGAAGGCTGTGCTCGGTGGTGGCGCACCACCACCGCCACTCCTCCTAGCTCACACCACTACCACAAGCCAGTCCCTCACATCCCCACACCACCATCTGCTACCATTTCCGGTGCTGCTAAGCCAAGCATCGGAAAATTGAAACACAACACACTCCTATTGCTTTCATATTTGCGACACGCATAAGACAAGATCCCCCCACTTCCGTTCCATCTCGTTTGACATCTTCCACTAAATTACTATCTCAGCCTCTTACTCTGCTAGCGTATCCGGCCTAAACCCTAGCTAGCTCAAGCTGTTGCAATTACTCATCGTACATAGCATTGGAGCTGATTCCGCTACGGCTACGGGTGGGTGAGTGATTGAGGATATTGAAATTTGTGTGAACGAGTGTATGAAGCTGTGAGAATTGAAGAAAGCTTTTGAAGAAATGCGCCTGGCGATCAAGATGAAGTGGCTGGAGAAGATGTAGAGGGAATAGAAGTTGCGTCGGAGATGGTATAGAGAAGAAGCAAATAGGCTAGAAGTTTTGGGGTCAAAATAGTAAAATTAATTTATATATTTTTCTTTTTTTCAGAGGGGTAAAATTGACTTTCTACCCAATTCCGAGCTAAATCCGTCGGAAAATGTTATATTTGCACATAACCTAAATATCTAGGGTTATATTTGCACTTTCAATTATCGCAGGGTTATGTCTGCACTTTCATCAATTATGTAGGGTTATATATGCACTTTGCTCTAATATAAATAATAAATTACAAAGGGTGAATGTAAATTAGCGAATGTATAAGTTTGACATTTAATTTAGAGTACCGAATATAATTTTTACGTTGCATATATATTATTTAAAAATGTGGTAGAACTAAAATATTACTATTTTAGGAAATGGGCCAAAATAGGATTATGACCCATGTCTGTGAGAGGTGCGTGCAACGTCGGTCACAAAAATAACCGACGTGGGCAAGCAAGAAAGGAGTGCAATGTAGGTTATTCATGTTTGTGAGAGGGACGTGCAACGTCGATCACAAAAATAAGTGATGTTGGTAGGTAAGAAAGGCATGTGACGCCGCTCATTCATGTCGCTGAGAGGGACGTGCATGCGACGTTGGTCACGAAAACACCCAACGTCTATAAGCGATAAAGGCGTGCAACATCGGTCATTCATGTTGGTGAGAGGGATGTGCGATATTGGTAACCGAGAAAGGCGTGCAACATTGGTCATTCATGTCTGTGAGTGTTACGTGAGGTGTTAGTCACAAAAAACTGACGTTGGTAAGCTAGAAAGGTGTGCGATGTCGGTCATTCATGTTGGTGAGAGGGCTGTGCGATGTTGGTCACAAAAACAACTGACATCGGTATACGAGAAAGGCGTGTGACATCTGTCATTCATGTTTGTGAGTGTGACATGCAACGTTGGTCACATAAACAACCAACATCGGTTAGCAAGAAAGGCGTGCGACGTCAGTCATTCATATTTGTGAGAGGGACGTTAGGAAGAGGAAAAGGCGTGTGATGTCGGTTATTCATATTTATAAGAGTGATGTGCGAGATCAGTCACATAAACAACCAACATCAGTAGGCAAGAAAGACGTGTGACGTCGATCATTTCATGTCTGTGAGAGGAACGTGAGACGTCCGTGAGAGGCATGCAACGTCGGTCATTTCAGACTTTTTACTTCGATTTTTTAATTGAAGTAAACAATACTTTTCTTCATTTTTTTAAAAACCGAGGTAAAAGAACTTCTTACCTCGGTTATTTTCCAAATTCCTAATTACCAAGATAAAATGGGCAAAGTAATAGGTATTGTTTCTTTAGTGTTAGTAGTTTAGAGTAAGTAAGGAAGCAATATACAAATATTATCCCGAGATTTGTAATGACGACCACTTCATATACTCTCCCATCCCACCAGTAATGACATATTTACTTTTTCAAAGTCAAATTTGGTAAACTTTGGCTATAAATATAAATTAATATATGTAAATATATCATGTGAGATATTGTTGAATTCATCTTAACATATATTTTCTAAATATCCACTTTTTTATGCGGAATGAATATATTTGGTTAGAGATGTTGACGGTCAAACACGATCATTGAAAATTGTGAAAAAGCAAATATGTCATTACTGCTGAAACTGGGGGAGAATCAAGTTATATTTATTCAAAGAAGTATAAAACTAAGACTCATAAGTATTTTCCCAAGTACGCTTTTCTCCATGGTTGATGTCCTGAATCTGTTATGATTAAATTACTCCCTCCCTCCCACCTTAATTTACATAGAATAATATTTATGATGTTCAAGAAATATGTTCAGTCGTTGATATATTTAACTAAATATAATATTGGCATATAAAAAATTACATTCTAGAAACTGTTTGTTATTACGAATTCAACAATATCACATACGATAATATTATTGCTTATACATTTTTTCAAATATGTGATTAAAGTTTGATAGAGAATAATGCCAAAATAAGTGGACAATTTGAACTGGAATGGAGGGAGTACAAAAATCTAAAGAATATTTTGGCTAGGTACACACACAGAAAACACATACTACCTCTGTACTAACAAAAATGATATATTTTTACTTTTGAAAGTCAAATTGAGCCAACTTCGATCATTAAATTATATTACTATTATATATGCAAGACTATTATTATGTTATATGTTGTTGGATTCATCATAACATATATTTTTAAATTATTATTTTTAAAGATTTTTTTACATGCATAAATAAAGATATTTATAATTGAAAATTGATTCTGTTGACTTCCAAAAGTCAAAATGTGCTATTTTTCTGGGATAGAAGTACTCCATTTGTCCCACCTCAAATTGCATACCAATCAATCATTATCACGCTGTTCAAAAATTATGTTTGACCATTAGTATGTTTAACTACATATAATAACGGCAAATAAAAAGTTAATATTTAGAAACTACTTACTACGACGCATTCAACAATATTACATACGATAATATTGTTACTCAGATATCTATTCAAATATGCAATCAAATGTTAATAGAGAATAATGTACAATTTGAACTTGCACAAAGGAGCAATATTATCCCCCATAAGTAATATTTATTGCAATTTATTACTCCCTCCGTCCTTGTTCAAATTGCACATCAATCATAATTACATTGTTAAAAAAAATATGTTTAACAGTTAATATGTTAATTAATATATAGTAACGGTAAATAAAAAGTTATTATTTAAAACAATTTACGATGAATTCAGCAATATTACATACAATAATATTTTTACTCATATAGTTATTCAAATATGATGTCAAATTTTAATAAAGAATGCCATTCAAAAAAATAAGTGGGCAATTTGAGTTGACACCAAGACAAATGAGTATGATGTATCCAGAATCCCAGTCTTCACATAGATGTTGCATGGCCCCTTATAGAGGTTACGCCCAAGAAGGCCATTGGGCTAAAGATGTGGTGACCCAGTTAGGAGAATATTTAATACCCTAACATAAATACCGTATTCGTGGGTAATTAAGGGCGATAATTAAGGAGAACGTTATTTAGGACATGGAGTATAAATACAAGGTACACATTTACTTATCATTCATTTTGTTTTAATCATATTGGACTCTTGGACTAACTTAGGCATTAGAGTGCTGACCCCAAACCCCCAGGGATAGTTTTATTGCAGGTTAGTTCGAGAAGAACTCAGGCCCATGAACTGATCGGTTGTTCGAGACACATCAAGTGGTGCCATATGTGGGGAAGACTACGCCGGATCAAGGATTTTGAGAGTTTATGTCCACGGTTATTCGAAGGAGTGAAATATTGAGGTTGATAGGTACGGGGGCTGGATCTCCGCCAAGGTTAACAATGGAAAATTCAGGAGTAGGAGACAATGCTTGTGTCGAGGATATCAGAAAGGCTAACTTTCAAACATCAGGAAGGGAGTTGCGTGCAGAGCGTGTTACAGTCGTAAACCACGAAGGGGGGAAACCATGGTGGCATTTGTTGCAAATACCCTGGCACCAATCCAGAATGATGTGTTGGGACCCTCGAGGTAGTTGGAAATGATGGGAGAGCAAGAGCAAAGAAACCCCGATTCATTGCTCGAAGGGGTAACCGATCCGAGGGATGAAAGGTTTACGGAGGTTTTGGGAGATTCATATATGGAAGCTTATGGCCAGCACGGGGAAGGAAATCAAAATGTGGGAAGGGTGACCCCGAATCAAGATGTATAACGAGAAGCTCAGGTCCTGGCCGCGGCTAGCTATCAAGTTACCCCTCATCCGAGGGATGACAGGGTCACACACGGAGTATTACCACCCTCAACTATAGGAATAACTATGGGGTAGGCCTCGCAACCTGCAATAGCCTATCCTTATCACGCATATGCTGGAGAGCCATTGCAAGCTAGGCCTCAGTCTTCTATTCTTGGTTACTCACAGGGCCCAGCATATTAATTCTGCTAGCCTCATTTTCTTATACCCTCGACTTGGCCAGTCCATGGGCAGCATATGGAATAATAGACCCTTCTACCATACAAGTATATAGAAGTATGAGAATTAGTCAGGGGCTTTACAATCCCTATGTCCAACCACTACCACCGCTAGCATACCTAAAATTTGGACAACCTTGGATGAACCCCAGATATGGAGCGACTCAACCTCCTTATCTGCCACAGCTAGGCGGTCACGAAAGGGGGCTGGGCAACAGGAACTCCCCTGGGATGCAAGTGAATCATTAATAATGGAATTGGATAGGTTGATTAGACCCTTAGGCCAGGTTGCAGGGTCTCCTTTCAGCTCGGTGATCACAAGGTTCGATGGCTAATAGAAGTGAAGCCTCCGGAAGGACGTCTCACTTACAGTGGCGAGATTGACCCTCGAGAGTTCATTCAGACATTCTAGGGCTTGATGAGTTTGAGAAATTTTGATGAGAAATTGACATGCAAGCTTGTAGGAAGCTACCTGCAGGGAAAACACATGAGTGGTTCAATAATTTGCCAAGAGGCTAGCTCCGATCGTACCAAGACTTCAGCGAAGCATTGTTGAGCCAGTACTCACAGAAGAAAAAGTTTACCAAAACTCTGTTAGAACTCTATTAGATGAAGCAAAAGACATGGGAAAGCACGAAAACCTTCTATCATCGGTATATGGATAAGAGCTTTGGAGTGATAGAAACAACGGAGAATGAGGTAATCCAAGGGTACCTGTTGGGGATGTAGGACTTAGAATTATACAAGAAGCTGAGTACTAACACCCCAAGACCTTTCAAAAACTTCAAGAGGTTGTAGAGAAGTACTCGAGGGTAGATGAGGCAACTAGAAGGAAAAGAGATAGTCTTACAGAGAAAATGGGAAGAAATATAGAGCATAGAGGAAAAAGGCCGGTCGAACCTATAAGAACACCATTCAAGAGATACACTTCATTTCCACCTATGATATGAGAGAGAACTCCTGCACAGATCTTAAGTATACATAGAGGGTTGTTTCGAGCACCCCCACCCTTGCATAGTTTGCACAACTCGGTAGTGGCTCGGAGAGAGATGAATTGATGTTGCGATTATCACAAGGATTGTGGCTATGCCACAAAAAATTGCATGCAGTTTAGGATGGAGATCGATAGATGTGAACGGGAAGGATGGTTTCAAGGACAAGGACACAGGAACCAGGTTGCCCCCTCGAGGCCTCAAATGAACACCAATGGCAACCTTATAGAAGGTACAATCAAAACAATGGGGTAGAGGAGATAGAAAACCTTGAGAACAGGCTGTTCAGGACAGGGAGCGGGAAGAAAAGCATGATAGACCCCAAGAACAACAGGGGGGAAATCAAGATAACCAAAATAGGGAAACCCCTCCGTGCGAAGGATAAATAATGTCATTAATGGCATATTGGGAGAGAGATCTTTGAATGATGTGATAAGAGAAGAGGCTCGAAGGGTAGAGCCCAGTCATAAGAGCTTTCGACCCGATAAGACAATTACTTTCTCGGAAGCGGATGCCATACCTGACCAAACTCATAATGTGGATCCTATGGTAATTTCATCCATTATTGGAACGTATTTGATAAGAAAGGTATTCGTTGATGACGGAAGTGGGGTAGAAGTGATATTTGGTGAGTGTTTTGACCAGTTAGACATAGGGCACGACAACTTGAAAAAGTCAGCCTCCCCGTTATTCGGATTCATGGGAAACCTGATATTCCTCTTAGGAGAGATAACCCTGCCCGTTCGCGTAGCAGATGGTGACAAAGAAGTCACTATCAAGTGTAATTTCTCTATCGTGGATGCCCATTTCCCTTATAATTTAATTTTAGGAAGGTCATGGATGTTCCAGGCTTGGGCAGTCTGGTCACTCTATCACCTGATGATGAAGTTCCTGACTGAAAAGGGGGTGGCATCCATTCGAGGAGATCAAACTATGGCTAAAAAATGTAGCCTTACGGCAGTGCGGGAACCAAAAAGGTAAAGAGATGTAGCGATGGTACACACAGATGTGGGATTGGCTAATACAATACAGATGCCTATTTGGGATATGAGATTAGTAGCTTTGGGGAAGCTAGTTCCCAAAGATGTCAAGGAGAGACTGAGAGACTTGTTGGGAGAGAATGAAGACATGTTCTCATGGGATACTTCTGACCTAACGGGAATATCTTCGAGTCTCGCACTGCATAGGTTGAACATTAACCCCTCGATTAAGTCAGTGAAGCAGAAAAGAAGGGTGTTTGCTCCCGAAAGAGCTGAAGAAATTAAAGAAGGGGTGGAGAATTTGTTGAGGGAAGACGTCATCAAGGAGGTATTCTACCCCGAATGGATTGCTAATCCAGTCATGGTTCCAAAGCATGATGGGGCCTGGAGAATGTACATAGACTTTACCAATTTAAATAAATGCTGCCCAAAATATAGTTACCCGTTACCACCATTCGACAAATTAGTGGAAGCAATCACTGCATATCAGATTTTGGAATTCTTTGATACGCATAAGGGTATCACCAAATCCCCATGGCAGAGGAAGATAAGTAAAAAACATCGTTTATTACAAATTTAGGCACATACGGCTATAAGAAGATGCCATTTGGCTTAAAAAAAGTCCGGCTACTTACCAGAGGCTGGTTGATAAACTGTTCAGGGGGCAGATTGGGAAGAGCATGGAAATATATGTAGATGATGTGCTTGTCAAAAGAAAAAGTTATGAAGAATTCTTAAAGAACCTGGAGGAAACATTTAGTAGGATTCGAGGGTTTAATTTGAAGTTGAACCCGTCTAAGTGTGTTATTGGTGTGGGGGCAGGGAAGTTCCTTGGATTCATGATCTCGGAGAGGGGGATTGATGTAACCCCGAAAAAGGTTGAAGCTTTAAAGATAATGAAAACCCCACAATCAATATAGGATGTACAAAAGCTTACATGGTCTCTAGCAGCATTGAGCAGGCTCTTATTGAAAGGGGCAGAGTAGCACTTACCCTTCTCCGATGTCCTTCGAAGGGCAAAGAAATTTGAGTGAAATGGCAAGTGCGATGAGGCATTCAAGGAGTAGAAGGAACATACAGGGACACTGTCTACCTTGATGAAACCAGATAAGGGTGAAACACTATACTTGTACATCTCCGCATTGCCATTGGCAATCAGTGCAGCCCTAGTAAAAGAGAAATAAAAGGTTCAGCATCTGATTTACTTTGTCAATCATGCCTCGCAAGGGCCGGAGACAAGGTATACTGTCCTGGAGAGGCTGATTTTAGCCCTCGCTCATGCAGCCAGAAGATTGAGACCCTACTTCCAGGGACACAAAATAGTGGTGCTCACGAACCACCCCATTCGACAGATCTTGCTGAAGCCAGATATTTCAGGAAGAATGATGAAGTGAGCAGTGGAATTGGGAGATCATGATATCCAATATTAACCTCGAGTTGCGATTTAAGGGACAGGCGCTGGCAAACTTCATAGTGGAAACTACAGAGCCCCTCGAGGTATGTTTGGATCCCATTCGAAAGGTAGGAGCGAGCCAAAAAGAGGTATGGAATTTGTATGTGGATGGTTCATCACATTCAGGAGGAAGTGGAGCAGGGGTTTTGTTAACCAGCCCTAATGGCAGAAATTACCCTTATGCGTCAAACTTTGAATTCAAAGCAACTAACAATGAGGCAGAGTATAAAGCACTGATCATTGGATTATGCCTCGCAAGGAAGCTTCAGGTGGAGGAACTGGAGGTCTTCACTGACTCTCAAATTGTGGTTCAGTAGGTGAATGGGGGAATACGAGGCCAGAGAATGTAACTTGCAAAGATACCTCGAGGTAGTGAAAAACCTGTTGAAAAATTTCAAATCTTACACTTTAACACAGGTTCCGAGGAAAGAAATCACAAAGCCGATGCTCTAAGCAAGCTCGCTTCTTTGGATTTGGGAACCCAATCCTAGAAGCAACTACTCATGGAAACTTTGAGCAGATGAAGTTTTGAAGAACCTGTGGTTATGGCAGTGGTAGCGGAAGACTCCTGGATGGCACCGTTCGTGGCATATCTTCGAGAGGGTGCCCTACCGGAAAAGGAAGTGAATGCCAGAAAGATAAGGTTGAAAGCTCCAATGTTTGTGTTGCAGGAAGAAGTGTTTTACAGAAGGGGTCATTAGCAGCCATTTCTTCGATGCGTCAACGTTCATGGAGCTGATTATCTTATAAGGGATGTCCAGGAGGGGGTATACGGAAGCAACCAGAGAGCCAGATCTATGATGAGGGGGCTGATTCAAGCGGGATTTTACTGGCCGACAATGTTCGAGGATGCGAATCGATACATCCAAGCTTTCCACCAATGTCAGAGACATTCTCCTATAACACATGTTCTCCAAGAAGAGATGAGAAGCATCTATAGTTCGTGGCCATTTGATAAATG
Organism: Rubia yunnanensis; assembly: GCA_037428765.1. Taxonomy (NCBI): domain Eukaryota; kingdom Viridiplantae; phylum Streptophyta; class Magnoliopsida; order Gentianales; family Rubiaceae; genus Rubia; species Rubia yunnanensis. The sequence continues at coordinate 62,676,087 of CM075066.1, forward strand.
GGGGATCGATTTGGTGGGCCCTTTTCCAGAAACTCCAGGAAAATTTAGATACCTAATAGTGGTAATTGATTATTTCACGAATTGGGTAGACACTGAGCCCCTGATGAACATAAGAGGCAAAGAAATCATCTGCTTTTGCTGGAAGAACATTGTATTCCATTTTGGAATCCCAAGGACGATCATTAAAGATAACAGAACACATTTTGCTCAAGATCCCTTTAAGAAGTGGTGCGAGGAATATCATATTAAGAAAAATGTGACATCGATTTACCATCCCCAAGCCAATGGACGAGTGGAAGTGACCAACAGAACGATAGTAAATGGAATACGAGCACGCCTCGAGGGGTTGAAGGTAATTGGATATGGGAATTACCAAATGTGTTGTGGGCGTATCGGACAATTGAGTCTTCCACTACTAGTGAATACCTTATAGCCTAGTATGTCTCAGAGGCAGTAATCCTTGCAGAAATAGGTGTTCCCAGCCCAAGGATGATGGCTGTTACAGATGAGACAAGCAATCAGCAGAACCGATGTCTGGATTTGAATATGGTGGAGGAAAAGATAGAGTTAGCTTCTTTACATCAGGCTAAAGTCAAATAACGGGTAAGAAGATACCATAACAGAAGGGTAAAGAAGGTGTTATTTAATCCGGGAGACTTGGTAATGAGGAAAAATGAGAAAAATAGAAAGGAACCTGAAGGGAAGTTAGCTGCAAATTGGGAAGAACCTTATATGGTGATCGAATCGCACCTGGGAGGAAGGAATGTTCTCGAAGAGATGAATGGAGTTCGAGTGCCAAGGAGGTGGAACATCACCAACTTGAGAAAGTACTACCAGCTATGATGAGTGGGTTGCTTTTAAGCGGCATTCTAGTTAATGTTCGAGCGGGTTTCTTTAAAGCGGCGCTCTAGATGGTATTTCCAGCCATGGCTGATGTTCGAGTGGTTTGCTCTTAAGCGGCACTCTAGATGATGTACGAGTGGTTTGCTCTTAAGCGAAACTCTAGATGATGTTTGAGTGGTTTTCTCTAAAGCGGCACTCTAGATGATATTCAAGTGGTTTGCTGTAAAGCTGAACTCTAGATGATGCTCGAGTGGTTTACTCTAAAGTGGCACTATAGATGATGTTCTAGTGGTTTGCTCTAAAGCGGCACTCTAGTTGATGTTCGAGCGGGTTTCTCTTAAGCGGTGCTCTAGATGATATTTCCAGCTATGGCTGAGGTTTGGGTGGTATGCTTTTAAGCGGCACTTGGGGTATACTTTTTTAATCTTAGAATGATGAACTAGTGGAGAAGATTGGCAGGATATATGTGGAAACACCGAACCTGGGTAAAATGCTTGTGTCTCTGAACTTTTTAATTCCTACTTACCGAAGAAATTCATACTATGATAGGCTAAGGAAATTGTGTGTGGAATTTATATTTGAGGGGTAAAATATTTGAGGGAGTATAGGCACGAGCAACGTGAATCCTGATACAATATCTTAACCTCACTGACCCTAATAACTGGGGTTTGAGAAACCCGATTTGCATTTTCTAAGAGTGAGAGTAAAACATGCTATTTATTTAAACTTCATCAATTATTAGAAGTAAAATTTTGATACTAAAAAGTACATGAACTTATTCGTCTAAATGTGTTAATCTAATTGGAGGAAACCACGCCCGAAACAAGTCTTCGGTGGAAATAGGTGTTCCTAGAACCTTCACATTTGCTTCTATTTCTTCGAGCTCTTCAAGATTTATACCAGCGGTTCTCCAAATATCCTTCATTTGTTCTTCCACGGGATATTTGGAAGGATCAAGGGGAGCAACGGTCTTACACCGCTTCTTTGTGGAAGGTTTGAATAAGCCCTTCGAGGAGGACCCAACGCTCTTACACTGTTTTGTGGAGGATCCCTTGGTAAATTTTCTTAAGGGGGCAAGGTGGTCAGCTTCTTTAATGGGAGATCTTTGTGACCAAGGAGAAGAATGATAACTTGAGGGGGCGAATCCCTTTACCTTCAGCTCCGCCAACCAATCAAGAATAAGGTCAAAGGCCTTTTTCTGCCGAGGATTTCAATTCTCATCGATGTTAAATTCATTCATCTAGTATCGAGTAGCTTTGAGTAGAAATTTTGGAAGCTGGTTATTGCTGATTAAATATGAGGAAGAAATGCCGTGAGAAAGCATGTGGGCATGAAGGCTTACTTCGTGTGCAACAATTTTTTCTTCAAAATTAGCAATATACCCTTCCCCTTATTTGGCATGTACCTTTTAGGCCTCGATCTCCCCTGCGAGTCGTACGTTCTTGGACAAGAGGGATTCTATCAAAGAACTATCTTCAACCAGGGGGCTTCTTTGAGGGGATGTATGAGGTTCGCTTGGAGAATGGAGGTCCTCGCTAGTTATCTTCTAAGCAAGCAATTCCTCTTCAAGGTTAGTTATTTTTCGCTGAGTTACTAGATGTTGCTTGGCAAGTAACTCCCTTTGGGCCACTAGCCTGCGATTTTCGCCCATGCAACCAATTAGACGCCATTCCACTACTGGAAGCCTAGTCGCAATAGTAATGCATGACTTCAAAGAACCAAACTTTAAATATATTTGATACATAACCTTTTTGAAGTCTTTATCTGCGGGATCATGACCTTCAACCACCTCTAAAGGATATGTACCATTAAAATCTTTGCTCAGGAAATCCCTAACAAACCCCTTGAAGGTTGGATGGTCTTTAGACTGCCACAACTTCATCTCAGCTTCGAGTTAGTGGAGCTTATCCTTTAAGGATTCCTTCTCTCAATTACAATTAGATAGATCCCACGTGGCCTTTAATAATTGTTTGTGTGTCCCACTCAACTCTGTTTGAGCACTTGAAAGCTCCTCACAAGCACCTTCTAACACTCTCTTCAACAAATTAAACTCCAAAAAGAGAACAAAGGCAAATTCAATGTCATAGAAATGGTAAAAGATATATTCTTATATTGAAGTTTCAAAAGAAAAAAAGTTTACAATTGGGGGTCCTAATTGGCAAAGTTACAATCAAGGAGAAACCCTAGAATCATCTTCTTTTGAGGTTGATGAAATCATTTCTTCCACTCGGCATGCTGCTAAATGAAATCCATTAGGGCAAAGCGATGGCCGCCGTTCTTGATTGCTTCATCCCATTTCGCATCTAGAGTGGCCTTGAGCTCTGGGTTGACTAGATCGTCCACCTGCTTAGCAAAATCATCAGCCAGGGAGGCAGACACTTGAGGCTTCATAAATTCCTTGGCTAATTCACTACACCCGAGATGTTTGGCCACCCCTAAGAGATCCATAAACAGTTGAAGCAGCTCAGAGCTATTCAAAAGTTTGTGTTTAAATGCCTCGAGCAGTTGAACCTACGAGGCTGGATCCTCAACAACCTGAACCCTCTTCTCGAGGGTATCCTTCTCCAGCATCCATTGATGCTTCTAGGCCTCAACACTTCTCTTCTCCTCTTTCATAAGTTTTTGTTTTTCCTTGAGGAATTTTTTTTATTTTTCCTCGAGCGCCCTATTATTCTCCTCGAGCGCCCTATTATTCTCCTCGAGCGCTCTTTTTAACTCCAAAATTTCAGCATCCTGTTTGCTGAGTTTTTCCTCGAGGGAACCATGACCAGAAGCACGAGTGAAGGCGAAAGCTTCCATCTTCTCAGTTGCCTCGTGGAAAAATTGAGAGACGTAGCAAAATAGTTCAACTTAGATCAATGCTAGGAAAAAGGACACTAAAATAATTTTTTCATAGTAACGGATGAAAACCTTTGTGTTAGATGCCATCCTCGAGAGATAATGCTAAATCATGTAGATGGACGATGCATCACTCGAAATGGGTGCCACTGTTGATGGGTGTTCTCACCCGCACGTGCTCCTATTAATGGTGTTAGGGAGGCATTTCTAACATTGTTGCCATCTACCCTTGTCTTCCAGCGAACGTTCCTAGCATGAGGTGGTTCGCTATCAGCAATGGTCGGAGTAGGCCTTTCACCACCTACTGTGAGAAGGGAGGCCTGATTCGAGGGAGTGGATGCATGATTTGAGGGAGTAACGGTCCCTTTAGAAGGTCCCTGACCCTGCTTCATGGGCTTCTGTTTCCTTAAGCCGCTAGCAAGACCCACTAAAAATGAGCATAAGTTAAAGTAAACTTAACAATACAACATACAAGAGAAGTAAAATTCTATTAAGGCACCTTCAGAGGCTTTCGAGTGCCTAAAATCACTAACGAAGGTCTTGAGGGGAGAGCCTTTTTTGGGGCCCTTAAGTATTCTTCTCCTTTTCCTGATATTCTTCCGGAGTATTTTATACACATACTCCTCGTAAATTGCGGGAGGGAATGCAAAGCCGCCAATCCTGGAATTAGGATTGTTGAAACGACTGTAGTTAAGGGAGCTGGACATCAGCTTTTACCTATCCCTCTCGAGGGCATCCAGACGGATATACTCCCCACGTTTGGGAGACTCGACTTACACGTCCCAATTCCATGGGGGAACTCGATACCTCCAGCTGTCAAATGAAATCCCTTTCTCCCAGCTTCTCTAGTAATCCAAATTACCAGGAACTGTAATAACCTTGTGATGTGCCTCTCGATCGGTAAAAGTGACAATCATGTTGGTGGATCGCCCACTATAAGACAAGAAGTACAGCGAGCGAAGTATTTTATATCTTGGCTTGATACCAAACTCATCACATCGAGTCAAGAACATCATGGTGATCACCAAGACGTTGGGATGGACTTGTGCAGGGCTCACTTGGAATTGTTTAAGAAGTTTGGAAAAATGGTCGGAAAGGGAAATGTGAGCCTGCAGTGATGATGTCTGAGGAAAATGGCTTATCTTCCTTCAGGGAGGTTATGGGGGTATCTTCCTCTCAAAAGGGTTGAAAATCGGCATCTGGGGCTATTAGTTGGCTAAGAGGGATTGACTCCAAAATCTTTGAGATTGCTTTCCCCACTACTGGGACTGGGGGCTCCTTCCTCGAGTCCCTTAGCCTTATTCTTTGAGAAGTCCCTTTTTTCTTCTTTTGAGAGGGTTTAGCCAAAGAAGATACCTGAGGTGCTCACGAGGGTGCTTTCTCCCCCTCGAGGGACATCCCCTCTCTCAAAATAGACACATCCTGCTCCTCTTCTATGGCCTTGAGAGATGTTTCCTTGAAGGCCAGAGATATATTTGATCCCCCTTTCAATTCGAGCTTTGGATTCAGAGGAGGGTAGAAGCCAATTTTGCCACTTGTAGGGATTCTCCTTATATTGTGCTTGCTCATGCCTAGTGGCCATTTCTCAACGGGCTCTCGAGGAGTCATATCAGTTACCGGAGAAACCCTCTCTTCCCCAGGACTGTTAGAAATATGATCAGACATACCTTCTATAGTATCTGAATCATATCGAAATTCTTCGGAATGAGCGCATTCCGAGTCTCTAATAGCTCTTCCTGGAGTACTAACCCCCGTCTCTCCTATCCTAAGCTCACCGAGAAATCTCTCAGAAGCAGAACTCTCATCCGAGCAGGGCATGAGTGTAAGGTGAGGAAACAAAAAGATTAGAATAAGAAGAGAGATGAAGGTACTTACTGATTTTCTGGGAAAGGTGATGAAAGTTAGATCGCTCGAGAAAGAAGTAGAGAAAGAATGCTCGTAAGAAGTTCCTGCAAATGAAAAAAGTGAAAGAAGGAAGAGCATTTAAGAGGTAATAATGAGGGCTGAAACGGCGGATAATTAATAGCCGCCTTGGAAATATAAAAATTTATAGAAAGACACAATTTCTTTTCTGTGTTCTGACAATGCATTGTTTGGGTAGTAGTGACACACGTGGTTGTACGGCACGCGCACGCCTTTTAGAATTCTAACGCTGGGAGTTTATTAGAAAAACAGGTTCCCTCCCTGGAAGGTAAGAGCAACGAAGTGCAAGGTTCATTTCGAGTCTTCAGAGTCCTTGAACTGTCCCAAACATTCGAGACCTCGAAAAACCTTTGTATCGTTCTAGCTTTTTGTGGTCGAGAACCTGCTTTTCTAGGGGCTCTTGATTGAGGTTAAGCCCAAGAAGGCCATTGGGTTGAAGATGTGGTGGCCTAGTTGCGAGAATATTTAATACCCTGACATAATTACCGCATTCATGGGTAATTAAGGGCAATAATTAAGGAGGATGTTATTTAGGACATGCAGTATAAATATAAGGTACGCATTTACTTATCATTCATTATGTCTTAATCATATTGGACTCTTGGACTAGTTTAGGCATCGGAGTGCTGACCCCTGAAATCCCCAATAACAGTTTTATTACAGGTTAATTCAAGAAGAACTCAGCCCCATGAACCAGTTAGTTGTTCGAAACACATTAGCCCCGAACTCGAAGGCTGTGGCCAAGTTGTGGGTGTGATCGCTATTGATGGTTTCATATTGTTGGGATAAACGATTTGAGGAAAAAACAACTGGAATCCATCCACATAAGCTCCACATTCATTATGATAGGATTTCTTCTTGTACCAATCAGTCGTTGTTGGTTTCTTTTAAAAAATGGGATAAGTGTCAATATAACTCCTTCTATTTGATTAAGTGTCAATATAATTATGTGATAATTATAAGTGCAAAAAAAATTCTAACTAGTTAATTAAAGTGCCAATATAACCCTCAGAACCTATTCTGGCATTGACCTCAATTTTCTGGCGTTGACTCTATGTAAATTGATCAAAATACCTTTTGGGCTATTTCTGAATTATGTGGACAATTTTACCCTCATAGTTCACCGGACCACCGTCGAACCCCCGCCGGACCACCACCAGACTATCACGGGACCGCCGCCGGACCACCACCAGACTATCACGGGACCGCCGCCGGACCACCGCGCAAACCTCCGCCGTAACAGGTAAGGTTACATCAGCACATTATGAAATCTTATTGGGTTATATTAGCACATTCCTAATGTTTGTAGGGTTATATCAGCACATTCTTAAAACTTATAGGGTTATATCAGCACATATTATAAATATTAAGTGTGTGGTACTCGGCTGGCCTTAACAGGCGATCACATCATCATATACATCATTATAACATCATAACAATATCTTATACAACATAAAATTTGACATCATGACACCATCATTAATATTAAACACCATTATCACATATCATAGCCTCATTTTAAAACTTATCAACATTAAAAACCCTTGGTCGAAGAACACAACAAAATACAATCACACACAACACCAAAGGTCATCCAATCATCAATCCGGATTAAACACAATAAAATAAAAAAATATCATTAAAACTCCTATATTCTATAGTTTGTGCTGATAGACCCTACATTTTTTACTAATGTGCTTATATAACCCTATAAATTTTAGGAATGTGCTGATTCAACCAGTTTTCATAATGTGCTGAGATAACCCTACCTAATCTGGCGGCGGTCCAGCGGCAGTCCGGCGGTATTGGAGTATTGATAAGTCTAAGGGTAATAACGTCATTTCCTTTTTTTAGTATTTTAATTTTTTCAGAAGGGCAAGCATGTAATTTTATATAAAATTCCAGCTATAAGTTGCTGGAGAGGGTTATATTGGCACTTTTACTGACTAGATAGGGTTATATTGACACTTTCGAATATTGAAAAGTTATATTGATACTTATGTCAACTAGATAGGTTATAAAAGCATTTTTCTTTGAAAAAATTGAAGACACTCATTGTAGATAGGGTGAGGAATTTATTTGACTCCTCTAGTTCAAGAGCCGATCCTGAACCAATGTAAACATGTTTTTAGCTAGATTACTTGGTGAAATTGAAAGGCCACAGATTTAGTTTCATTCTCTACATCAACGATCTTCGGTACAATTCTATTAATATGTAGAGATTTCCATCTAAACCGTGGGAATAAATTTCTCTTTGATTATAAAAAGAAATCTCTCATATAGCTTTAAGTCTTCGAAAATTGTACAAGTGCCTCTTTTGATTGCAAACTTTGCTAAGAAATCCGGGATCTGGTTGGCCTCTCTTCTGATATGAACAAAAGTGATCTAATCTATTTTGATGATTGCTTTCAATTGTTGCAGGAGACTGATCCGGTTCCAGGGACATGGTGAGCTTCCATTTATGATCCAAATTGCCATGAGGCAGTCCGATGCCACCTGTATTACAGTGTTGCTGTGTACACCCACTGGAGACCTGCAATAAGAGCCAAGATTTCAATTTCTAGCACTGAGGCTACTTGTTGGTTTCTAACTAGGGAGATTGCATGAATTAGCTTAATTAATTTTATGATTCCAGATCACACAATCAATCGTTGTTTGTGTATATCGTATATCAGTATCTCGTTCTTTTAGCATCTTTTCAATTTTTACTTGTATTTTTTAAGAAAAATTATGACAGAAGATAACCATTCATATACACTCTTTGACTCTTAGCGGCAGTTGGCAGTTGGCAGTTGGCGGTTGGCGATTTTATTTAGCTGGTTTGACCAACTGTTTGTGTTAGTTGTTTGACCATAACCTGCTTACATGTTTACAAAAGTGTTTAACAAATGTAACTATTGGCTATTAGCGGTTTTATGCAAAATGACATTTAAGGACATGATAATCATTCATTATTTATAAACTTATTTTTTGTATTTTATTATTTTTATTTTCATTAATATTAATGTAGTTTATTTTTAATTGTTTAACATATTCACTAATGTTGAAAACATTACATATACTAATTCATTTCAAATATTTTTTTACTATTATTTTATGGTGAAATATTGGGAAAGACCATCTTTCCATTGGCATATAGAAAGACGGGGTTGAATTAGAATTATAGAAAGGTAAAAGGTTTTAGTTGAAATATTAAAAATTTATTATGCAACGTACAATAGTTATAAGTTTATGACCCGATTAATGCGACCTGAAAATTTTATCTTGATTTCTTCTAATTTGTAGTTTAAATCTTGGTCTTTCTTTAACTTATGGAAATATCGTCTTTCAAGAGACGGACTCATTATTCAATATCACCATTAAAATAAGAGAATAAATATAGGACAAAGTCTTGTGCGAGACCGTCTCACAGCGAGACCAATGATTAATGTGTAATATTATGAAATTTAATTAGAAATGAGGTTCCAAATATAATTTAAGAAAGATTAGGAGAGGAAGGAGGGATTTGGGGTGCAAATGCCACTTTTTAGGGTCATAAGAATCTCACGGGTCAAGAATCCAGGTCGGAGAAATCCGCGGGTCAATTTTTTTCTTCATTTCCGCGCAATTTGCGGGTTTTTACTACCAAATTGATGTTTTATTTTCAGTACTTGATGTTTCAACCAAACCCCGTGATGTTTTTTCATAAGCCATTTTTTAATAAAATAATGTGTTTTAAAGTTATATTTTGATCTTTTATTGCAAATCTCGTGTTTGCATGTTATGTAACACCCCCGATCCAAGGCCCACCTGCTCAACGCAAGTATCAGTTTGGACCCAGGCGTGCTACCAGGAATCCAACGAGTCGGATTGCAGTAACGAGGAATACAGATTATGCAGAAGCAAATTTAGAAGAATCCAAAATCCTAACTTACTATTACAGTGAAAGTATTAATACAAGTGTTAAACAAGCGCTTTAACCAAAATTTACAGACAAAAATTCTAAAGGATCCGGTAAGGATCAGTTCACGTTAATATAACCATTTTACATTCTAACCAAAAGATTCTAAAGGTCCACCCAGGAACCTTCCTCAAAAGAAGTAAAGACACCAGTGCACTTCTCTCTTATGGTTCATCTACACCTAAAATAGTTGTTTAAAATAGGGTAAGATCCTTGCTTAGTGAGGTTCCATTGCCAATATTTACCAAGTTAAATTTAGTGGTCACATAAAAGCAGATAGCCACATAAACCTAGCATATAGTAAAAGGATATGGGTGGGCTATGCCAAGATGCATTCAAGTGCCTATATGGCCACTGTGACTGAAATCAGGGCATAGCCCTCTCAATAATGCCTGAGGGCTAGCACAATCCAGAAAAATCATACTCGTCAACCACGTCCAATATATTCAAAGTCGAGCTCATATCAGAAAACCCAGTGGTTATGCTAGCATACTAGAAATTCCACGTGTAGCCGATCTAATCAGATGGTCCGGTCTATACCGTTCCCCGCCGAATTCGACCGAACTACAATCGCGTCGGGGACCCCAAAAAGCATAGACAAGCAATCAAGTAGCAGATAATTCAAGTTTGACATGGTAAGATAAAGTACAACCCGGTCATCCACATAATAGCAGAGCAGTTCATGCACTTAGTTTCACAATAATTGAGCATAATATAAATATATAATAACATATTTAAGTTTAACAAGCATAACCCTCGCTAGTGGAGTCCGAGTACTCACGGTTCGAGTAAAGGGTTCAAGTAGAGATGTTCGAGTGTAGGATTCGAGTACAGGGGGTTCGTGTAGAGGGTTCGAGTGGAGAGTGTTCGAGTGGTACTGGGTTAAAGTGGTACTGGTTCGAGAGGTTAGAGTGGTGAACTTTAAGAGGAGGGTTCGAGAGGTGATGGTTCTAGCGGAGGGTTCGAGAGGTACTAGTTCGAGAGGTAAGGTTCGAGAGGAGGGTTCAAGAGGTACTCTCTGGTTCGAGAGGTGAAGGTTCGAGTGGAGAGTTCGAGAGGTGAGAGTTTGAGTGGAGGGTTCAAGTGGTACTGGTTTGAGAGGTACAGGTTCGAGTGGTGAGGTTCGACATGAGGGATCGAGAGGTACTCTCTAGTGGCATCATATATATATATAATCATTTTAATTCAATTCGTGTTAAGGCGATGCAAACACTCACCAGATTGTTGCCGACGTGTTTCTCACCGAGAAAGCTAATTTTGCTAGTCAGGTTTGATCTTGTATACTGCTATTATGTTGATTTGGGTGATGGTTAAATTTTGTTGGTGTGGCTGCTGTTTATAGTAGAAGTGGCATGAAGCTGATTGCTTTGAATCATTACCAATCCCATGTGGATTAGTGACATGTGGCTTTATTGGTTTTGATGAAGATAATCTTCATCCTTGCCACTTGCTTCGTGGGAGCAACTTATTTGACACGAAACGTAGATTGCCCTACCTTTCCCTAGGTTTACATCATGTTTTTCCTTTTCCAGAAACAATACTAATCATGACTTTTATTCACCTATCAATCCCATCTGTTTCATTTCTTTTAATTCTTTATTTATTGATTTTTCTTCTTTTAATTTACAATACTTTATGATCAATTATATATATGTAAATATTAAATACAATTATATTCCTTGAATTCAAAACAATATTAGAAATGATAACTTATTAATTTTAGCTAATTAATTTCTAGTATTTGAGTTCCATATTGTAATGCTCGCTATCCATATAGGATTTTTTACGGCAAATACATCTTGTCAGAATGTACTCTATTTTGAACTTGAGTGTATGAAGTATTCTCCAAATCTTTCTGATTTCTTTTACGCAACATCATAAAATGGTATTTCTCTTGAGTGATCTTGTTTTTTTTTGAAGCTAACATGGAAGCTAGATACATTAAGTTGTTTCCAAATCCTATATCTCAAAGCCCTATCTCGATGAAGGAGATGGCCCTATACCCAGGTCAGGGTCTACTATGGCCTTACACTTCCTTGCCTCCACAACCCAGTGTTGACTAGAAGAGGTGACCTTCCATAGTAACCCCTTGAAAAAATTTCTTACCTATAAGAGATTTACTATCTTTTCGCTCTTGATTGAAGGTATGATGATCATCAAACCACTCGTTTGCCATCTTAATTGTTTCTTTTGTGCAGCCATTTCATCCGCACCTTGATTGAGCTCCATGATGTTCATCCCAGCTGTACCTGTCAAGATAAACAAAGGCCAGCAGTAACAAGTTCCATTAAAAACTCCTAGCAATGCCTATGCAATTGATAATGTCATAAGAGTCATAGGCAAACCCTATCTGGAGCAGTTTTAACATTTGTGGTGTGTAATGAAACTGCTAAAATTTCTAGAGTCTTCTGATAGAAGGTATAGCTTGTTGATCAGCTATAATTATAGCTTTCAAATCCTTTGGTAATTCTATAAAACAGGTGAAAGTGTGAACCTGATTTGAACTACCCATTTTTGCAAGTAGATCTGTTGCTCCATTGGCTTCTCTATAGATATGTTGTAGTGACTTCTATGGTTTTTAGAAGCTCCTAGATTTTCCTAATTTCTTTAGTGGTTCTCCAAGGTGGCTTCAATTGTTTCTTCAATACTTGTATGAGCAGTTTATTGTCACTTTCAATCTGGAGATGGCAATTCCCAAATTGATTTCCATTTGTAATCCCGTTCTGATTGCACTTGCTTCAACATGAATGGGTGAGGGGCTATGCATTTGCTGAGCATCAGCTATTAACATGTTCCCTTTGTAGTCTCTAATGATTGCCCCAGTGCCTGCTTTACTGAAATCTAGCTATGAACCATCTACATTTAACTTGTAAAATGCTGATAATGGTGCTTTCCAAGTTACTGCAACAAATTTTATTTGCTTTTGTTGACTGCCTATTAGTAACCTTGGTATAGCTTTGGATAAATCCCATTTGAAGTTTAGGTTAAAGGCCAACATAGTATCACTGAAGAGATGTAAAGTTTTCCTGAACATATTGATAATGTCAGGCTTTACATTTTCATGATAGTGTTTGTTCCTTAAACAACATATGGACCATACTACTAAGCAGGGGATAGTCCTAATAAGTTGCTTGTGTTTTGTAAACTTAGATTTCAAGTTCCAATACAAAAAGTATATATCCCACAGGTATGGAGTGTGTATTGACTGAACATTGAAGACAATATCAATCCAGGTCCATAGTTTCTTTATTTCTTTGTAAGAATTGAAACTATGATGTATACTCTCTTCATCTTCAAAACAGAAACAACAAATTGAAGTTAGATTAAAGGAAAGATCCTCTAACACATAAGGGAGGGGTAAGATTCTGTTTAGCATTTTCCAGTTCATAAAACTTATTTTCCTAGGCATCATTGAAGACCATACATGATTGAAGGAAGGAACCACTGTTCTCCTATTTATAATAAGTTCATATGCACTTTTCAATGAGAACTTGCCATTTTCAGTTGGTTTCCATATCATAATGTCTTCGTAATCAGGAAAAGTTGCATGATCATTCTCTAGTTCAGCAATTATTTGTTCAGAAAAGTGGTTTCTTAGAGGGTTTAGGTAAAATTGTCTGTTGGCTAAGTATTAAGCCACTGTCAGATTTGGGAAATGAATTTCTAGGTTGCTGTCCCAAACCCTATAAAGTGGACCACAAGTTGTCCAACTGGAATTCCAGAAAGAGACATCCCCTTTCCCTATCTGTATTTGTGAGTTCATTATTTCTATATCTTGAATTCCTTTAATTCTGGCCCAAGTTTTGGAAGTTTTATGATTGTCCGGTATAGTCCACATAAATTGTGACCAAAGTGAATTACCGTGTTGAAGCTTCCACCATAATTTAATGGAGAAACTTTTGATAAATGTGTTAATATTTTTAAAACCTAAACCATTTTCATCAATTGGATAATACAAATTTGGAAATGATCTCCAAAATATTTTCCTTTGTGAGGAGCTTGTATTAGAGTTCCGGATAAATTTTCCAAGTAGTTTGTGAATTACATCAATTATATGGTTTGTCGATTTCAATACTGTTATTTGATGGATGGGAATAGAAGGCAATATCTTGAATTCCTTTCATTCTGGCCTGGGTATTGGAAGTTTTGTGGTTGTCTGGTATAGTCCACATAAATTGTGACCAAAGTGAATTACCTTGTTGAAGCTTCCACCATAGTTTAATGGAGAAACTTTTGATAAATGTGTTAATATTTTTAAAACCTAAACCATTTTCATCAATTGGATAACACAAATTTGGAAATGATCTCCAAAATCTTTTCCTTTGTGAGGAGCTTGTATTAGAGTTCTGGATAAATTTTCCAAGTAGTTTGTGAATTACATCAATTATATGGTTTATCAGTTTCAATACTGTTATCTGATGGATGGGAATAGAAGGCAATACATGCTTCATCAGAATCATTTTTCCAGCTTGAGAAAGCAGTTTGTTATACTAGTTATTGATTTTTTTGCTTGTATGGATGATATCATGCTTGAGAAGTATACATTTTTATTTCGACCTATGTATACTGGGCATCCTAGGTATTTGAATGGAAAGCTGCCCTATATCATCCCTGTGGCATTTTTATATCTCCAATAATTCTCGAAGGGCAGTGCTTTGTAATGTAAAAAGAAGATATTTCAAAATTTACTCTTTGCCCTGTGGCCATTTCATAGGATTCCAGGAAACAAGTTATTATTTTGAGTCCTGATTTTATATATTTCAATAGGATGGCAGTGTCATCTGCAAAAGATAAGTGTATGATCTTCTTAATTGGATTAGGTAGGTTATAGTATTTCAGATTTAAATACTGAATCAGGAAATTTAGATTCCTTGAGAATGCTTCTGCCATTAAAATGAATAACAAGGGAGAAAGTGGATCTCCCTGCTTTAAACCTCTACTTGCTTGGAAGAAGCCATAAGATGATCCATTTATTAGGATGGAGAAGAAGGTAGATCTCAGGTTTTTCATTATTAGGTCAGTAATTTTGCTTGAAAAACCAAATTGACCTAATAACTTAGCTAGGAAAGACCAAGAGACTCTATCAAATGCCTTTATCATTTCTAACTTAATTATCATGTTAAGTCCTCTTGTTTTGGAATTAATGAAAGAGGCTAACTCTTGCATTAAAAGAATATTTTCTGAGATTTTCCTTCCTGAGACAAAAGCTGTTTGTTCAGGACTGATTATGTAAGCCATTAGAGGTTTAAGCCTTTCAGAGAGGATTTTGGTGAAGATTTGTTGATGAAGTTACAGAGGTCGATTGGTCTGTAATCTTTAAAGGATGAACAAACTTATTTTTTTGGGATAAGGATAATCAATGTAGAGGATATTGCTTTTGGAATGTTGGCTGATTGGAAGAAGTCATGCACAACATGTAATACATCAGTGTTTATGATGTGCCAACATTTTTGATAGAAAAAACTAGAGAATCCATCTGGCCCTGAAGCTGAGTGTCCATCCATTTCTTTAGTTATTTTTGTTAACTCTTCAATAGTTACAGGTTTTGTTAGTTCAGAGTTCATTTCTTCTGTGATTAGTTTTGGTATATTCTCTAATATCCAAGTAGTGCTAACGGCAGGGGGATCTTTATCTTATTCCTTTAATAAGTTGGAGAAGAAGTTGACACCTTCTTGTGCAATTTCTTCCTGACTGTTCAAAACTGTACCAGAGTCAGTTTTGATTGAAACAATTGCTTGTCTTTTATGCTTAGAATTTACTGTTTGGTGGTAAAATTTAGTGTTTTGATCAACTTCTTTTAACCATTTAATTTTGGACTTCTGCCTCAAGTAAATTTCTTGATTTTTTAGGGCCTTAGTTAACTTTGCTTTTGTTAGATTTAAATTTTCAGTTTTTCTGGTGATTCAATTTTTTGAAGTTCAGTTTCTGCTTGTAGAAGATCTTCTTCACAAGTTTTGACTGCATCAAAGGTGTTCCCAAAAGTCTGTTTGTTCCAAAATTTGAGAGCATATTTTAAGTTTTTTAGCTTAAATGTTAATCTCTCTATTCCCTTTTTATGAGATTGGATGTTCCATGAGTTTTCTACAAGATTCATAAAAGTTGGGTGATTTGTCCAACATTCTTGGAACCTAAAAGGGGTTGGTTTAGAGAAATTTTGGGTTTTTGCAATTGTGAAGATTAAGGGTGCATGATCTGATTGCCCTTTTGCAAGTGTTTTGATTCCAGATGATCTAAAAATATCCCACCGAAGATTGTTAGATAAACTTCTATCTAATCTTTTCCAGACTCTGCCTTTGGTTCTCATTCCAGTCCAAGTAAGGAGTGAACCTGATGTGGGGATTGTGGACATATTTGCTTTTGTCTGAAAATGGTTAAAGTTCTCAATACTTTTTGGTTCAGGTATAGATTGACCTAGGTATTCATCCACAAAGCTTTTGACATTAAAATATCCTATTAAACTCAATGGTGAATCTTTATGTTTTAGAACTTGTTTCCACGGTTTTTTCCTTTATGTGATTGTATGCTTGACATATATAAAACCTGTGAAACATTCTTGAATTAAGAATTGGTTTTTGAACTTGGTTAATATCATTTTCTCATCCACTGAGATAATCCTCATTTGAACTGAATCATCCCACAGTATCCAAATTTTGCAGGTTGGATCTGAGAAGAAATGTTCAAAATTAGTTTGAAAGGATAATTTTTGGATGGAGTTAGCTTCTAACATTGGCTCAATTATGGTTAGGATTTTAATTTTATGTCTTTTTAATATCTTTTATCCTATTCAGTGTGGCAGAATTGCCTACACCCCTTGCATTTCCATACACATGTTCTCAAACCTATCATTGTGAAGATTTTTTATTATGTGTCGATGCTGAATGTGTTAGGACCGTTTTTGGGGTTTGAGTGTAAGACTTTTTATTGTATTTCCTGGTTTTATTGGATTCGAGGTTTTCCAATATGTCTTCTAAATGTATTAATTGATTGAACTGATTATGTGATTCTATCAAATTGGACTTAGTGTGTTCAAGATTTTCCACAGACAATGTTTCTTGGATTGTAGTATTAGAGATGGATCTTCTATTAAGTTTTGAGTTGGAAGATAAGAGGGGGAAGTTTCCTCCATTTATTTCTATAAACTCTTCTTCTGTGGATTAAAATTCTACCACAGAACTATTTGGCTCAAGAATAGGGTTTGATGCTTTTTGGTCGTTTTGAGTCTTAGTAGGGCTGGCTTCTATTTCCTGGTTAAGAGTCTGATTTATTATTATCTGGGATGTTATTAAGCTTTCAATAGAAACCATTAGGTATTGCCAGAAACCATATCCTCTATAGTCTATCCATATCCTTTCTAACTGTGACATTTATCTCCACACAAACCTTAGCTGCATGAGGTTAGGATATACTTAGTGTAGCCTTATCAACCTTAATTGGTTTCCCAATTATATTTCCTAATGATAGCATTACCCATTCATCGAAAAATTGTTGGGGGAGTCCATACATAGAAGTTCATATTGGGACTACGGGAGAGTCTGCATTAGGGTTAAAGTTTGGTTCCCATTTGGTGATTCTAAGGGAGTATGGGCCAAAGTTCCATACCTTGTAGAGCCAACAACGTTAATAGTCCTCCTGCAAGCAGAATCTGATCAATACCTGGCGGTTGTTGAGAAGGGAGATGTCCATGTGTCCTTTAAAATCTTCCGTCTGGAAATCTTTTCGAAGTCGATCCAATTGGGGCCTGCTGCGGGCAAATTTTCCAATCAACGTCAGACGAAGTGATGCCTCTAGCCTCTCGCATTCGTCGATTGTGAAGCTAAGACATGGCTCTCTCAAATGGTCTATCTTCTGTTTTAGAATGAATGGAACTCTAGATTGGGATCCTATGGAATCAATGTCAGGTAGTAGTGATCTTAGTAGCTCTTTGCCTAGTGCTTGTTTGTAAGATAACTCCAGTTGAGGTTCCGGCGGTGGCCTGCCATCCATGTAGGTATATATATAAAAATTATTTTATTATAATATTAACATAAATACTCACATACAAAATTTAATAAATATGAAATAGTTTATAAATTAAACATAGAATATAGAGTGACATAAGGAAATTTTAATAAATTTTATTCATTTGTTTTATTTATCTTATTTTAGGTTAAAATTTCGTGTAGGGTTTGAGTTAAAGCTGGAAATGGTTGAGGAAAGTAAAAAAGAGATTATAATTTTTGGTTAACATCTATCTATTACATGCACATTGGCTTCATTAAGGTCGGGGTTTCACAGTCTCCCCCCTTAATGAATTTCGTCCCCAAAATTCCCATTTCCCATGAAAAACTTTGGATAATTATCTCTCATGTCAGCTTCTAGCTCCCAAGTTGCTTCCTCGACCTTATGATTTCTCCAAAACACGAAAACCATAGGAATCTCTCTGCTACCCAAGTCTTGATTTTCCTATCTAGTAACTTTACGGGATTTTCTTCAAACATCAGCCTTTCATTCATGCTAAGTCTTCATAGTTTAAGACGTGTTCGGGGTTAGGGTGGTACTTCTTCAGAAGTGATACATGGAAAACATTATGTAATTTCCCCAACTGGTTAGGTAGGTTAAGTTGGTACGCAACTGGGCCGACTCGTTGTACGACCTCGAAAGGGCCAATGTACCTGGGACTCAACTTTCCTTTCTTACCATGCTGGACGAGACCCTTGTGAGGGGTTACCTTAAAATATACCCGGTCACCAACTCTAAACTCCGAATCCCTCATTTGATGGCCCGCGTAACTCTTCTGTCGGCTTTGAGTAGCCTGTAAGCACTGCTTTATCAGCTTGACTTTATCCATGGATTCCTAGATCCATAGTATACTGGCAACCGGGAAAAAATTTTTCTCTCAAACTTCTTCCCAAAAGAGGGGTGTCTGGCATTTTTGACCATAGAGTATTTCATACGGGGTCATACCAATGGATGACTGACAACTGTTGTTATAAGTGAATTCTACTAATGGTAAGTGAGCATCCCAACTTCCCCTAAAATCCATAACACATCTTCAGAGCATGTCCTCCAAGGTTTGAATTGTTCTCTCTGACTGCCCGTCTGACTGTGGATGGGCACTTGTACTAAAGTTTAATTTGGTTCCTAGTTCTGCTTGCAGTTGCCTCTAGAAGTGGGAAGTAAATCTTGGGTCACTATTTGACACAATAGTTATCAGCACTCCATGCAATCTAACAATTTCCCGGGTGTATAGGACCGCCAGTTTTTCCAAGGCATATTTAATGTTGATCGGCAGAAAGTGAGCTGATTTGGTCAACCTATCAACCACCACCCATATTGCATCAAAAACTTTTGGTGTTCGGGGTAATCCTGTCACAAAGTCCATCGTGATGTGATCCCATTTCCATTCAGGAATCTCTAATGGTTGTAATAACCCCGATGGTTTCTGATGCTCAGCCTTGACTTGCTGACACACAAAAAAATGCGCCATGTATTCTGCTACGTCCTTCCTCATGTTATCCCAGCAGTACTGTCGTTTCAAGTCTAGGTACATTTTGGTCCCTCCTGGGTGCACCGTATACTTTGACCGGTGAGCTTTCTCCAACACTCTTTGTGTGATCTATTAATTTTGGGGTAGGTAAAACCTACCTCTATAGGTCAGCACTCCGTCACTATCCACTTCAAAGTCTGGGAACTTCCCTTCAATGGCAAACTTTCTCTTCTTCACCAATGATTCATCCGATTCTTGAGCCTTCTTAATCTCCATGGGTAAAATAGATCGTACCTTTAGATTGAAGAACACAAGTCGGTCAGATTTAGCCTCGCATTCCCAACTCTCTGCCTGCAATAACATCTCCATCTCCTTCATCCAAATATGCGCCAAATTTAGCTTTCGACTCAGTTCGTCTGCCACCACATTCATCATGCTAGGATGATAATTGATCACACATTCATAATCCCCCAAAAACTCCATCCACTAACGTTGGCGCATATTTAGGTCCTTTTGGGAAAATAGGTATATCAGGTTCTTATGATCCGATATTACTTCAAATGTGACTCCATATAAGTAATGTTGTCATTTCTTTAAAGAAAACACCACTTCGGCTAATTTTAGGCCATGGGTGAGGTAATATTTTTCATAGGGTTTCAACTTCCGAGAAGCATTAGCAATCACATGGCCCCGTTGCATCAACACGCATCCTAGACCATTTCCTGAATCATCGGTATACAATATAAATCCATCCTTTCCCTCAGGTAGAGCAAGAACTGGGGCAGTGGTCAAACGCTTATTCAATTCTTGGAAACTGGATTCATTCTTCTCATTCCATTCACACTTAACTCCCTTCTGAGTTAGACAGAACAAAGGGGATACTAGTTTAGAGAAGTCTTTAACGAAACGCCTATAGTACCCTGCCAGTCCAAGAAAACCCTGAACTTCCGTACTAATGGTCGGCACTCTCCAATTTTGAATTGACTCGACTTTAGAGGGATCCACTAATATCCCTGCCTTACCAATCACGTGCCCCAAAAAGTTCACTTGGTTTAGCAAGAATTCACGTTTGCTTAACTTGGCGTACAACATGTGTTCTTTAAGTAGTTGTAATACCTTCCTTAGATGCCCTTCATGCTCCTGCTGGGATTTGGAATAGACCAAGATGTCGATGAAGATGAAAACAAACTTATCTAGGTATGACCAAAATACTCGATGCATGAGATCCATGAAAGCGGTTGGTGCATTGGTCACTCCAAATGGCATTACTAGGAATTCGTAATGACCATATCGAGTATTGAAAGTTGTTTTGGGTATGTCCTCCCTCTTCACTCGCAACTGGTTGTACCCTTGTCGTAAATCCAGTTTGGAAAATATGACTGCTCCTTGGAGTTGATCGAACAACTCCTAAATAATGGGAAGAGAGTATTTATTCTTAATCGTCACATTGTTTAAGCCTTGATAATCGATACACATCCGAAGAGACCCCTCTTTCTTCTTAACAAACAACACTGGGGCTCCCCATGGTGAGGTACTCGGTTGAATGAACCCCCGAGTTAATAAATCTTCAAGGTGTAGTTTCAACTCTTGTAGTTATAGTGGCGCCATACGATAAGGGGTTCTAGAAACAGGTGACGCTCCTGGTACCAAATTAATGGAAAACTTAGTCTCCTTTTTAGGAGGCAAACTTACAAGTTCCTCCGGAAATGCCTCAGGGAAGTTTTGGACAGTTATATCTTCTCCCTTTAACTGGTCTATTGGATTATTCATGACATAGCTAATATTCCAGTTGCTCCTTTATAAATCATTCATCAAGCCTTGATGCCAGCAACTAGTAATGAGGAGGATCTCTTTCTTCTCACATCTACTTCAATCAGAGGTTCCCCGGGTCGACACAGCTTAACTTCCTTCGTATGGCAATTTAACTGGGCATGATTCTTAACTAGCCAATCCATCCCAACTATTACTCATATCCCTTTAAGGGTAGATCAGTTATGTCTATGGGCAATTCCCCACGCCCCACATTTACCCCACAATTTCTACATACACATCCAGTTAGGATCTTAGCATCGTTTGTGGGAGTGCTAACTTCCAACGTATAAGGTAAGTTCCGTATCTTACCTTCCATATTTTCAAGAAAGGAATAACTAGCCCAAAACATATATTATTCACCCTTTATCCAGTTCCTCTAAAATCTTTTATTTAAAGTAAGTATGGGTTTGCCTTTACTTGTTTTGAAGATGCTCTGATACCACATCTGTAACACCCCCGATCCACAACCCACCTGCTCAATGCAAGTATCGGGTTGGACCCGGGCATGCTACCGAGAATCCAACGAGTCGGATTGCACTAATGAGCAATACAGATTATGCAGAAGCAAATTTAGAAGAATCCAAAATCCTAACTTACTATTACAGTGAAAGTATTAATAACAGTGTTAAACAAGTGTTTTAACTAAAATTTACAGATAAAAGTTCTAAAGGATCTGGTAAGGATCAGTTCACGTTAATATATCCATTTTACATTCTAACCAAAAGATTCTAAAGGTCTACCCAGGATCCTTCACTTCTCTCTTAAGGTTCATCCACACCTGAAAAGGTTGTTTAAACTAGGGTAAGCTCATTGCTTAGTGAGATTCCATCGCAAATATTTACCAAGTTAAATTTAGTGGTCACATAAAAGCAGATAGCCACATAAACTTAGCACATAGTAAAAGGATACAGGTGGGCTATGCCAAGATGCATTCAAGTGCCTATATGGCCACTGTGAATGACACCAGGGAATAACCCTCTCAATAATGCCCGAGGGCTATCACGATCCAGAAAAATCATACTCGTCAACCGCGCCAAATATATTCAATGTCAAGCTCGTATTAGAAAACCAGATGGTTATGCTAGCATACTAGAAACTCTACGTGTAGCTGGTCTAATCAGATGGTCCGGTCTATACCGTTTCCCACCGACTTCGATCGAACTAAAATTGCGCTGGGGACCCTGAAAGGCACATACAAGTAATCAGGTAGTAGATAATTCAAGTTTGACATGGTAAGATAAAGTACAAGCCGGTCATCCACATAATATCATAGCAGTTCATGCACTCAGTTTCACAATAATTGAGCATAATATAAATATATACTAACATATTTAAGTTTAACAAGCATAACCCTCTCTAGTGGAGTTTGAGTACTCATGGTTCGAGTAAAGGTTTCAAGTAGAGAGGTTCGAGTGTAGGGTTCGAGTACAGGGGGTTCGTGTAGAGGATTCGAGTGGAGAGTGTTTGAGTGGTACTGGGTTCAAGTGGCACTAGTTCGAGAGGTACTGGTTTGAGTGGTGAGGTTCAAGAGAAGGGTTCGAGAGCTACTGGTTCGAGAGGTGACGGTTCCAGTGAAGTTTGAGAGGTGAGAGTTCGAGGTGAAAGTTCCAGTGGAAGGTTCGAGAGGTACTGGTTCAAGAGGTGGGGTTCGAGAGGTGAAGTTTCGTGTGGTGAAAGTTCAAGTGGAGGGTTCGAGAGGTGAGAGCTCAAGTGGTACTGGTTCGAGAGTTACTGGTTTGAGAGGTGAGGTTCGAGAGGAGAGTTCGAGAGGTACGAGAGGAGAGTTCGAGAGGTACGAGAGGAGAGTTCGAGAGGTACTCTCTGGTTCGAGAGGTAAAGGTTCCAGTGTAGGGTTCTAGAGGTGAGAGCTTGAGTGGAGGGTTCGAGTGGTGAGGTTTGAGAGGAGAGTTTGAGAGGTACTCTCTAGTTCGAGAGGTGAAGGTTCCAGTGGAGGGTTCGAGAGGTGAAGGTTCCAGTGGAGGGTTCGAGAGGTGAAGGTTCTAGTGGAGGGTTCGAGAGGTGAGAGTTCGAGTGGAGGGTTCGAGTGGTACTGGTTCGAGAAGTACTGGTTCAAGAGAAGGGTTCGAGAGGTACTCTCTAGTTCGAGAGGTGAAGGTTCCAGTGGAGGGTTTGAGAGGTGATAGTTCGAGGTGAAAGTTCTAGTAGAGGGTTCGAGAGGTACTGGTTGGAGAGGTGAGGTTCGAGAGGTGAGAGTTCGAGTGGTACTAGTTAGAGAGGTACTGGTTTGAGAGGTTAGGTTCGAGAGGAGGGTTCGAGAGGTACTCTATGGTTTGATATGTGAATGTTCCTGTGGAGGGTTCGAGAGGTGAGAGTTCGAGTGGAGGGTTAGAGTGGTATTGGTTCGAGAGGTACAGGTTCGAGTGGTGAGGTTCGAGATGACGGTTCGAAAGGTACTCTCTAGTGGCATCATATATGTATATAATCATTTTAATTCGATTCGTGTTAAGGGGATGCAAACACTCACCAGATTGTTGCCGACTTGTTCCTCACAGGGAAAGCTAATTTTGCTAGTCGGGTTTGATATTGTTTACTGCTATTATGTTGATTTGAGTGATGGTTAAATTTCGTTGGTGTGACTGCTATTTATAGTAGAAGTTGCATGAAGTTTATTTCTTTGAATCATTACCGATCCCATGTGGATTAGTGACATGTGGCTTTATTGGTTTTGATGAAGATAATCTTTATCCTTGCTACTTGCTTCGTGGGAGCAGCTTATTTGACACGAAACGTAGTTTGCCCTACCTTTCCCTAGGTTTACATCCTGTTGTTTCGTTTTCCACACACAATACTAATCATGACTTCTATTCACCTATCAATCTCATCTGTTTCGTTTTCATCCGTTCCTTTCTTTTAATTCTTTATTTATTGCCTTTTCTTCTTTTAATTTACAATACTTAATAATCACACACACACACACACATATATATATATATATTAAATACAATTATATTCCTTGAATTCAAAACAATATTAGAAATGATAACATATTTATTTTAGCTAATTAATTTCTAGTATTTGAGTTCCATATTGTAATGTTCGCCATCCATAGAGGTATATATATAAATTATTTTATTATAATATTAACATAAATACTCACATATAAATTTTAATAAATATTAAATAGTTTATAAATTAAACATAGAATATAGAATAACATAAGGAAATTTTAATAAATTTTATTCATTTATTTTATTTATCTTATTTTAGGTTAAAATTTCTTGTAGAGTTTGACTTAAAGCTGGAAATGGTTGAAGAAAGTAAATAAGATATTATGATTTTTGGTTAATATCTAGCTATTACATGCACATTGACTTCATTAAGGTCGGGGTTTCACATGTTAAGTTTTTGACACTTTATACATGTTGACACTTGTTAGTGATATTTTATTATCTTAATAATTTGTACTTTGATATGTTAATTTTTCAGCGCATCCTTTTTCAAAATTGATATTGATGTTTTTTTTCCGAATATTATATTTTTATTTAGTGTATCCTTGATGTTTCAATAGTGTGAAATAATTTTTTAGATTTTAGTATCGGTGTTCATTTATATTAGTGTTGCGTTTGGCAGAAATGGAAGGTCTTAAATTAGGCATGCAATTAGCTTTACAGACTGGACAAAAGCAATTAGAAATCGAATGCAATTCCCTATTACTGGTGAAGATAATAAGGAAAGAATTCAGAATTCCATGGAAATATATTGCTATCTTCAGAGAGATATGGAAATTAGCAGAGAAAATTAGTTTCTCCATTGATCACATCTTTAGGGAGGGTAACCGTGTAGCAGATAATTTAGCCAAGACTGCAAGTTCCAAAAAGGTGAGCTTTTCTCAAGGGCCTAATTCATCTTGATGCTAATTGTTTCCCTTATTTTAAATGCCCTTGATATACTTATGTTTGTTGCATCCTTGTCTTGAAACCTGTTACTGCTCTCTCTATGTTGTTTTGACAGGTACAGACGACCCCTGCTGGATTATGATGGATAATTAAAAATGATTCAGAGAGACTAGAGCTACTCAATCACACTCCAACCTCGTCAAATGCTATTTCAAGATTGCATTTCAGCTTGAGTTATGAAGCTGGCACGATCTGCTTCTCTTCTATGTTGCTGATATGCTTTCTCACTTTGGCTGGCATAATCTTCACTCTCTACAAGATTTTTGCAGCTTTGGATGGAAATCTTTGGCTTGCACTCGCTGTCTGGATTGTCTGATGCTTTGCCCACAACAACCAACACTCAGATTGCCTCTTCAACATGCATTTTTGTTTCTTCATTCCTTATCAGGATTGGCTTCTCAGCTTAGTGTAACTGTTCCTTGTTATGGCAATATTGCCTTTAGGCTGAGATATGGATGGAGTGAACCACATCAGGGGAGGTGGTTTGATAGGAGATATTACGGAATGCCATCCCTTTATGTTAACATGAGGTGTGGAAGCATAAAAATGGTAGGCCATAATAGACTTCACCTGGGTTTCATTGGCCAATTCTGATGTTTATACAAGGGTATAAACAAAGGATTTGGAGAAGAATAACGGCGGTGCAGCGGCGGGTTCGTCGGAGATGAACTGAGCGGCGAAAGAAGTTTTCTTCCTTTTTTTTTAAAAAAATTGAAAATAAATTCAAGCAAAACTCGAAACCCCTGTTGAATTTTAGGCCACTAGGAATTCTTTCACTTTACACTGATACCATCTGATATGAATCTCTTGGCGAAAACTCACGATTGCAGAATTAATATCTTTGATCTAGTGAAGGGATATGCAAACCCTCACTATCTCGCACGAAATTCAGGTGTCCAGCCCTTGGGGTACACCTAACTTTGACTTACTCTCTAACTAGCCATCGAGATTAGCTTACAAGGTTTATTGATAGTTAACTGTCCCTCAGGGTTAAGCAACAATGGAAGACGCTAGGAAGCAACAAGAGTATGAACTCAAACGTTTATATTTCCGAATGATGATAGTGTTAGGTGAAAATAATGTTGGAAACCACCCCTATTTATAGTACATAGATATGGTTTTCAAGATTACAAACAAGAATCTGAAAAGGATTATGGTAGCTTTAAAAAACTAAAACCATATTTAACTAGCCTACCTAAAATAAATGATTATATTCTTCAAGATAAATCTTGAATAAATATTGTCTTATCTAATCTTACCAAATCTAATTCTAATCAAATTAGAACTAAATATTATAAATCATAAAATAAATGCATGATCGAAACATTAATTCTTACAAGGCCAACGTGACCGAATTAATGGGTCTTATTTCAAAATAAAATAAATGATCACACTACCTCATTAAAAAACTCAGTGGGAACAAGAGTATAATGTTATCTTCCCAAAACCCTAATTAATAAAAATAAATAAAGAAACGTAACAGGTGCATTGTGCTCCTTCCGTCCGACCAAACCATTAAACTTGGTCAAAACGTTAATTTTCAGGGGCAAAATTGACTTTTTTTCTTTTCCTTTTCTCCTTCCCCACCCCATTCCCCTTCCTGCATCCCTGCCCCTGTGTTCCGAGCCATTCCTACGAGCAGAGCGTCCCATACTCTGCGGAAGACACAGTCTTAGCCATGGGCGCATTCACCACAAGACACATGGGTTCCGTGGCGGTAGCCAAATCCACGGTTTTAATCCCAACGCCGGCACATCCAATGACCTTGAGGCACCCACTGGAAAACTCAAAAACCTCACACATGACCTTCGGCCCACTGCGAACAATCAGAATGTTGCACAGCAAGATCTTCGTGCAAAGAGGTTGAAGGAAGATAGTTCTTCCATGAGAGATTGGTCGGCTTTGCTATAATGAGGCTCATCGACGAAGCTGCCATTACTGATAAAAGATTCAATTTTAACTTGGTAAGCGGGGATTCCTGGGGACTGGGGGGAATCAGAGAATTACACCACGGTGGAGGCGCTGGAGGCTACGACGGTTTTGGGCAGCGAGTACCTAATGGATAATAAGAACTACTGGAGTGGCATCCTGAATCTGGTCAACTCATCACCATGTGATGATTCTCCCATGTTTTGAAACATTAGTTCGGTAACAATATGTTTGGAATTTGGTTTTATCAAATTTTTCAAATTATTATTAATATGTTTCAATATAATTTATCTAATCAAGTATACAATAAAGTAAAGCATTAAAGACACAAGATTTGGTTACGCAGTTCGGTGAAATCCACCTACATCTGCGGGGCATGACCTAGTTTAGAATGAATCCACTAATCAAAAAGATAAAATACAAAGTACATCATACAAAATCTTTATCTTTACTAATTGACCGTGTGAATTTTGCTAGCTCCCCTACCAATCCACCTTGACCAGACTCTCTCTGACCTCAAAACTCATCTACGCTGGATCTTCTCCTCCCGAGGAATTAAGGTATACAATTATGAACTTTGAACGGCAGGTCACGTATGTTGGAACATAGAATTCTGGCTCTTTGCAATTCTCTCGAAAGATTGAAAATATGTGTGCAGATTTTCTCTGATTAAAACCGTATAGAATGCAGCTGTGATTGTCCCCTTTTATAGCTATGAGCGGATCGGAACTCTCCATGATTATATCCATAATATTCATATTCCTTATCTGCTTCTTGAAGCATATCCAAATCTCATAAATAAAGGAGTTTTCCTTATTACAATATCTCCCCTATATTCGATAATATCAACACCATATTTGTAGGGATTTTCCATAAATCAACTATGCTTCTCACGCCTAATACATAGCAGAATATTCAGATTTCCATATCTTACAAATACCATAATATTCCGACCCTTGTGTGTAAGATCTGATAGGTGTATGTATGCTAATCCGCATGTTCCAACATGGAAAACTTTTCGTTTTCAAATATGTTCACAAAATTGCCAATTAAAATATTCAATGAATACCACTTGACTTTACAATGTTTGTTGATTGTGTCAGGGAAGAATATTCATGAGTTCCATGTCTTTTATTTTTCTTTTTTTCCCCTCTTTTTCTCATAATCTGGAACTGGATCGTGTATTCATGTTAATAGCTAGCTAGTGCTCTGTTTCTCCAACTGAATTACTAAATATTTCCATTCCAAGTGATCTTCTTCTTCTTCATTTTTCATTTTTAGATTTTTCTTTTTTAATTTTTATAATTTTCTATGGTGGTGGTTGAAGATTGAGGAAATTTCCGACGGAGTGTTGGCGGTGTCCAGCAGAGGAGAGGCTAGGCGGGTGTCGTTTCAGAGGAAGAGGAATATGTGGTGGGGTGATGGGAAATGCACAGGAAATGGGAAGGGGAAAGGGGCAAAAGAAAAAGGAAAAGAGAAAAAAGAAATGAAAAAAAATATATAATTAAAAGAAAAATGGGAAATATCACTTTTGCCCTTAAATCTAACGTTGAAAATTTACCCTAACGATTTGACCTGACGGAAGGGTCACAATTCACCAGTTTTATTAGTTCAGGGGCCAAAATTGTTGAAAATTTTTTTGAGGCCCAAAGGTGGACGATGGTGATAGTTCGAGGGCCACATAAGTTATTTGCTCTTCTAAATATTCATTTAAAGATCCTATATGGGGGGGGGGGGAGTTTTATCCGTTGTTTTTTATGCCCAATTGGCCTAACAAATATTCAATTCAACACTCAATAGAGCTCGTGTTTCGAATTTGTATCCAATGGATACCCGCAAACCCTCCAACCAGAACTTTGTAAAAATCACACTGTAGCCAAAAACTCAAATACAACTCCTTATTAGTGGTCAAATAACACCACATTGTGTATTCTTGGGTTAATATATGTTATAAAAAAATGTCATGTTTTATTAGAATTTGGTAAAGCGCTAGTGCATGTGCTAGAGTATCTAACTATAGATGTCTTAAAAGTTAAGAAGTTCAAACAAAATATTTTCTTTGTTATTTATTTACACCTAAAATTTAATTTCTTTTGATTCATTCTACGAATTCACATATGGTTCCAAGAATGTAGGACGAATTCACATTTACATAAATTGCAGTGTTGCCCAAAACTAAGTTTCAACTTTAGCATTGATTCAAAGCACATGATTCTTGTTTTTACTTCCTAAATATATGAATTCAAAATAATGGAATTTTTTAATGTATAAATTTGAAAGCAGTAATACATGTCCTAGACTAAAATGTGCAAAAATGTTTATAATTATAAACGAAAAATCATATTTCTTTAATACCATATGATAATGTAAAATCCTAGCAATCCTCGAAGTAATGGAAAATAACAATATTTCATCTATAAAATAACATAGAAATGTTTCGAGCCATAATCCAAAAATATAATCACTACAAAAATGATTGTTCAATATAAGAACAATGAGGATCCAAATTCATGAATAATATCTAGCAGATGGCTCGTCATCCAACATTTGCGCCTGTTCTGAGCTGGTTCCAATATCACTCTGCCCAACGCTCGGGCTTGGATATGTAGGGAAAGGTCCAACTGCATTCATGGAATCCATGAACTGGTGTTCAAAAACCTTTCCCATGTGATCGCATCAAAACCTTTGATATTGTGATTCCATCAGCAAACTCTGTACACCCACCTCCAACGCCGCGACTCTAGATTCCAAAGTAGGACACACATTTTCCTGAGAGAATTTGAAGAAAGTGTCTGTTGTAATCTTACCCATTGGATGCACGTATATGTCGTGAGGATAGTGTGGGACACCAGGTTTTGTGCACTGTTAAGAGATTAGGCTGCGGAAACCGTAACAACCTATTTTTTCTGCACCATGTCTCAACTCATTCACTATTTACTTACCCAAATTCCATCGGAGTTTTTTTAATTGCGTACAGATGTCTCAGCCTCATACTGTGAACCTCAGTGTTCACTGTGATAGGGTCGATTCTGGATGCTACAAAGTGGTACAATCAATTCATCTCGGGAGTCAGTAGCTTCTTTGGCATCTTTTTCCAACCCGGCTTAACAATATGCTTGACATCAGTTCCCTCCATAGTTACCGTTCTCACAATCTCCCGTCCCGTGGGATCTTCAAAATCCCAACCCTCATCGGTATAGTAGTGGAATGCAAGAAATTCATCCTCCTCAGGGGGAACATTTGGCGGTACAACTGGTTTAAGAATTTTGCAATTAATTTCACCATTTTTCCACGGCAGAACGTCTCAGTCCACCTTCCAGCACATCGCAAATTATCATAGAACTCGCTTACTATACTAAGGTTGAACATTGGAGACGTGTCACACAATTTATCCCACCCAACTGCCCAGATTGTTTCTTCAACGGGGGGGAGCATATTCGATTCCTCTCTCTGGAAAATGTCACCTTTGTTTATAGGTTTGTGCCATTAATTTTTCCGCTTCCAAAATGAACCTCTTCTCTTGTTGTTCAACATTGGATTGTACCTCCGGAGATGAAAGGGATGCATTGTGTGTCCTCTTGTGGGGAGTTTTGGGTGCTATATCCTATAATGTCAAATGGGGCATTTCAGCAAACACCTTCCATGCAACCAAAAAAACCTATACAATGCTTGCTTTCTTGAACATCAACATACCCTCAATGCGACCCAATCGAATCCAATCTATACAACAATGTTGTTGTTACACATTAACTCTATATACATGATTGCAATATCGACAAAAGTTGGAGAGCAAAGTGAACCAACATTGAAAAAGTTGTTATTTTTCCAAAAACTATGAGTTCATGATTGATAATCTAATACAATATAATAGCAATGTTTGAAAGATAACTCACCTAAATCCGTCACAGAGTTTGGGAGTTTTAACCGATGGGGAAGATGGGTTAATTTTCCTCTACAAAGTTTAAAATGAAGAGCAGCTGAGCGTGGAACTGCTAAAATTCTGAACTTAAATTTACTAGCATTGGTACGAGGCATATAAATCGGTGCTAAAACAAGCAAAAATAGCTGCTTCAGGTTGCTAGGAATTATTTTCTTGGCATTTTCTCCCAACTCGAGAAAAAACTTGCCAAAACAATTCTAAGGGGGCAGCACTGGCAAAAAACACCGGCGCTGATAATTCAAAAACCGGTGCCAAAAATAAACTATGTAGCTGTGTAATGCTGCTTTCATTGATTTTTTTTTAAAAAAATATTCTTCTCAACCCGAGAGATAATCCCACATATTTTTGTCTAGGTACATAGCACCGGTGTGAGGACCGATGCTACATTTATTGAAACCAGTGCTAAAAGAGAATAGAGCTCGTACTCTGTTTTCAACCTTCTACAATACAACTAATGTTACTATTATCAACACCGGTTTTGAGAATATTAGTTTCCCTCCATTTTTTTGCATGAAATTAATTATTTATTAGTTGAGGACAAGTTACAGCAGCAGTTGTGCTAAAACTAATTCAGATATCGGTGCTATCTATTATATATGGCACCGGTTTCAGGCACCACTTTCAATAAAGCGGTGCTAGTAATAGATGTCAGCACCGGTATTCTAGAATTATGTCACAATACCGGTGCGATAAATTGGTTTCAGCACCGTTTCTTGAGGCCTGTAGGTTTCCGACCCGTCCATAGTACCTGTTTTCCAGTAGTGAAGGCTTTATTCATCTCCTTTATGGATCTTAATCCTAGTTCACCCTCTTCTTGAAACCTACAAATAAACTGCCAGGACATCAAGTGAACTTTTTTTTTCTGGTTCACCTCTCCAAATAAACTTTGATGTCATCATGTCTAATGTTGTGAGTATAGTCTTTGGGATTCCGTAGATCCCCAAAGGATAAGTGGCTACTGGTGGTAGCATATGTCTAGCCAGAGTTATTCTTCTAGGTAGCGATAATATGTTTGTTTTCTAGGAGCCAAATCCCTCTTTGAATATGGTAATTAAGCTCTAAAACACTTGGGATTTTTGTAGACTATAAATTAATATCCAAACCCAAGTATTTTCCGCCAAGGCTTTGACAATGTATATTGAGTGTGTAGGTTGTGTATTGTCACAATCTTTGTGATATGTTTGTAAGTATTCACCTAATAATGTAAAAGCCAGAATCATAAGATACATATATAATTACCAGACTATCGTCAATGTGATACTTCACTTTAAGATGTTGATCTTAGTCGCATAATGGGTCCGACCTCTGAATGTATTCACACGAATTTACTATTGGATAGTCAGTTAAAATGAAAGCTCTGTTCACCTAAAACACTCAGAGAACTATTTCTAGAGTATATGTTATCACTTTGTGAACCCGACTGTAGGCCTATTTATAGAAGCAATACCAGGAGAATTAATATCATATTTATATCACTATATGTAACGGTGTTAATATTAACATTTCATTCACATCAATCATATTAATCGTGTATTAATGTTGAATGATGGAAGATTATGGGCAGCATTGATCGTCCAAATCAATACTGATTGTGAGGAATGGTAACTCTTACCAATTACAAACTTCGTCCATATTTATCTTGATTATAAAATAATCCATAAACAATTAATTGCCAACTAGCCTGTATGGATTCAATATCTCATTCATCCATTACAATCCCAATAACAAATTCTATTGTGTGTGACATTTAAGGTTCCTAAACATTTAGCCATAAATATTTAGTTAAAAATTCTATTGAAATTCGTCTAAAACCCAATAAACTCCCACTTGAACTAAAGACAATATTTAGTCGTGGTATTTCTAAGAATTGATCAAATTAACAGCTTAATTCATCACTATATTTATATATCAAGATTGACCTCTAGAAAGGCATCACGACCACCCAAGTGTTTAGGAATAAGTCAAATGATCGACTTCACCTATCCACGAACCAGATTCCATGTAATAAATATCCCTTCCCGATACTATATCCTTTATCAGTACGAGAGTAAGGTTGTGTGCCAACTCTTTCATGCACAAATAATTTCTTGTTCCCGAATTCAACTCCCTCCTATTAAAATTAGAACCTTTCTAACTTTATTAGATTGTTTGCAAACATTTTGAGTTGATATTCTAACAAGTGGTCATATCTAAGATATACTCTCCCATTAGGGGTGGCGAATCCTATATTAATTATAAAATATCAATCTATGCTTCTTGTCATGCCCAACACCAACCGTATGCGGAGTCATTTACGATCAAGGACGAGAAGGGTTAGAGCACAACTTTCCACATAAAATATACTCTTTATAATTTAAAGTCTAAGGATTACTTTACACTATTGTCAAATAGAGATTTTCTATCAGCACTACGAAGTTTAACCCTATAGAAATCTCTAGACAATCATTCCAATGAACTATTCTCCTATAATTCACTCATGTATCACGAT
Organism: Rubia yunnanensis; assembly: GCA_037428765.1. Lineage (NCBI taxonomy): Eukaryota > Viridiplantae > Streptophyta > Magnoliopsida > Gentianales > Rubiaceae > Rubia > Rubia yunnanensis. The sequence continues at coordinate 62,709,183 of CM075066.1, forward strand.
ATACAATCTAGTCTATTAGTATTAACAATGTCCTTATTATATGTTAATACTATGACTACAGAAATTTAAGAATAACAAACACATTATTCTAAAGAGTTTGTCATTTTAATAGTAGCATAGTACATAGTATTAAAATAACAAAATTGTCTTATCATAGATGCATAAAAGATAATTTTCATAAAAGATAATTTTAAAAAGTCATTTCTCGTAATCCAATTAATCTCATGAATCAAAATGCATCCCTTATTTATCAATCAATAAAATATCATTAGTATTCCTAATCATCCCCTAATACTTCTCAAGTACTAATTGTCGTCATAATGAATTAGAGTATCATACTTCTCAACACTTCAGCATCCTTGAAAAATATTAGTGTTACTCATAAACATCAAAAATCATAGATTTTTTTTATCTTTTTACATTTATCAAAAATGTATAACTATTCTGCGGAAGCATAAGAATTACCATAATTCAGATCTATAATACTAATAAAGACCTTAAACATTGAAGAAACACTTTTCCTTCACCATTTCAACGAGAAATTACTAATATCATCCTTAACACACTTAAGGATCATTTCTCTTATATATTCATCACATGCAAAATATTATGACACTCCCACTTAATTATTGTATACTCATAAGTAAAACTTGTATACTAACTATTTCTTATCATATAAGCAAAACTTATCACATAAGTTCAATTCCATCATATTTTGACAACTAGTTTGTGGGTCAAGAACTTCTCTAGGTTCTATTTTCTCCCACTATATATTTGTGAAATAAACCATTTATTCAAACGTTTTATACCAAACTAGATCATGTTTTTCTTCTAGTAAGTTTGAACAAGCTCAAAATCATATGGTTGAATAGATGAGTGTTAAAGTATTAAAACATATTTTGAAAATGGTTTTAATAAAAAATTAAAATTACATGGCTAATTGTTCGATGAACAAATAAGATAATCATGTACCTCACATTATATTACTAAATTCTCAAATAATTTTTGAAATGTATTTCGATAAATACATGTGACCACTTTTAAGTACAGGAAATTCATTCCAACTTTACACGAGTCTATATTCATCAACATGTATTTGACCTAGCAAATAGTAAACTTTTTACCCTCCTACTTGAAGGATGTTTTGGTTATTTTACTTGTATAAAATAATATATGCATTGTTAATTATTCATAATCAACTAACTTAAAAACATGCATCTTATGCAGTTGAACTACATACATTTTAGTTTATAAGTCTACTATTTCGTAGGAAATATTTCTCAATATATTATCTTTGAATCTCTTTGCGTTCATATTGAAATAAGATATAACTCGAGAATGTAAAATTTATTGTTAAATAACACAATACAGAGAACAAAAATTATACCTTATTGTGAAATCTATCCAAATCAACATGAAATGGAAAAACATTCTTCAAAAGAAATGTTGTGAATAAACAATAAATGTTAAATTCATAAAAATCATTCCGGCGAAGAAATATAAATGTTCCTACTGTCTAAGCGCAACAATTGCTTCACTGTAGGTCCATTAATTCATCACTCAATCTCTTACTCTTCCATAGGTCCTACATATTCCAAAAACAATATGAGAACGGACATCAAATATCCAATTCATAGAAGTTTAAAGATTTGTTCAATCCCACATATACCTAAAGTAGAAACTTCTTTAAGCTTTTTCTCTTTCACGGTATCAAGATATTCCCCGCAATTCCTTTTCCCGTGTCTATTTTGACCACAATGGAAACAAGTGCCCTTAGCCTTTTTTTTTTTCCTTAGTTTTCTTGGCTCCCTTCTTATAAGAAAGAGGTTCAACCAATAACACATTTTCCTTGTCCTTTTTAATAGACTCCTCTGTTGTTTAGCAATTGAGTTAGAGTGGCAGCTTTAACATCATTCATGTTAAAGTTCATCAAAAGGTTAGAGAAACCAGTAGAAAGAGAGTGCAAAAATCAAGTTAACACTTAACTGATGTAGCAACACAAATTCCAACTTTTTCAGTTTCCCGATGAGGTTTATCTTCAACACATGAGATGTGACAGGTGATCATTCTACCATCTTAGATCGAAAAAGCTCCTGGGAGATATCATATATCCCATTCATAGCCTTTTTGTGATACTAAAGACTTAAGATGCATATGCATCCTATAACCAGTCTTGACCATGTGTTTCTTTTGTAGCTCCATACTCATTGAGGCTAACATAAGACAATAATCATTATCAGAGTCATGACCTTGAGTATGCCCAACAAATCAAGATAACCTTAATAAGTAGGTAACTCTTTACCTATTATAACTAATTAGATATCATCATATCCTAATTATAATGCCATAATCACGAATAATATATTTAAACACTTCTATAATTTCCTCAAAATTCTCAGGAAATGTTAGTGGAGGGGTCATAAACGGTTCCACTTAAAATCGCCAGCCTCCTGAGGCAAAATTTTTATTAGTCATTACTCAAAGTCGCTCTTAAATCTTTTCCAAAATGACACCTCATCTATTACGACAAAATCTTTATAATTCCTAGATATTTGTCTCAAAATCCTTCGACCTCGGGTATGCTCAACAAGTCAAAGTCTTTGTTAAATCAAACCAATTATTCACAAATCAAATTTAATGCACAAATTCTGATTTTGGTAGAACAATCTTGGGTATGCCCAACAAATCATTACAACAGAAAATGTATTTATGCCACCAATAATTTCACGATTTAATATTATAATGAGAGATTTGAGTTAAAAATCTTATTCAAAATGACACCTCATCTATTATGATAAAATCTTTATAATTCCTAGATACTTGCCTCAAAACCATTCGACCTTGGGTATGCCCAACAAGTCAAAAGTTTTTGTTAAAACAAACCCATTCTTTAAAAACCAAATTTAATGACACAGATTCTGATTTTGGTAGAACAATTTTGGGTATGCCCAACAAATCATTCTAATAGAAAATGTACTTATGCCACCAATAATGGAAGGCAACAATTTAACGATTTCGTATTATGAGGGATCTTGATTCAAAAATCTTATTAAGTACATAAATGATATTCAATCCCATTAAATTACGCTAATCATATTGATACTTTCATCATATTGATCTTATGAAATATATAACCGAAATTTAATCACATTAAATCACGCTAATCAGATTGATTACGTTCAATCACATTAATCATTTTAAATACATAACTAAAATTTAATCACATTAAATCACACTAATTAGATTGATTAATTTCAATCACATTAATCATATTAAATACATATCCAAAATTTAATCATATTAAATCTCGCTAATCAGATTAATTACGTTCAATCACATTAATCATATGAAATACATACCAAAATTTAATCACATTACATAACGATAATATTGATTATATAAATCAAATTTAATCACATTGAATCAGCTAATTAGATCGATTACATTTAATCAAATAATTACATTAAATAATTAAATTTGATTTAATCACATTAAATTAAATTAATCATATTAAAATACATAACCAAAATTTAATCACAGTATATCACACTAATCAAATTGATTACTTTCAATCAAATTAATCATATTACATACAAAACCAAAATTTAATCACATTAAATCACGCTAATCAAATATATTACTTTCAATCACATTAACCAAATTAAATACATAACAGAAATTTAATCTCATTAAATCACACTAATCATATTAACCGTAACCGAATTCAATCACATCGAATTAGGATAATTAGATCAATTACATAATAAAATTAATCATATTAATTATATAATTAAAATTTAATAACATTAAATTAGATTAATCATATTAAATCATATATAAAATATTAATAATTATATTTAATCACATTAAATTGTATTTAAACTCCATCAGTCACATTAATTGACCTCACATTGCAAATTTTATGAATAAATAAATTTGAACACAATTATTCATATTCTACATTAATCACGTTAATCATATTAATTACATTAATTACATTTAATCACATTAAATTGTATTAAAACTAAATTAATCACATTAATTTTTATAGTATCATAATTTAGTTGAATAAATAAATAGATAAACGTTTTATCACCATTTATCTATTTCAAATCTCACATAATGATCTTATCATAATATCTAAAATCGCAAATAATTTTAATAAAATTTAAACTCTTTGAACTATTTTAATTAATTCAAACAATTAAATAATTTCACTAAATAATGTCCAAGTGTGATTAAAAATAAAAATACATCAGTTTTCTTCAGAACACTTCTGACCATTCTTGAAAATTCCAACATTTGGAATTGATGATAACTTTCTGGAATTTTATTTATTTATTTATTCATTTATTTTTAAACAGGGAAAGAGTGGATAACAATTTTATTGAATCCAATTTTATCTTTATTCAAAATTTCAAGTTCTAAAACCACTCCAGACATAATCACATTTTATTTTATTTTTTTTAATCTAAACCATTCAAGGATGGGGGGTATTTATTAGGCTCCCCCAAGCCGAGTTAATAAGCCAAATTAGGCGCTGAAAGTTTATGAATGTTACAAGTTGATCATTGTAATGATGATCCAAGAGCTAAAATAAGCTCTTGAAGCAAAAGAACTTGCTACCAAAAGCGGTGGATGCACCTGGTCGAAACTAGAGTTAATCCATGTACAAAAGTAAGCCTACTAAGGAAACCCTGAAGCTGTAGTACCGCGAACCGGTCGGCGAATCGAAGGATCGAGACACCTATTTGTCAACGATATACAAGCCAAGAGGATTCCCAAATGTTGTCAACATAGGAGTGCTGAAGACTTTTTCTTCTCAGACAGTGGAAGGGAGCAGCATGTTGTAGTAATTCCCAGAGATTCAGTGGCATAGAGTCAATTCAGCATGATAGTATGAAATAGATAAAAAACATCATCGTCAGAATCAGCAGTCGTCCAGTTCCTCGCCCTACCTCGTATCCATGCATACAGTCTAAAAACCTGAAATTACAAGAGGAGAGAAACTAGCAGTATTTGTACTAAAAGCAGATAACAGAAACTTCCTTAGAAACAGTCAAGATGCACATACTAGCAAATGGATAAGACCATATCTATTTCCTACTGGTATCCATAGGAGATCCAATTCTTATTGCTGGGAAACCAATACTATCGAGTGATAACAATCCCCGAAGGAAAAGGGGTATTGACCTAATGTCTAAATCACCTTGTAAATGTTTTTCCCTAGCAAATTTTGCCAAGAAATCCGCCGCCATGTTAGCTTGTCTAGGTGTATGTTGGATTGGGTGTGAGGAGTGTTCTACATTAAGTGCATTGCAGATAGAGTAACTTCTCCAAGGGCTGCACAATGGGTTTTGAATACCCCTAACAGCAGTTAAGCAATCAGATTCAATTACACATTTACCTAAAACTAGTTCTGAACAGGTGTCATATCCACATTAGATTGCAACCAATTCTGCATGCAAAGGAGATGGACTTTGAAAAATTTTAACTCTCATTTTAACCACATTACCATTCCAATCCCTTACAATTACTGCTGCAGAGGAAAGTCCACTAGAGATCCATGATGCATCAGTATTAATCTTATAGCCAGTTAGTGGTTTTTTCCAATGCACAACAGTAATAGCAGATTTATTTTTTAAAAAAATTTGAGGAATGATATTAGCCTGAATCCATTGCTTATGCCTTTCTCGATTACCTATCAATTTGTGAGCTGTGAAAATTATATAAATCGTTTGTTTAATGTCATGAACACAAGCCTCACTTGAGAAAGGTCTATTCTCAAAAATGTATTTGTTCCTGCTAGTCCAGAGAGACCAAATTGTAACCATAAAAGCAGCAGTTATCAAGTTTGCATGAATTTTAGAATCAGCCTTGAAAGTTAAGTAAAATTCTACCCTGCTTTTTAAATTCCTAAAACCTGTATGTGGTAGCTGTAAACTTGAATGAACTCTTTGCCATACAGAACAGGAAAAAGGGCATGAATTGAAAAAATGATCAAGATTATCCTTATTGTTCAGGCAGAGAGGACACCTAGAAGCCAAAATTAGACCCATCCTACTTAAGATATTATCAAAGGGAAGGATGCTATTTAGAGCTCTCCAAAGAAGTACTGACATCTTTCTAGGTATGAAGGGAGACCAAACCTTATTGAGAGATGTAGGATTTCAGGTCCTTTTTGTCTGAATATGCTGTAGGCCGATCTAATTGAGAACTTCCCATCAGTTGTTGGAGTCCAAACTAGCTGGTCCACATGAGAGTATTCCAACCTTACTTCCTGCAATATATGAATGATATTGGTAGCCTAATAAGGCTCCAGATTTGGTAAGAAAGCAGACTTTTTTTTAATGAAAGACCTCAGGGAAATATCCTCAAAAGGAAGGCCCATTTCCTCAGGCCATTTATAGCAGAGAGCACCATCTCCCATCCAATTTGCATTCCAGAATGAGCAATCCCCTTTTCCAAAAATAACCCTAGTTAAACTGTTTGCCCTTGCAGTTACTCTGCTGATTCTACCCCAAATGTGGGATTTTTTGTAAGAGACAGGTAGTGTCCATAAAAGAGTTGACCATTGGGTCTCATTAGTTTGGAGCTTCCACCATAATTTACATGAAAAGGCATCTACTATAGCATTCAAATCCTTAAAGCCTATCCCATTTTCATCCACCGGGTAACTCATTTTTTTCCAGGATCTCCACTTTTTTCTATCAGTAAGATCAGTTTTTCCCCAGAATAGGCTAGATGCCATTTTTCCCATTGTTTTTAAAACTATCCTAGGGGGTTTTAGAACTGCAAAGATATGTGTTGGAATCGAAAGGAAGCAATGATTAATCAAAATGATCTTACCAGCAGAACTTAACCATCTATTCTTCCAATTATTTATCAATTTATCCATTCTTTCAATTAAAGGTAGATAATGCACCTTTAAATTCCTACCAGAAAAAATAGGGACTCCAAGGTATTTAAAGGGAAAGGAGCCTTTCTCCATCCCTAATAACCTTTTAACAGACTGGATTTGCAGTAGAGGTGTGTTGTGAGAGACAAAGAATTCGGATTTTGCAAAATTTACCTTTTGACCTGATGTAATCTCATATGTATTCAAAAAATGTTTAAACCGCCTCAAATTGCTAGTCTTAGTATTCAGAAAAACAGCAGTGTCATCGGCATACATGAGATGAGTAAGAGGAGAACAGGAGTTGGGAAGACTAAAATACTGTAAATATCCAGTGCTAAACATTTTCTTGAGACCCCTGGAAAAAGCCTCTGATAAAATATTGTACAGAAAAGGTGAGAGGGGGTCTCCTTGTTTAATGCCCCTTGAGGAAGAGAAGAAACCCGATGTTACTCCATTTATTTGTACTCAAAAGTTTGCAGAAGCAATGTTATGCATGATGAGTCTAACAAATTTTCCATGGAAACCAAAATGTAGGAGAATGGAATTTAGAAAAGACCAAGAAACCCTATCAAAAGCCTTTTGCATGTCTAATTTGACTATCAGATTTGAAATCTTAGTCTTCCTAGACAGTAATCTGGTCATTTCATGCATTAGGATCACATTATCTGAAATATCTCTACCTTTAATGAAAGCACTTTGCTCAGGGGAAATCAGTAAATGCATTAGTGGCTTAATCCTCTCCATTAACAGTTTAGAGAAAACTTTATTAACGAAGTTTGATAAGCTAATTGGCCTGAAATCTGCAAATGTATTTGGAATAGCTTTTTTGGGGATTAAAGTGAGCCAGGTGCTAGACATGGCTTTAGGGATGTATCCATTATTTAAAAATTCATTTGCAGCTTCTAAGAGGTCTTCCTTAATGGTTTCCCAAAAAGAAATATAAAAATCACCCGAGAAACCATCAGAACACGGTGCACTAGATTTATTAAGGTCAAAAACTGCATTTTTCAGTTCCTGTGTGTTGAAAGGGGTAAGCAGAAGGAGGTTCTGTTGATCAGTTAGTACTGTAGGTATTTCTTGCAGAAATTGATTTAGATAAGTTCCCTCTTTTTGTGAGACATCCTCATTCAGTAATTTCTAAAAAATCTAACACCTTCTTCTTTAATTAGATTTGGATCAGTTATCCAGTTCCCATTACCATCTTTAATTTTAGCAATTCTAGATCTTGCTTTCTTTTCTCTAATTGTGTGATGAAAATAACTTGTGTTTGCATCTCCCTGTTTAAACCAATTTAACCTAGCCTTTTGCTTCAGAAAAATATTGTATTCCTTCTGAGATCTCAAAAGCAAAGCTTTAGATTTCATAAGTTCAATTAAAACTGATTCATCCCGAGTCTGCTGGAACAGAATTTCCAGATCATTGACTTTTGATTCAGATTGTAAAAGATTATGATTTACATTACCAAAAATATTTTTGTTCCAATCTTTAATTACAATCTTAAGCCTCTTTAGTTTGTGTACAAATCTATGCATCCCAGTGAGAGGTGATATTAAATTCCAGTTAGAGACAACTAAATCTTGAAAATCTTGTCTATTTGACCACATTTCTTGATATCTAAAAGGCCTTGGAACCTGTTCTACAGCGGATTGAATAGATAATAAAAGAGGAGAATGATCAGATGTCATTCTATTTAGTACTTGGATAGAACTGTTGGGGAAAAGTTCCAGCCAGTCTAAATTACTCAATCCCCTGTCTAACCTTTGAAACTGTAGGTCCTTACATTTATCCCTATATCTATTGTTACTCCAAGTGAATGAGTTTCCCACAGTAGGGATATCATGTAGGTCCATATTAGTTAGGAAATCATTAAATTGTTTCATGTTTTTTCTAGGTGTTGATTTCCTACCTTTATATTCAGAAACCGAGGCTACCGTATTAAAATCACCAATGTAAATTGATGGATCTGGTGTTGGAGGTTGTAAATCAGACCATAAAATCTCCCTCAACTGTCTATGGACACTAGGATAAATGAAGAAAACATTCCAATAAACAGAAGTGGCATTATCAGTTACTCTAGCCTGTAAATACTGATCAGATTCATTTGCAATGGTTAAACTGAAAACATGATTCCATAAAATCTAAATTTTAGCATTCTGGGCATGGAGAGAATTATTGTAACCAAGATCATGCATCAAAGTGTTTAAGTTCTGTTTATCATGCCATGGTTCAATTAAACATAGAATGTCAATCTTGTGTTTCCTGTTTAGAGTCTTTAATCTATCCAGTGAAGTGCCATAACCCCTAACATTCCAGACCAACATTTTCCCTGTTTTGGTGTACTTTATCATTTAAAATCTGGGGGGGGTTGCTTTTTGAGATGATCTTAGTATCCTTAGTTTAGATACAGGTGCAATACTATTTTTACCCTTCTTACCATCACTTATACTCTTTTTGTCTGCAGTTGAAATACTTACCTCCTGCTGAGTTTGTTCTATAGCTCTGTTGTGTTCTGCATTGATGGCTGGGTCTTGGATTGCAGTTTTGAGTACTAGCTCAGTTGGATCAACCTGCTCTTCGACAGGGGTAGACAAGCAAATGACCACAGTGTCTACCTCTTGTGGACCTGACTGGTGTGCCACTGCTTCCTGTGATTCCACAGACTCGTGGAAAATGTCCACTGTTTCTTCATCTTGAGCATCATGATCATCATCCTGTAAGTCAGTTAAAGTGTGGAAAGCATTTGATATAGTAACTATATCCTTCTTAACTAAATCTTCCCGGATAGGAGGAAGTTCAGGCTGTTTAGTCTTTCTTCTCCAAAAAAAATTGGAGATAGGTTTAGAGATATCATCCAATGAATAGAAAGGAGTATTTCTATTCATGTGACTAACTCTGAGAGAGTTTGAGTTGTTTTCCCCAGGAGAACCTGAGATCTTATTTTGAAATTGGAAATCAGATTCTTTTTGGGAAATTGATAGAGTTGATGTACCTTCCACATCAACAGTTACCTTAGGAGAAATTCCTAAATTGTTCTGAGTGTCAGCTTGGACTGAGGCCTGTCTAACCTTATTCTCTTTGGTTTCAGCTAAGACTTTTCTATTGTTTCTCAATTCTGGGTGTAGGAAATTACAGTTTGCCTGGCTGTGTCCAATTATCCTACAATGTGTACAATATGAAGGCAACTGATCATATTCAATTGGGTAATCATCAATGTTATTTCCAATTCCTACCACAATAGTAGGAGGGAGTTGAGACATTAGGTCAACTTCTACACAAACTTTTATAGCAGAAGGTCTTATTAGAGCATTAGTAGCTGCATCCATTTTGAGAAATCTCCCTATATGGCTACTAATGCCTATAATAGCCGAGGTATTGTAGAAATGTATAGGAAGCTGATGAAAAGTTACCCATGCTGGTACAACGGAGGATTCGGCGGCAGGGAAAAAGTCCGGAGACCACTTCTGAACCTTCATTGTTGATCCTTGGATCATCCATTGACCCTTCATCCAACAACGCTGATAATCCTCGCTTTCCTGAAATCGAATAAGAATATGGCGATAGTCAATAGATCCCAATTGAAATTTAGCCTTAAATCCAATTGATTTGAAGGCAGCAACTAGTTTCTCCATAGGTAGTTTCCCCCTATTGAATTTTCCATCCAAAGCATTCTGGTAATGTGAAGCAAGAAGTTCGCCTTCCTCCGGAGGGAGGATATAGTCAATCTTTCCCTTATACTCAGTTATAGGATGAAGGTTGGGCGTGTCTGGAAGGGAGGATAGGAGCGGGGAAGGTTTCGTGTTTAGAGCTTGGAGGAAGCTTTTGTTAGTAGCCGCGGTGGAATCTAGGTTTTGATTAGGCGTCGGAGACGCCATGGTCTGAAACCAGAATCAGTAAAAGAACCGTTACAGGGAAAAGTTAGAGAAGGAAGAAGAATAGTGACGTTGGTGTGTATTTCGCACACAAAATCACACGTAGTAACAGTGTTAATCGCACTCAGTTAGACATAATCACATTTTAAAACAACTTTTGTTTATATATATATATATACATATATAATCATAGTTTAGATTATAATTCTAATTTTTTAAATATAATTCCAATTAATTAAATCCCAATTTTCAAAATGAGAATTCAAAAACTAATTGAATTAATTCACATCTTTTGAAATTCATATATAATTTAAATTTGTAGAGATATGATAAAGGAAAAATCAATCTCATTAACAAACACTTATCTTTGAGATTGTTATCTTCAACCAACCAGATTGTTGATTAAAAATAAATAGTTTATGTTCTAAAATATAAACAATTTTGACTTCTTTAATATTCAATTAAGCATTGTGAAGAATATAGATTAAATTTAATCTCATAAAAATTATAATCCAATCAATTCAAATCACAGACATGGATTTTATAAATATAATCACTTTGATTTAAAGTTATAATCATGCATAAACCATATAAACACATGTATATCAAATAGGTTCTGATACCACTTTAATAATGTTAGAATCATATGATACATATATAATGCATAAATATAATTACCAGACTATCGTCAATGTGATACTTTGCTTGGAGATGTCGATCTTAGTTACACAATGGATCCGACCTCTGAATGCATCCACACGAATTTGACTATTGGACAGTCAATTAAAGTGTCAGCACCGTTCACCTAAAACACTCAGAGAACTATTTCTAGAGTATATGTTATCACTTTGTGAACCTGACTGTAGGCCTATTTATAGAAGCAATACCATGAGAATTAATACCATATTCGTATCAATATATGTAATGGTTATTGGTATTAACATGTCATTCGTATCAATATGGAATATTATGGTCAGCATTGATCATCCAAATCAATACTGATTGTGAGGAATGGTAACTCTTACCAATTACAATACTCTGTCCATATTTATTTTGATTATCAAATAATCCATAAACATTTTTTTTAAATGAAACACCCGAAGGTGGGGGAGTTCTTTATTGGGATCCCCAAGCCCTATATCAAAAACCTAGAGTCTGTTTGTACATGAGTCCGGCAAAAACCGAAGAGATGAGACAAAAATTGTTGCCTCCAAAAGTGCTAATCTACCCCTATAAACACTAAACAAAGTAGTGTAATGTATGTAGAAGTTACGATCCTAGGGAGAGAATCTCCACCCCTCATGTGAATTCTCTCCCTTGGCCAGGCAACTTCCACATGAAAGTAAATGGAACAGACAAACTCAAAAGATGAGGAAAGTAGCGATGTAGCTGAAAGCTATCCTACAAATGCAATTTTCCAAGTGCCTAAGATGTGGATATGGCCATTTGTGTCGTCAATGCGATGTCAAAATGGCGCTGCCTCGGCAAACAACCACCATCTCCTGGAGTTGGAAGGTGAAGAAAGTTGGGATCTTCAGAGCCAGACATGGCAACTCAGAGTGGATGCCAGATAGTGCCTCACTTCTTTCAGTCCTGCACAAACATAACAGCAAGTAATTAGGCAGTATCTGTTCCTAAATTATAAATGTTTAGAGCTTCTGAGATGGGGTACATTATCTCTATCCATGATTATTAGCCCTCTGATCTCAGGAGTAACATTGGTAAGATTGAGACTTTGGTTGTTCAGAAAGTGATGTTTAGAGATAGCATGGGCCACGACATTACCCTCCCTATAGACATGTTTTAGTACAGCTGAACCAATCAAAGATTTAGCCTTAAAAACCATCTGAAAGAGTTCCCATTTTGCAGCATAAGGATTACTGATCATCTCTACCGCCAGTTTTGAGTCTGATTCAATAATAAAGTTATGATCAAGGTGGGTAAAGGTGTAGCAAGCATGCAGTATTGCTTCGATTTCTGCGTGTAAAGGAGATACACCAGAAATTGAAGTTGAGCTAATACAAATAGGCTGACCGAGGCTATTCCTGGCAATAAGACCAACCGAAGCTTTACCAGAGCTCCAGGAGGCATCCACATTTATTTTAGTACAACCAGGTTCAGGCTTATCCCAGTAAACTTTCATTATATTTGGCTTTGGGGGAGGTCTCAACAGAGGGATTAGGTGCTTAAAGGCTGGAGGAATTGAGTGTGTAGATAATAACTTAGGCAGACACTCACTCAGTGTCAATCTGATCAGTTCATCAACCTCCATACAAATATTATCCGCAGAGAATGGTTTATGATCATATAGAAAGCTGTTTCTAGCTTTCCATAAGCACCAGCAGGTCAGGGATGGCAGTATCATGCAGTAAACTTGATAAAACTGAGGTAAATCTTGACAACTCCAGAATAGAAAAAATCTTTGGGGTATCGAGTGTTGGTCATTAAGATTAAATTGAATGGATGTAGTCAAGTGAGACCAAACTTTCTTAGCTAATGGACAAGTAATAAAATAATATTGGATAGAGTCTAAATCACAGCAAACTGGACACTTGGAAGCTAAACTGAAACCACATGTAATCAGTATATCATCAAAGGGAAGAAAGGCATGTAGCAGTTTCCACACAAAAATAGAAATCTTTTTGAGAAAGAGGGAGTTCCATAGATACTTAGTTACAGGGTAGTTACCTGATAGTTGAACGAGTGCCCTATATGTAGACTTAAACGTAAAATTACCCGAAGCTTCAGGCTTCCAAATCATCCTGTCCTCCCTCTCGAGGTTCAGCTCTGCACCCTGTAAAAATAGTACAGTATCATTGTCCAGAAAAGATGATATTTGGCTTAAAATATTTACTTTGTTGGCTATAAAATCAGCCACAGAAAGACCAGCTAACAGATTATGTGTACTTTCAGGTAGCTGACCAATCAAAGGTCCCTGAGGGCACCAGTTTGCAGTTAATAAGTCACACTTCCCAGCTCCATAAATAACATACGAATTGTTTTCTGCAAATGAATTAATGTAACATATTCTCTTCCAAGTTGCAGAATTTCTATGGGAAGGAGGAAGTGACCATAATAGCTTAGCCCACAGTGAAACCCCTAATTGGCTTTTCCACCATAGTTTAGCCGAACAAGAATCTACAATTGCTTGAACAGATCTGAACCCTAGTCCTCCCATTTTTGTTGGTTTAGCAATTTGAGACCATCTTTTCCAAATCTTATTTTTTTTCCCCTCTGATTCTCCCCAAAAGAAGTGAGCCATTTTTTTCTCAAAAGCTTTAATGATCCCTTTTGGGGGTTTGATTACCATCCATATATGCTGAGGGATTGAGTATAATACCGATTGAATTAAGGTCATTTTCCCCCCAGAACTTAGCCATTTATTTTTCCAATTTTGTAGCTTAAGATCAACATTAGCTAAGATAGGGAAAAATATCTATTTAAAGCTCTGCCCTTAAAAATGGGACACCCTAGGTATTTAAATGGAAAAGAGCCTTTCTTCATTTTCAGAATTGCTTTAACCTGGTTCTTCCTAGATACAGTAGCCTTACTACTTAGATAAAAATCTGATTTCTCAAAATTAAACTTTTGGCCTGAGGTGTACTCAAAAACTTCCAGAAAAGCTTTGATTTTAATAAGATTAGCCTTAGATGCTTGCATAAATATTATCGTATCATCCGCATACATCAAGTGAGAAACAGCAGGTATTGAACCAGGAATTTGGTATGAAGATAAACTTCTATTGTGAAAAATATAAGTTAAGCTTCTTGAGAAGGCCTCTGAAAATAAATTAAAGAGAAAGGGAGATAGAGGATCACCTTGTTTGATTCCCCTTGTTGCCTTAAAAAACCCTACTGGATTTCCATTAAGTAAAACTGAAAAGTATGCTTGTGACAGGTTATTCATGACTGCCCTTAAAAAATTCCCATTAAAACCAAACTTCATCAAAATATGCTCTAGAAACTTCCATCTAATTCTGTCAAAAGCTTTCCTAAGATCCAATTTCAGCATGCAATTTGGGATTCTGTATTTCTTGTCCAAAAATCTGATCATTTCATTTAAGTACAGAATGTTATCTGATATATCCCTATTCTTCATGAATGCAGTTTGGTTAGGGGATATCAAGTTATCCATGTAAGGTTTTAATCTCTCATTTAGTACTTTAGAACAAATCTTATTCAAAACATTTGACAAGCTAATTGGTCTAAAGTCATCAAATGAGCTTGGAGTTGGTTTTTTTGGTATGAGGGTAATCCAGGTGCTAGAGATACCCTTAGGAATATCAGCACCAGAAATAAACTCATTGACAGCATCCATTAAATTTTTTTTATTATAGACCAGCTTTTTATAAAAAAACTTTGGAGAAAATCCATCTGGCCCAGGACTACTTGTTTTGTTTAAACTCCTAATGACAGATTCAAGTTCTAGTTCTGATACAGGCTTACCAAGAGCATGATTATCATTATCTCCTATAAGAACCGGGATCTGGCTTAGAAAATGGGAGAAATAGGTATCATCAGTGGTCAGCTCAGATTCAGACAGTAACTCAGAGAAATAGTGAATAGCTTCATTTTGAATATCTACTTGAGAATTTATCCATTGCCCCTCTCTATTTTTTATTTTAGTTATCTGAAATTTACTGTTTCGCTCTTGCACTACCTTATTAAAAAAGGAAGTATTATTATCCCCAAGCTTATGCCATCTTAATCTAGCCTTCTGTTTCCAATATTTTTCTTTTTCCTTTAAAACCTTAAGCAAGACAGCATTTTTTTCATTCAATTTTATACGCTCAGATAATGTGGGATTCAAGTCGTAAATCTCCTCTTGTACTCTTAAATCTTCCTCAGCTTTTTTAACATTTAATCAATGTTTCCAAATATCTCTCTGTTCCAGTTTTTTACAGTTTTCTTAAGTCTAATCAGTTTGAGATAGAATCTTAGCATACCAGTTCCACCAATAGGAGAGTCCCAGCTATTTTTTATCACTGAAATGAATTCTTCCCGCTGAAACCAAGCATCAATGAATCTAAAAGGCTTCGGATTCAAAGAGGTCAGGTTAGAAACCTGAAGAAAAAGGGGAGCATGGTCCGAGGTTTGTCTATTTAGAATTTGGATCGATGAAGATGGAAATTTAGAGATCCAAGACAAAGTGCACAGACCCCTATCTAGCCTTTTTGAGGTAGGGTTTCTAAGTCTAGAATTACACCATGTAAATAGGTTTCCTACTGTATTAATTTCCCGGATGCCATTAGAGTTAATCCATGAGCTAAAATCCCTAATACTGCCTAATGCAGGGGAACTTGGACCTCTGTATTCAGTTAATGAAGTAATTGCATTAAAGTCGCCCATAAAGATAGTGTCACCCTTTGGGATAGAGCTAAGCTCTGACCATAAAATCTTTCTACCTTCTCTATCCCTTAGGGCATATAAAAAAACTGCATCCATTATCAAATTTGCAAACTGATGAGCAATGGATACATGCATGAACTGTTCATGAGTGGATATTATTGAGACAGATAAGTTATTAGACCACATAAGCCATATTTTACCATTAGACAGTGTCAAATTCTGGGAGAAGGATAATTTTTTCATATAATCTTCACATTGAGAGTTATTATGCATAGGTTCAATAATACTCAACAATTGAATTTTCTTTACCTTGCATAAATTAGATAGCCTAAACAGTGAAGAGTCCATTCCCCTAAGGTTCCATACTAAGAAGTTAACATTCTGGTTTCCTATCATTGTTCACCTGATTTACTACTTTTTGTAGATGATCTGAGCATCATTTTGTTAATCTGGCTTAGGTAGTTATTTCTTTTAGCTTTGGCCTTACCTTGGATGTTACCTGAAGGGGAAATGTTAGGAATGTGCATCTCCTTAGTCAAGATCTCATTTATAGGCCTGGTAGCCTCAGCCTCCACATCCTTATCCTTAGTGTTTTCAGGAACCTGCAAAATCAGAAACCTGTTTGCCATCTTCCCAGGCTGGGAGTAGGAGTTTTTATGGCCAGGACTATACAAAGAGAGAGTAGAAGAGCCAATCTGCATATCATCTTTAGCAAAATTCGAAAATATGGGTTTAGAAGTTGCAGTATCATTTAGCAGCCTTGATATTGAACTATCCAAACTATGAAGAGACTTGTTAGTATCACTTGAAATACACCTAATGCCCTGATTGACTATCAAGTTTGGATTAGTCAGTTTACTGAGTTGTTCAGAGGAAACTATCTCCAAATTTTCCCCTGGAAGAGGTTGTTCGTCCACAGAGTCTAGGATTAGGGGTGCTTTATCAAATTTTTTACCTGTTGCCTGCCATTGGAACTGAGGTAGGTTCTGTTCAATAATAGGCTCCTGAGATCTTTCATTGTTAGCCTGGAAGTTAACTTTGCACTGGGATAGGGAATGACCTAATTTTGCATAGTGATCACAGTAGAGAGGTATGTCCTCATATTCAATCTGGTATTTCCTGTTGTTGGTCACAGAACCTAACCTTATAAAGCTACTCAGAGGTTTTTGGATATCTATTTGAACGCAAAATTTGATTGCAGAGGGCCTTGTTAACATTTCTGTTGCCAAATCATTTTTAATGAAACTTCCTATGCTGTTTCCAATAGCCTCAATAGAAGCTGAATTATTGTAATACAATGGCACCACTTTGATAGTGCACCAGATAGGGACTATAGGTGATTCTCTATGGGTTGAAAAATCAGGGGTCCATTTCAGCATTTTTAGGAAGACACCATTCAGATTCCAAATACATTTCATCCAGCATCTCTGGTAATCATTTATGTGCTCGAATCTTATCAAAACGTGTTTGTAATCCAAAGAACCAAGTTGATACTTACCTTCAAATCCCACAGTTTTGAAAGCTTGCTCCAATTGTTCCATTGAAAGTCTGCCCCTTGTAAACTTTCCGACCAGAGCGTTAGCATAATGGGCTGAGAGGGTAGCTATCTGATCATCTGAGTATAAGCACGGTGGTTCTCCTAGGTGTTGAGATTTAGGAATGAGCTCTGGATTGTTGGGTAAAGTTTTCAAAAGGGGCGGAGCTTTGCTTTGGAGAACTGAAGCGAAGGTTTTGGGGGGAACTTGGTTAGCACTGGGAGTCGCCATCTCCGTCGGCATCGCCGATTGGGTGGCCGACGAAGCCCAAGCCGACGGAAAATTAGCCGTTGCCGGCAAGATAGCCGTTATCGGCGGGGAAAAAAACAGTGAGCGAAAAGGATTTTTTTCCGGAGAGCGTTTTTTCAGAGCGTTTGTGGCTAGAACAATCGAAGTCACCTTAATCCATAAACAATTAATTGACAATTAGCCCTTATGGTTTCAACATGTCATTAATTCATTACAACTGCAATAACAAATTCTACTGTGTGTGACCTTTCAGGTTCTTAACATTTAGCAATAAATATTTACTTAAAAGTTCTATTAGCATTAGTTCAAAACCTAACAATGTTGTGGCTGAACAATATCGCACACTTTTCGGACTTCAAACTTTGTCCTAAATATCGTCCAAATAAGTCAATGGTCTTGGCAATATCATCCACTACCAAAGTGTTGCATAATGAGAATAATATGCAATCATTTGCATACATAAGGTGGCTAATTCTTGGTCCCTCTTATGAAACTCTTAATCCTATCTTATTGTTTGTTTGAATCTTATACTCTAGAAAATATGAGAGATATAGTTGGCATAGGATGAATGGATATGACGATAATGGACAACCTTGTTTTATTCCTTAGTCTAGTACAAAGAAAGTTTACTTATCTCCATTAAGAAGCACTTGATAACACACGATAATGATAGTTGCACCCAGAGTTCTAGAAAATCCATCTCATTCAATTCCTTTATCCAAAAACCGCCAGGATACTCTATCATATGCCTTCCTCATGTCTAATTTAATTTCCATGAATCACTTAGCTCCCGGCCATTTCCATTTCTTCATGAATTCAATAACTTTATTTTCAAGTAATACATTCTCTAATATGCTTCTACCATAAACAAAGCCATTTTGGCCCTCCGATACTAAATCACAATATGATTTTTCATCCTATTTTCTAGCAGCTTCGCAATTACCTTATACTTTAACATGTGTAGGAACTCTTTTCTTCGAAATTAAAATAATTTGGGGTTGTTTCACTGTGAGGGCATAGAATCTTGATTAATGATAAGCAAGATTTTTTCCGTTAACTCTTGGCCTACCACCCTCCAATACCCCTTGTAAGAATGGCATTTTTTTGTTACAATCGAGTCTGACCTAATGTACAACCAACATCGATCAGTTACAACAACGTTGTTAACTATAGAATATGCCTAATTCTGACAAGTCAATGTCACACCACTTTCATTCTAATCTCGGTTCAAACTGATATCGAAAGTACAAAAAACCCCTTGGTTACACCGACTTCGACTTCATGTTGGCAGTGCTTACGGATGACCGATGTCGCCTTCATGTCGTCACGGCTATGGCACAACTATGGAAAGACCGATATTGAGTACATTTTGCTAATAAATAACACCGTCGACGTCGCTAATACACTTCTTGATGTATTTCATTCTTCAAACGGCGTCGACAACACATCGCCAATGTCAACTATTAACCACTGACGATGACAACCTCTATCCACCGACGATGACAACCTCTATCCACCGATGATGACAACCTCTATCCACCGATGTCGACCGCCTATCAGAGCTGGTATCAGTTCCTTTTTTTACCTCAGTTACAAAAATTGAGGTACTGACTATTTTTACCTTAATTCTGAATTGAAGTAAAAAAATACTTTTTATTGTTGTTCCTTTGACCTCAATTTTTTAAGAAAAAAAATAATAATATCTGAATAATTGAGGTAAAATGTGCTGTTAGTTGTTATGAATTAATGATTATTAATATGCAGTGTCCTACAATAATTTTTGAACAGTTGTGTATGGTTTGAAGAACTGCATATCTTAATTTTGTCTTCATACACAGATCATCACAAATATATTAAGAATATGATTGCGGAAAATGACCGATCTAATCATGTGTTTGGACATTTTGTATGAAGTAGTCACCATCCAAAGCTTGGGTGCGATGTGTCACGAGCTAGGCCGATTGTCACTTTGGAATTCACTTTGCAGATTTTAAGTTGGAACAGCTCTTTTCATATTTATGGTATATTTTTCACTAAATTTGTTTGATATTTTTTAGTTATGAAAAATATTGAAGAGTTCGTCTCTTGAAAGACGGCCTTTCCATAAGTTATGGAAAGATCGAAATTTAAATTGCAAATTAGAAGAAATCAAGACAATATTTTTGGGTTGCATTAATCGGATTATAAACTTATAACTACTACACATTGCATAATAAAATTTCAATATTACAACTAGAACCTTTTACCTTTCTATAATTCTAAGGGATATATACCAATATAACCCTACTTTGCATAAATGTCAATATAACCCTCAGATAATATTTAGTACAAATATAACCCTAACTAGTTAATGTCAGTGCCAATACAACCCTCAGATCCATTTTCCAGCATTGACTAACATTTTTCGGCGTTGACTGTATGTAAAATGTTCGAAATACCCTTTGTGTTAAATACTGAATTGAAGTTGACAAAGTTACCCTTTATTGTCCATGGGCCCCACCTCAATGCCACCACCACCACCCTTTCCCACCTCCACCTGACCACCACCACCATCCTCTCAATCCTCCACCCGGAAACCACCACTGCCCGACCACCACCACTCCAACCCGCAAGCTCCCAGCCCCACCCAACCCGTGAATACTGGAAGGCTACATTGACACTTATGTCAACTAGGTAGGGTTATTAAGACATTTTTTTTCTAAATCTAATTCAACTCCGTCTTTCCATATGCCTATGGAAATACAATATTTCCCAATATTGAATTACCTTTGTTTACTTTTTTTTCTCGTTCAAATTAAGTTCCACCACTCATTTAATATTCTTAAAAAATTTGATGTTAAAAATGAAATGTTATAAACAAAAAATAGAGAAAATGTATGAAAATTTACAGATAGCACTTAAAATGAAATCAAATTTCACATCTTTCTTAATATAATAATATTAGAAAATTTGTAATGGTTATTAGGATTTAAGAAAAATAAAATCTTGAGCATTTATTTTAAATCAAATAAATTTTAGAACATGATTTTGTACAACGGGATTAATTTTCCAACATCATTTACTTATTTTGATTTTCTTTAGTTCAAGTTAAGTTCTCTCACTCATTTAATATTTTTTAAATTTAATGTTAATAAATAAAGTCATGTTATTAATAAAAGTAAAGAAAATGTATGAATATTTACATATAGCACTTAAATTGTTGGAATTTCTCCTCAAATTCCAAAAAATGATTAAAAAAATGAGAAACTCAAGCGTTGGTTCATGAATGAGAAGGCAAGAGCTGGGTCATGAATGAGAACCTCAAGAGATGGGTACATGAATGAGGAACTCTTAAACTGCACTTGAACTCTTATAATCGAGGGAGAGTAGGGAGTTCGTAAAAAGACAATGTGAAAAATGTAGTCTCTTCTGAATATGTAATCAGGTTGAGTGGTCTTGCGTGAAATAATTCCTGACATCTGTAATCTGTGTGACCCGTTTGAGTAATGAAATTAATCTATTTCTGTTCGTGGAGGTAGCCAACATGTTTGGTGAACCACGTTAACAATCTGTATATATTTTTCTTCCTTCTTCCTTCTTTTTCTATTATCTTGATTCTATGTAATGAGATTAATTTCCCAACCTTATGTGCTTTTTTTAATTCAACTTAAGTTCCTCCACTCATTAATATTTTTTAAGTTTAATGTTAAAAAAAAGTGTTAATGACATGGAGTATTTCGTATAATTTCTAAAACTTTTCTAATTAGTCTATTGTCTCACCATAAGTTATGATGAGGCGATCCCATAAGAGATTTTGTCATATAATAATATTAGAAACTTTGTAATGATTATTAGGATTTAAGAAAAAATAAATTCTTGAACTTGTGAAGATGCAAAACCAATGAAAGTTTGGATGAATTGTAGCCCCCCTCCTTTTGGCACGTACCATGATTTTTAAAGTAAAAGATTCATTCTTTTTTTTTAGTAGAAACCCATATTAATGGGAGGGTTGTATATAAGGTACCCCAACCTTTTTAAATACAAGTATGATTTTACATAGTGGATGTTCAAGTAGGAACTTGATTACTTGAATCGTACTCGCAAAAGCTTAGAGCATATACTCGGAGAGTAGATTTTTTATATAAAAGTTTTACCTAGAGTTTTTTTGGAAGTGTTTTCGATTGCCACACATCCACCCCATGTGATAATGTGGACTAATTGGCTGGACTTCCAAAAATCTCTAGGTAAAACGCAAAAAGTAGCGTTGAACAAAAACTGATCATATGGCTTTGAAGATCTTGTAGTCGCCTGATGTGAGAGCCGAACTTAGGTCGTGATCATGTTTGCTACCTCCGTGTTGACTGTTTGTGTTGAGAGTTGCCATTCCTCGTAATTCAGTTGTGGCAAAAAATAGGCTGAAAGCAAGATGAGCTCTAATGTGCTGTCCTCTTGTTCCTCCACTGATCTTCAGCCATTCCTGAAAAAATAAAGTTCTACCAGTAGCATCCATTCTAGTAATCAATTCTGATTGTTGGAGTTTGGGATCTATCCAGTAAGATTAGTCCTCTAGATTTTGCATCCAATTCATTGAACATGAGTATTTTTTTTATCAGAATTTAGGGCCATCTTACTGAGGCAGTCAACAACCAGATTAGCCTACCTGTAAGTGTGCATGATCTGAATGTTTGTATTTTGTGGTTCAGTTCAACAACCAAAGAAAAATATTTCCATGGACATTTCTTGGGGTCCGAAATGGCTTGGATGGCAAGTAAGCTATCAGATTCCATGGTAAATGAGAATAGGTTCTTAGCTATCGAAAACAAGAAACCTTCCTCCATAACTAACAGTTCCTCATGTAAATGAGTGTTTTTAATAAATTTCATGCCCTGTCTCTAATTATTATGCCAATGCCACATTTTCCATTATGATTCTGCAAAGCAGCATTCACATTAACCTTAAAATTAGTCCTAGGGTTGTCCCAGTAGAAACATCTGATCCTAGGTTTATTTGGCTTTTTTAGAGACGGGATGAGACCATGTTGTACCCATTCCATGTCAGATTGTTTTTTGGAAACCATAGGATTTATGTAGAAAATATTAAACACCTCCTTTTCGATGTTTTGAAATATGGTTTGAGCCTGCAGTTTAATATTTTCAAAGAGCAAAGAGTTTCTTGATTTCCACAGGTTCCAATAGATGGTAGAATGGTTAATAGCTTATTGTGAACTGGTGAAAATCTAGATGATGTCCAGTAAAAGGCCAGTCTTTCAAAAATGGTTTGAAAATGTGGTGCTCAGATTCCTAAAATATCATCAAATAATTTCCAAACAACAACTGTCAGAACACAATCATTGAACCAGTGAGGCATAGAATCAAGGTTTGGGCATATTGGACACTTAGAGGCAAGAGCTATATTAGAAAAAATTAGAATGTCATCGAAAGGGAGTATAGCATTTGTCAGTTTCCACATGAAAATAGAGATTTTCTTTGGGGTCAGTGGGTTCCAAACCTTATTTAAGATCCTGGTGGTAGTTCTTTCTTGTGCAATCATTTTGTAAGCAGATTTGAAGCTGAAATCTCTAGTATTGGATGGCATCCATATTAATCTGTCATCCCTGTGTGAGATGATCTCCACATCCTATAAAATAGAGAATAATACATCAGGGACACTTTGAAAAACATTTATCCATTCATCTTTATTTTGTACAAACTGAACAATGGTGGTATTATATGGAACTGTACAGAAAATATCAAAAGATATAAAATCTTCAATGGGGCCTAAATTTGTCCAGTTAGAAGTGAAAAAAGGTGCCAAGCCTTTTCCATGAATTATCCTAGTGTTATTTTCAGCTAGGGTATTTACATCAATGATCCTTTTTGAGGTCTAGGATGTTCTGTGTCTAGGATGAAAAGACCATAAGAACTGAGTCCAGATTGTTTCCCCTTTCTGAAATTTCCACCAAAGCTTAATGGAATAAGACTTGACTATATCCTGAATGCCTCTAAACCCTAATCCATTTTGATCATTGAGGAAGCTCATGTTTTTTAGGCTTTTCCATATTTACTTTGGCCCTGAATCAGTTTGTCCCCAAAAAAAAAGTGTAAGTTTTCTCCTTAGCTGGGTGACTACAGTCTTAGGTGGTACCATTACTGCCCAGTAATGTTGAGGAGTGTGGTACATGACAGATTTCATTAAGGTGAGTTTGCTTTCTTGACTCAACCATTTATTTTTCCATGATCTAAGTTTCTTATCATAAAGCTCCAAAATAGGTTGGAAATGGGAAGCTCTAGTCTGGCCAGTATAAATGGGACATCAGGAAAATTTCCCTTGGTCATGCCTAATGAGGTCTGAATGAATCTCTGCTGATCTAATGGAGCATGCTTACTAATGAAAAAATTGCTCTTGTCATAATTAATTTTTTTGCCACTTGTTTTTTCAAAGACATGTAGAAAAGCTTTGATTCTCTTGATGGTTTACTTAGTGGCTTGGAGAAAAATAATGGTATCATTTGCATAGCAAAGGTGTGAGACAGTAATGACATTAACATGAATTTTAAAAGGCCCCATTTTGTTAACAGAGAAACAATAAATAAGGCTTCTTGAGAAAGCTTTAGAGAAAAGGTTAAAGAGTAAAGGAGAGAGAGGGTCTCCCTCTTTGATTCCTCTTGTAGCCTTAAAAAAACCTACTGGTTTAGAGTTAATAATCATAGAGAACCAAGTAGAGGATAAATTGGAGATAATGAGGTTGATAAAATCATATGCAAATCCATACTTACTGAGTATTGCACTTAGAAAAGACCATTTGACTCTGTCAAATGCCTTAGCTAGGTCCAGTTTCAGCATACAATTAGGAGCTCCATTTTTGTTATTTAGAAATCTTGCATTTCTTTAAGATGGATAACATTATCTGAGATTTCTTTGCCCTTAAGAAAGACATATTGGTTCACTGAAATCATCTTTGGCATGAGGGAAGATATTCTATGGACTAAAAGCTTAGAGAAGATCTTGTTTGTGAAATTAGACAGGGATATAGGTCTATAATCAAAAAGGAATTTGGGATTTCCTTCTTTGGTAATAGACATATCCATGTACTGGAGATGCCAGCTGGGATTTGGGAACTAGACATAAAATCCTCAGTAGCACTGAGTAGATCAGAACCTATGATATCCCAGAAAGTGATAAAAAAGGCAGATGTAAAACCATTCGGCCCTAGAGATTCACTCTGGTTTAAAAAAAGGACTATTAATGTTAACTCTTTGAGTGATGGCCTTTGCAGTAGCATTTGGTTATCCTCACTGGATATCTCAGTTGGGATTTGGCTCAGGAAATGTGATTGAAATCGTCAATCTTCTAATTGAGAGTCATTAGTTAGGATTTTTTTTAAAAAAAGAAATGACCTCATTTTATATTTCAGTTGGAACATCTGTCCATGTGCCTAGAGATGTCTTAATTTTGAAATATTTTGTCTCTGCCTTTTTGCTTAACTGAGGCATGAAAATAATTAGTATTTTCATCCCCTTCCTTAAGCTATTTAAGGTTGGCTTTTTGTTTCCAAAAAAGGTTTTCTTCTTTTAGAGCTCTCAGCAGTAAAGCATTTCTTTTGTTGAGTTCAATATAGTCCTGAATTGATGTGCTACTCTTATATGCTATCTCATGTAATCTTAGATCCTCTTCAACCTTTTTTACATTTTGGTTAATGTACTAAATATCTTCTTATTCCATCATTTTATGCCAGTTTTCAGTCTTTTCAATTTCAGAAAAACAAATCCTAGCATGCCAGTTTCAGCTAAAGGTAAAGGTCAGTTCATGGAGATTATGTTCCTAAAATCAGATCTTGTCATCCACACATACAAAAACCTGAAAGGTTTTGGTGTTGATGGAATTTTGCTTCCAACTGATAGAAGTAGAGGACAGTGGTCAGATGTATGTTTATTTAAAGTGTGCACTGAACTATTAGGGAATTTCTCATTCTATTCATAGTCCACTAATGCTCTGTCTAGTCTCTCTAGAGTTGGGTTTTTTCTCATGTTAGACGAGGTAAAAGGGTTGTCAACAATAAAAAGATAGGTTAACTGATTTTGTAATATAAAGCCTGAGAATTCCCTAATGCTTTTCAGACTAGGTTTCCATGGACCTCTATATTCCAAGAAAGTATTCATAGCATTAAAATCACCTATTAAAAGCTTATTTTCATTTTGATGCATGGAAATGTCCTCCCATAGATGCATGTATAAAATAAGTGCACATGACATGATTACAGAGAGGAGTGGTGATTTCAGTTTTCATGTACTAATCAGTTTCAGAACTGATGTTTATAGTACAATTTGAATTCCACATCAACCAAATATTGTTAAAATTTTGAGCTATAGTGAAAATCAAAATTTAAATTAGCTCTGTATTTATCACACTGATCATGACTATGTTTAGGTTCTAAAATGCATAGAACCTGAACACGGTGAGTTTGAACAAGTCTTTTTAATCTGAGAATATAAGTCTCTAACCCTCTTAGGTTCCACACTAGAAATAAGGTTCCACACATGAATAATACACATGTACACTAAGTTTTGATGAATAATACAAAATTTCTAGTGTATCATTAAGTATTTTGTCATGTGTATCATTAATACACATGAATAATACACGTGTATTATTTTGTGTATTACAAAAACTTAGTGTATCATTTGTCTAAATTTTATGTTTTATAGTGTATCATTAATTTTGTGTCACGTGTGTACATGTGAATAATACACATGAATAATACAAAATTTCTAGTGTATCATTAAGTTTTTTGTCATGCGTATCATTAATACACATGAATAATACACATGTATTATTTTGTGTATTACAAAAACTTAGTGTATCATTTGTCTAAATTTTGTGTATTATTCATGTGATAATTTCTAAACAAACATAGTCTTAGGGACAACTGCATTTTTGTCTAAGTTTTGATGAGACAATCTCTTATCCATATTGTTTCCATCTATGTCAACATTGACCAATAGTTTATCTCCTTTATCCACAGCATTGATAGTTTTTTTTAACAACAAGCCAGGGTTAGCAATTCTACACCTAGGTTTATCATGACCAATTTTATTTAAAAAGGAGCAATATGCAGGCAAATTCTCATACTCTATACTGTATTTGTCACTATCTAGTGTAATATCTAACCTGATGTGGCTCAGTATCTGAGATTGGAGGTCCATTTCGATGCATAATTTCAGCACAGATGGCCTTGTGAGCTTTTCAGTTGCTTGATAATTCTTAATGAACTTTCCAATATGGTTACCAATGGCCTCAATCGTTGGCGTATTCTAGTAGTAAAGAGGAACACTGCGGATTGTTATCCAATCTGGAACGATGGATGATCATGTTTTAGGCTTGAAATACACCGTCCATTGGAGAACCCTCATTGTCGTGCCGTTTAGCGACCATACGCCCTTAATCCATAACCTCTGAAAATCTTCTTTTTCTTGAAATGTTCTTGAAATCCAAAGCCCTTAATTGGTATCTGCCAATGAAACCTATGATTTTGAAATCCGATTCAATTTTTTCCATGGAAGGTCTCCCTTTTGGGAATTTTCCTATGAGCACATTTGCATAGTGGCTTGATAGTTCAGCAACCTATTTCGGCGAGAAGCGTATTGAGGTTACTCCCTTAAACTGGTAAGTGGGTGTGAGGTTTGGGGTAGATGGTAGAGCTGTGGTGATTGGTGGGTTTCTTGATTGTATGGCTTGGCCAAAGCTCTTGACGACAGGAGCCGCCATGGAGGCCTGAAGAGAAGGACCTCAGGCTTGGGAGAATTGTGATTTTGCTTGATTCTGGCAAGAGGAAACAGTGAAAATAATCGTTATCAGTGGAATGTTGGGGATGAGAACAGTAGAACGAGAGAGAATGGGAGAAAGATGAGTTGAATGGAGTTCAACAACCCTTCATTCCCATTTCAATGTTCTCAAAATCGTTCAGAATTATATAACACAAATATTCATATCTCTTGAAAAGTTTTGAATCAAATACTAAAATGATCCTAACTTTATGCTAAAAGTGTTCATATAAGTATATAGTCACGCAAAATGAGAAAGTACCTAAATAACAACTTCATGATATATGTACCAAAATAATCCCGGGTTCTGTTGACTTCAATTATCAATGGGAGATTTGGTCAAAATTTAGGAAAATGACAATTTTACCCCTGGATTAAAAGGAGTAAAATGAGAATTCAGCTTATGTGGACAAGGATATTTTTGTCAATTCAAGTCCAATCAACACCCAAATTGACGAGTCAATGCCGGGATAGAAACAAAAGGTTATAACTTCATATTTTTATAATAAATTTAGGGTTATTTTGACACATTTTCATTTTACATGATTATATTAGCACTCTTATGCTAAAATTAGGGATAGAAGTGCAAAAATTTCTGGAGACCAAAAGTAACCTTATGGTGGTATGTATCATGATTTGGGTGACCACTGGACAAATAATAAATGGAGAAAAAGTGTTATATGAGACTGTTTCATAGTAAGATTAAGGTTAAATTTTTATAAGTATTATGAAGGGAAGAGATTTGAACTATAATTTGTAGAGAGTTTTGGTGAACAAGGAGGGATTTGGGTGTAAATACTAGTATAATATTATGGTACTGGGCATACTAAGAATCTCGTGGGTTAAGAATTCGGATCGAAAAAATTTGTTGGTCAATTTTCTTCCTATTTCTGCTCAGTGCATGTGTTTTTACAATCAGATTTAATATTTTATTTTCATTACTTGATTTTTCAACCAAACATTGTGATGTTTTTGAAGAATGACTTTAATCCACTAAAGTCACGAATTTTGAAGTTAAAATTAATTCTTTTAATAGGTAAATCTTGTCTTTACATCTTTTTTGCCTTTTTTATATTTTTACATTAGTTAATAATATTTTAAAGCTTAAATTTTAATTTATACTTTCATTTTAATTGATTTTTTAAAATATATTTAACATGTCGTTTCAAATATTAAAATTGATGTTTTTTATTAGAATATTATAATTTTATTTAATGTATGGCTTAATTTTTAATAGTGAATTTATTTTATAAATTTAATAATGATATTGGTGTCACATTTTGATGCGCAATTTAATATTTTAAAATTAATGTTTATTTAGTGTTTTTATTTGATGTTTGACTATTTTCATTTGATGTGTGATTTGGTGTATTTTATGCACATTTTTTTTTATACTTTTATGAGTTTCTTTTGACATTTGATGTGCACGTAGGTATGTTTTTGTGCAGGAAATTATTTGATTGTGTGCTGAAAATGAAGAGCGACACACTATACTTTTTTTCCCTTAACCGTAGTTTTTTTCCACAAGGCTTTTTCAGTAAGGGTTTTCAATGAGGTAGTGTGCTCCAATGAAAAATGTCCAAGATGGAAGTTCAAAAGCAATTTGATCGTGTTATAAAGAATTTGGGATCGATTAAATTCATGTGAAAAAATTTAAATTAAAGAATAGAAGTCCGAATGTATAAACCAAATTAATTAGCCCAATATAATTTTCTTTTCTTAATTTTGTAGTTATGGTTATTGTAAAACCTATAAATAATTCTAGGACGCCGCAGCTTTGATCATTGAACCAGGCCGTGCCATTGGAGCACAGCAGCATATGAATACTGCTTTTCGATTTGCGTGCAATTACTTTGAATTCGCACGAAGCTAGCATGAAGATTTGATATCTATCTTTTTCTCCTTTAGTTAATTAATAATTAGTTGGTTTCGTTTTTTCAGTTTTCTTTATATTTTATTTGTTATGTTTTATTATTATTTTAATTATTTGTTATAATTAATTTATATGGAATCCTAATTGTTCTCTGTGTATATTTTATTTCTATTTTTTTTGAGATTTGATTAACCTTGAGTTATTTTGAATAGTGCCAATTAAAGTATAATATTTATCTTTATCTAGTGGGTAGATTTAATTAGTGGTGAAACTAACAACAGATAAGGGGAACAATGAGTGGATAATTTGTGTCAGCATATCTGATTATGAATTATCTGAATTGAGTTTCTTCAATTCTTAATGTTGTTGAAATATTAAATCTAGTTTATAGCTGATTCTTTCTAGAATATATCATAATTAGAGAAATAGTCAGTTTATAGTTAACTCTTGCTGGCTATCGATAAAGTAAGAAGAAATGGAACTGTATCTTGTAGCTGATTCTTGACAGTCCATAACTTGTTGGTTCATGCGAATTGATTTATTATTATGCATGTGATC
Source organism: Rubia yunnanensis (assembly GCA_037428765.1). Classification (NCBI taxonomy): domain Eukaryota; kingdom Viridiplantae; phylum Streptophyta; class Magnoliopsida; order Gentianales; family Rubiaceae; genus Rubia; species Rubia yunnanensis. The sequence goes on from CM075066.1 coordinate 62,739,312, forward strand.
ATATAAATTATAAGTTAACGTGGATTTAGCTAGTGCCGAAATTCATTCTCATATTGATATTTGTGTTTTTTTGCATTCATAGTTTAGTTTTATTGTTTTCTTAGTTAATAGATTATGTTTTCATCCAATCAAGGCGTGGTAGCTAACCAACAATTGAATCTTTGGAAGTAAAAATTTGTTACACTGTTCTCTGTGGGATCAACTTTGCTTACTCTATATTTGAATTTAAATCTGATAAGTTTGCAGGTTTATTTGGTAGAAAAACTATCTATCAATGTGTTAGTTTTTTGTCATGTCGTTTCTAACATTAAAATTGATCCTAAATATTATATTATTATTTAATGTGTCTTATCTTTATGATATTAGTGTCACATATTGATACACAAATTTATGGTTTAAAATTAATGTGTATATTAGAATTTTTAATTTCTTGTTTAACTATATTAACTAGATTTTGTTTTTTGCATTTGTTTATTTTTTAATTATTTTTATCTCATGTGTATCCAGTTTTTTTAAAAAAACACATATACCCCTCATTGTTTTCAAAAAGTGCACAAATACCCATATAGCTAGATATCGCCGTTTGAAAAATCGAGGGGTATATGTGCACAAACCAGGAACTAAGGGTATATGTGTACTTTTGATAAATTGAGGGGTATATGTGCACTAAATAAGGAACTAGAGGGCATGAATGCACTTTATTCATTATATTTTATCTGATATTTAATTATTTTATGTTGATCAGTATTATCAATATTATTATTAGATGTTTAATTATTTTGATTCGATGCATATTTTAAATTTTTTTATTGGCTTGAAGTTTAAGAAGAGAACAATACACTATTTTTTATTTTATAAATCTTTAATTCAGCCCCTAAACTTCATAGAAGTTATTTTGATCCTAAATTGTAAATACTTATATTTTAATCTCGTATTCTATTTTATATACTCTCTCTGTCATGGAATAATTGACTCACTTTCTATTTTTATCCGTCCCATATAAATGACACATTTTAATTCTTATCCAAAATGGTAAGAATATGTTGTAAATTTCCTACAATTTTCTCTTTAACTTCAACAACTTTTTCGTTGGGACCATTGTTTCCCCAAAATATCCATATTTTTTCACAATTATTCTCTACCACACCATCTTACATAAAATACCAAACAAAAAAAAATATATGTGCCAATTATTCCACGGAGAGAGTATTTTAAATTATTTATTTGTTCCCGGACTTATAATTAAGATGTATTCGGAATCACAAATGGAACTTGGGCTACCTCCAGGGTTCTACCAACATTACTGGCTTGAGGTAGGGGACGATGTCACTATGGCGGTTCAACAGTTCTTCTCAACATCTTCAATCCCACCAAAGTGGAACCATACAACACTAGTCCTAATCCCAAAGAAAAAGATCCCAAAGGAACCGGGTGATCTACGACCGATCAGTCTTTGCAACATTCCATACAAAATTATTGCTAAAGTCCTGGCAAACAAAATAAAAAAGGTCATGGGTTTCCTCATCTCAAGAAACTAATTGTCGTTTGTACAAGGAAGATCTATCGTTGAAAATTTGCTAGCAGCACACGAACTGCTTGAGCACATTGGGAAGTAAAAAAAGGAAAGCAATTGACGAAAATAATGAAAATTGACATGAGCAAAGCATATGATCAAGTGTCACGAGCTTTCCTCAAACAGATGATGGAACAAACGGGGCACCTGACGAAATGGAGAGGTTGGATCATGGAGTGAGTCGCCACAGTTTCATACTCTATAAATTTCAATGAGGAACACTCCAATACGTTCAGCCCAAAACAGGGATAGAGACAGAGGCACCCTTTGTCACCATTCCTATCATATTATGCCAAGAAGCATTCTCTTCCATGATCGCGTCCAGCGTTTCCCAAAGAATTTGTCCAGGAGTCAAAATATGACGCTCAGTCCAACTGGTCTCGCACTTAATGTTTGCGGACGAGCGTATTCTCTTTTTCAAAATCTCAGAAAGAGGATCAACAAAATTAACCTAGACACTCAACCTATTTTCAGCATACTTAGGCCAGTGAATCAACTTTCAGAAGTTTGCTCTCCTAGTGAACCCTAACACTGACCCAAGAGCAAAGGAATAGCAAAGACAGACCTTCAGAGTCTTTGAAGACCTTCTCAAACAAAAATTCCTAGGCCACGATATTTTCACCAGCACAAAAGTGAGGATGTTCAAGAAACTAATTCATAGAGTAAAGGCAAAAATGCCGATTTGGAGCTTAGGAGACCTATCAATCATATGAAGGATAACTCTTAGCAAGCATGTCCTGGCCTTAACAAAACAGTACACCTAAGTACATTCCGAATCCCCTTCACGGTTGCTAAAAAAAATTGACAGTCACATGGCGAGATTCATATGGGCCGGAGACATAGACGGGAGAGGGATTCACTGGAAATTGTGGAAATCAAGGTGCCTCTCCAAGTGGAAAGGGGATTTAGGAATTTTCTCCACGGAATAAATGAACCAGGCAATGCTAGGCAAGTAGCATGGAAGGTCATAACCGATAAGGAGTCCTTCTTCTCCAAACTGTTCCTTAACAAATGCTGCACAATTAGGACATCCAGAATGTGAAACTGAAACAGGGCACTTCATGGGGGTGGAGTAGCATCATATGGGGTAGAGATCTAATAAAGGATGCTCTCAAGTAGCAAGTGGTAGATAGCCATATCATAGACATCCAGGATGAGTGGATACCAAACCACAAGAACTCGATAAGGTATGACAGACAGCTACTTCCACTCCTTGGTTTCAAAGTCAGGAACCTGATAGTCAACACCAAACAATGACGAGTGTCATTACCTTAACATGTTTTCCAGCAAGAGATAGTAATAGACATTGTAGGAATTCACATACCACTCGCCTCCCATCCCCCTCCGGACAAAAGGACTACCAATTTAGGGACAAAAATTGGCTTCGTAAGTACACAATCAAAAGCTGCTACCATAAGGCATGGAAGACAAGGTCAAAACAAAGACCATCACACTCAACCCAGACAATAGACATAGAGGCTGACCAAAACCTTTGGAAGAAGCTATGACATTCAAGTGCACCAGAGAAGGTGAAATTTCTGGTCCGGAGACTAGTCCAAAATGCAGCACCCACAAGCCCGACCCTAAGAATCAGGAACATGGAAGTGTCATCGTTATGCCAAATGTGCCACACCCAAATAGAAACACCTTCACATATAATCCTCGAATGTGATATTGCAAGAACGGTCTGGAGGACATCAAGACTGGGTTTTGACTTTACACAAGGACAACCGCTCCAACTCAAAGCTTGGCTTAGGCAATTGTTTAAGACAACACTAGAAAAGGAGGATACTGACCTTACATACATCATTATATGGGCGATTTGATTCGCAAGAAATAAAGCTTCAATAGAATAGCAAGAAGCCTTGGTGGAGACCATCCTAGCCATCGTCAGGTCAACACAAGTAGAGACCAACGAATGGACAATGCCACGACCTAGGATCACAGTCGACCTAAACTCGCCACAAATTACCCTGGAATGTATGCATCAACAAGGAAAAGCTAACGAACCAAAACTGGCACAGGTAGGAGACATTAAGCTAATATGGCACACAGAGGGAGAACACCACCTAAGCCCGGTTTACAGTGGATGGACGTGCATTAACACCGATACGGCTTTCAGCACACAAGATGGCAGGGCTGTGGCAGCATGCTGGGCCACTCAAGGGGAGAATTTAGATACATGGAATGGATCGCGAAGCTTTCAAGCATCATCACCAGTTCAGGCAGAGCTTATCGATATACATGAAGCTATGACAGATGCAAGAAATCAGGGGGCAACCCACATCTGCATGCGAAGCGATTGTGAAATGACACTCAACCATATCCACAACTTCCCAAATGTCCAACTAAAAATTAGGAGTATCATAATGTTAGCAATGATGTTCACTAGATTTTACATAATGAAAAGACTAATTATAACAAATGGCCATAACCCGACACATGATGTAATGGACGATATGTACCTCCAAAACTCTATGGTAACATAAGTTCACGTCTATATGTTTAGGGGGGAAAAACGGAAGCAAAGTGCACATTATTTTACTAGCCCTGTCTATTTCATTTGGAAGGAACAAGGATATTTTGTGGGATTTCTAAACGTGTCAAACTCCATTTTTCTCATTAAATCCCATGAGTATTGGTTTCGTCCATTTCTCTCAATAATTTCTTTTGCAGAAAGTTTCAAGAAAGAAGTCATGTCCATAAGTTTATAGATAGTTTATTATACTTTTTACAAAAAATGTAATTTTTTTATAAAATTTAAATATTGTATTTTAAAAGTAAAAATAAGTAATATTGTGTATTTAAATGTGCAAAATAATAATATATAATAAAAAATATTTTTAAATTTAGTACTTCCTCGGTCCCAGCTGAATTTGCTCTCTTACCTTTTTAACATTATTTTCTATCAAAATTTGATCACATATTTGTATGACTATATGAACAAAAATATTATCATATGTAATATTGTTCAATTCATCGCAACAAGTAATTTCTTAATATCAACTTTCATTACCGTTATTATACGTAGTTAAATATATTAACGGTCGAACATGTTTCTTGAACAACGTGATAATGACGAGGGTGCAAATTCAGTTGGGCAGAGGGAGTATGTAATTTAACAAATGCAATATATAAGATAAAGAATACATAACTGTCTATATACTTATGAACATGCCGCCTGTTATGAGACCTACTCCTTTTTTATTGTATGGATAGATGAAAATAAAACATTTTTTAATAAAATACGATATAAAATAAGAATTCAGCAAGCAAATATACAACGATAAATAATAATTCACTTTATTTACACGTCGGCATTGGTGGATACCTACAAAAGCTGTGATATTTTTCAACACACAGATCTAAATTACTTCCTCTGGTTCCTTGTTTATGCCTTTTTTTTAAAAAATAATAACTTTAATTGTATACAATAATGAACTATATAATGTTACATTTTAAAAATTATACCTTATAGAAAATGCAAAGACATCTTACATGATGTCTGATTTTGTATAGAACAAAAGTTATCGAGAATGAAACATGTCAAAAAAAATATTATGGTTAGAGGGGAACAAATGTAAGGGACAAGAAACAGACAAATACGTACAAGAGCAACAACACAATGTTTTGTGAGAAAAACTCCTATGAGACCGTCTCACCATAGCAAATGGCGAGACAAGGGGCTAGGCTGCAATATTAGAGAATGGAGCTGGAAAATGGGACCAGATTGCAAATATTAGAAAATAGGGCTGAAAAATGGATATGAAATCGGGTTATAACACAAATTCGGGTAAAAAAGTTTGGTATTAAAAACCTTCCATTTATTTTCTTTTTATTGGGTAAGAAAATCCCCAAAATCAAGGGATTTCAATCCTTCTTAAATTCAATCTGATCCAAACAACGAATTGAAACTCCTAAACACCAGATTGAAGCTTGCAAATCGCTGATCAAACCTTTTCATATCACCAGATTGGTTCTGGTTTGCGAATCTGCATTTTTTTACAAAAACAATTACGTCATATCTGTATTTTTGGCATCGGATTCGCGCTGAGTCACTGGATCTACGTTTTATAGCATCGGAATCTGCATATCTTTTTGCGTCGGAATGATCAAATGATTTGCAATGGTGAAATCATCGAGGTAATGTAAAATTTAATGTTTCACATGTGAGTTTTCATCAACAATTGCCAAAATTTTGAGAAATCTCTTAAACTAATTCATGAAGGTGGTGTTGTCATAACCGATGGAAAACAAAGCAATTCAAGGCACCAAAATATTTTGTATAGAGGAGAAAGCAACGAAGATGTTGAAATTTTTCTAGATCTGGAATTCACTTGTATGGAGTTGTGAAGAAAAATTAGTTTTTTTAAAAAATTTGCTGAAACAAAAGAAGTAATATGATGAACACTGGATGTAACTGGATGAACACATGAAGTAACATGATATTATTTTGATGGATAATTCCCAAAGGTCTGAAGTTTGGTTATATGCAAATTATTAGAAAAATGTAGGTGTTTTTTAATTTGCTGAAATGTATGAAGTAATATAATGAACACTGGATGCAACTGCATGAACACATGAAGTAACATGATGATATTCTGATGGATAATTTCCCAAGGTCTGAAATTTTTAAATGCAATTTGTTGGGAAAATGTATGTGTGTTGTAATTTGCTGAACTGTATGAAGTAATATAATGAACACTGGATATAACTACATGAACACATGAAGTAACGTGATATTATTCAGATTGATAATTCCCCAAGGTTTGAAATTTGGTTATATTTGTTGGGAAAAATTAAGGTATTTTTTAATTTACTGAAACATATGAAGTAATATGATGAACACATGATGTAACTATGATGTAAGTGCATGAACACATGAAGTAACGTGATATTATTCTGATGGATAATTTCCCAAGGTTTAGAATTTGGCTATATGCAATTTGATGTGAAACTTAGATGTTTTTTAGCTGAAATGTATGAAGTAATATGATTAACATTGGATGTAACTGGATGAACATATGAAGTAATGTGATATTATTCTTCTGGATAATTCTCCAATGTATGAAATTTGGCTATATGCAATTTGTTGAGGAAATTTAGGTGTTTCTCAATTTGTTGAAACATACTCCGTATGAAGTAATATGATGAACATTGGATGTAACTTCATGAACACATGAAGTAATGTGATATTATTCTGATTGATAATTTTCCAAAGTATGGAATTTGGCTATTTGCTATTGTTGAAAAAATTTATGTGTTTTTAAATTTTCTGGAACGTATAAAGTAATATGATGAGTACCAAATGTAATTGCATGAATACATGAAGTAACGTGATACTATTATGATGGATAATTTCTCAAGGTCTGAAATTTGGCTATATGCGATTTTTTTGGAGGAAATTTAGGTGTTTTTTAATTTGGGGAAATGTATGAAGTAATATGATGAACACTGGATGTAATTGCATGAACACATGAAGTAACATGCTATTATTCTGATAATAATTTCCTAAGGTTTGAAATTTGGGTATATGCAATTTGTTGAGGAAATTTAGGTATTTTAAATTTGATGAAACATATGAAGTAATATGATATACACTGGATGTAACAATATGTATAAATGAAGTAACGTGATATTATTGTGATGGATAATTCGCCATGGTCTGGAATTTGACTATATGCATTTGTTAGGAAAAATTAGGTGTTTTTAAATTTTCTGAAACGTATAAAGTAACATATTAAATAAATGATGTATATGCATTAACACATGAAATAAAATGATTGAACTTTTGTTAGATGATTCTTCAATATCTAGAATTCAATTGCATAAATTTTGTTAAGAATATTTTGATGTTTTAAATTTACTGTAACCTAAGAAGTAATATGTTAAATACACGGTGTAGCTCAATAAATACATGATGTATTGTGATGCTGAATGTCTTAAATTTGATTAGTTGAATATTTTTCAAAATATTTTGATAGTGTAATTTTTTAAAAATGTTTGAGTAACATATTAAATACAAGATCTTATCTCATAAACACATGAAGTAAAGAAGTAAAGTATATAAAATTGGTACATAAAATGGCTTTATGCATTTTATTGAGAAAATTTACGTGTATTTTTAAATATTCTAGATGGCATAAAGTAATATTTTAAATGAATGATGTAATTGCATTAACACATGAAATAACATGATTGAACGTTGTAAGATGATTAATCAATATCTAGAATTCAATTATATACTTTTTGTTCAGAATATTTTTATGTTTTAAAATTTACTGTAACCAAAAAAGTAATATGTTAAATACACGATTTAACTTAATAAACACATGATTTATTATGATGCCGAATGTCTGAAATTTGATTAGTTGGATATTTTTGAAAATATTTTGGTATTGTACATCTATGTACATATTTATCAATGACTAAATAACTATTTATGAAGGCTGAATTAAATTGTAAATAACATGAACTAATCAGAAAAAATAGTTGATGTAATGAGTTAATGAAAGGATACAAATTTGCATGACCAGATTTTGACACCAATTTGAGCGACCTATCGAAATTCTTGTCTCAAAAACTACAAAGGAACATGAAAGTTCAAGCAGTGTAGTAGAATCTTCAATCACTAAACCGCTAGCAATCAAGATCCATTTCCCACAAAGACAAAACAAAGAAGCGAGAGAATTGAAGGATGGAAGCAAATAAACAAACCAAAGACAAAGGAATTTGGTACAAAGACACCAAAGCAACAAGTCTAGACCTATGAGATTCAATTTGACATTGTATTTCTATAATTATTTTGTACCTTAAACTTAATTATGAGACTAATCATTTAAATTACGCTTCGAATGCTTTAAACATCCAAACTAACGAATGCAGATTAATTAAATAAAACTATATTCAAACTAATATAAACCAAGCAACCAGTGTTTGAAACTAATGACTTAAGTGAATAAACTAAATGAAAATATGCATGGACTAATGTTAGAATAAGTAAATTAAAATAAGAGGATAAAAAGTATACCACAACACATGATTAGAAGTTTTCTAATGTTTGAATTAAAAAACTAAATAATCAAACAAAAAACTAAATAACCGAACTATATAGCTAAACATGGCTATAAAAAGAACGATATATGAAGTAACAATCAGAAAAAATAGTAAACTTGGCAAAGCAAAATTTAAACACCCAAAAAATTGTTACTAGACAAACTGTTAAACTTTAATAACTAATGGAAGATAAAAACAGTGGAACTAAAGAGATAAACTTAAAAATGAGTTAATACTAGAATCATCCTTTAAAAATTGCAATTTTTAATCTAGTTACGACAAAACAAATTCAAAAACCTAGCAAATTAAACATTTAGAATCATACAAAAACTAAATCATTCATCATTTAAATACTATTTTAAAATCAAATATTCAACAAAACCAAATATTCAAATCACACCACAAACTCAATCCATTTTTAATTTACAAGTTTTCTCAAGCATGCTCCTCCCAATTTGGGGGGTTGCACAGTTGTGGATGCTCCTTCTAGGTCATCCAATTCACCTTAAGTAAACAAGTTAAAAGTCGGTATAGTTGGTTCTGTATCATTCTCCTCCAATTGGTGACACATTCATCAACCATATAGCTCATAATTTGTCATTCCAAAATTCTTGTGAATCTTAAAAGTCATTAGGCTGAATTTGGATTTGTTTAGTAACACCTTCCCTTGGTTGCAATTCGCGCGTTCCCTCAGCAATAACATCACCATTAACCTTTTCTATCCTCTTATACATATAAGCAGTAACAACTTCATTGTTACACTTGACAATCATGAGAGTCTTATCATAAACCTACAGAGGAAAACATATTAATATATTTAATACAGAAACTAAAAATAGAAACACCTACACAATCATATTAAATACCGAATAAAGCATAATAAAATTAATATTTCAACCATTTTCTGAAGTTCCAACAACTCTATCTGGCTTATCCACATATTTACTACCACTCATATGCAACCTTTTAACAATATCAGCTATAAAGAAAAAGAATTATCAGAATTGGATACAGAAATCAAGTAATAACAAACAAAATAAAATAAATTCCATCATCTTTGAATACGTAGATTTTATCTTATTCTCTTTCCCTTAAAGATGAGCTTTATAACCTAAAAATTATACAATAAATTATCAGAAAAATATAATTATTAAAATATAACTTAAAATCTAACAATATACATACCATCTGCAGCAGTCAATTTAGATTGCAATTGGCTGGATTTCCTCAAACAGGTAGCATCATCTATACTAAAAAGTTATCACATAAACACAAGAATAAATAACTGAAACACCAAAAGTAAGCAGACAAATATGACTATATACATACGCATTTAGAAAAAATAAATTAAAAAAGATTAAGATTAACTAACCAAAAAATAACTAAACTAAACACATAAACAAATTAACTAACTCAAATTCAACCATTTAACACCTTCAAAACATGCAGAATTTTCACATATTAATTTTTCCAAAGAAATTACATAAAGACATGAAAAAATATTTAAAATAACAAAGGTAAACACATCCAAATGCTAACATTAAACTGTATACATCACAAAATAGAAAACGATTAATATGAGAAAATCACAACAAAACGTGAACTAAACACATAAACATGCTAACTAACCTGTTCTCAACTGTTTGATATCAATGAAACCACAAAATCAGAAAATATAAAAACAATAAAACAGATACCATTACACGGGAAAAACATCAAAAATGTTAGCTACATAACAATAAAAACTCCACTAGAAAATGAAAATCCAGAAACATTTAGGTAGCAAATGAGGAAAAAACACACGAATCTAACAAAGAAATTATGTAGGAAGAATGCATCTAAAATTGTTCGATAGTTTTATAGTCTAAAAATCGGGTTTGAAAACTAGAAACGTGACTACTAAAGTATTACAAACAGAGCTCTAATGGTGAATGAAGCCTACCATATGCAAAGCAAGCAAATGCAATCAAACGACATCCATGTAAAAAAGTATAGCCTTGTTTGTTTGCCCAAGCCGATGAACTCTTGCCATTGCTTGCAAGTCGGCATGTGGATGGTCGAACAGAAAAATACCTTATGCTGGCTATATTTCTTTCTTACAGTAGAAAAACTTGATCTGTAACTGCTGCAGTAAAGGTTATGCAGTGCCATAACCCAATCACGCAAATATGAAGGTTGGTATTGAGTGTAATGCCTTAGAGTAGAATGTTGCATTGATTATGATCCAAAAGTCAGCTGAATGAAGAAAAATCCATGGTTAAAATGACTACAAGGGCTAGCATGATTCAAAATTTACTGAAACATACCCATGTTCACTTCGCATGCACAAGAATACATTTTGCAAAGAAAATCGTGGAAGCTGCAATAAGTGATGGAGCATAGCAAAGTATTTTACATGAAATTTGTTAAATAAAATATTAAAATTTTGATTTTAAAGTATTTTAAAGTTAAATATTCAAAATTATGAAATATATTTTTTTTACATTTAAACATGTTTTATTACTTATCTTAATATAGAAATTGAGAAAGAAAGACCGTCTTTCCATAGGCTTATGGAAAGATGGAGTTTTATTAGAACAATTTTCTAAAAATTGCAACTCACGCGCGCTATATATAACCCTTCACTTTTTCATTTTCATTTAATTTTCATTTAATTTTCATTTTAACTGATTTTCCCAAGTTCTCTCTCCACACTTTCTCTTGTCCATCAAAATCCTCTCCGTCGAATTCTTCCAATCTCAAATTTCTTCGAATTTCGTCGTTCAATTTGCCGTTTCGTTGTTCCTTTGTGTTCGACACAGGAGTTTGTTTGTCATTTCATTTTAGGGTTTTATGTTTCTATTTTAGGGTTTTTGTTTCGGATATGATGTTTCTTATGTGTTATTGGGGTTTAGGGTTTTAGGGTTTTAGGGTTTAGGGTTATTGTGAAGAAGAAGGATATATCCGTCAAAGGTGTTGCAACTGGTGAAGGTGATGTTTATTTGTCGATTTGTTTTCCTGTTAATGTGTATTTTGGTTTTAGATTTGAAGGATTTTGTGTTTTATTGCAGGGGAATGGGGAAGAAGAGAGGAAAATCTGTTGAATGTTCTTCTCATGTCGAAGATGATGTTTTTTTTTGTTGAATTTGTGTTGTAAATGTGTAGGTTTGGTGTCAAATGTGGATGCAGTGCTTTAGATTGCAATATAACCATTTTCTTATGCTTTTTGTGTGATGATGTTAGCATGTTTACTATTCCCCTCAATTTAAGAGGTTTATTTGTTGAAGGTATGATGTTTATTGTGAAAGGCTACAAGTTTATAGTGTAATATGTTGATATTAAGTGGTCATTGGGTTGAATTACTTTTTTTAATTTATATTTTGGTGCGAAATCTTTGTTTTTGTCTCCCTCCAATTTTTTCGTCAAATTCAGTGAGGGGTGTTGTGTTTGAGTTGAAAGGTTCCGTGTTTATGATTTGAATGTGTGATTTTGTTGTTGTTGTTATTAACTTTTTGTGTATTGTACTACAACGAGCTGATATGTTGAAAGGTACAACCTTTGTTGGTAGTTTGAGTGAGTTAGGTAAAGTTGTTGCTCGTAGTCGAGTTCTGCACTTCGATATTTCTATTGTGATTTCAACAGATGAAGAATTTTGCAAGTCTTAAACTGAACGTGTAAGGTGTTTTTTTAATGTTTCTTTAGTTGATTTGTAGTATAATTTGTTACTGTTTATACACTACTGGTGAGGCAGTTTCTTTGTTATGGAAGTGGTTACTTCCAAACTATCAGAACGTTTGTTGAAATCACAAATGGTGCCCATTCAAGAATATCATGACACTTATTTAGAAAAACTACCCAGCTCTCAAGATATCCTTGATAATCCAACAACATGGAATCAGATTTATGGCCTTTTGAACAATTTTAAGAAGAAAGTAGCTAGATCCATGCCTAGTTTCGACCATCTTGTACTTGATGAAATTTGATTTGACAAGCTATGTAATAGTTTGTGGATTTAGAATGCCCAAAATTTGTATGTTTTTTATGCAAGAAGATTTTATTTTGTTATTTTGTAGTGATCTGACTTTAGGTATGACCTGTTAGATCTTTAGGTTAAAAAATGATGATTTATGGTGATACATACTCTGTATAAAATGCACATTTTGGAAGTTTATTTTGTTTACAATTTTGAAGTTACCTAATTATTTGTGTGCCCGGTTGGAAGTTTAGGTTAAAATATTTTATGTTTGTAGTGATACATCTTCACCATAAGTTTCATAATCCAGATGATTCAATTTGGATTTGGTGTGAGTTTGTTTTTTTATTTATTTTGAACTTACCTTATTTTTGTTTGTTAGGTTGGATGTTTAGGTTAAAATATTGCATGTTTATAGTGATAGATCTTGACCATAAAATAAATAATTCAGATATGGTGCATAATCCGTTGTAGATATTTCCAAACCGGTCCTGTAAACTCGTGGTTGGGCTGCAAGATATGGTGAATAACTTTATTAAAGTTGTCGACCAATTTGATTCGTATTTCAGCCTCCTAACCCATTCAGTTTACAAGAAATTATTTGTATTTTCTTTCTCGAGGTTGAATATTTCGATCCATCACAGATTGGTATTGGTGGGGCTGATGTCGCTATTTTTTCTGAGTTTCCCCTTGACATAAGCACACAAAGTACTTTTCAATAATGACTCCTTTGTTGTTCTTCCATAGCGTTGTGTTTTGTAGCTGAATCCCAATTTGTTAGCATGCCGTTTGTAGAGGTCCTCCAATTCTTGCACTATTCTTGCTCATAGTTCAATGAAGCATTTAGTCACTTCAATTTCTGCTAAGTTTGGTAGATGTTCATACCCTGCAATAATTTCAAATGAAACATTAGAGTTTTAGTTTGAAACACTACATATTTAAAGTAAATCATACATGTTATATGTTACTTCGCTATTTCAGTTAACGTTTCTTTTAATTTTTTCTCTGATCAATAACTTTTAAATATTATCAGTATAAACATTACAAATTTATGTTGAGACACAGACATTTAATCATATAACAATGAAATTTTAATGGAATTCAAGTCTTAACATGTACAGAGAGTTCGTATTTCATTAATAAAAAAGCTTCATATTTGATCAATAGAAAGGCAGTACATATGATTTAAAAGATTTCACTGTCAGTGTAAATGTTCAAAATTTAACAAATCTAATAGTGTATAGAAAGGAAGACGAATTTGTCAGAGTTCATACCTTCATAAGGTATATTAGCGGCAACAATAATCTAGATTAAGAGCACCTAAACAGTAAGATTCAATCAAAGTAATGAAACGTTAGAATTCTATTGCTATTTAACACAGAAATCATAAACAAAATTAGAATAAAACAACAGATAAAATCTAATCTCAAATTTTAATGAAGCTTACAAGAATGAGTTCATTCTTCTACGATTTGATACACAAATGAGTGCTTGATCTGCGATGATTTTTGGTGATCTGCGGCTCCAACGTTGACTGGTGTGGATTTGAAGAGTGGAAGGTGGCAGAATCAAAGACCGCATAGTGTGTTTCAGGATTTGGGGATTTTTCATTCGACCTGAAGCGATGGTTGGGAGAAAAAGAAGAAAACCTAAGGTTTTATCTTAAATAGGTGTGTGAAATAGCTCAAATATCTTTTGATCCAATTCCAACCCAAATTTCCTTGATATTGACCCGTGAATTTGCTTGCCTTTTGTTTTATAATTGCAATTCAGTCTCTTGTCTTTCCATAACTTATGGAAATACCGTCTTTTAAAAGACGGACTTATATAAATTTATAAAAAATAAAAATTTTAAACTAAAAAGTAAAGTAACATGCATGTTCATTAACTTATGTATGGACCATTTTTTTCCATAATTCCAAGCACCCTATAATAGATATTTTTGCTTTCTATCTGTCAACCGGGGCTATATAAGTAATTTTATGAGTTTTTTTCTTTGAGAAAATGACACCATTTTGCCTTTAAAATCCCTCTCTTCTTCCTTGTTTCGCTTCTTCATCGCCTTCTTCTCACCTCTGCTCCCGTTCGATATCTCTACAAGTTCCTCATCCCAGATTTGCCGCCTCCGATGAATGCATCGCCCAGATGGTCTCGAGCCTTGGGTCTCCTACTGCAGAAGCAGGCGACACATGAGGAGTTTGAATTAGTCTCTACTATGTAATATGATAAGTACGTCATTTCCGACGTGGCAGAGGAGATTTTCAGCCCCTTTTGGTACGGTTCAAGTAAGATTTCAAGGAATTCTTCCAGTTCTAGGCCGTAAATGTATTCTTTCGAAGATTTTCAGGTTGTTGTTGTATTCATCCCAATCGAGTTTGCAATTAAATGAGATGTCATTAGCCGGGAAAGCTTTGGCCTCCCTGCCTTATCCTCAACAAAGTTTGGTATGTTTGTGTTATTTTGTGTTGTTTCTCTTTTCTTACTACTTATGCTTTTGCGCATTGTGTTTGATAGAACTTTTGTGCTGATATGCAGTCCATTAGTAAATAGTTGTACTGGATGCAGTCCCGTGATCTGAGAGTGTATGTAATGAGTTGAACATACTATTGTAATATGGAAAGATGAGGGTTTGTTAGGGGTCAAGATGGGAGAGCAATTTTCTCAGCCTATTGAAACTCTGGGCTGTACTACTGTGATCTGCTCAGATAAAACTCGACGGAGACGGTGAACTACTGTGCCTCAATAATTTGGTGTGGTGATTTCCTTCACAAAACATTTACCTTATACTCCATTTTGCTTTTATCTTCTTCTGTAGCCTATTTTATTGTCACAACAATATTTTTAATCATTTTGTAGGTGTGTCGAAAATGGAAATTCTGACTCAGCTCTAGACGTAGAAGCATGTGGTGGTTGGGACTTCAGCTAAGGTTCTGCTGGTAGAAGATGCAAATAGGGAGAGATGTAAATTTTTTCTATACTACATGTGTCTATTAAGGAGTATATGAACCCCATGTTTAGCTGTTGTTTTATGTCTATTAAGGAGTATATGAACCTCGTGTTTAGCTATTGTTGTATGTCTATTAAGGATTATATGAACCCCATGTCTAAACTCCATGTTTAGTATACATTATGATTGGAGCAGAAGATTGAAGGTACATAATGAGTTTGGTGTTCTATAGTTTTTTGGTGACACTTCTTGTGCTGTGTGGTCTCGACACTTCAGATTTGCTTGAACAGTTACCTAGATTGCAATAGCTTCTTTCTAGTCTTCTAGATTGTCATGTTGGGCCTCATTTATATTTCAATCAGATATCATTTCTACCTCAAGAGAAATGATCGCTGCTAGTTTACAGCCAATTCCTGAAGTACAAAAAAATTTCTTGATTCAACATGCTTTTTTTTTCAAAAATAAGTGATTGTTAAGTTCTTTATTTGATATACACTTTAGAAAACCAAGAAATGTACTTGATTTGGTCCAAATTTACTCTCCTTTATAACGATCATAGTGATCAAGGTTGCTGATGAGAGTGTGAGGTTATATGTGGCGATTACAGATGGAGTTGTAAATATGGTTGACAGGGTATAAACATCATATGTTATTGCATCCTTTCCTTTCTATGTACATTTTATGTGCTACAGAGCGTATTTCTGGTGTAATTCTTTGGCAGTTCTTTGGGATGCAGCGCTATGATGCAGTTAGAGCGCTCAAAATTTACAAGAAGTTGGGAAAATAGGTTTAATCATTGCTCCTGATTTCATCTAGAATACTAACTTTGTTTGAATATTCTCAACTTTAAACTAGAATTGTAATGTGTGAAGGCAGAAGAGGTATTTGAGTTCTTTTAGATCTGTAGGAGCCTTACATTCGGACGAGGACAAAGCTACGCTAAAATTGATCAAGTACCATCTTTTAGACTCCATTCATTCTAGCATACTCCTGATTTAGTTTAGTTTAGCGTTTCTTATTTTTCTGAACCTTGAATTGCAGCCTCCAAAATCATCCCTAACTTCCATGGAAGAGTATGTTAAGGATGCTCCGAAGCCTTTGGTGATTCCTAGGAAGGTGGTAAGCATAGGAAGCTTCGTCTATCTAATAAACATTGCAATGGCTACATTTCCTTAATTTTTCTCCTTTGAGAAGCTAAAAAATTCAATGCTTTTTCAGAAATCCTTCCCCTTGTGTCATCAGAAAGATAATGACAAATTCAGAACTCCCAGATCAGGAGAAACTATCCTCGATATGACTCACGAGCCAGACGTTTTAGATGATGCATTGGTATGTTCTTGTGAGAACTTGTGTTAACTTAACTTAATACATAAGACACTTTCTCAATTCCCACTAAAACTGTACTTCATCTCTCAGAATCACGAAGATTTATCGACCCCCTCAACTGGTATGTATATCGACCCCCTCAACTCGAATGATTCAGACATGAAGTGAACAACATTAACAGCTACTTAACGTCAACTTACATTTTTTTACATTTTTCTAGAGCTATTACTTAGCGTTAACTTTTATTTCTTGTTTTCCTTTACTCTTGAAAGCCCTTTTGGCTTTCTTACTTGTATGAGCTTCCATAAGATGAAATTATGGGTTTTGGTCTGTGTATTGTTATGTGCTTTTTTGTTTATTTCTGACTCTCCATGCCTGTTCTGCATATTTGTGTGCCACTTGACTTGTCCTTACCTTTTATTTCCTATTTTTCACTTCTATTTCTGACTCTCAAGAGTTGCAGCTTAAGAGTTTTGATACTTGTTGTAAGTCAACTACTTTTGTGGAGGTCTAATTATCAACCTTTTGGTATTATACATGTGTTTCATACCTTCTATTTAGTTAATACTACCAGGAGCTTGGACATTTATATGAAAACTATTTGATTTCGTACACAAACCATGCACGAAAACTCTTAATGTATGGTTGTTTGTACCACCCCGATTACTTGAATTTTCTGTTTATTCTATATGTTGTGACTGTTGTGTTTTCTTGTAATAATACTCTTACTTGAAATAGATTTTTGTTAGGGGATGAAGAAAATTAATGCCCAAATTTGTGTGTATTTATCACTGTGTGATGAGACTTTGTGATGGTTTTTTTTGAGCTGGAGGAATTACATTTAAATAGTGTCTTCTGTATAATCAGTGTGGTGTCCTTGAAGGACTTCTGTTTGTTTGTTTTATAGTTGAATGTTGTCTCTCCGACATCAGTATGCCTCATTTCCTGTTACTTTATATCTTTTGGTTAGTGACTTGTGTTTGTAGACTGTAGAAATTTAGTACTTCTTTCTAGATGTTGGGGTTTCAAGTCAAGGCATATAAAATAAACAGAAAATTCAAGTAATTGGGGTGGTAGAAACAACCATACATTAAGAGTTCTCGTGTATGGTTTGTGTACAAAATCAAATAGGTTTCATATAAATGTCCAAGCTCCTAAGAGGGTTCAAGTGATACTGAGTTCAAGTGGAGAGGGTTCGAGTGATACTGAGTTCGAGAGGAGAGGTTCAATGGTGAGGTTCGAGTGATGAAGAATTGGGTGGAGAGGTTCGAGTAGAGAGGTTCAAGTGATACTATGTTTGAGTAGTACTGGGTTCGTGTGAAAAGAGTTCGAGTAGAGGAGGTTCGAGGGTTCGAGTGGAAAGGTCCAAGTGGAGAAGTTCGAGTGGTGAGGGTTTAAGTGGAGAGAGTTGAGTGGTGAGGGTTCGAGTGGTGAGAGTCGAGTTGTGAGGGTTTGAGTGGTGAGATTTGAGTGGTGAGGCTCCGAGAGTGGAGAAGTTCCAGTGGTGAGGGTACCATCCACCACTGGAGAGAGTACTATCCACCCCTCGAGAGGGGGTATACCACCCACCATTGGAGAGAGTATTATCCACCCCTCAAGAAGTTTGTCAAACACCCTTCTAGGGTACACCATCTACCTCTCGAGAGGGTAAACCATCCAACACTGGAGAGAGTACACCTTCCACCCCTCGAGGGTACACCATCAACGTCTCGAGAGAGGTGCACCAGCCCTCGAGGGTACACCACCCCTCGAGAGAGAATATACCACTGAGAGCATTGAACTATCCACATTAGCTTTCGAACCATGACCCACTCAAGACATATACCCCTCGAACAATCCATGACACCACCATTCGAACCACCTATCCCTCGAACACCAACCATCCATTCCTGGAACCATCACCCCTCGAACCATCAGTTCTTGAAAATCCACATGCCACCACTCGAACCATCCACCTCTCGAACATAAACCATTCGCCTCGAGGCCTCCCTACCACTCGAACCATCCACTCTTTGAACATTAACCATCCGCCTTGAGGGGTGTTAATTTGAGGCATCTACACTCGATTCATTAACCCTCGAGGCCCTGGAACCATTAACCATCCCACTCAAAGAATCACCCCCCGACTCAAACCTCTTCACTCTAACCTCTACTTGAACCTCGCTACTCGAACCAGTACCACTCGAACCATTTTCACTCGAATCCTCCATTCGAATCCTCTCCACTCGACCCCTCACCACTCAAATGCTAAACACTCGACCCCTCACTACTCGAATGCTCAACACTCGACCCCTCACCAATCGAACCCTGTCCACTCGAACCCATTACAACTTGAACCCATTACCACTCAAGCCCAGTACCCCTCGAGAGCTAACCCATTACCACTTGAACCCAGTACCCCTCGAGTGCTAATGTGGATAGTTCGATGCTTTTAGTGGTATACTCTCTTGAGGGGTGGTGTACCCTCGAGGGCTTGTGTACTTTAAAGGGGTGGGTGTGTGACCTCTCGAGGGGTGTGTACCCCTGAGGGATGGTACACCTCTCTCGAGACGTTGATGGTGTACCCTCGAGGGGTGGAAGGTGTACTCTCTCCAGTGGTGGATGGTTTACCCTCTCGAGAGGTAGATGGTGTACCCTCGAAGGGTGGTTGACAAACTTCTTGAGGGGTGTATAATACTCTCTCCGGTGGTGGATGGTATACCCCTCTTGAGGGGTGGATGGTACTCTCTCCAGTGGTGGATAGTACCCTCACCACTCGAACTTCTCCACTCGGACCTTTCCACTCTTTTACTCGAACCTCGTTTACAAGAACCCAGTACCACTCGAACATAGTATCACTCGAAACTCTCTACCCAAACCTCTCCACTCGATTCCTCATCACTCGAACCTCACCACTCGAACCTCTTTGCTCTAACCTTTCCACTCGAACCCTCTCCACTCGAACCCAGTATCACTCGAACCTCTCCACTCGAACCCTCTATTTGAACCCTCTCCACTTGAACCCTCTTCACTTGAACCCTCTATTCGAATCCTCTCCACTGAAACCCAGTACCACTCGAACTCCTGTTACTCGAACCGCTAGACTCAAACCATTTCCACTTGAACCTCTCCATTCGAACCCTCTCCACTTGAACCCAGTACCACTCAGACCTCTCCATCGATTCATTAACCCTCGAGGTCCTGGAACCATCAACCATCCTCCTCGAGGCATCACCTCTGAACACTGAAGTGGGGAGAGCCTTTGGGAGGAGATCTGCTGAGTTTTCACAGGAACATATATATTTCATGTTGATAATAGTACTCTCTTCCTGCTCTTGAGTAAATGAAAAGAACTTCAGAGGAATGTGCTTTGTTCTGTTGCTTTTGATATACCTTTCCTTCATTTGATTAACACATGCGCCTAATCTTCATAAAGTGTGATGGAATTATCATTTGATAGGAGACCACTTGTGGTTCCGATATGTCGCATCATGGATCTCAACCACACACTCTCGACTTGCTTCATGCAATGCGATATACTTAGCATGTTTGATGATGTTGTGGTGAGTGTTTGTTTCTGTGAATGCCAAGAAATCACAGCCCCTCCGCAAATAAACACATATACTCAGTTTGAGATCTCTATTTGTGTGGATCTGACTAGTAACCTACATCTGCATAGCCAGCCAAAACTGGTTCCGTAGTGTTGGAATACAATTATCCCAAATCAATTGTCCCTTGAAGGTAACGAAACACATGTTTGATTTCGTTCCAGTGACTTTTAGTAGGAGATGAACTGAACCTCGCTAATAAATTAACAGCAAAAGCTATATCAGGTCGAGTACAATTTGTGAGATACATAAGTGCACCAATTGCACTGAAATATGGCACTTTTGGACCAAGAACCTGTTCAGATTCCTCATATGGGCGAAATGGATCCTTTTCCAAATTAAGGGACCTTACAACCATAGGGGTACTCAATGGATTTGATTTATCCATATTGAATCTCTTTAATACCCTTTTCGTGTAATTTGATTGATGTACAAGTATCCCACTTTGCAAGTGCTCAATCTGCAAACCAAGACAATATTTTGTTTCCCAAGGTCTTTCATTTCGAACTCTTTCTTTAAGTAAGAGATTACTTCAAGAATCTCTTCATTGGTCCCAATGATATTCAAATCATCAACATATACAACAATAATCACACACCCGGATATTGTTTTCTTGATGAAAACACAGGGACAAAGAGAGTCGTTGACATACCCCTTTTGTAACAGATATTCGCTTAGTCGGTTGTACCATATGTATACACATTGCTTTAAACCATATAAATATCTTTGTAATTTGATTCTCTGGGTTTTGAACTTAATGCTTCATTCATTTTTAATCCTTCAAGGATCCTCATGTAAATTTCAGCATCAAGTAATCCGTATAAGTATGCGATAACAACATCCATAAGGTGCATATTAAGTTTCTCATGAGCTGCTAGACTGATAAGAAATCTGAATGTAATTCCATCCATGACTGGGGAATATATTTCCTCAAAATCAATTCCGGCCCTTTGAGAAAAAACCTTGTACAACGAGTCTAGCCTTATATCACACAAAATCGTTTTTCTCTTTTTTTTCCCGCTCAAATACTCATTTGTATCCAATGGGTCTCACATCTTCACTGGTGAGTACTATATGCCCAAAACATTTGCGCCGGTTAAGCGAGTCTAATTTAGCTTCAAAGGCTTTTTTCCATTCAGTCCAATCGTGTCTATTTTTACACTCGGTAACAGAACGTAGTTCAGGATCTCCATTATTTTTGTCCATAACATCGCATGCCGAATTTTAAGAGAATGCATCATCGATTTCCTCATTTTGGTTCCATCTTATATCCATATTGACATAATTAATCGAAATTTCTTGATTTTCCTCGCTTCATATTTCTACAGAAATACATTCCTCCATTTTGGGGTCGTCTTGTTTCTCTGATCCTTTTCGTTTACGAATATTTTTATCTTTGGAACAGAGTAGTCTTCCACGCTTAAGGCATGTTGTGATTTCATGAGTGATTTTGTTTTCAATTGGCCCTTTCGGGATCTCAATTTGAGCAGGAGCATTCTCAGCTAGGATGTGAGATTTAGTCACTCACTTTGTGTCTGTAAATGCATCAGGAAGTTGATTTGCTATATCTTGCACATGCAAAATCCTTTGGACTTTTCCATCACACTCTTTTGTATAAGGATCAAGATGCAATAATGTTGGTAAAGACCAGGTAATATTCCTTTCCAGCTGTTTTCTTTCTCCCCCTAATGTTGGAAATTTTTCTTCAACAAAATGATAATCAGTAAAACGAGTAGTACAACTATTCCCAGTTAGGGGTTCAATGTATCTAACAATAGATGGGCTTTCAAAGCCTACATAAATGCCAAGACTTCTCTTTGTTCTTTGCGGTGATGCAATATGCACATAAATAGCGCAAGAGATACGTTTGGTTCTTGGCTTGATACAAGTTGTTAGTGGGGGGTATTTATGATATACACTTGGCCTGATGTAAATCAATGTTGTAGCATGTAATATTGCATAACCCCATACTGAAGTAGGGAGCATTGTTCTCATTATTAATGGTCTAGCAATGAGTTTGAGATGTTTGATAAGTGATTCAGCCAGACCAATATGTGTGCACATGAGCAACATGATGCTCAATAACAATTCCAACTGACATACAATAATCATCGAAAGTTTGGGATGTGAATTCACCAGCACTATCAAGTTTTATTTTCTTGATCGTATGATCATGAAATTGAGCTTGCAATTTGATTATCTTAGCGAGTAATTTAGCAAATGCCATATTTCAAGTTGATAATAGGCATACTTGTGACCATTTGCTAGAAGTATCTATCAATACCATGAAGTAACGAAATGGTCCACATGGTCGATGGATAGGTCCACATATATCACCTTGAATACGTTCAAGAAACTATGGTGATTATATTTCAACCTTTCCCGGTGAAGGCCTTATGATTAGCTTTCCAAGGGAACATGCCTTACATTGAAAGGTTTTTCCATGAGGGATCTTCTGGTCCTTCAATGGATGCCCATGTATGTTTTCAATAATTCTTCGCATCATAATTGAACTAGGATGGTCCAGCCGATCATGCCATATGGTAAATATTGAAGGTTTGATCACTATCGTATTTGATTCTACTACATTTATATGCGTGTAATGCAATCCGGTATGGAGCATTGGTAGTTTCTCTAGTATGCATTTCCTTCAAGATTTATACACAATGAGAAGCATATATTTCATGGTACCTCAAGTTACAAACTGAGTATCAAATCCATGAGAATATGTATCATTGAAACTCAATAAGTTCCTTTTGGACCTTGGCGATAATAAGGCATGATTTACTGTAAACATTGTGCCATTTGGCAATGTAAAGTTTGCCTCGCCAACTCCTTCAATCAGATCTACAGGACCCGATATTGTATTCACAATGATCTGTGCTGGTTTTACCTTTGAGAAAAACCTTTTATCCTTTAATATAGTGTGCGTTGTTCCACAATCGAGTATGAAAATTTCTTCATTTTTAATCCTTTTTTGGATTCATGATTAGCTTTATCCATTTCACCTCTTTAGTTTTAAAAAAATGATAAGATAGATAATAAATTTGAAAGTAGTAGACTTTAAATAAAACCATTTATATATATAAGAGATACAAATAGACATCGGACCATCTAGCTTCATTCCCAATAATAGTTATACAACTGTCCTTCTTTTAGTTTCCACCACTTGGTGGCTCAGTGAGATCACCAACTATGTCCATGAAATCATCATTGAAATCAGAAGCATCGAGATGAGTGGATTCATTGAAGTTTGCCTCCTTCCCCTTTCCTTTTATGGACTCTTGGTAGAGTTTGCATAAGTGCTTCAGGACTCTGCAGACTCTGTAGACTCTTGACCAATGTCCTTTGCCACCACATCTGAAACAAGAGGTTCCAGATCCCTTTGATGAACTGGCGTCTCTTCCTCTTTTATGGGTACTCTCATGGTTCCTCTCATATTGATGCTTCTTGTGGTAGTAGTTACCAGACTTATAGGACAAGTGGGCCACATCTGTAACCTGACCACGACCTCGACCTCGTTCATAACTTTAGCCTCTCTCTCGACCTTGAAAATATTTTTTGCATTCAGGTTCATTGGATTTAACATCGTTTGCTTCAGAAAACGCTCTTGAGCCAGTCAGGAGAGATTGATGATTCTTCATTAGCAACCCATTATTCTTTTTCACAATGAGGAGACAAGCAATTAGTTCAGAATATCTTTTAAAACCCCGCACACGGTGTTTTTGTTGAAAGGTCACATTTGATGTGTGGAAAGTAGAAAGAGTTTTTCCCAGCATTTCATTGTTAGTTATTGTAACCCTACAGTATGTCAAGTGGGCTACTGCAATGTTCATTGCAGAATTATAGCCGCAGACTTTCTTATAGTCTTGGGGCCGTAGATTGTTCCTGTCATCGCGGTATATAAGGAGCATTACATCTCTTGTGTGATCGTATCTTTCTTTCAAAATTTTCCACAGCTCAAGTGGATCTTTCATAGTGAGATATTCATTTTTGAGACTCCCATCAAGGTGTCGACGAAGGAAGATTGAAGATCTTTCCTTGTCCATCCTTGACGAGTTATTCCCCTCTTGGATTGTCTCAAAGAGGTTCATTGATTCCAAGTGCATCTCAGTGTCTATCATTCACGTCATATAGTTGTTTCCACTGATGTCGAGTGGACTGAATTCAGGGTTCACACGGTTTGACATGATGATAACTAATAGGGAAAGTAAAATAGTTCATTAGATTTAATTCAAAATAAAGAAGTCTATAATGATTGCAAAAAATAAAGAGTAATAAATGATTCCGATCATCAATGAAGAATAATGAAAATCTTCCGATGAAACTTCTAAGGTGAGTATGGTAACATGTAATACTAAAATAATTACAGCAACAAAGATAAATATTAGTCTAGACATTTTATCGGAAAAATTTAGAAAAAATATGAGGTAAAAGAGAGGATGTGGTTTTGTATCATTTGATGTTTTGTATTTATAGTGTAAAATATAGCCGTTTATAGCCGTTATATTACCGCTGAAAATATAGCTGTTTATGACCGTTACATTAATTAATTTTAGTTAAAATGTTAAGAGTATATTAGCAATGTAACATCATTAGATAAATAAACAAATATATTAGAGACATAATTAATAATAGAAATATTAAAATAAAGAAGATAAAGATTAGTTAGATGTAGATCATACAATTTTACTATAAGGTGGCAGAGCATCCTGTGTATATTAATATGGTGTTATGTAGTTAGAAAGTTAATAAATCACATCACATTACCATAAGGCTGCAAAGCCTCCTGTGTATAGTAATATGGTGCTATGTACTTAGAAAGATAATAAATCACATCACATTACCATAAGGCAACAAAGTCTCCCGTGTATAGTAATATGGTATTATGTAGTTAGAAAGTTAGTAGTGGTATGTAGTTAGAAGGCTATTGATGTTATGAAGTTAAAAAATTAATTATTATACATCACATCATTTCTACTGTGACAGATTATTATTATTAGACTAAATTATTTTTTAGTCCCCTACAAAGTATCTTATACCATGTTTTGGTCCCCGTTTTCAAATCAACCCTTAGACTGTTCTCCACAAATTCAGAACGATTTGTTTGGTGACCAAAGATGGTTTTCAGGTAAGACTAAATGGTTTTCCGGTATAGCTAGGGGTATAATGGTAATTTTACTAATTTAAAATATTTTCAATTAAAATTTCCTAATTTTAATATATTTTCTTTTTCTTTATTTTTTCACTGCTGCCTTCCATTTTCTGCCTTCTGCTTTCACCGCCTTTCGCCGCCTTCATCCTCGCCTTCATCCCCAACCTTCATCCTCGCCTTCATCCTCATCTGCCAGCTTCATCCTCATCTTCTGCCTTCCACTGCCTTCCACCACGGCAACGGTAATAGTGCTGGTTTGGGATTTCCTAGACTAGACGAAGAAGGGTAAAGAGAGTGCCTTCTCAAGGACCTACCTAGCGATGACCGCCTCCCCAAGACAAGTATCGTCTGCCCAGCGATGGCCATCTCCGATGAAGCAGCGGCAGCGGAGACTACTCCAAATCTAGTTTAGAAAAAGCGGCAGAGACTGCTCCAGACGAAGCGGCGACGATAGAGACGATTCGGCGGCGGTGGCGGAGATAGAGCAGCAGCGTGTTGGAGATAAAGCAGTAACATCGGCGAAGACGCAGCAGCGACGATGACGATGAAGATGAACCGCAGCGAAAAAGACAAAGCTTTTTTTAAATACAGGGGTATAATAGTTATTTTACATATTTTGACCAATTTTACCGTTGATATTCCCTGAGAATCACCTTTGGGGACCAAACAAATCGCTCTGAATTTGTGGGGTACTGTCTAAGGATTGATTTGCAAATGGGGACCAAAACATGATATAAGATACTTTGTAGGGGACTAAAAAAACAATTGTCTTATTATTATTTTTAGACATTCTAGTATGTTGAGATTTATTTGAAAATTGTGTCAATCAAAATGGTCCTTATTAAGAGTGTCTTGGATGAGGAAAAAGTTGTAGGTCATAGTTGTTCGACACTTATGTGAAGTTGATTTGGGCAGTCAAATATAATCAAGTTTAAACACATGAGGTTCTAGACATCTACAATTTAATAGAAAAGTTCGGACTAGTATCCTTAATACCAACTACTTTGATTCATTATCACAAAATTCTTACAACTTTTAGAAAATGACTTACTCAATGAAGATGGAGAGTGATTGTGCTGATAACGTGTTGTGATTTTTACTAATTTTGCACTAATTTATTGAGAAATTAGCGAAGGAATTGATGTGGTAAGTAAGAAGGAGAGAATAGAATAGAAGATAAGGTGGAGAAAAAAAATAAATAAGAAGTTAAGATGAGAAAAAGTGAGAAATGAGAGAATGAGAGGTACATTTTTCTTCATCCTCTAAGCGGGTATTTATAGTAGAATTTGGGGATAATGACATAGTATTCCCCTTTGGTAAATAAATAGTGATATAATTAATTATTAAAAATCTAGTTTATTGCTAATGGGCATTTCATTATTCCCATTAATGAGAAGTTTATAAAGGATGGAAGAATATTAGGATGTCATGATGAATTTTTAATACTGAAAAACAGTAAAAAAAATTCCTCCCTTCAAAGTTAGGTTGGTTCTTAAAGCCCAGAAGGCCTAGTTAACTAGGAAATGATTCTGGTGTTAAAACCTCTCCCATTCATTATGGGCCTTTAGCATCAAAGCTAAAAATATACACAGTGTCACAAACTGCGGATTGACCTCCGATAACGATACAATTTCACAAGTAAGTTCGTATCATGATTGAATTTAGGGGTGGCAAAAACATATGTTATGATCCTAAACGATTTAACAAAAATGACACAAAAATCCCTTTGATATGATTAGAAAATTGAGAACAAAATAGAAAGGAAATTGAAAGTACAATTAACATTATTTTTCTACCTATCAAAAGATATTGAATCTTCCCTCAGTATTAGACTATATACTATCTTATCGATGTTAACCACTCAACTGATAGTAACTACCAACGGTTAAGGATCTATTGAAGGAAACTGTGGTAACGGAGTAGCTCAAATGGAGCTTTCTACTGTCTTGTTTATTCAGTTGTGTGGTTGGTCCATTGCAGCTTATTCTCGTTTCTTCAATAACCTGAATTCTCCTTTTTACCCCTTTGCTTCTTGACATTCCCTTGTTCTTATCAAGAAGCATGTCCCCAAGCTTAAAAAATCTAGAAATTTTGTTGTTACTGGATTCGGGAATGGGTAAGAGGCTCAAGAATTCAACCCCTCATAGTGCTAAGGATTTGTCTGAGCTGAAAAATGCAGCTAAACTATGTGTATAGTCCAGAATTAATTAGCTGGAAATTTGTGGTAAGTATGCAAATATGGAATTGTTATGTTGTAACAGTAAAGAAGGAAGGTTTCCGATATATGGACGGTTGAGTTGTAATCCGAGATGCTATATTTCGTCCAGAAGGTTTTGTGATTAGAGAATATATCAATTCCTGTATTTACGGGATCGAATTAGATTTATGGAATTGGAATTGATCTATAATTATCCGGTTATGGTTGAGATATTAACGAAATATTCTTATTCCTTGTTTCAAGGGATTAGATTTGGTAATTCCTATATCCAAGGGATTTGATTGTTATCAGAATATTTTATGGAGAAGGAATTCTATACGCACAGAAATTTATGCGTGTGTGGGTTTAACTGGAAGACATTCTAGCCAAGTTACTTACACTTTTAGTTGAAGAAAATCTGCATCCAGGTTTTTGAGATTCAGAGAAGTCGCCAAGAGCCTCGTGTCTGTGTTCCAACATGATCAAAACCTTTTGATCGAGTTCAGAATTGTATGCCTTAATTCCTCGGGAGGAGGAGACCCAGCATCGACGAGTTTCAAGGTTAGAGGGAGTTTGATCAAGGTGGATCGGTAGCTAGGAGAGCTAGCAGAACTCACGTACGTGATATAATTAGATAAAATAAGTATAATTGTATGGTGTAATTTATACTGTATCTTTCTGATTAGTGGATTTAATCTGAATAGGGCCAGACTCCGCAGATGTAGGTGGATTACACTGAACTACGTAACCAAGTTGTGTATCTTATACTTTACTTTATTGCTTATTTGGTTAGTTAGGCTATGTTGGAACACGATAGTAATAATTAAATTAATTAGGTAAAATCAAATTTCAATTGGTATCATATCTGAGTCACTTACTCTTGCCTTAGTTTTTAAGGAAAGTGTGATCCGGTTTTACCATGGTGACCACAGAAGCAGCTTCGGTGTCTCGTCATTCACTGCTGGAAAGAATGAATTAAAACTATTGGAAGGCACACATGAGAGTTTTTAGTAACTCACTTGATAAACTTGCATGGTATTTTGTTGAAACACAATGGAATCACCTTACCGAAGATGCTGAATCTAGCTTAAAGGAGAAAGAAGGAGAAACAAGTGCAAAGAAAAAAAAACTTAAAGATAAGTCATCTTGGACTCTAGATGAACTGAAAGCTTCAATAGAAAACTCCAAAGCCACAAATTCTATTTTCACGGAAGTAGACGAAAATCATTTCAAACTCATCTCAACTTGTTATCAGGCAAAGAAAGCATTGGATATACTGGAAACAATGCTTGAAGGAACAAGTCGAGAATGTGAATTCAAGCTACAAATGTTGGCCACAAAATTTAAAGAACAGAAATGAGACGATTGCTGCATTTAATGGAAATATAAGAGATATCTCCAATACAACGTATCAACTTGGAAAAACTTGCAAGGAGGCAAAATTGGTGAAGAAAAATCGGAGGCCTCTTCCTCAAAGATTCTCAATGAAAGTTGTTGCTATTGAAGAAGTAATATATGCGGCTACTATGATGCTAGATGAATTGATGGGATCATTGCAAACATATGAGATGACACTTGAGCAACCCATAAAGAAAAATCATAAAGAGCTGGCTTTCAAAGCTTCGTCCTCAAAGAATGATCATGAAGGTGATAGTGATGATGGTATGGAAAAACTTGCATTTATCAATTAAAAATTTCTCAAGAATGCTGAAAAAGGTGGTGAATATAAAATCACAAGAAAGATATGAGGGGAATAGACCCCATCTACAAGAATTTGGAAATAATCGAGGATCACAAATGGAACGAAATAATCTGCAGTTCTTAAGAAATTAGAATAGTGATACAAAGCACCCAGGAAGGATTCAATGCAGAGAATGTGCATGATATGGACACATTTAGGCTGAATGTGCTAATACACAGAAAAAGCAAAGAAGGTCATATGTAACATCATGGAGTGAAGATGAAGAAGAGAAAGAAGAAGAGGAAATCACTAGGAACTATGTAGCATTTGGAGCAAAGATTCATGATATGGTTGAAACTGCAAGCGCATGTTCCAACATCGGGACAACTAAGAAATTTATATGTTCCTACACGGAAAAACTTAGTGGTGAATCCTCAAGCGATGAAGATGGTTAGGAGGTGAATGATGAAGATATCTACAATGCATATGAGAATATATATATATATATATATATATATGATGTGGCTCAAGGTTGTTGAGGCTAGTAAAGTCCTAAAATCAGAGAAAAACCAACTTTCTAAAAGAAAGACATAACTAGTGGATCTAGTTGAAAGACTTGAAAGTGAGATTAAACAACTGAAACATAATCTAAGATTGACAACTAAGAGGGCTGAGATGGCTGAAGCTACAATCATCAAGTTGAACATTGGAAAGGAAAAACTAGATGATATATTGACTATGGGAAAGAATTTTGGAGACAAACAAGGAATTGGCTATGTCAAAGCTAAAAGCAGAACTATAGATTTCAAAGCAGAGTTACAGGCTATGAAGAAGAAAGTGATGAAGACACGACAACACGAACCTGCTTTATATCATTACTGCTCTTATCAAGGTCACATACATGAGCAATGTTTTAAGCTACTCGGAGACATTATGAATGGACGACAATTGTTGGCATGTTCTGGCATGGACGATGCTCAGCGATCTAACTTCGTCAGGAATGTATGGATTCCTAAGCACACTACTATTTGTTTGGTTGCTCACACGTCTCTTATTGCACATTCTAGAGACTCGTAGTACTTTAATAGTTGATGCTCTCGACATATGACTGGAACTCAGGAATATTTGACAAAGATCAAACCATATAATAATGGTTTTGTCAAATTTGGTGGTGGAAAGAAGAATCGAGTTGTTGGCAAAGGTGAACCGTAGATCGAGGGATTTCCAATTTTCATAAGTGTTTTGCTTGTAGAAGATCTGAAAGCTAATCTACTGAGTATTAGTCAGTTGTGTGATTATTATATGATTTTGGAGTTTCACAAAGACAAATTGTAAAACATGGTGAAGATAAAGTACTCTTGGGAATTCGATCTTCAGACTATGGTTACTTGTTGGATCAAGAAGTGAGGTGCCTAAGCTCTAAAGAAAATGAAGGAACTATGTGGCAGAGGAACCTTGGACATATCAACTACAAAACGTTGGTGAAAATTGCAAACTCTAAAGCAGTACGAGGTATGCCTACTCTCACTAACAAAAAAGGAATTATGTGTTGACCATGACAACAATGTAAACAGATTCAATCACCTCATTCATATGTTTAATATATTACCACGTTGAGAAATCATAAGTTACTACACATGGACTTGATGGGTCCGGCCAATACACCTAGTATGGCTGACAATAAGTATATTTTTGTGTGTGTTGATGATTTTTCCAAATGCACTTAGGTGGCATTTCTCAAAGAAAAATTGGATACGGTGGATGTTTTCAGAAGTTTGGTGATCAAATTACAGACAGAAAAAAGGAGTGTAGTGATCATGACAGAGAATTTCAAAACTCTCAGTTTAGAAACTTTTGTGATGAGCTTGGCATTCAGTAAGAATTTTCTACACCCATCACACCTCAGCAGAACGACATTGTTGAGAGGAAATATATGACTCTTCAGGAGATGGCATGAGCTATATTGGCAGAAAAAGGAATTCATAAGAAATGGCGAGCAGAAGCAATCAACACAACATGCTATACGATAAACAAGGTGTATCTTCGTCCATTCACAAATAAGACATTGTATGAAATCTCATATTTTCATATATTTGGCAGTATATGTTACATTTTTAGGGATAGAGAACAGTTGGAAAAGTTTGACAGCCGCAGTGATGATGATATTTTTCCAAGGTATTTTGTGAACAACCAAGCATACAGAGTATACAATCTTCGCACAAATACCCTTATGGAGTCTATTAATGTCATTTTTTTATGACAAACATGTATCAGGAGAAAGAGAGGATGAACCAGCACCAGTTCATGTTCTAACACAGAACAATCCGATTAATCTGCAAGTTGATAATTGAACACCAAAATTTTCAGAGAGTCATACTAACCCTAATGACATCGATGTTGGAACATTATTTCCTAGTTCTCCACCTCATGTTCCAAAACAGGTTGAACCTGAACCTAGTGTCAAGAGAACTTGCAGGATTACAATGCTTCAACTCT
Organism: Rubia yunnanensis; assembly: GCA_037428765.1. Taxonomy (NCBI): domain Eukaryota; kingdom Viridiplantae; phylum Streptophyta; class Magnoliopsida; order Gentianales; family Rubiaceae; genus Rubia; species Rubia yunnanensis. The sequence continues at coordinate 62,771,282 of CM075066.1, forward strand.
CTAATTGAACCAAAGAATTATAAAGAAGCTCTGCTTGATGAATACTGGATTCCAGCAATGTAAGAAGAACTTGGGCAGTTTGAACAAAATGATGTATGGTATCTTTACTCCTCGTCCCAAAGGAGCAAATGTTATTGGCACCAAGTGTATTTTCAAAAACAAGTCAGATGTTGATGGCCAGATTACTTGAAATATAGAAAGGCTGGTAGCTCAAGGATATACTCAAGTAGAAAAAGTTGACTTTGATGAGACATTCACACCAGTTGCTAGGTTAGAATCCATTTGGATTTGACTTACTATTTTGTGTACTATGGACTTTACATTTTACCAGATGGACATCAAAACTGCCTTTTTGAATGATGTGGTGAATGAAGAAGTTTATGTCAAACAACCAAAAGGATTTGAAGATCCTCACTACCCACATCATGTGTATAGACTAAAAAAGGCATTATATGGTCTAAAATAGGCGCCAAGAGCATGGTATGAATAACTTACTAACTTTCTCATTAAAAAAGGTTACTGTCGAGGGGGAGTAGATCACACTTTATTTACGCTGGACAAGTAATCAAAAATTATTACTACTCAAATTTTTGTAGATAACATTGTATTTGGCTCTACTTTACCATATATGATACATGATTTCGTCACTCTAATGCAGGATGAATTTGAGATGAGCATGGTTGGTGAACTCACCTATTTTCTAGGACTTTAGGTAAAGCAAGAAAAGAATGGCTTGTTCATCAATCAGAGTAAGTATGCTATGAATTAAGTGAAATGATTTGGCCTAAGCAATTCTCGATCAATTCAAAATCCAATGGGGCTACAGAAAAGATAGTGAAGGATAAGAAAGGTGTTAGAGTTGATCAGAAATTATACAGGAGTATGATTGAGAGTTTACTATATCTTAAAGCCAGTTGACCGTATATATGTTTCAGTGCAGGGAGATGTGCAAGATTTCACGCTGATCCGAAGGAAACTCACTTGACTGCTGTGAAAAGAATTATTCGATATGTTAGTGTTACTTTTGATTATGGTATCTGGTATTCTAAAAATCAAGACTCAGATCTTATTGGCTATAGTGGTTTTGATTGAGCTGGTAATACAGATGATCATTAGAGTACTACTGGTGGTTGTTTCTTCATCGGCACGAATTTAGTATCTTGGTATAACAAAAAACAAAATTCAATTTCCTTATATTCTGCTGAAGCTGAATATCTTGTTTCTGGAAGTTATTGCGCGCAATTATTATTAATGAAAAAAATGCTGAAAGACTATGGAATTCATCAAGGGCCCCTAAAGATTTTATGTGACAACAAAAGTGCTACTAATATATCAAAGAATACATTCCAGCACTCTCGAACAAAGCACATTGATATAAGACATCACTTTATTCGAGATCTTGTTGAAAAAAAGGAAGTTGTGGTTGCTTATATTCCAACATCGAAGCATTTTGCAGATATCTTTACAAAGCCACTAGATTCTACCACTTTTGAGCTCCTCAGACAACACTTAGGTGTGTATCATATTTGAGGTACTTCCTTGAAACTTTTATTTTAGCTTTAGTTGTTTTAAAAAAAAATTTGTATAATGAAATTCAGGAAAACACAAAAAAAATAGAAAGAAGAAAAAGACAAAAAGATTGAAGTGGTGTGCGTATGTTGGAATATGGAAACTTGGAGAGTTAAGGGGATTTGATGGCTGGAAGTTGAAAAGTGGCAATAATTACCTTGGAAAGAGAAAAAGGTAGAGTGTGGGTTTTGAGAAAGGAAAGTAACTTTTAAAATTTTAAACTTTGTATCTTCTTCTCCTATTCCTCTTTCCCGTAACTTCTCTCCCTACTTTTCTTGCCATTTTCTTGATTGTGTGAGATTGTGTTAGAATATTTTTTTTGCAAAACCCTACGGCAAAATCTTGCTTACCACATCCCAAAAATCCTTCAACGTGGAGAAGTGCAGTGCTTTCAAGAATCTATTAGGAGAAAAGATACATCTCGTAGAAAGTTCTATGCTAGGGAACTTTGAAGGCGTTCAAGAACTAGGGATAGAAGTGATGTCTTCAGGTCGGCCGGAAAGTGCTCCAAAACTAAAACCCAAGTTTTTAGAGATAAGTCATTCTCTTTTAGTGGTCAGTCGTTCAAGCCCTTTAATGATTGCATTAGGTACTATTTAAATCATGATAAGAGGGTATACTTATGAGGTTAAAAATATTTTTGGGGAAAATAAATGGATACGATCTTAGCCATCTACTGAAAAGGATTATTGGGATTATTCGGTACATGGAGGAATGGAACCCTAGCTAACTGAACTAGCATGCATAGAGTATGCAGGTCACAAAGTTATGTGTGTGTATACTAGGTAATCTGGACCGAGGAGACTCCAATTGAGGAGAATAAATGATTGTCTTGGTTAAGTTCCTCTATGTATAAGGCAGTTTAGAATTTGACCCTCAAGTGGTTGAGAATTTTGAGAGGCTTAGAAATGTACCCCCCACCTGTTATAAAGATTATGGATGATGAGGGAAATTTTGTGGATAAAGAGACTGATGAGATAGATGCTGGTAAAACAACTGATGTTCAAACATCAATTCATGATGAGGACCATGACCTAGGTGGTGGATCGTTCAATGTTCCAACACCGGCTAAAAATGAGGGGATGAGATGGATGATTAAGGGAATCAAGATAATGAAGAAACTGAGGATGTTCAGTATCTGACCCCTGAGATGGAAACAGGGGGAGAAGAGTTTGTTGCTGATTATATTCCAACATCAAATCAACATATTGTTGAGAAAGAGGAGGTTGAGGCAACTGAACCTGACCTTGATGATGTCCCACAATCAGGCCAGCAAGATAATGAGGAAATTGAAGTTATTGATGTGGAGGATGTTCCAACACAAGGACCTCCGGTTGAAAACCTGGATTATACCAGTGATATGGTGCTAGGAGAATTTGTTCAAACAAGACCAAGAAGATCAAAGAGGAAATCTGAAGAGGCTGCTACAGAAACAGACTAGTCTGAGAAGAAAAGAAGGTGAAGAAGAAGGCTGGCCATAGTTCTATAAGAGCTCCATCTGCTAGGGATGCCCCGAATAAAGATTTTTATGATATTGACTATCAGGACAGTTAGAAGATCATCAGTCTGAGAAACATAACTGCAGAAAGATCACTGGACTTAGAAATCTACCAAGGAAGTGAGTTTGCAGCCTTTTTGGATCATGTGGAATATACAGTTGCTGCCACTATCTACAAGGAGTACAATAAGGAACTGGTTCAAGATTTTTATACCAGTGTAATGGCAGGAAACTTGGATGGGCCTATGTGAGAGGAAATGTGATAAAATTTGCTGCTTAAAAAATTAATAGATTGCTTGGGCCGACTTCACCTGACTTTGAGGGTCCATATGCTGAAGGCTTGGAGCTGACCAATGATCAGATTGTGCATGAGAACTGTAGCGGAATAGTATTTCAGTGGCTTGCACAAGGGAATGTTGCTATATCTTGTCTGACCAACATGTATTTTTGTCTTTCTCAAATAGCTATTAGTTGCTAGATCCCTCAACAAATACTGCAGCCTTAACCAAAGAGATTACAAAATTATTATACGGCATTGGGAAGAAGATTCAGGTTAATCTTGGCCGAATCATACAAGAGAATATAATATTTTAGGTTGTATCTTTAAGGAAGAAGAACTCTCTGCCACATTCCTGTGTCATTATTGCTCTAGCTAAATCAGAAAAGGTGGAGGATAAGGATGATGATGTATTTATATTTCCAAATCTTGTAAAGGCAAACTCCAATACTTTTTCTACAAGGAAAATACATGATTTTCCTCGGTCTGGTTCAGAAGGTGGAAGTTCTTCTACAGCAGCAACAAAGAAAGCTAAGGAATCAAAGAAAATGACTGTGAAAGCCAATATTGCTGCACTTCATGTTCAGCTTGCTGCTTTGGGAGCTGAGTCGGCTCAGATGGATGCTGAGGATGAACCATATGTGTTTTAAACTACATGTTTTTTTTTTTAATGATTTCTATCTTTGGCATCTTTTATGGCCCAAAGGGGGAGTATTTTGGAAAACTGTGGATTTCTAGAAATTATTTCTTGTGGTTATTGTGTTTTTTTGGGGACATTTTTCTTGCTTGGCAGACTTGGAATTATTAATGTTTTTTTTGATATTTTTTTATTCTCAGATTTATGTTAGTTAGTTGGATTGATATTCCAACATGGGTTAAACAATTTTCTGAAGTTTTTGGTTATTGACTGTCTGCTGATGTTCCAACATGGATGTTGAGATATTCTTGTTTTGGAGCTATGGAATTTAGGAGGAGCTAAAATTTTGAGCTCATGGTCCCACATCCGTATTGTTTTAGTTTGATCAATCTATTTGCATAGTTTTGATTTGAGGGTCCAAAAGGTTGATGTGTCTACAAAATGCCAAATGTGGAGATTGTAAAGTTTAGAATTATTTAGTTGGCTTAGTGGTAATTATGGAAATATGGAATTCTTATATTGTAACATCAAAGAAGGAAGGTTTCCGATATATGGAAGGCTGAGTTGTAATCCGAGATGTTGTATTTCGTCTAGAAGGTTTTATGATTGCAGAATATATCAATTCCTATATTTATAGGATCGAATTAAATTTATGGAATTAGAGTTGATCTATGATTATCCGGTTATGGTTGAGATATGGACGAAATATTCTAATTCCTTGTTTCAAGTGATTAGATTTGGTAATTCCTATCTCTATGGGATTTGATTTTTATCAGAATATTTTTTGGAGAAGGAATAATATTCGCACATAAATAGATGCGTGTGTGGGTTTAAATAAAAGTCATTCAGGCTGAGTTACTTACGCTATAAATTGAAGAAAATCAGCATCCAGATTTTCGAGATTCAGAAAAGTAGGTGAGAGCTTCGCATCTGTGTTCCAAAATGATCAAAACCTTTTGATCAAGTTCAGAATCGAAACCCTTAATTTTTTGGTAAGAGGAGATCTAGCGTCGACGAGTTTCAAGGTTAGAGGGACTATGATCAAGGCGGATCGGTAGTTACGGGAGCTAGCAGAATTCACTTACGTGATATAATCCGATAAGATAAGTATAATTGTGTACTTTGTATAGTTTCTTTAAGATTAGTGGATTCATTCTGAACCAGACTAGACCTTGCAGATGTCCTGCATATGTAGGTGTATTACACCGAACTGCATAACCAAGTCGTGTGTCTTTATATTTTATTTTATTGCTTACTTAATTAGTTATGATATGTTGAAATACAATAGTAATAATTGAATTAATTAAATAAAATCAAATTTCACTGCGGCTTATTCAATATGAACGGTGAAGGGAAGGTTGAAAAACAACGCAATTTTGTTGTTGCTTCGTAAAATTTCCGCAACTCCTGTGCCTGAGGTTTGTCGAAGAGCTGCAATGATTCTCGGAAACCTTGTGTGAGAGCCTCTAAACAAGTCGTTGCTTAGCATTTGAGAATGCCTTTGGTGAGATACTTTCTTCAGGTGGAAAAGACTCCGGTATATTTTCTCAATGCAGTGTGTCTTGACTTCCCTTTCTTTTTTTTTAAAATGAAGACCACCATGCGGTGGAGGGCTATTTATTGGGCACCCTAAACCCTTTAAAAATAATGAAAAGCAGTAATTAGCCATAACTGCTCAGTCAGTACAAAATAACTCCTAAGCTAAAGGAGGCCAAGAGCCCGAAGCAAAACAATTGCTCCCAAAAGTCAATGTGATGGGTTTGTAGGACCCAAAATTACCTAGGCGATCAGACAGACCGCAAGGGGACGACTATCTCACTATACCTAGTGATAATAAGGAGCAGGTCGGTGATCAACGAATCGAAGCACCACTTAGCCACCTATATCTCTAGGACAATAGGAGCAAGAGACAAGAATGGTACAAAGAATAAACAGAACAGTAAAGCAGCACCAAATGCAGGAGTGGGGGTGCAGCTCAGAGAGGTTTTTTGGTTGCTGAAACAATGGCAGCATCAAATCTGAAGCTGAAGGAGCAAATAGAAGTCCTCTGATTGAGAGTGGTGGCAGTGAAACAAAAACTTTAGGTCCTGTCAAAGAAAAACATAAGAAAAACAGTTAGTAGCATCAATTCTCCTAAGAAGGGGATCTAACTGTAGGAATCTCTAGGTCATCAAGATAGAGTAGCCCTTTGGTTCTTGCAGGCAGATTCGACCAGCTGAAAGATTGGTGAGTCTTAGTAAGTAACATGAACTTAGCAAGATCATCAGCAGGTTGGTTTCCTTGTCTGAGAGTGTGTATCAGTTTAGTATTCCCCAAAGAGATGTGAATGCTGTCCATAAGATTAAGGAATTTCCAGTGTCTAACAGATGGTAGTAAAATCATATTAATAGCATTTAGACAGTCAGATTCAATCACAACCTGTTGATTTGCATAAGGTAATGCTAACTGTACCCCACATTGGATAGCTAAAGTTTCAGCATGCAAGGGGGAAACTGCAGTAACAAAGTACCCCTTGGCTTGAACAAAACCATACTTATTCCTTATGATGACCGCAATGCCAGCCTTTTTGGAGTGATGCCATGAGGCATCAACATTGATCTTTATGCCCAATTCAGGTTTCTGCCAAGTCACTGTGATAATGTGAGGTTTTGGAGGCTTAAAAATCTGTGGAATATAGCCTTCTGAAGCAAGTTCATAGTCAATCTGTCTTGATATGTCAATGGGAAAGGCAGAAAAAGATAAATAAATGTTGTCTTTGACCTCTTTAATGATAGTATGACAATGAGGATTGAGGTTATCAAAAAGTTTTCTATTTCTAGCCTTCCACAAAGACCAGCAGACAAAGATAGGAGCAGTATGGATCAGTCTGGTATGGAGTTTTGATAGACCAGTAATTGCCCAGAAACTGGCCAATCTATCCCATAAATTTTCAGATTCAAAATATGAAATACCACAGATTTGATGAACTTCCTTCCAGACCATGGATGAGATAGCACATGTATTGAAAAAATGGTGCAGAGAATCAGTATTATTGCAAAAACAGCATTTAGAGGGGAGGTGGAAGCCAAATTGCACAAGAATATCATCAAATGGCAGTAGTACATTTAAAAGCCTCCACATAAAAACTGAGATTTTGTTCTGAATATGGGTAGCCCATATACTTCTAAGAGCAGGGAAAGCATTAGTAGGGGGTCTCAGTTTGAGATATGCTGTCTTGACAGAAAAGTTCCCAATATAGTCAGGCTTCCACACTAGTTTATCAGGTCTGTGTTCATGGATGGAGGCAGACTTGATAGTATTAATGATAGGGTCAGGGAGCACTAGTTGCAGGAGCGGGAGAAGAGAGTCCTTGTGGCTAATAAAATCAGCAACAGTGCACTGTCTTTGGGTCTCATTTGGGTAATAGAAATCCATTAAGGGGCCAAAATCAGTCCAATTAGAAGTCCAGAAATTGCAAAGTCCCTGACCATGTATCACCCTGGAATTGGATTCTGCAAATTGATTGATTTTGCATATCCTCTTCCAGTTCTGAGATTTTTTGTGAGATTCAGGAAGAGAGTTAAGGAAAACAGTCCAGGGAGCTACACCTAATTGGTATTTCCACCAGAGTTTACAAGAAAAGGCTCTAACGATGGCAGCTAGAGATCTCAGTCCTAATCCATTTTGTTCAGTAGGGTGGCAAAGAGAATCCCATTTTTTCCATGATTTTTTTGGACCTGAATCTGTCTCCCCCCAAAAAAAGATAGCAAATTTTCTTTCAATTTTCTTAATAATCTGTTTGGGGGGTTCCATCACTGCCCAAATATGTTGAGGTATAGAGTATAAACATGACTTTATAAGGGTCAGCTTACCTCCAGTAGATAGCCACACATTTTTCCAGTTTTTCAGTTTCCTATCAATCATTTCCATAACCGGTTGAAAATGAAGATTGAGAATTTTACCACTGTGTATAGGAACACCCAAGTATTTAAAAGGTAAAATACCTGATTTCATACCCAAAATATTCCTAATTTGTCTGAGTTTAGCTTGAGTGGCATTCTTACTAACAAAACAGTCACTCTTATCATAGTTAATTTTCTGCCCAGTGACCTCTTCAAAAATGCCTAGGAATGCTTTGATTCTGATCAGGTTCCTTTTAGAAGCTTTGAGAAAGACAATAGTGTCATCTGCATAGCTTAAATGAGAAATAGGTATAGCATTCCTTGGTAAAGCATAATAATGCAGTTTTCCAGACTCAAAAATATAGGCTAGACTTCTAGTAAAAGATTCAGAGAATATGTTGAACAGAAAGGGTGATAAAGGATCCCCCTGTTTAATGCCTCTAGAAGCAGTAAAAAAACCAACAGGTTTGCCATTTATGAGAACTGAAAACCAAGCATTTGCAAGATTTTTCATGATACAATGAACAAATTGCCCATGAAAACCAAACTTGAGAAGTATACTATTTAAAAAAGCCCAACTTACCCTATCAAAAGCCTTCATTAGATCTAGTTTAAGAATGCAATTAGGGTCTCTAGATTTTTTGTGCAAGAATCTGATCATTTCCTTTAAATAGATGACATTGTCAGAGATGTCTCTATTTTGGAGGAAAGCAGATTGGTGAGGACTAATTAATTTAGGCATCAATGGTTTGAGTCTTTCCATTAGTATTTTTGAGAAAATTTTGTTTGTCACATTTGAAAGACTAATAGGTCTATAGTCATTAAAACTAGTAGGAGTTTGTTTCTTTGGAATCACTGTGATCCAAGTACTAGAAATACCTCTAGGAATGATAGACCTTGAAAGAAAATCATTTGATGCCTCTAGTAAATCTGAACAGATAATATCCCATGCTTTAATAAAAAATTTTGCTGTGTAGCCATCAGGACCAGGACTGCTGCTCTTGTTCAGACTGAAAACAACTTTTTTTAATTCCTCAATTGTCACTGGACTAATGAGAGAAGCATTCTCTTCCTCAGTAATCAGATTGGGAATCTGGGACAGGAAGTGAGAGTAGAAGAGTCCCTGATCTGAGTGTGGTTGGTCAGTCAGAAGCTTTTGATAGAAACAAATTGCTTCATTTTCTATGTCAGAGCTATTAACTAACCAAGTACCATCAGAACTTCTGATTTTTGTGATATTAAGTATACATCTTTTTTCCATTACAGCATTATGGAAAAATTTTGTATTCTCATCTCCCTCTTTAAACCATCTCAATTTGGCCTTTTGTTTCCAGAAACTATTTTGCTCTTTAAGAGCCCTAGTAAGCATAGCTTTTGCATGATTTAACTTAATTAGCTCACTAGGAGTGCTGTTAAGATCAAATTCAATTTCCTGAACTTTCAGATTTTCCTCTGCTTGTATGACATTTGCATTAATATCACCAAAAATCTCCTTATTCCACAGTTTAAGGTGTTTTTTAAGGTGATTCAGCTTGAGAAAAAAAATTAGCATTCCTTGACCTTGAAAAGGAGAACTCCAATGGAATTTAATGAAATCCATAAAGTCCTTCCTCTTGAACCAGGTATTGATGAACCTGAAAGGTCTAGGGACAGAGGGACAGTTGTTACTGATTCTGAGTAGGAGAGGACAATGGTCAGAGGTATTCCTATTGAGAACTTGGATAGAAGATTGTGGGAATTTAGAGATCCATTGAGAGGAGCATAAACCTCTATCTAACCTCTCCACCGTATGTCTATTAGCTCCAATACTTTTCCTACCATTAGTCCAAGTAAAAAAATTCCCAACAGTATTGATAGGGAGCAAAGCCATAGAGTCAATAAAACCACTAAAGTCATTAATGCTACCAAGGTTGGGGGTAGAGGACCCCTTATACTCATTTATAGAGGCCATAGCATTAAAATCACCAATCAGGAGGGTATCAGACAGTGTCATTGTCTTAAGATCAGACCATAAGTCTTTCCTCTCCTTTCTTGTCCTCAAACCATAAACAAAAATAGCCTCAGTAGAGGAGTTAAGTGTATGGCTGGTTATCAGTACTTAGATGAATTGATTATGATCAACCTTAGGAGCAATGTCAATCTTAGAGTTCCACATAAGCCAGATATTACAGTTAACAGCATACAGGCAGTGATCAAAATGAAGTTTTTGTCTATAAAATTCACATTCATTGTTGTTATGTTGAGGTTCAATTAGACAAATCATTTCCAATTTATGTATTCTGATAAGTCTAGCTAGTCTCAAAATTGAAGTATCCATGCCTCTAATGTTCCAGACTAAAATGTTAATTCCTAAGGTTGTACTAATCATTATTTTTTATGTTTAAGGCTTTTTGTAGCTGTTCTGGTGAGAATCTTATTTATCTGATTGAAGTACGTGGGAACTTTCCCTTGAGCGGGTTCAGCATTTTTGTGTGTAGGAGAAGTGGTCTGTGAAGTGTTAGTCATAACAATGGGGGGGATTGGAGGAGAACTGTCCTCAGGTAAGAAGTCAACTTGTACCTGGGGTATGTCACATTGTACCTCAGTTTCAGGGGATTGATGAACACAGGCCTGCTCAAAATTCTCCTCCTCTTCATGAATTAATGGTAGAAACCTATTTCCTGAGGATCTGGGTTGAGAGTAACAAGCAAACCTGTTAGTATTAAAAGGATTATCAGGAGAGATAGGCAGTTTACCTGGATGCACTGAAATGTCATCGGCAGCATATTTTTGGACTCTTTGAGGAGTTGAGGTCTGAGAGTCAGGTATCATTTGCTCTTCTAGAAGAGGTACCGGAGCTGATTGATCAGAGGAGGCTAATGAATCCATAGGGAGGGACTCTTCTTCAATCAGGACAACTACTGGATCAGATATTATAGGAATATTCAGACCCAGGTTATCCTGAGAGAGTACTTGAGCTTGCTGTGTAGGAGTTTTGTTTTCCTGAGTATCCTTAGACGGAGAACCAGGCCACACTATATTCTTGCTTAAATAAGGATGATCACCATTTTGAACTGTGGAAGATGGAGTGAGGAGTTTGTCTTCTTTCTGTGCCAAGATTGTAGTGGCTTTCTCTGAGGGAGTAACACCAGAAGAACTAGGTTCCTTATTTGGGATTGCTTTCCAAACTGAGTTAACCTGAGGGGGTTTTTGGTTGGAGTGTTTGGAATTATTGTTCCTGGTTGTGAGGGGCCTAAGGTCAGGGTGAAGGATCCTACATTCAACAACCTCATGACCAAGCCTCTTGCAGTGTTTGCAGTATAATGGTAGCTGTTCATATTCTATTGGATACTCAGCAACTTCATGAGCAATACCATTTGTCAGTGAGATAGAAGTATGCAGCTTGGACATTAGATCAATTTCTACACATATCTTAACAGCAGAGGGTCTCGTAACACCTAGGGTAGCAGCATCAGTTTTGATGAACCTTCCTATTGTATTCCCAATTATTTCTAGCATGGCAGAATTATACCAAAATAGGGGAATTTTATGAAGTGTAATCCAAACAGGGACTATGGAGGTTTCAGCCTCAGGAGAGAAATCAGGGGTCCATTTGAATACCTTCATATATGCACCTTTGAAAGCCCACTGTGATTTCATCCAACACCGCTGAAAATCCTCTGGGTCTTCAAATCGGATTAGGACATGTCGGTAGTCGATAGAGCCGAGTTGGAATCTTCCTTTAAAACCAACCGATTTGAAAGCCTCGTTCAGGAACTCCATTGATGGCTTGAGCCTGGCGAATTTTCCAATCAAGGCATTTTGGTAGTGAGCTGACAGTTGCGCGACCTCCTCCGGGGTGATTATACAAGCAATCTTACCCTTGTATTCCGTAACTGGTTTAATGGAGGGGGTGGAGGGGAGTGAGGAGAGGAGCGGAGTTGGTTTAGTGGTGAGGGCCTGAAGGAAGCTACGATTCGGAGCCGTGCCACCGCGATCCTGCGGTGGCTCCGCCATAGAAGAAGCGGAAATAAAGACGTTGTCGACTGTGAATAGTGTTCGGAGGTGGAGAGAAGTCAGAGGGATGAGAGAGAAGCGAGATGAACACAGTGTGTCTTGACTTCCCAACAAACAAAAAATTCTCAAATTCACTTTGGATAAGAAGCAGCATATAAAATCTTTGGTTTACTTAAATATAAACTCTTTCCAATGCCTTGAAGTGAACCTATGTTGCAGGTTCTGTTACCAAAATTTGTACTACCTCCATCCCAGCCGAATTTGCACACTTTTTGATCAACTTTCTCAACGCATATTTGACCATAATTTCCAACCAGTATATAGACCTCAATATCATCATATAAGATATTGCTGGATACCCTGCAAGATGTATTTTCTAAATATCAAATTTTAACATACCATTAATATACATAACTAAAGTTATCGTTGGTCAAACATGACCTGACAAACTTGACCAAAAAGTGTGCACATTCGGGTGGGACAGAGTAATAATGACGAATTGGTGCATTAGGACGTACTACCTGGTCCCACTTGAAAGTGGTGACATTTAAGAGTGGCCCTTCCTGCATCCAAATGAATTGTTGATAAAAAACCAGCCTGATTTCTCCAGTAGACTAACAATCCTCTTCAGACTGATTTTTCTTGGCAAACCTTTAATTTTTTTCTTTTCCCTGAAGCCTCATTGAAGAAATCAACACACTACCACATAGACTCCCATCTAGCACCAATTTTTTAGCACCGACTTTTAAAATTAGTGCTAAAAATCTAATAGCACAGAGTTTTTTTTTAAAAAAAAATTTAACACCAATTTTTAAAATTGGTGTTAATTTAACACCATTTTCAAAATTCTAACACGGGTTTTTTAAAAATTGGTGCTAAATTTTACAATAGCACCGATTTTGAAAACATTAGCACCGATTTTTAAAAACCGTTGCAAAAAATTTGAAATTTTCATTTTTTCCGCCAAAGAAATATCCAAAAATTTTAAAATAGCATCGATTTTGGAAATATCAATTTTTAAAAGCCAGTTTCAAAAATATGTAAAACTCCCGCCAAAAAATTCAAAATAGCACCGGTTTTTAAAACCGGTGCTAAAAAATAAAACTTATCACCGATTTTTGTAATAAATAGCACCAATTTTAAAAATCGGTGCTAAAATTAGGAAATAGCACCAATTTTTAAAAATGGGTGCTAAAAATTTTTAAAATTCATTTTCCCGCCAAAGAAATAGCCAAAAATTTTAAAATAGGACCGGTTTTAGAAAAATTAGCACCGGTTTAAAAAATCGGTGCTAAAAATTTAAAAATAGCACCAATTTTGGAAGAAAATAGCACCAGATTTAAACCAATGCTAAATTTTTTTAAAATTTTAGCATTTTCTCGCCAAAGAAGTCGCCCAAAAAATTTTCCCACCAAAGAAATCGCTAATTTTTTTTCAAATTCAATCTTCCCACCAAAAAATTCTAAATATTCGTCGAAATTTTTTAAAGTTCAATTTTTCCGCCAAAGAATTCAAAAAATTCGCCAAAAATTTCAAATAATATTCCCAGAAATTTTATGAGCTTGGAACAACTGCGCTGCCACTATAAGCTATTTTTTTTAACTTTCAAAATTGTTCACTTCTTTTGTTGACTTTAACTAATAACTAAGTTAAGTTAAATTAATCAACGATCAACCTTTACTGACCTAATATATACAAATAAGAATAAATTTTGTTTTCATTAACTAATTAATGTTCAACCTTTAATTGATTTAGTATACATAAATACAAGAATAAATTATTTTTTTAGTCCCCTACAAAGTATCTTATACCATGTTTTGGTCCCCACTTGTAAATCAACCCTTAGACGGTACCCAACAAATTTAAAACAATTTGTTTGGTCCTCAAAGATGATTTTCAGGTAAGACTAAATGGGTTTCCGGTATATTCAGGGGTATAATGGTAATTTTACTAATGAGTAAATATTTTCAATTAAAATCCTAATTTTAAAATTTTTAGATTTTCGACAACTTCACGCTCGAGCCCTCGAACATCTTGCCTCAAGCCCTTGAACCTCAAGCCTCCAGCCTTTAGCCCTCGAACCTCCTACCTCGAGCCTCGATCCCGAATGTGGGAATTTTCGACCACTTTACGCTCGAGCCCTCGAGCCTTAAGCCTCGAACCCTTAAGCCTCGAGCCTTGAACCCTCAAACCTCCTGCCTCGAGCCTTCGAACCTCCTGCCTCGAGCCCTCGAACCTCCTGCCCCGAGGACTCGAACCTCCTTATTTGACTCTATATATAAATACTAGTGACTAAGCTGGCTTTAACTAATGAACTGTCAAACTTTACTCGACTTTCAATATATAAATACTAATAACTAGGTTGACTTTTTTCTAATAAACGGTCAAGCTTACTTGACTTTCAATAAATAAACACTAATAACAAAGTTGACTTTAACTAATTAACGATCAAACTTATTTGAATTATTATATAATAAATACTAATAAAAATGTTTGACTTTGTCTAATAAACGATCAAACCTTACTTGACTTTCTATATGTAAATACTAGTGACTAAGTTGACTTTAACTAATCAACGGTCACTTTACTTTACCATCACTATATAGAAATACTAGTGACTAAGCTAACTTTAACTAAACAACGGTCAAACTTTACTTGACTCTCTCTCTCTATATAGAAACACTAGTGACTAAGCTGACTTTAACTAATCAGCAGTTAATTTTTACTCGACTTTCAATGTATAAACACTAATAACTAAGTTGACTTTGTCTAATCAACGGTCAAACTTTACTTGACTTTAAAAAAATAAACACTAATAACAAAGTTGGCTTTCACTAAGTAACGTCAAAATTTATTTGAATTAGTACATAATAAATACTAATAAAAATGTTTGACTTTGTCTAATTAACGGTCAAACTTTACTTGACTCTCTCTACATAGAAACACTAGTGACTAAGCTGAGAACACTAGTGACAAAGCTGAACTTAGTGACTAAATTGGAAAGTTACTCTCTCTGAGGCAATTTTGGGCGAAAAAGGAGCATCCTTCTCTCACGATCCACGGGAGCATTTTCGTTCGATCAAGCGGCAAATCCAGGCCTGAGACCGGATTACTCAGATTCCCCATGGGATTCCGAGCATAATCATCTCCAGGTTGTGGGTTTTTCGTTTGCTTCTCCGCCGGCATTGCGAGGGTTTCCGAAAATAGGTTCTTCTTAGTCACTTGGCTTTGAATTAGTTCATTCCCTGTTCGAGCACTGATACTTTATCATCTGTTGAGTACTTGGATTGTGTATATGTTTGTTCCTGTCGTTGTAATTTGTATGTGTAATATCTGGCATGCGTAGCATATTTCTGCCATCCCCTGTTGCCGGGATAGTTACTAGGAATTTCTATTGTTTTCGAAGTAGAATATTGTGTGGGAGATAAGTTAGTCTCCCTTGTGCATCCGATACGTTAGTTGGATTGTGTACCTAACCCCTCTTGTCTTCTCTTACTGTCACTGTGAATGGGAAAACATGGACCAGACTCCCATATCAACCCCTGCCACCAAATCGGCAAATCATCCGGGCCTAAATGACCAAGTGGAAAAGACCTTCAAGTCTAGAGAATGACATGATCTGCTATTACAGAGAAAAAGGCAGTGGGATGATGCGGATATCACCTTGAACAAGACCAGGATGTGGATTTTGTCCTCTCAGAGGAAGAAGTTAACAAGGAGCAAGTTCTGGTGTTTTATGGTTTTTAGGCGCCTTCCCAGGTTCTTTCCCAGGTATACATGCTGTCAGGAAATTGCTCATGGCAAAGTGGGATGTCCAATGCTGGGTTCAGACAATGACAAATGGGTACCTAAAATTCGGATTCAAAACAGCGGATGACAGGGACAAGGTACTACAGGGTCCGAACCATTTCCTCCACGGTAAAAAGTTGTTTATTGTTCCTATACCTGAGTTTGGGAAGTATGATATGCATATCATGGCCAAGAAACCGATCTAGATTCGTATGAACTACCTACCAAAGTCATGCTGGCACAAAAAATCCCTCGAGAAGATAGCTTCCACCCCAGGTGATCCCATCCTCATGGATAATGGAACTCGAGATATCGTGGGCTACTACGCTAGGATCCTGGTCCTCATCGACACCTCCAAACAGCTCAAAGAAATGGTAAAATTCCGTATGACAGACGGAGCTACCCACTCGCAACGGATACTGTATGACTACTGCAAACCGTGGTACCCAAACTGCGAGAAAATACACACCTCTTTGAAGGCTGCGATGAATTCTTCAGGGCCAAGGACAGGGTTTTTCAGGAATGCATGGCAAAAAGAAATTGGGATGTAAACTTCGACAAAGGTGTTCTGCCCACACAGGTAAATGAAGGAAAAAACCCAGACGGGGAGCTCTCCCGTAGAAATGGCGACACAGTTTCGGGGTCAAAATCAGTACATCCAGGACCTAGCACCACGGAGCAAGAGGTAAACTCGGTAAAGGAAAAGTGCGACGACACAGAGGTGGTCATGGAGATGGACCGGGGGAAGGAAACAGGTGATCCTACACCACCGGGCGCCCGTCCCCATCTCAGTGATGATGCCGGCTTGGTAGAGCCTCCGACTTTCGGTGATGCAGACAGACCGATGAATGTTGCAGGAAGCATACTAGACAGCATGCTCCATCCGGAGGCAAGAAGAAGGAGCAACCCCCCTAGGGCAGGAAGACCTCTGGCACCAAAAGGAAAAACCACAGTTGAGAAACATATGTTCAAGAGCAGCGGCAGAACCAAATTCTCTTACATGCTGCTCAACCCATCAACAAAGACCTACCAAAGAGTGGCGGAAGCAGCAAAGAGTTCCTCTTCAAATGACAGCAGTAAAGGCGGCGGTCCGAGGCCTGAAGGGACCTTCACCCCCCAATGAATGCAGCCTGCATAAACATACGGGGCCTTAGTACCCCAGCAAAAAGGAGATGGGTGAAGAACATTATCTCCGAAAACAATGTCGGTTTGTTAGGTATTCTGGAAACAAAGGCAAGTGAATGAACACTGAACAACTTCATGAGGAGTCTTAAAGGTTGGAGATACACCCACAATTTTGAATCGGCACCAAATTCAAGAATTCTTGTTGTTTAGGACCCCAAAAAGTTTAATGTTGAGACAACGGGCAAAATGGCGTAGCTGATCCATCTCAGAGTACGGCACCTATCATTGAATGTGCATTTTCTTTGCACTTACACGTATGGAAACAGTGAGGGAAGACTACAGAGATTGCCCCTTTGGGCAGAGCTGAAGTGATACGGTGTGAACCTTGACTCACCTTGGATGGTTCTTGGCGACTTTAACGCCATCCTTAGTGTAAATGATCATATGGGTAACACAACCCCCGGGGTCTACCAAATGAGAGAATTTCAAGAAGCCTGTACCGCCCGTGGTTTGAGGGACGCCCCAGCAATCGGGGATCATCTAACATGGCATAATGCGGACTTCACAATCATGCGCAAACTAGACCGCGTCCTCCTGAATCACAAATGGGATAAAGATTCCTGCTGTACCACCTTTCTTCCTGGATCAGCCCTCTCTGACCACCTACCTTTTGTAATAGCTCTAGCACAAGAAAATGAGCAATTGAACAGACCTTTCAGGTATCAAAATATATGGAATACGCATCCGAGGTGCAAACAGGTTATTCATGATCACTGGTCACCAGCGGATCATGGGTTCAGACAGTATGTTCTATGCCACAAACTACAAAGATTAAAGAAACCCCTCAAAGAGCTGGGGAAAAGGGACTTCCACCACATATCAGAAAAGGTGAAAAGAGCAAATATGGAGTACGTGAATGCGTTGAAAAGTTTAACGCCGGGGAACGCATCACATGAACTGATACACCAACTGACTGTTCTAAAGCAAACAGCCTTGATCTTCTACACGGCGGAGTCGAAATTCCTAACCCAAAAGGGAAGAATAAACTTTGTCACTTTGGCAGATAAGGGCACAAGTTTCTTTCACGGCTTGGTAGCCAATAGGAATGGCGGTGGAGTCCCGGCAATTCTGGACGCAGAAGAAAGATTAGTCACATCCAGCGAGAAAAAAAGGGCACTACTTGCGGAGTTTTATAAGGGCTTATTCGGGTCAGATGTACCACGTGCACCAATCGATCCAGATATAATCCGTTCAGGGCTTACTTACCGACATGGAGAGAGCCACACTGAGCCAAGATATCGAAAGATGTGAAATCAAGTCATCCCTCTTCTCCATGTCCAATGACAAAGCTCCGGGCCCGGATGTCTTCACTGCAGCTTTTTTCAAGAATGAATGGGAGATCGTGGGACAGGATGTCACAGAATCGGTCTTGGAATTCTTCCGCACTAGTGAACTGCTAAAAAGGCTAAACCATACTGCTATTACACTTATTCCCAAGAAAGAAGACAACCTAAGGGTGGCTGACTTTAGACCCATCTCCTGCTGCAATATCATTTACAAGATTATCTCCAAAGTCATTGCCAACAGAATCGATCCTCTCCTCCCCGGCCTCATCGACCCCTGCCAAGCAGCGTTCGTAAAGGGACAAAAACTTTTTGATAATGTCATGATGGCTCAAGAGTTCGTGCGGGGCTCCGGACTATCACGATCCTCTCCCCACTGTATGATTATAGTAGACCTCACAAAGGCATTCGACACAGTTTCCTGGGATTTCATACAAGAGGTACTAAATGGCCTAGGCTTCCCGCAAACATGGGTTGATAGAATCATGGAATGCGTAACAACATCGACGTTCTCCATTGCGAAAAATGGCAAATTGTGTGATTTCTTCAAAGCCAAAAGGGGACTGCGACAAGGCGACCCCCTTTCACCCCAACGTTTTGTCATTTGCATGGAATACCTTTCCAGGTTACTGAAAAACAGGGCAGAAACCTCTCCGTTCTCCTACCACCCGAGATGTGAACACCTAAAAATCACCCACCTAGCATTTGCGGATGACCTGATGCTTTTTTCAAAGGCAGATCGGAACTCTGTCCATACCATCATGCCTTCTCTAAACAATTTCCAGCAGACCTCATGCCTAGCCATCAACGCCGCAAAGTTAAAATACTTCGGAGTGGGTATAAAGGAGGACTTAAGCTTCACCGGCATTCCGTGGGCTACGTTTTCGGTCCGGTACTTAGGTATCCCGTTGGATTCCAGTAAATTAAAGGTCTCTCAGTTTCAAACGCTTCTCGACAGCGTCGACAAGAAAATTGCAAGATTCAAAGGTCATACATTATCTTATGCGGGGAAACTGGAACTAATAAAATCCGTGGTACAGGGTGTTGTTAGATTCTGGATACAACACTTCATCATCCAGGGAAATGTTATGGACTCACTGGAACAAAAATGTAAACACTTCCTGTGGGGTGAAAAGAAGCAGAAAAAGGTTTCCTGGAAAAGGCTTTGCACCCCGAGGAGTAATGGGGGTTTGGGAATTCGGGATATCAAGACTTGGAATATGGCTGTTCTCGCACAGCAACTATGGGATATACACTCAAAAAAGGAATCACTTTGGATCAAATGGGTCCATTCACAGTTCCTGAGCACGAGCAATATATGGAATGTACACACAAGGGCTCTGTGCGGCAGAATCTCGGAGAAGTTCTCACTCTACTCATGAATCTGTGCAAAATACGAGACAACCTGATAATCATGTGTGGAGGCTCAAGGGAAACACTCATCGACTTGCTGGCGGTCTGGACAGGATCCAGAAAATTCACGGCGATGGCTCATGATCATTTCCACAGGTTCACTTACCCCCATCTGTATGACATATCCACCCTCCCAAGACCAAGATTCTTCAAATCAATTTGGAGTGGCTCGATACCACCCCGGTTCTCTTTTATTACATGCCTTGCATCGCTTGGTTGTCTCCAAACCAAGGACAGGTACCATGAAGGAGCTGACGAACCCCCAGACGACATCTGCTACCTATGTCGCTCTGAAGCAGAGACACACGATCATTTGTTCTTCAACTGTGATTTCGTCAAACCGGTATGAGAGAGAGTGCAAAACTGGATTGGATTGAGACGAGCTACCACCTCCATTGCAGCCTCGGAAAAATGGATCAGAAGACATGTAAGAGGGTTGAAATTGAAAAAAAAGATGGGTCCACTGGCGCTGACAACCACAATGTACTACATATGGAGTGAAAGGAACGGAGTTCTCAAAAACGGACTTCGCCCGGACTCGGCAAGGGTTTTCAAGCTTATTCAAAAGGACTGTTACCTCATCCTCAACAGATTATTCCCGAACGAACTGCTGTTCTAGATAGGGATCCTTTGCAAACAAACGTAAAAAAAAAAAGGAAGTCCCTTCTTTTTTCCTAAAGTTTCCTGCAGGTAAGCTTAGAGGACACCATCGATACAACACCAGAGAGGTAAATATTTCTTTTGCAGGTAACAACAGATGCGGACATCGACCTGGCGGCCAGAAGAAGCAGAAGGGGAAAAACAGAAAAAAAATTAAAAATTTAAAAAAAAACAAAAAAAAACACTTTAGGTCTCGAGGGCTAGTTGTTCGAGAGGTCTCAAGGACTAGTTGTTCGAGAGGACTCGAGGGCCAGTTGTTTGAGAGGCCTCGAGGACTAGTTGTTCGAGAGGTCTCGAGAACCAGTGGTTCGAGAGGTCTCGAGGGCCACTAGTTCGAGAATTCTCGAGAGCCACTGGTTCGAGAGGCCTCGAGGGCCACCGATTCGAGATGTATTGAGCGCCACAGGTTCGATAGGTCTCGAGGCCCACCGGTTTGAGAGGCCTCAAGGGCCACCAGTTCGAGAGGTACCGAGCTCCAGAGGCTCATGAGGTCTCGAGAGCCAAAGGTTCGAGAGGTCCCTAGGGCCAGCGGTTTGAGAGGTCTCGAGGGCCAGCAGTTCGACAGGTCTCGAGGGCAAGTGGTTCGTCAGGTCTCGAGGGCCAGTGGTTCGTCAGGTCTCGAGGGCTAGTGGTTCAAGAGATCTCGAGGGCCACTGGTTCGAGAGGTCTCAAAGATCACCAGTTTGAGAGGTCTCGAGGGCCACCACTTCGACAGGTCCAGAGGTCCAGAGGTTCGTCAGGTCTCGAGGGCCACAGGTTCGCGAGGTATTGAGGGCCAGCGGTTCGAGAGGTCTCGAGCGCCAGGGGTTCGTGAGGCCTCGAGGGCCACCGGTTTGAGAGGTATCGAGCTCCACAGGCTTGTGAGGTCTTGAGAGCCAAAGGTTTAAGAGGTCTCTAGGGCCAGCGGTTTGAGAGATCTCGAGGACTAGCGGCTCGACAGGTCTTGTGGCCCAGCGATTCAACAGGTCTCGAGGACTAGGGGTACGAGAGGTCTCGAGGGATCTCGAGGGCCAGTGGTTCGAGAGATCACGAGGGACACTGTTTCGAGAGATCTCAAAGACCACCAGTTCGGGAGGTCTCGAGGGCCACCGGTTCGATAGGTCCAGAGGTTCGTGAGGTCTCGAGGGCCAGAGGTTCGACAGATCTCTAGGGTCAGCGGTTTGAGAGGTCTCGAGGGCCACCGGTTCGAGAGGTCTCGAGGGCCACCAGTTCGAGAGGTCTCGAGGGCCACCGGTTCGAGAGGTCTCGAGGGCCACTGGCCCGAGAGGTCTTGAAGACCAGTGGTCCGAGTGGATTCGAGAGCAAAGTGAAAAAAAATTGAAAACGATAAATATTTTTGGGTCTCGAAGGGCCAGATGTTTGAGAGGTCTCAAGGCCCAGTTGAGCGAGGGGTCTCGAGGACCAGTTGTTCGAGAGGTCTCGAGGACCAGCTGCTCAAGAGGTCTCAAGAGCCAGTGGTTCGAGAGGTCTCGAGGGCCAGTGGTTCGACAGGTCTCGAGGGCCAGTGGTTTGAGAGGTCTTGAGGGCCAGTAGTTCGAGAGGTCTCGAGGCCCAATGGTTCAAGAGGCCTCGACGGTAACTGGTCCAAGAAATCTCGAGAGCCACTATGTTGAGAGGTCTCGATGGCCACTATTTCGAGAGGTCTTGATGGCTACC
Source organism: Rubia yunnanensis (assembly GCA_037428765.1). Lineage (NCBI taxonomy): Eukaryota > Viridiplantae > Streptophyta > Magnoliopsida > Gentianales > Rubiaceae > Rubia > Rubia yunnanensis. The sequence goes on from CM075066.1 coordinate 62,793,126, forward strand.
TAGAGTGGTCTCGAGGGCCACCGATTGGAGAGGTTCCCAGACCCAGAGGTTCGGGAGGTATCGAGGACCAGCAGTTCGACAGGTCTCGCGGGCCACCGGTTCGACAGGTCCAGAGGACCAGGGGTTCGACAGGTCGCGAGGGGCAGTGCTCTGAGAGGTCTCGAGGGCCAACGGTTCGAGAGATCTAAAGGACCACTGGTTCGAGAGGTCTCAAAGGCCACCAGCTCGAGAGGTCTCGAGGTCTAGAGGTTTGAGAGGTCCTGAGGGCCAGCGGTTCGAGAGGTACAGAGGTTCGTGATGTCCCGAAGGCCAGTGGTTCGAGAGATCTCGAGGGCTACTAGTTCGAGAGGTCTCGAGGGCCACAGATCTGAGAGGCCTCGAAGGCCAGTGGTCCGAGTGGTCTCGAAGACTACGGGTCAAAAAAAATCCTTCTTGGAAATGCTGCGATATTAAGCCTTCTTTTTCCTGGGCAGAAATTGTGGATCACGGGTAAGGGAGTTCTCAGTTTCCCCATCCACTGAGGAGAAAGCTTTCATCACTTGGGTTGCACAACTACTTGAATTGGGTAGTGGATTAATTAATTAGTGTACGTGAAATTAACTAACCCACTACTAGCTGAGATACTTGGATTTGACGGTTGCGCGATTTGCCTGCGCTGCACTGAAAAGTTTAAAATGGCATACGGCTGTCCATTTGCCTAAAATGGAGAAAACGGTTACAAAACCGTTACGCGGGGCGTGCGTGGTAGAAGTCATGCCCGGTCTCTTATCAATAGGAGGTCTATCCGCGGGGAACAACTGGGAGCACCATCGACTACGGTCAACTAGCTCTCATCCCCAAAGGAAAAACCTCGGGTGTACATGGTAGAAGCGGTGCACCAACTCCATCAGGAGAGGACGCATTGCTTCATTCCTTGGAAGGCCGAGACCTCTCTCGGTTTTGAAGGCCATCGCCACACTTCAGCGATGGTTGGGATTACGCCTATGGGGAACAAACCATGGGTCAAGAGCCGGTTAAGACTCCCGGTTGGATGGAGGTTCCATGGAGGAGGGGCTAGTGAGATTGTTCTCATGTAACATTTATTGAGTCACCTGGATGTAACATTTAAACAAGGGGCAGTATTTTAGGTAACATATATTGAGGGAGTGGGCCAATGTCCCCACTCCCGTACACTCCCATGGCATTTTTTAGGGCCACCTGATTGTACCATCTAGATCAGGGGTAGTTTAGTAGGTTTCATTGTATCACGGAAGTGGGACAATGTTCCCACTCCCGTAGACTCTCACAGTTTCTTTTATTTACCATTACCTTCGACTAGTGACTAAGCTGACTTTAACTAATCAACGGTCAAACTTTACTTGACTTTCAATATATAAACACTAATAAATAGGTTGACTTTGTCTATACAACGGTCAAACTTTAATTGAGTCTCTCTCTATATAGAAATACTAGTGATTAAGCTAACTTTAACTAATCAACGGTCAAACTTTACTCGACTTTCAATATATAAACACTAAAACTAAGTTAACTTTGTCTAATTAACGGTCAAGCTTTACATGACTTTCACATAAACACTAATAACAAAGTTGACTTTAACTAATTAATGCTCAAACATTATTTGAATTAGTATATATCAAATACAAATAATATTGTTTGACTTTGTCTGATCGACGGTCAAAACTTACTTGATTTTCTATGTATAAATACTAGTGATGTTGACTTTGTCTAATCAATGGTCAAACTTTACTTGACTCTTTCTCTCTATAGAAACACTAGTGACTAAGCTGACTTTAACTAATCAACGGTCAAACTTTACTCGATTTTCAATATTTAAACACTAATAACTAAGTTGACTTTAACTAATCCACGGTAAAACTTCTTTGAATTAGTATATATAAATAAAAATAAAAAAATGGCTAGAAATAAGTGAGATAACTATTATACCCCTGTGAAAAAAAATCAAAAAGGAAATCCTGCCCTCATTTCTTCATTTTCTTTCTTCCCAAAATTCATCCTTTGCATTTTTCTCGCCATTGCTCGACTAATCGATGATCGGCGGTGGTTCGATTGGTGTGGGTGTGGTGGTTCGATTGGTGTGGGTGTGGTGGCACGATTGGAGATGAGTCATCGACGGTGCAACGGTGGTTCATTTGGAGCAGTTGTGGAGCAGCGGCGGCAAAGCGGCGCTGTGCGGCAGGGGATATAGTTTATGGCGGAGCTAAGAGGTGGCGGAGCTAGGGCGGAGCTAGGGGGTGGCAGAACCAGGGTAGCGGTGGCGGAGCTAGGTTCTTTCTGGTGGCTGGTGGTGTGGGTTTCTGGCGGAGCTATGGCGGAGCTAGGGTAGAGCTAGGAAACCTTCAGTCTCACTAAAGAACTGTAAGAAACTGCTCAAAATAGTAAAATGTATTAATCAAATTAGATTTCTCAAATTCAAGGGTTAATTTTGATCGGTCTGCAGGGGAAAGAGCTGGAGATGTTAAACATGGTGAAAAACAGTGAAATGAGTGTAAATGATGAAGGTTCTAATAATAGGTTTAAGGAACTACTGGTAGAAAAAGGATAGATTTGAACTCTCATGAATTGCTTGCTCTAGAAGCTGCGAATGCTTTGATGTTGAAACTGAGGGTTCAGCTCGAACCGTTTTGAGTTGCGGTGGATGAGAAATCTACGTGGGAGGAGAAATGTGGGGTGGTGAGATTGGGAGATAAGTTGCAGCAGCAGAAGAGGAATAAACTGTGGAGGAAGAGGAATAAGCAGATTGTTGAGAAGAAGTCGAAGGTCTTTTATATGTTGCTTTCTGATTGCAATGCTTGTTGTTTCTAGAGTTGGTTGTTGTTTATAGAGTTGGTTGTGCTTTCAATTAAATTGTTTTGTTTTTTTATATATTCAGAAGCTCGAGGAGTTTGAGAAATATGACAAAGAAGCTGATGAGTGGAGGGCTAGACAGATAGCCAAGGAAGTTCCCCGAGGAAAGGTAATGATCACTGGATTCTTTGTAGTTTTTTCGGCTTATAGCTGCTTTGCTTGGTTTTTTGAATAATCTGATGTCGTTGGTGCCTTTTCATGTTTTGATTGAGAATATTAACGTGGTTTTCTTGGAGTACTGAAATTTCTTAGTTTTGTAATTAAGATATTACTGCCACTTCTTGTTCCTGGGAGGAAACCTTAATATGCCTTAGGATCTGTATATGAACATTTAAAAGAGTAGCGTGCCAGTTCTTATGTGTTGTCAATTATATGGAACTCACTATACTCATATGATCTGTGATGCATTATTTGATTCACTATTGCACCTATCTTCTAGTCTTTGAGAACTGATGTAGCATAGGGTGAATTGACTTGGCTTTTAACCAGTCACAAATGTTCTTGTATAGCTTATACAAGCTTTTAACTTATTCCTTGTCACTTGGAATTGTTTCACATACAGTTGAGAACTGAATATAGCTTCTGGCTAATCGGTTAGTTTGTGCATTCAGGTGGAATAAATGAAGCGAATATTAAAACACAAGGCCAATGAGGAGAAGAAAATATTAGGATCTGATGTAAGCAGTATTTATTTGTACTTATGTTGTCAATTGCCTGTCCCTAGCTTGTAATTCTCATTTGATTTAACATGCAGCTTGAGGTAATGCTGATTGTGGAAAAATTACAAGAACTACGAAATTGCCAACCTCCCATATTCTTAATATGTTTCTGGATGTCAATTCAGTAGTCAAATCCATCAACAGAAATTGTCAATATGGGCACTCCTTCAAGCATTCTTTTTGTTGCAAAATGTGCTGAGAAAGCTTAAATAAATTTCAATGTTCTAGTGAACATCATCTCTAAAAATCGGGCGAGAAAGCTTCCGTAGAGAAAGATGGCTAAGATTTTTCCAGTTGATCAATAACTTTTGCCATTTGTATGCAGGTTCGAAGAGCATGTGATACATACATTAGACCTGGTGGAAGGTTAACGTTCTATTTAATTGGTAAATTGGACGTCACTTCAAATTGTGAACCCTTCTTAGTCTTGAGTAAAGCAATAAGGGCATTAGTAAAGTCAATGATACTGAATGAATCTTTCCCCTTGTGATTGTTCATGCATAGTACTGTATTTGGTAGTAGAATGGACAGTAGATATAACTAAAGAATTGCTTGAACAACACCGGCATTGGTTCATAGCATCTATATAGAAGCTTAATAATTCTAACTTATAACAATAGTGCTAGTAGACCATACATGATACATGTGTCACTTTTTACGCATCAGAGAAGCTTTGAATTTAAACCTATGCTTATATTTTTTATTCATATCATGTTTCTGCTAAATAGTTCATGGTACTGTTAATTCTCGGCTTTATTGTGAACTATGTAGTTGATCAACAAAATGAATAAATTACAAAGTTTGTGGAGGAGGCACAAATGAATAAACATCACATGCTTCAGGTACCGAATGACTCTGTCGTTGTAGCATGAATCAAGCATATGCTAATTTTTCCTATTTATTATGTCAGTGTAAAAGTATTGCTCAGGAAAATGAAAAAGCCCTTAAACAGCTGGAAACTGCATATGAGAAATCAAAGGCAGAGGTATCACACCATCATTGTTTTGTTATTGTTGAACGCATTGAGTTTTCTTGCTAAACATTTGGGTATTTCTAAACATAGGGTGAATTGACTTGGTGGAGCTAGTTAGTAGGCATTCACTAAACCTTTTCTTATTTATATAGGCTGCTTGTGAAATTATTTTCAAATCGTAAGGTAAAACATAATGAGATCGACTTGTGTGCTAAGTGGAGTTTTGATTACTCTTTTTTTTTCTCCATGTTTATTTAGATCTAAACTATATAGCCCCTTTGTGTGTATGTTTGATTCGTTTGTCTGTTTGAATATACAGAGGATTTCCAATTTGTCTTAAGTATGTTCCAGGCATTAGCTTCCGAACATACAATGAGCCTTCCAAGGTAAGATTTACTGATTTAGTTACATTTACCTGTCCCCCCTACCATTTTTGCAAACTAAATTGAAGTTTACAGTTGTATGGTCTTGTAGATGCATATGGAACGGTACATCTAAGTATTTTTAAGGATCATAGATTGAAGATTAGTTGTGTGGCTTAGCCTTGTGATTTGATGTGTATACGCCACATAATTCAATTGCTAGTTCAAGCTAAAGTTATGTTTAGTCCCATAGATAGTTATGTTTGTGATAGTTATGTTTAGTCCCATTAATTATTAATTTTATATCATAACTTTTTTCAGTTTTATTTCTATATTATCAATTTTGTGAAGTATATTTTATTATTAAATTAATGTGGAAATAAATTGTTAATTTTGGGTCTTTTTCCCTTCCTCTGAAAGCGGCAGCACGGATTTTATTATTAAATACATAGCTTGGATTTTTTTCGTCGTCGTAAATAATATAGCACCGATTAAAAAATAGGTGCTAACAAAAAAACTGGTGCTAACAAAAAAACTGGTGCTAAATTAGCATCGGTTGAAAAACCGGTGCTAACAAGAAAAACCGGTGCTAACAAAAAAATCGGTGCTAAAAGTAGGAATTTAGCACCGGGTTTTTCCCACCGGTGAAACCATTTCATCGGTTACTTAGGCAACGGTTTTTTAACAAAAAAATGGTGCTAGAACAAAAAAATCGATGGTAGAGGGGGTCTCTGTGGTAGTGACAAGATCATAGATGAATACAAGCTATGTATGAGCCTTTAACAAGAAACAAACTACTATTCATGGAAGAATTGAAGGGAACATTTCTGGTTGTATTAAGTTAGTTGAATGAGAGGATTACAACTTGTTTATATACACAAAATAATGCATCAAATGCCTAACTAACTAACCAACTAGCAAGATAAGCAACTGGCCTAACTAACCAAAACAAAAAAACTGATCCTAAAAGATGTACATAGATGCTAAAACAAAAACTGATCCACCGACTTGGAATTGGCGCCAAAACTGATCAAGGCCTTTGTGCCTTAATTCTGAACTTCTGAGTGATCCTGATCCTGAGCTGAGTTGATGGCTTTTGCTGCTGCTCTCATGTGCTTAGAATCCATACTTTTGAGTGATCGTGATCCAAAGCTGAGTAGTTGGCCTTTGCTTAGAATCCATATACTCCTTCACCCCCCTTCAAGATGAGGATTAGTTGGAAAGCATAATCCCATCTTGGAAAGGAGAGGAAGAGTAACAGTAGGGGAAATCATCTTAGTAAATCCATCCGCCAGCTGAGATTTAGAGAACACATAGAGGGGATCTATGAAGCCATCATTGTAGGCATCTCTCACATAATGACAATCAATTTCAATGTTCTTAGTTATTTCATGAAAAAATGGATTTAGAGTGATGTGTAAGGAAACAACATTATCACACTTCAAAGGGATTGGAAGCATAAACTATGTTGTAAATCAGTGAGCAAAAATGTTATCCATTTAAGCTCAGAAACAGTCATGGACAAAGCCCTTTATTCAGACTCAGCAGAGGGTTTGCTGACTATTTTTTGCTTCTTGGATTTCCAAGAAATCAAATAATCCCCTAGGAAGATACGATAACCTGTAACTGATCTCCTGGTTAGCTTGCAAATGTTCAAATTAGCATCACAGTATGCAGATAAGGATTGAGAGGAAGTGGCAGGAAAGAATAGGCCATGATTAGGACATGCCTTAAGATATCTGGTTCTATGAAGGACAACTTTCCAATGATGATCAGTTGGTGTTTGTACAAACTGACTCAACTGATAGATAGAGAAGGTGATGTCTGGCCTGGTGTAAGACAGATAGAGTAGCTTTCCAATAAGCCTCCTGTATGGACCTGGATCAGGGAGCAAAGGTTCAATCTGCCAAGAAACTGGTAATGGGAAAGCCAATGCATTACAACCACTCAGATGAAGACCAGAGATCAGATCAGTGATGTATTTACCTTGACTGAGGAAAATTCCAGCCTCTGACTTGGCTATCTCAATGCCTAAAAAGTATTTTACATATCCAAGATCCTTGATAGTGTAAAGATCATGCAAATAACTCTTAAAGACCTGGATTTTAGCTTTTAAATCTCCAGCAATAAGAACATTATCTACATAGATAAGAAGAATGATACTGGACTGGTCGGTTTTCTTGATGAATAAACAATTATCATTCTTTGACTTTCGGAATCCATACAAGATAAGGTGTTTGGTAAATTCAGTATTCCATTCTCTCGAAGCCTGCTTCAGGCCATATAGAGATCTTCTGAGTCTGCACACTTGGCCTGGCATAGCCTTGTGATAACCCTGTGGTGGTATCATGTATAATTCCTTAGTAATGTAGCCATGTAAAAAGGCATTATTGATGTCACTTTGATGTAGAGACCAATTCTTTAATGAAATTAATTCCAAGAGCAATCTAACTATTACCTGCTTAGCAATTGGAGAGAAAGAATCAACATAATCAATTCCTTCAATCTGAGAGAAGCCTTTTGCCACTAGTCTGGCTTTGTACCTCTCAACAGATCCATCAGCTCTGTATTTCACCTTAAAAACCCGCTTACAAACTATATGCATCTTCCCTGCAGGCAGTTGAACATCCCATTTGTGATTAGATTCCAAAGCATTTAGTTCATCCTGCATAGCCTTAACCCAGTGTTGATCACTGCAAGCTTGTTTATATGATTGTGGTTATTGGATTCCCAACAATTGTGACATAAAAATCATATGTGTAGAATAAAAAATAGGAATACAGACATTAGAAGTTAATGTAGTATTGACAACAAAGGCATTCATCCAACCAGGTTTAGATCTAATCCTAGTACTTTGTTTATGGACAGAAATATGTGCATCATCCCTATCAGAACTTAAATGAGGATTGGGAGCAGAAGTGTTATCAATCTGTGATGAATGTGGAATGGAGTGTGTGGGAAAATCATGATTATGATGAGGATCAATGTTGGGCTGAGAACTAATTGGATCAGAAGACAGGTTCTGATCTAAGATAGAGATATCAGGTTCTTATGAAGTTATAGGAAGGATGACCTTGGTATGATCCAGATTGGAATGTGGAGATGTGGAATTATAGGATTTATATGAGAAAAGTTTGCTATAGAAAATGACATCTCTAGCTACAAAGAACCTCTTATTTATAAGATGAAACTGTATATATCCTTTATGAGTGGCTGAGTAACCTATGGAAATGCATGAAACTGATCTAGGACTGAATTTATGCTTATTAGGGATGAAATTTGTGGCATAGCACAGAGAGCCAAACACCTTCATTTTGGTGATATCAGTTGCTTTATGAAAGAGAACTTCATAGGGTGATTTCGAGTTTAAGACTGAGGAGGGCAATCTGTTCAAAATTTAGGTAGCTGTGAGGACTGATTCTCCCCAAAAATGTAAAGGGAGATTTAACTGATACATGAGAGCTCTAGAAATTTGGAATATAAATCTGTGCTTTCTTTCAACCACACCATTTTTATGTGGTGAATATGAACATGATCTCTGGTGTAGGATTCCCAGAGAAGAGAAAAACTGTGAACAAACTTTGTTAACAAACTCAATACCATTATCACTTCTTATTTGTTTAACATTGGCATCAAATTGAGTTTGTAACATGATTTTGAAATCTTTGATAGTGAAATGCACTTGATCTTTCCTTTTAATCAGAAATGTCCAAGTTGCCCTACTGAAATTATCTACAATGGCGAGGAAAGATTGTTCACCATTGTTGGTTTTGATTTTAAAAGGCCCCCGAAGATCCATATGGAGAGTGTCAAAAGGAATAGAACTGTGGTTGGATTTGTCAAGAAATGGTAATCTTGTTTGCTTAGAAATAGGGCAGATACAACATTTATTTCTCCTGCTTGGAAGATTCAAATGTTTCAATACAATGTCAGATGGATGACCTAGCTTATTGTGTAGGATCTTTAGATCATTATCAGATATAGTATGTGCATAGTTTAATCCTGAACAAATAACTAAACTATCTAGATTTAGAGCTGACAGATACCTGTGGATGACTTCAGTTTGAAATGACCTCTTGTTCAAAATATACAGACCATTGCTTTGTATTGCAATGCTTAACATTGTATTAGTCTTGTGCTCTTGTAGGATGCACACATTAGGATAGAAAGTGAGATAAATTTGAGAGTCTCTAGCAACCTTTTGAACTGAAAGAGGATTAAACTTGCAGCTTCTAACAAACAAACAATTAACAAGTATCAACTGATTATTCAATTTAACTGATCCTATGGCATCTATAGAAACTTTTGAATGATCAGGCAAGAGTATTGGAGTTTTGTGAGTAACTGAATGGAGAGTTTGAAACAAAGAGATATTACTACACATATGTTAAGTAGCACCATTGTCAAGAATCCAATTATCACTCTGAGAACAAGTAGCAGTATTAGCATAACGAGTTATTAGACTACCTGCAAATTTCAGTTGAGAAAATTTTATCATATTTCCTGAATCTCCCTGATCCTTTGCCTTTCCCTTCATCAATATGCCAAACTCCATTTGGATCATGTTTGCAATCATAGCTTACATGTTTTCCATTCCTGTGTTATCTCCAGTTTCAAACATAACTCAAGGTGCAGCCTATTCAGTTTCATTTCCAAGGCTTGATGATGTAGCTGCATTTGTATAAGGTTTCCCTTTCACCTTGCTTGCATCAGGCCACCATTCTGGATATCCATTCAACTTGAAACAATACTCCTTCAAGTGTCCAATCCCGTGGTAGTAATCACATTTCAGCAGCTTCTCTGCATCTGCATCTTTCTTCTTATGGCTAAACTTTCCTGCATAAGTTTAACCTGATCCTTGCCTCACTAACATTGCAGATGGCTGGTTCAAGTTCTTGATCATATTGCTTTGTACACTCCTTTGCTGCTCCTGTTTACTAAACAATGAATAAGCCTTTCCAACTGTGGGTAGAGGATCCATAACAAGGATCTAATCCTTGAGTGTATCATACTCATCATTCAGTCCTGACATGAATTGTTGCAATCTATCTTTATTTGCAAGCATTTCAAGCTTAGTAGAGAAACCAAAAATGCACTCACAGTGAAAGCAAGTGCATTTCAATCTCGGCCTTATCACATCATTGTGATCCAAAACTTCCTTCAAATTAGAGAAGTACTGAGCAATTGAATCAGTACCTTGTTTAATTTCTGCGAGGTTAGTCATCAGTTGGTAGTACCGTGGTCTATGACTAATTTCATACATATGCTCAACCTCATCCCAAAGCTTCTTAGCATCCGGTTGAAATGCAAAAATTCTTGCAATGTCTTTGCTAATCGAATTCCTAATCCAGGAAATGATTATTGAGTTAGATTTCATCTAGATCTGAAGCAATGGTGAATTTGCAGCAGGTTTTGGAACTTCTCCAGTAATAAACTTCAATTTTCCTCTAGCTAAGAGTGCTGTGATTATAGCTTCTCTCCAAAGGACATAATTCTTTTCTGTCAGTAGATCCAAGATAATCACAAGGCTCGAATGATCTAAAGATGTAAGTAGCAGTGGATCATCAGGCTTGATTCACACAAAACCATCAGTATCCGCAGTAGGGGGATCATTTCCTCTTTCACTATTCATTGATCCAGTACTCATTGTCAAATAATAGAATATGAAATTCAAAGGAGTTTTTCAGAAATATCAGATCAAGAGCCTAGAGCTCTGATACAATGAAGAAAATAACGATACTAGAGATGAATACAAGTACAGTATGAGCTTCGAATAAGGAAAAAAAACTGCTATTCATGGAAGAATTGAAGGGAATGCTTTTGGTTGTATTAGGTTAATTGAATAATAGGATGAAAACTTGTTTATATACACAAAAAATGCATAAAAAATGCATCAACTGTCTAACTAACTAATCAACTAAAAAGCTAAGCAACTTGCCTAACTATCCAAATAGAAAATTGATCTAAAAGTTGTACAACGATGCTAAATAAAAACTGATTCACCGACTTGGAATCGACGCCAAAACTGATCAAGGCCTTTGTGCTATGATTCTGAACTTCTGAGTGATCCTGATCCTGAGCTGAGTTGTTGGCCTTTGCTGCTGCTCTCATGTGCTTAGAATCCATACTTCTGAGTGATCCTGATCCTGAGCTGAGTTGCTGGCCTTTGTTGCTGCTCTCATGTGCTTAGAACCTATATACTCCTTCACTTATCGGAACAACAACAAAGGATAATAAGCTTAGGTCAGTATGATTTCTTGAAAAAATCTCTTCACCAGCGAATACATATATCAGAATCACCACACTCATATTAAGCAGTCTTTGGTCCGATGCTTATTGCAGCAAACATATATTCATTGCTAGTACTGCTAGATCATTACTAACCATCAACGGGAACTGGTCTTCCGTGTGTTTCCAAATTTTAAGGTATCCGCTTATCACAGTGTTTTGAGAGAATGATTTTCCATAAGGAATTGTACTATTGATGACTGAATATATAGAGAGTAAAATAGATGTGTAATAAGGAAAGAACTCTAATCATAATAAATCATAATCTAATCAATAATCTGATTTATCCTAACACCCCCTCTCAAGCGAAGCGTCGGATTCTAAGAGACGTAAAGCTTGGATCTGATGAACTCAAACAAGGGACGAGAAAGATCCTTGGTGAAGATATCCACAATATGTAGAGTGTAGGAACATGAGCAACACGAAGCTTAGCCGAAGAAACCAACTTGCGAACAAAATAATAATCAATGTCAATGTGCTTAGCTAGTTTATGCGCTACCGGATTCCGAGCCAAGAAGATGGCACTGTTGTTGTCACAAAGCAGAAGAGACACACCAGAAAGAGAAACATGAAGATCATGAAGAAAATGAGTCATCCAGATAACCTCAGAAGCAGTGTTGGCCAAAGCATAATACTCTGACTCGGGTGATGGACCTGGACACAGTGGGTTGTTTCTTCGCACCCTAAGAAACCAAGTTACCGCCCAAGAAGACAGTATAGCCATAAGTTGAATGATGGGTCTCCAAACACCTGGTCCAATCTACATCAGACTAACTGAGCACCTCCGGAGAAGAAGCTGCACAAAAATTGAGACCAATGTAGGGTCCCCCGAACATAGCGAAGAATTAGAGTTACAGCCGAAAAATTATTTTCCCGAGGGTCCTGAAGATACTGACTCATAGAATTAACTGCAAATGCTACGTGTGGACGAGTGATGGTTAGATACTGGAGAGCACAAACCAAAGAGCGATACAACGTCAAATTCTGGAACTGGGAACTTGTACTGTTGCGAAACTAAGAATTTGATAAAAACAGTGTAGAGACTGGTACTGCATTTAACATACCAACTCGAGAAACAATATTCCGAGCATACTTCATCTGTCCCAAAAGAAGTCCCGAGGCAGTAGGTGTAACCTCTAAGCTAAGAAAGTAATGTAAGGCACTCAAATCTTTGATGGCAAACTCCTGAGATACAACAATGACGAACCGTGAGACAACACAAAATGATATCATCAAAATACACCAAGAGATACAACAATGACAAACCACGAGACAACACAAATAATAAAGTATCAGAAGAACTGCAACGAAACTCAAGCTGTAAAAGATAAGCATTGAAATGATGAAACCATGCTCGAGATGCCTGCTGCAGACCATAAATGGCCTTCCGTAGACGACAAACATAGTCCGGATGAGTGGGATCCTTATAGCCAACGGGCTGCGCCATAAAAATCGGAGAATCAAGAACACCGTTAAGAAAGGCATGCCACAACTCATATGAAGCTCGACTCTTATTTTGCTATAAAACTGAAGCAAATGTTGCATCTCCCCGATCCAAAACGTACAATCCATCCTTACTATGCCCCCGACCCACGGCGGCCCTGGTAACTTTGTTATGAATGACAAAATTCTGGTTATCATATGTAATTAGGACACCCATATCTCTTGTTAACCGACTAATAGACAGAAAATTCTTGGTAATATAAGGCACAACCAAAACACCAAGCAAATGAAAGTTCTCAGAAACTTTAGAATCATCAATATGAGATATCATAAATGGAGCATCATTACCAACAAGAATACGGGATTTACCAGTATAAGGAGTGAAATTGTCTAGGCCTGAGGTGAAAATCGCCATATGATTGGTAGCACCGGAATTAAGGTACCAATATGACATACGAGAAGAAGTATCAGACTGTTGAGAAGAGTGATAATTTTTGTCAAATGAGTGCTTGGAAAACGACCAATATGTGCTTGCATTTAGTAACACATCGTAACATAGTGACCGAGCCATTTACACTAGGAACAGTGAGGACAACCGCGACTAGGGACCGGACCTGCCGCATGAGAACCGGAAAAGAACTGCTGGCTACCGCAGCGCCTGCCACCGAAGCGACCGCTGCGTCCACCACGGGAAGGTCAGGCGCGGCCACCTCGAGTCGGCATGTGATCCCAAGTACGACCGGCTTGAGGTACGTCACTGGTCTGGAATTCAACCTGTCCTGTGGCTGGTCTTGAGTGTCCTTGTAAATTCATCTAAAAAGCCTCATTTTTGGCAACGACAAGAACATCCTCATAAAGCGGGGTTAAAACAACATTAATCAAAGGACCAGAAAAATCTTTATACTCAGGACTAAGAGCATTCAAGAACCATACAATTTGATCAACATTTGAAGTCGGATTACCCTTGACCGACAGCTGTTCAAAAATGTCCTTAAATTTGAGAAATTCATGAACACTACCAGACTTATGAATACCATGCGCATCTGTGCGAAGACGAAGAATGGTGGAGGCACTGCTATTTTGATAGATGAGAGAAAGATTATCCTAGATATCTTTGGAAGTGGCCGATCTGGGAGTTCCACGAGAACTTCAACGTTGTGAGAGGAAAACCGGAGACTGCAGAGACGTTGATCTTCATCAACCCATGATCATATTCTTCTTTTGCTTTCAAATAAGCCTCATGGAGATCAACTTTGCTGCCACCCAAAGGAGTTTAGACTGTGGCAGCAAAAGACAGGGTCTGCGGTGGTGGTGGTGGTGGGAGAGTGGGACGAGATCTAGTGCCATCAATGAAACCGTACAGACTTTGAAGATGAAGGACATAACCTACTTGACACTTCTAGAGAAGATAATTTGATGGAGAGTTTTTCTTAAGCCATAACTGGAGAGAAAAAGCAGCAGAGTGGAGCGTTCGGAGAGGAGCTGGGCGCGTCCGAACAGGAGCCACGTGTCCGGAGCGGAAGGGCGATGTAGAGCCGTGCGCGTCCGGAGTTGAAGGGCGGCATGGAGCAGAGCGTCCGGAGAGGAGCCGCGTGTTCGAAAGCGGAAATGTGGCCGCGTGTCGGAGGGGAGCGGAGCACGTGACGGAGCTGCTGGCGACCGACGACGACGGAAATTTTAAGTTTTTTTGTTTTGGATCAGAAGAGGCTCTGATACCATGATAGAATGATTTGCCGTAAGGAATTGTATTATTGATGACTGAATATATAGGGAGTACAATAGAGGTGTAATAAGGAAAGAACTCTAATAATAATAAATCAAAATCTAATCAGTAATTTGATTTATCTTAACACGTTTCCACAGAACAAAACACTAACTTCTAAGATTATAATCACGTCAATCACCATAAGAAATGAAGATGAAAATGCACAAAATGGCAGAAAAACGGCCATTACATAGGGAATCCTTTGGAACGTTTGTTGGCCTCTGATCATGTCGTGCAATTCTATGAACAACGAGATCTTTTGTTCTAAAAAACCCACCTCAACGAGATCTCTTGTTCTATGCTGCAATAAGCTGTAGAACCATCCATTCCAGAGTGCCCCAAACCCAACAAAGCTACCATCCATTGTGTACGATTGTTAGAAGCCAAGACTAAACTTACATCACCTCCACTGCCAATGATTCTTGAGCATGCACAACGATACCACCTTATCTGGTTGTTTTTCCTCCACAATTCTTGGATGAATAGCAATCGAGAAATTGCTATGTTTGTGGCTACAGTTGCCACAAACAGCAACTTCCCATGGAGGACGCATTATGGTAATGCGTCCTCTCATTTTTATTTTTTTTTGCCAATTTTTGGTCAAAAATATCAGGCGATGCATGGCGTTGCGACACGTGGCGATGACACATTACCATAATGCGTCCTCCACGCCATTATTTATTGTTTTTGAAAAATTCTGGTCAAATTGACCAATTGCCACGTGGCCGAATGGGGCCGTGCCATGTGGCGAGGACGCATTACCATAATGCGTCCTCCCTGGGCCTTTAACTTTTTTTTTGTTTAAATTATGAAAAAATGCTTGGTGGAGGACACGCCACGTGGCGGCCGAGGGTGAAGCCACGTTGCGGCGGATTGTGGTTCAGTTGTCGGTCGAATCGGTCTCTGCCACGTGGCGAGGACGCATTACGATAATGCATCCTCGGTGGCTTTATTTTTTTTAAAAAAATCCAGTCAAAAGTGGAATTGGCGGTCGAATCCGGTGCTGCCACGTGGCGTACTGCGTCATTATTTTTTGCTTAAATGCATCTGAATTGCTCCCCTTCCAACATTGTTCATCTTCTTCAGCAATCCTTTCTCACCTTTCTCCCACTGTTAGCCTCCTTTTCGCCAGTGTCTTGCCATCCCGGGAATTCCTCTACACTCTTTCTCCGACATTGCTCTACCGGCGTTCCACCATTTTCATCCGCAGTTCGAATTTTTTACAAGATCCGGTATGTTCCTTGTTTTTCGCTGAATTTTGTTTTGGTTTTTTTGTTAATTACTTATGATTTCTTAATCGGATTTCAGTTGTAGAGCTCGTATTCGGGTTGAAGTGGACGTCGCCGACCTGCCGTTGACCGCATTGACCTGCCATTGACCCATCGTTGAACGCGCTGACCGACGTTGACCCGACGTTGACCGCATTGACCGCATTGACTGCGTTGACCGCATTGACTGCGTTGACTCGACGTTGCTCGCGTTGACCCGTCGTTGACCTCATGGACCCGACGTTGTCCACGTTGACCACGTTGATCGCAGCTGATTGTCACCTTTGTCACTTTCTCCATAAGTCTCATAATCCCTCCCACTCTGTTACCCATTTTCTAGTAGTTAATTGCGCCCTAAAGAATTATACGAACGTGTTCCAACATTATATGTGTGTGACACATTGCCGGTCGTCAGCTAGTTGTTGCCTTTTGAGTTGAATTATAATTTGTTGATATGCCGGAGTAATTTAGTTAATGCAATTGTATGTGTATGATTGTGTTGTCTGATTGTGTGTACATTTCATGATTAAGCTTGGTCTGTTGCGTTGTGTGTTATGTGTTATGTGTTTGTGTGTTGCAGTTCTGCGATGTTTTTGGCGGTGTATATGTACAGAGGGGGTCAGATTAAGTTTGATTTGGGTGTGGGTGTTTATTATGATCCTCCAATGCCGGAGTGAGTTGTGACTCTCGAGAGGAGGTTGAACCACTTAGAATTGTTTGATTTAATTGTAATGAGACTGGCCATTGTGAGGGAGAGTTGCTCGTTGAAAATGTATTACCAATGTTCCGAGCTGATTGGTTCCGCAGTATACTATCGATGTTATCCTATGGAAGACGATGAGTCAACCACGTTCTTCTTCAACATTGTTGATCGAATGTCACTATCTTCTGCGGATTTTTACATTGTTACGGAACAGTTACCAATCGCTAATGATGGGGCACGGGGAAACACGTTCATGTCATTGCTGAGCAACGTGCATAATTCCGCCGCTGTACCCACTATACCACCACCTGTTCGTAGCCGAGGTTTTGAATTTGGTGAGCCCAGCCAACCTGGTAGGTATGCCCACGTGGATTGTGCCCAGCCGTCCACAAGTGCTGGTATGTATGTGGTAGACCATGGCGAGCAGAATGTCTTCCGCAATGACTACGTGGGTGACTTTGGCGATCGTGACACTTCCCATGATGGTAGTGAAGAGGATGGCGAGGCAGTTGAACTTGACGGTGGAACTGAGGATGATCGTTCCTTATCAACCGATTCGAATCCCAGGGACGAGGAAGAGCAATTGGTGTGCACGAATGATGTACCCACATCGTTTCATATTCTGGCAAACCCGGATACACAGGCCTACTATAGAGATTATGGGGGCCCCAACGAGGATAGCTATGACCCTACCCATTTTGGGTCCGGCGCTTCTACCTACATTCGAGAGACTGGTGAAGTGGACGTGGGTATGCGATTTCAGACAAAGCCACAGCTGGTCGAAGCTGTTTCCCGTTGGAGTTCTATGATGAACAGGGAACACAGGGTTGTGGAGAGCAGGTCACGCACATGGTATGCGAAATGCAAGGACGTCGTCGAAGGAACTGGGAATTGTGTTTGGGTTTGCAGAGCTTCGAAAAAGGCTTCGCATGGTATGTGGGAGATCACCAAATGGGGCAGTAGCCATGGGTGTGTCGGGGCTGGTCAATCTACGGGTAACGTGAATCTGACGTCGGTGATGATAGCCCGTTCAATCTGCCACCACATTGATATAAACCCTTCGTACACAGTGAAAGATGTGCGAGCTCAAGTGAATGATGAGTTCAATGTCACGATTTCCCACAAGAAGGCCTGGTATGCTCGTCAGAAGGCAATTGACATGGTATTTGGAACGTGGGAGGAGTCTTTTGAACAGCTCCCAACCTTTATGGACGAGCTTGTAATGGCTAATTCGAGCACCGTTGTTGATTGGGCCGACGTACCTGATAGAATACACGGTCCCGGGTGTCAGAAATTTAAATTTGTCTTCTGGGCTTTTGGTCCGGCAATTGCAGCTTTTCGCCATTGCAGGCCAGTGATAAGCGTAGACGGCACGCATCTGAGAGGTGCATATAAGTCCACAATGCTGGTCGCCGTGACCCACGATTCAAATGATTACATCCTACCTATCGCTTATGCAATTGTCGACGAGGAATCGAATGAAAGCTGGAACTAGTTCATGGGGAGGCTGCGGCTCCACGTTGTTGGTGATGACAGCAGACCAATTTGTGTCATATCAGATAGGCATGCTGGACTTGTAAATGCGATGACTTGTATGGAGGAGTGGATGGAGCCAGCCGGATACCATCGGATTTGCCTGCGGCATTTTCAGTCCAACTTCTTATCCCATGATAGGGGGAAGTTCAAGAATGCGCTTATGAAGACTCTGGTGTGGCAGCTTGGTAGTGCCATGCGAGAGAGCAGGTGGAAGGAGTACAAGGAGGAGCTGGAGAGTCTGGATCCATCGGCTTGGGCCTGGCTGGAACGGCAAGATAGGAGTAGGTGGTGTCTTGCCTTCGATGATGGTGATCGGCGTTGGGGAATTCTGACGACGAATTTATCAAAGAGCTTCAACAACTGTTTACGGCGCGCACGCCATCTCCCGATAACAGCTTGTGTCAAAGCGACATTCGAGCGAACGGTTGAAATGTTTGCACAAAGGCTTACGGACGCTATGAATTGGAGGTACTTCCTCACTTAAATACAATTGCAGATTTATTTTTACGCCGGCATGCGCTGATTTTGAGATATTGCCCGTCTATCCAGGTCCGTGTTCCCTAAGAGGGTATGGAAAAAGTTCCAGAAGCAGGATACATTGGCGCAGGGACATATCGTCACCTTGTTTGGCCATGCGTCGTAGACTTATAGGGTTGTGGCGAGGAACATCGATGGGAGCATTAGTGAACGACAATACATGGTTATGTACCGAAGAAGAGAGTGCACTTGTCGCGAATGGCAAATATTTTGTTTCCCTTGTTCCCATGCCTTGGCCGTTTGTCGGCATAGATGTGACGATCCTGCTAGTCTATGTGACAGGGTGTATCACACGACCACATATGTCCAACAATACAGTCAGGGTTTTATGCCCGTGCGAGATCCGTCACTCTGGCAGCGTGCCCGTTGGAGGTTGATTCCGGATGTAAAAAAGTTTCGCAACAGGAAGCGTGGACAGTTTGCGGAGAGGAGGATAAGGAATCTGATGGATGATAGGGTGGCAGGCGAAACCAGGGGCGTGCATAGGCGTGGCCGTGCTTAGTGCCGCCGTGTCATTGGGTTTGCATTGTACATCAATGGGAGACGGAATGCTTATTCTGTCGTTCGTAGTGTGATGTGGTATTTCTTGTATTACTTGACATGTGTAGCAGATTATGTAGTATTACTTATATTTGGCAAATATGTGTCACAACACGCAGTGTTACTTTTATCTGTGCTATTATTCCATGAAAAACATCTAACTATGGTTGGTATATGCTCGCAGGAAAACACCATGTACCATCCAGGACCCATTGAGGAGGACTTGCTGTACCTCCATCAGGAGCACCGTGCTCGTACCCTATACAATGGACATTTAGAAGACGAGGCACTGCAGGTGCGTCGGTGCGATGGGGCATGCTGGACCGAGCGACTGCCAGAACAGGTGATGCGGTATGTACGTGATGCAGGATTTCAGGGACTCCTGGACTCAGCCGCAATACAAATTGACCACTCCCTCATCACCGCCCTGGTGGAGCGTTGGCGACCGGAGACGCACACGTTTCACCTGCCGATGGGGGAGGCTACGGTCACCTTGCAGGATGTAGGGGTCCTATGGGGTCTATCGATCGATGGCATCCTAGTGACGGTGTTGACACCGTTAGGCGTACGGAGGAATGGCAGCTCATCTGCACAGACTACCTGGGAGCTACACCGGACCCCACTTGTATCAGAGGGGGTCGCATCAGGGCCAGGTGGTTGGGAACGCTATTGCACAGTCCGTTCCCCGCTGATCCCACTGACGTACAATGCCAACAGTGGGCTAGGGTGTTCCTTCTGCTGCTTCTTGGGGGAATGCTGATGTCCGCCACGTCCGGCCACCTCATCCCGCTGCTTTACTTATCGGCACTGACGGATCTAGGTGCAGTCCATCGATACGGTTGAGGGAGTTCCATTCTTGCATTCTTGTACAGGTCATTATGTGACGCGGCAATCCCAAAGTCTAAATCCATATCTGGGCCGCTTGTCTTGCTACAGGTAAAATTGTTGGTCCACGTAGTCGTTCGTACCTACCGTGCTTAATATTAACGGGCATTTCTATTGCATTTATTGGCAGTTGTAGGCATGGGAACGCATACCATCCATCCGACCTGCCGGGGCACTACAGGTGATAGTGACGATGAGTGCTCTTGGATCCCGGTACATGTCTTATTCCTCAATACGTGGTATTCATAAGTCCCTATGCAATTCCATAGTATGGCTAATGTAATTCACTCGGTTCCTCATAGGTGGAGGGCCCGTTACGATTGTTCACAATCACCAATGAACGTTCTCAAGGTGTACCGTGACCAACTGACGTCTCTCAATCACAATCAGGTATAGGAATAACTGAATTTTAATTTCTTGACTTCTCACGAAAAATTGGTTCCAGTTACCTAACCGCAACACATGCATGCTGTCTCAGTTCATCTGGCTGCCATATACGGAGGATGTCCTGAAGCAACTACCGCGGTACTGCACATATGGCAGAAACAATTGGCTGCTTTGCGTCGACCTCATCTGCTGGCATGCCGTGGAGTTCCATTATGCACATCGTGTTCTCAGGCAGTTCGGCCTAATCCAGCCAGTCCCAACCCAGTTGGTCAGTAGGGATGAGTACAACTTACACCATACTAGAGACCGTCGAGGAAGGTCTGGAATGGATTGGCGTGTCGAACTCAGAAGATACCTCGATACTTGGGAACATCGGTCCAACCAACAAGTACCCACACTGGGGAGTGCAGATCCATACCTACCCGGCTGTGATTACTTAGAGTGGTACTTCCGCAAGATAGTGTCCATGATTGATCAGCCAGGGCGGCCTGTAGCAGCTACCGAGGGTTTCCACGGAGACGGTGCAACAGCGGAGTACTTGGTATGTCCTAAAACTCAAATATTGTTAAGAAAGAATACAACAGAGGTCCTCAAAATTATATATCTGACATATTCATCTCGATTATGTAGTTGCAGGCAATGACACATCTGCATGGCATGTCAGACATTAATTTGGATGGTTGGCCCCCACATTGTGCGGACGTTATACGGGGGATGCGTCATGTTATCACACGTAGTCTTCAACATGCGCATCAGCCCTCCAGGCCGCAACACTATCAGCCGTTCGTGTACTGTGAGGAACCGCCCCCTGGTGTGAGATATACTGACCTCAGAACCCACCGTCAAGCCGCCCCCGGTCGACAAGGAGGTCAGAGGCCTCGTGCTAGGGGGCATGCGGAACACATTGGTCCATCACAAGCGGGGCCTTCATATGCAAGTCCACCGATTTGCGGACCATCAGTCGGGGAACCATCACAGTACAACATGGATGCATCAGATTACAATGCATATGTCACTCCAACATCCAGTCATCCGTACATGTCGCATATCGATCCATCACACACAGGTACTATTCCATATGCCTTCTGTGATTCGAATGAGGAAGCGGGATACGAAATGGAGGAGGACATGCCGGGGGGAGCTCCACATGAGGAAGAACATGTACCTGCCTAGACGGTTGTACCATGGCGGACATCCAGGACCATACGTCCTCCCCCGTGTGGAACGGGTGGAAAGCTATGCAGAGACCATCGTTAGGGCAGTACATGCTATTCAACACTAATTGGCATTACAATTCACTCGTACTGTTCCACATTGTACATGCATGCTATCTTGTATCCATTCTTACCATGCAATAATCCGTTCCTGCACCGACATTCATTACTTAAATTCTCGACTCAATTGAAACTCCACAATCTTGTCGAATTCGGGGCAGGATAGTATAATAAGCTATCTCCCAAATAAATAAAATTCTCCTCACGCTAAATTTACCAAATATAACAAAATATAACAAAATATAATAGACATTATTTCATACACAGATTACATTAGCACCGTAGTTAATTGGAAATCTCATTTCCGACATTTTCAAGAAAATTCCAAGAAGGAATACCCATTACAGGACTCGTTAGAGGAGCTCCCGATAAATAAATTCGTGCAAATTCGTACAAATTCAAAAACGATTCCTCCTAATACTTTCAAAAAAACAATTCGCCGGATCTGAGGAGTCGTTTCCAAAACGAGTGCTATGAGAATCATTTCGGGAAACATAAAATGGTGCAAAATCAGCCATTATTTGATTTTAGAAACGAGTCCTCTAATTGATGCTAAAAAAAAAGGGTCCAAACCGAGACCTCGAATTGATTTTAATAAAAAAATTAAATCCAAACTACTTCCGGAACAAAAAATTGAAAGGACGAATTGAATTAAAAAAAAAGAAGGGGGAAAACCATTTCCGGAAACAAAAAAGGAGTCCTCTATTTAATTTATGGGAAAAAAAAATTGCACCTAGAGGACGCATTATCGAAATGCGTCATCTTCAAATGCTGGAAAAAAAAAGCTGGGACCCTTGGAGGACGCATTACCATAATGCGTCCTCCCCCCTTTGCATCCAAAATAAAAAATATGCACATTCTCTCCCAGCATGAAATTTTTGAACACACAAAAATCATGCACTCATAGCAATCTCCAAATCAAATAGCATCTCTAGCAAATTAAGATTAGAACCAGGTGGAACCTGTGTCTTGTAGTCACAAGCCTCAAAACTAATTGCCTGCACAATGCCACACATATCATATGCCACAATTTTAATATCGGCCAACACAGTCATGTTCCGCAAAACCATAAAGTCAGCCAAGCTTCCAAAAGTGTATTGCTTTTTCCTTGCTTCTTTAGTGTACCTTTTAGAATTGACCAATGACATGGTCACACTTGTAGCATCCATCTTTATCAGTAGTAGACCTTTCCTCGCCATCTATTATGATCTTTGCACCATCAACTCTCATTCCATTCGCATCAACTGATTCTCCACCATCACTCTCTTCAGCCAAGAACTTCAGAAAATACCAAGAATCCAACTCTGAGAAACTAATTTCAATTATAGAAAACCACTTTACGATGCACCAAATTTCACTCAGAAAACAAAGAAACAACTTATCTCTATGAATCTGCTTCCTGATAATATTAGTTCCTCCTTTAAAACATGTTGTCCATTTTACCCATGACTAATGCTTTGTTTTGTTACTATCTAACTGACCTAGCATAATTAGTTTTTGCTCTTCATAACTATCTTGTGGAAATCTGTATCAAATTCCTCGTCAAATAGTATTATTGATTTTTTTCACCTCCACTTCATTATGAATATGAACACTGTCGTCAACAACATCAATAATGTTCAAATCATCATCTCTGTCACTAATTTCAACAAATTCAGAAAACCCCCATTCTTTTCCATGCTGATATGTGGCGCGAGATTGGAGTTGGACCAAAGGATAGGGATTGGGCTCAAGTGGAAGAAATAGTGGAAGAAATAGAGCCTCCTTTAATCCAAATCCTAAAGGTAGCACAAGGAGGGTTAGAAGAGCCAAGAAAGTGCCACGTTGGCTAACTGATTTTGTGAGGTAAATTGTGAGGTGAATTGTGAGCTGGATATTCCTTGTGCTCTGGTTAAAAGAAAGTTATAAGTTGTAGGGAGGAGCCCATGTGAGGATATGCAAAATCTGATTGTATGTGTGCATTAATTTGGAGATTCCTTGATAATTGAACCTTCTCTTTTCTGATTGTTCTGTCGTCACCGGTGCTTTCATCAGGTTTCTTCACCATGAAGAACGAAGATGTAGTTGCTTTGGTACAGTCCATGGAGGCTAAATTTTGGGAAATCCCTCATGCCCAGCTCCATGAGACGACCAGATCGGGCGTCCGAAAGCTCGTCTCCGGTGATCAATCCTTCTTCACCGATAGCCAAGCTCCCTGTGGTCGTCCATAATACCCATTATCCAATCGCCGATGCAGTAGTCACCGATGTCAATCCCCAGATGCGTACCCTCTGAGTGGATGCCCCTCGCTTTGATGACATCGATGTGGACGATTGGGTATACAAGATCAAGAAGTTCTTTGATCTTCACCGTATTCCCCGACCACCTACCTCTCGGTCATCTCGTTTCATCTCGATGGTGGAGCATCGACGTGGTTTTAATAGATGGAGCGAGGAGGCAGTCTCACCACCCGGAACATGTTTCTAGTGCAACTTCGAGCTCGATTCAGTTTGTCAGTTTACGAGGACCCCTTGGGTTGCATATCCAAACTGACCCAACCAGGTACGGTTGATCAGTTTCAATTTGAATTTGAAGCTCATGTGTTGCGCACAACTGAAATCTCTAATTATATGTTTATGAATTTTTGGATTTGGGGGCTGAAACTTGAGGTTCGGCACAAGTTTTTACACCCTCCGTCATCACTTCCGGAAGAAATGATGAAATCGCAGCTGTTCGAAGAGTGTCACGATGACTGGCTGAGAAATCCATACCGTGAAGGGTTTGGACCCCTGCCGGTGCGAGAAATTGCTATGTTTGTGGCTACAGTAGCCACAAGCGGAAGAAAATGGGGAGGACGCATTTTGAAAATGCGTCCTCTCCTCCCGCATTTTCTCCATTTTCCTGGTCAAAATTTCCCATTTTTCTTTGGGGGAGAGAACGCATTTGCAAGTCCAGTCCTCTCCTGTAGCTGTGTCAGCTGCATGGGAGCAGCTTTGTCCGTGCATGGGAGCAGCTGATGGTCGAGCATTTGTGTGCCATATATACAGAGAGTACTTTGCCTATATATATATATATTATATATATATATATGTATATATATATGTATATATTTATATTTATATATATATATTTATAATTATATATATATATATATATTTATAATTTTATATATATATGTGTATATATTTATAATTATATATATATGTATATATTTATATTTATATATATGTATATATTTATATTTATACATATATATTTATATTTATATTTATATTCATTTATTTATATTTATATTTATATCTATATATATTTATTTATATTTATGTATATATATATATCTTTATATTTAAATTTAAATTTAAATTTAAATTTATATCTTTATTTATATTTATATTTATATTTATATATATTTATTTATATATTGATTTATTTATATTTATATATATCTTTATATTTATATATATATTTATATATATATATATGTATATATTTATATTTATATTTATGTATATCTTTATATTTATATTTATATTTATGTATATATTTATATTTATATATATCTTTATATATATATTTTATTTTTATTTTTTATATTTATATATATGTATATATGTGTGTTTGTATATATATATATCTATACATTTATATTTGTATATACATATGTATATATTCATATTTATATATACACATATATTATATATATATATATATATAATATGTATATATTTATATTTTTATATATATGTATATATTTATATTTTTATATATATGTATATATTATATATATATATATATATATATATATATATTTATATTTATATTTATATATATATATATATATTTATATATTAATATTTATGTATATATATATTTATATATATCTTTATATTTATATTTTTATTTTTATATACACATATATTATATATATATAATATGTATATATTTTTATATTTTTATATATATGTATATATTTATATTATCATATATATGTATATATTTATATTTATATATATTTATATATATTTATATATATTTATATATATTTATATATTTATATATATGTATATATTTATATTTATATATATCTTATATATATATATATACATATCTTTATTTATATTTATATATACATATATCTTTATTTATATTCATATTTATATTTATATTTATATTATTATTTATATTTATATTTATATGTATTTTTATATTTATATTTATTTTTATTTTTATATTTATTTTTACAACAAATTTCATTAATAGAAGACCAATTCCAGGATCCAGGAGATATTCCATTTAGTATTAATAAATTAAATAATTATGGAAATAGTTGGAAACAACATAGGACTAAGGCCTATTATCCAAGACTTACTCCTCCTGACCTTCAATTTGAAGAAAAAAATCCAGCATTTAGTAGTTACAATGGATCATCTATATATCAATGGAATATAGATGGTTTATCTGAGTATCAAATATTAAATTTATTACAAGAAATGGGCATGGCCAGAATGGCCTATAAAGCTTCATTAGGATTAGCTGAACCAGAAATAGTTATGTTACTTGTAACAGGCTTTACTGGTCAGTTAAAAGGATGGTGGGATAACCACTTAGCCCTAGAAGATAAACAACAAATTATGGAACATGAAACAGAAGAAATAATAGGAGAACAGGAGAATTTAGTATTAACAACAGTTAAAGATGGTTCTACTTATTTGGTTTATGTTATATCAATGTATTTCTTAGGAGACCCAGAGGATACCACAGAAAGTTCAAGAATAAGTTTAACTAATTTAAGATGTCCAACATTAAGTGATTTTAAATGGTATAAAGATATATATTTAACCCAGGTTTATAGGAGAACTGATTCAAATTCCCCATTTTGGAAAGAAAAATTTATTTCAGGATTACCAACACTATTTTCACAAAGGGTACTTACTAGTTTAAAGAAAAGAGTAGGATCAGAAAATATAAATTATAATTTAATGACATTTGGACATATATGTAATTTTATAAAGAAAGAAGCATTAAATTTATGTCAAGATTTAAAAATTCAACATAAGTATGGTAATGAACGAAAAGAAATGGGATCATTTTGTCAACAATTTGGTATTCCAGGAATTAAACCTCCATCATCTCAATATAAAAGGTTTAAAAAATTAAAAAAGAAAGAAAAGTCTAAACAGAGAAAATCTCATAAAAAAGATTATTTCAAGAAAGATCAAGATTATTATAAAAAAGATGATAAAAAAGGAAAATCAAAAAGAAAAAAACAAAGCAATTTTAAAAACATTCAATGTTATAAATGTAAAAAGTTTGGTCATACTGCAAATTATTGCAAAACTGAAAAGAAAATTAATGCTTTAGAAGATTTAGAATTAAAAAGCAAATTAATGACTATTTTGATAGATAACTCAGAATCAAAATGAAATTTTTTATATGGTTAGAACATCATTTAAAAACAGAACAAATAATAAGAAAAAGTAATTTTACTGAAATTCCAGTCATCAATGTGCAGTCAAATTTATATAAAATATGGAAACTATCAAATAATACAATAGTAAGCTCCATTCATCCACCATTACAATCAGTCCATGTTACTACTGAAGAAACAACAATAGTTGCATCACAATTTAAAACTGGTAGACCAGGAACTGATTTAGATACAACAAATTTGGCGGATATTAAAAAGATTTATGAACAAAATAATTATTCTAATCAATTGTTACATACAATAGCAAACCAAGTAGATTTTATTTCAACTAAGTTAGATAACAAACAAGAGGTAATTAAAGGTCATAAACCTCATTTTCAGGTTTCCCCTTTTACTAAGAAAATGGAAGATTCATTATCATTAAATAAAAAAGAAACTAAAATTCAAATTACAGACAAACCAAGTAGTTCAACCCAATTAGGAGTTATATCCCAAGTCAATCCAGGAGATTCAGAAGAAGAAAAATTTTTAGAAACTTATTCCAGTTTAGAAGAAGAATCAGAAGAGTCAGAAGACTATTCAATTGATACAAAAGAAAATTGTTGATTGTACGAACAATTCAGAATGAGGAGGTTGCAAAGATGTATGCAAGAGGGGGCGATAATTCAAGCGTGCCTAATACATTGGAAATGAATGCTACTTATAGAATTCTGAATGAAACTAGTCTATTACAATTTTGAAGTCCGAGATTGAAATCCATTGATCTTGGCCTTTGGAATTGTGATCTGCAATCTTGTCCATTGATTGAATCCATAGTGGGAGCTGGGACCCACTTGGTGGCTGCTTTGTTGATTGTTGAATCCATAGTGGGAGCTGGGACCCACTTGGTGGCTGCTTTGTTGAATTTTGAATTCTCAGTGGGAATTGGGACCCACTATATCGGCCAAGATCAAGGAGGAAAGCAAAACGGACCTTGCTTATCAGAAGCTCGTAGAACAAGTAAAGAAAGGCACGTTTGTATATACGAACAAGGCTCGTAGAACATATGTATATACATTTGTATATACATATGTATATATTCATATTTATATATAAATGTATATATTTATATATATATATATATACATATTTGTATTTATATTTTTATATACACATATATTATATATATATATAATATGTATATATTTATATTTTTATATATATGTATATATTTATATTTTTATATATATGTATATATTTATATTTATATATATATATATATTTATATTTATATTTATATATATATATATTTATATATTAATATTTATGTATATATATATTTATATATATCTTTATATTTTTATTTTTATTTTTATATACACATATATTATATATATATAATATGTATATATTTTTATATTTTTATATATATGTATATATTTATATTATCATATATATGTATATATTTATATTTATATATATTTATATATATTTATATATATTTATATATTTATATATATGTATATATTTATATTTATATATATCTTTTATATATATATATATACATATCTTTATTTATATTTATATATACATATATCTTTATTTATATTTATATTCATATTTATATTTATATTTATATTATTATTTATATTTATATTTATATTTATATTTATATGTATTTTTATATTTATATTTATTTTTATTTTTATATTTATTTTTACAACAAATTTCATTAATAGAAGACCAATTCCAGGATCCAGGAGATATTCCATTTAGTATTAATAAATTAAATAATTATGGAAATAGTTGGAAACAACATAGGACTAAGGCCTATTATCCAAGACCTACTCCTCCTGACCTTCAATTTGAAGAAAAAAATCCAGCATTTAGTAGTTACAATGGATCATCTATATATCAATGGAATATAGATGGTTTATCTGAGTATCAAATATTAAATTTATTACAAGAAATGGGCATGGCCAGAATGGCCTATAAAGCTTCATTAGGATTAGCTGAACCAGAAATAGTTATGTTACTTGTAACAGGCTTTACTGGTCAGTTAAAAGGATGGTGGGATAACCACTTAGCCCTAGAAGATAAACAACAAATTATGGAACATGAAACAGAAGAAATAATAGGAGAACAGGAGAATTTAGTATTAACAACAGTTAAAGATGGTTCTACTTATTTGGTTTATGTTATATCAATGTATTTCTTAGGAGACCCAGAGGATACCACAGAAAGTTCAAGAATAAGTTTAACTAATTTAAGATGTCCAACATTAAGTGATTTTAAATGGTATAAAGATATATATTTAACCCAGGTTTATAGGAGAACTGATTCAAATTCCCCATTTTGGAAAGAAAAATTTATTTCAGGATTACCAACACTATTTTCACAAAGGGTACTTACTAGTTTAAAGAAAAGAGTAGGATCAGAAAATATAAATTATAATTTAATGACATTTGGACATATATGTAATTTTATAAAGAAAGAAGCATTAAATTTATGTCAAGATTTAAAAATTCAACATAAGTATGGTAATGAACGAAAAGAAATGGGATCATTTTGTCAACAATTTGGTATTCCAGGAATTAAACCTCCATCATCTCAATATAAAAGGTTTAAAAAATTAAAAAAGAAAGAAAAGTCTAAACAGAGAAAATCTCATAAAAAAGATTATTTCAAGAAAGATCAAGATTATTATAAAAAAGATGATAAAAAAGGAAAATCAAAAAGAAAAAAACAAAGCAATTTTAAAAACATTCAATGTTATAAATGTAAAAAGTTTGGTCATACTGCAAATTATTGCAAAACTGAAAAGAAAATTAATGCTTTAGAAGATTTAGAATTAAAAAGCAAATTAATGACTATTTTGATAGATAACTCAGAATCAAAATGAAATTTTTTATATGGTTAGAACATCATTTAAAAACAGAACAAATAATAAGAAAAAGTAATTTTACTGAAATTCCAGTCATCAATGTGCAGTCAAATTTATATAAAATATGGAAACTATCAAATAATACAATAGTAAGCTCCATTCATCCACCATTACAATCAGTCCATGTTACTACTGAAGAAACAACAATAGTTGCATCACCATTTAAAACTGGTAGACCAGGAACTGATTTAGATACAACAAATTTGGCGGATATTAAAAAGATTTATGAACAAAATAATTATTCTAATCAATTGTTACATACAATAGCAAACCAAGTAGATTTTATTTCAACTAAGTTAGATAACAAACAAGAGGTAATTAAAGGTCATAAACCTCATTTTCAGGTTTCCCCTTTTACTAAGAAAATGGAAGATTCATTATCATTAAATAAAAAAGAAACTAAAATTCAAATTACAGACAAACCAAGTAGTTCAACCCAATTAGGAGTTATATCCCAAGTCAATCCAGGAGATTCAGAAGAAGAAAAATTTTTAGAAACTTATTCCAGTTTAGAAGAAGAATCAGAAGAGTCAGAAGACTATTCAATTGATACAAAAGAAAATTGTTGATTGTACGAACAATTCAGAATGAGGAGGTTGCAAAGATGTATGCAAGAGGGGGCGATAATTCAAGCGTGCCTAATACATTGGAAATGAATGCTACTTATAGAATTCTGAATGAAACTAGTCTATTACAATTTTGAAGTCCGAGATTGAAATCCATTGATCTTGGCCTTTGGAATTGTGATCTGCAATCTTGTCCATTGATTGAATCCATAGTGGGAGCTGGGACCCACTTGGTGGCTGCTTTGTTGATTGTTGAATCCATAGTGGGAGCTGGGACCCACTTGGTGGCTGCTTTGTTGAATTTTGAATTCTCAGTGGGAATTGGGACCCACTATATCGGCTGCTTTGTTGAATTTGGAATTCTCAGTGGGAGCTGGGACCCACTATGTCGGCTTCTTTGTTGAATGGTTAGTGGGAGCTTGGACCCACTATCAATTCTGTCATACTGAATCTTGGAATTTGAATGGGAGCTTGGACCCATATGAATTATTGCTTAAAAATCAAAGGGATCCTGGCTGTCTTGGAAATTATTATCATTCTGATCTTGTGGAATGGATTGTTGTTCTCTAGCATAAGCTCTGTAAAATGCTAGAGCTCTTTGCATTTCTTCATTGGTTTCTGGAAGTGGATTTGGAAATTGTGGAACAGGTCTTTCAATTGGACTGGGTCTTGAAATTGGAGTAGGAGGTGGTGAAGTAATTCTTAATCTTTGTCCTGTCTGGAAATAATGGGTGACACCTTTGCTTGAACAAGTGTCTGTTTTGAAATTGTTCCACCATTTAACTTTGAATTGCTGAATGAGAGATAAAGGATAAGAAGGATAGAATGGTTTTACTTGGAAACTCCAAGCAAAAATCCAAGGTATCCTGAAGAATGAATGGAATAACATTTTTAAGTCCTGTTCTTTGGAATTTTTCAGGAATTGTTTGCTAAGGGAATTGAAAGTTTGGAATCCCTCTGAAACTGGAGTAGGGTAAATTTCCTTGGGTGGTCCAAATTTGAACCACCAATCTTGAAACCAATCTGGAAATATATTGTTGAATGTGGCAGGGAAATTAATGAACCATGAGTGATCAAACGATCTAAGAAAGAAAGTTCGATACCATGCATTCATGTAATCACCATAATTATATCCAGTTGGAAAATAATCTATTGAAAAAGGGACTATTGAATGGATATTGGAAAATTGCTGAGGAGTCAGAATCTTTTTAATACAAACTTTGGAATAATCAACCCTAGTTGGGTCTTGTTTATTTTGAATATGATTTAAATCAATAGACTGGGTGTCTACTAAAATGAGTTCATAATATTGTTGAGTTTTATGGATGTCATCAGTCATCCATAAACATGAGGGCTTGAAAATGTTTGAAACAAATACTTTTAATTGAGGAACATCAGGTTCTGTAATGAAATGAGTAGTCACAATATTTTCTGGGAATGGTTTATCAAAATAGACTGTAGTAGGTGTGGAATGGCTGGATGATGCCTGGGAAGTAGGCATAGGAGTTTGGGCTCTTCTTAATGGTACAAAATTTGAAGTCAAAGGTGGAATTTGGCTGGTGACCAACCTTGAATGTGGAGTTTGTGCTATTGTAGAATAAGGAATAGGAGGAAAGTCTTCTATTAGAATTGGTGAGGAAATGGATGGAGTAAGAGGTCTAGGATTTGAATAATCCTTGCTGGTTTTTGAATGACTCATGTTTTCCTGTAAGAAATTCACGAGTTAGAAAATCTGGAATAAAATTATCTTTTCCTTTAATAAACTGAATATCGAAATAAAAAACTGATAAAATCCCTTGCCATCTGGCAAAGATTTGTTTAGAAACCAAAATTTTAACATCCTTTTGCAAAATATCTTTTGCTGATTTGCAATCAATATTTAATAAAAATCTTTTATTGTATAAATCATCTTGAAATTTTGAAATGCATAAAACTATGGATAAAACTTCTTTTTTAATGGTAGAATAGTTCTTTTGAGTATCTGACCAAAATCCTGAATAATATCTTACTATGTTTATCTTATTTTCATATTTTTGTTTTAATATACCTCCATAACCTAAATCAGATGCATCAGTTTCAACAATCATAAACGCATCTGGATTTGGAATACCTAAACATGGAAGTGACTTGGCTTTTAATTTTATGTCTTTTATTATTTGAGTGTGTTGACTAGTCCATTCTGGAGGATTAGTCTTTAGTCTGGCATATAATGGCTTGCATAATATTTTAATGTTGGGGAAAAAAATCAGAAATGTAATTTACACAGCCTAAAAATCTTTGTAATTGTGTTTTATCCTTAATTTCATTTGGAAATTTAGTTGCAAGTTCAATAGATCTTTGAATTGGTCTAATGGTTCCCAAATGAATATGAAAACCAAGAAATCTGACATTTGTTTGAAATAACTTCATTTTAGATTCTGAAATGACTAACCCATTAGTCTTTATGACTTTTAATAAAATATATAAATGTTTAATATGCTTTTCTAATGTTTGAGAATAAACAAGTATATCATCAATATAAACTATAACAAATGTTGAATATGGATTGAAAATATCATTCATAATATTTTGAAATTCTGATGGTGCATTTTTAAGTCCAAATGGCATAACGTTCCATTCGTATTGGCCAAATGGTACTACAAATGCTGTTTTGTATTTATCTTTTTCATTTATTTGAATCTGCCAATAACCTGATTTTAAATCAAATTTTGAAAATATCTTTGCATTAGCTAACCTATTAATTAAATCTCTTTTGTTTGGAATAGGATATCTAATCCATTGTAAAACTTTGTTTAATGGTTTGTAATTGATAACTAATCTAGGAACTCCTCTTTCCTTTTCTGCATTTTTATTAACGTAAAAAGCTGAGCAACTCCAAGGAGATTTGCTCTTTCTAATTAATTTTCTGTTTAAAAGATCCTGAATTTCTTGTTTACATAATTCTAGTAAATCTTTATTCATCTGAATAGGTCTGGATTTTGTTGGAATATTTTGTTCACTGAATTCTTTTTCATAAGGTAAAGAAACTATATGCTTTTTCCTATCCCAAAAAGCATTGGGATGATTTGAACACACTTGGGTTTTAAATTCTTTTTCTACAGTAGTAATTTGTTTGTTAGCTTTATGTAATTGTTCTTCTATATGTTTATAACTAAGTTCTTCTTTTAAAAATGAAATTTCTTTACTTTTATTGTTTAAAAGGAACAAATTTTTATAAATTGAATTAGTCTGTAATAAATGTAATTCTACCTGACTGGGTGGATTTATAAAAGAAAATAATAATTTTTTCCCTAATATTTTTGTACTGATCCCTTGTTGGGTTTTCTTAAATGGGGTTATTTGATATAGAAATGGATTTCCTAATACTGCATCATAAGTTACATTTTCTAGTATTAAAAATGAATGTTTAATAACATAATCATTATTACTAATAAATCCATTTGATAGTTTTTTCTTAATAGTCATTGGTGTTCCATTTGCAGCTGCTAATTTTTCATTAGTTTTTTCTAAATATTTACTTGGAATGATGCCTGACCTAATACATGATTGATCAGCACCGCTATCAATTAATGCTACAACTGTTGTACTAAAATCTTTAACTCCAATTGTAACTAATGAATACCATTTTTCCATGTTGATTTTATTAATAGTATTAAAAAATTGCTGTTGAGTTGGAATTTCATGTGATATCATAATATCATTATCAGAAGTGGATGGCATATTGGGTTCTTGTAATGATAGTAATTTAACTTCTAATTCTATGTCTTTATCTTTTAAATTATTGATTTCTGACTTAATTTGTGCCATGTCATTTTTTAATTGACTAATTTCTTTTGTAATATCTAAATATTCATTTGTATGAGTTTTCTTAGATGTTGTTGCTTTTTCCATTTCTGAATATTTTTTAAGTGTTTTACTTAGACTAAAAGCTTCTGTAATTACAGGCTTTTGTCCTTCTATCACAAATCCTTTTAATTTATCTATGTACTCATTTTTATCCTCAGAATTTTTCATTTTTTCTAGTATTTCTAATATTTCTTTTTTCTTATTTGAAAATTGATTTAGCATATTTATAGTTGGAATTCTACAATTACAATCTGAATCACTAGAGTAATCTGATGTGGATTCATAATCTGATTCTGAGTTATCTATCAAAATAGTCATTAATTTGCTTTTTAATTCTAAATCTTCTAAAGCATTAATTTTCTTTTCAGTTTTGCAATAATTTGCAGTATGACCAAACTTTTTACATTTATAACATTGAATGTTTTTAAAATTGCTTTGTTTTTTTCTTTTTGATTTTCCTTTTTTATCATCTTTTTTATAATAATCTTGATCTTTCTTGAAATAATCTTTTTTATGAGATTTTCTCTGTTTAGACTTTTCTTTCTTTTTTAATTTTTTAAACCTTTTATATTGAGATGATGGAGGTTTAATTCCTGGAATACCAAATTGTTGACAAAATGATCCCATTTCTTTTCGTTCATTACCATACTTATGTTGAATTTTTAAATCTTGACATAAATTTAATGCTTCTTTCTTTATAAAATTACATATATGTCCAAATGTCATTAAATTATAATTTATATTTTCTGATCCTACTCTTTTCTTTAAACTAGTAAGTACCCTTTGTGAAAATAGTGTTGGTAATCCTGAAATAAATTTTTCTTTCCAAAATGGGGAATTTGAATCAGTTCTCCTATAAACCTGGGTTAAATATATATCTTTATACCATTTAAAATCACTTAATGTTGGACATCTTAAATTAGTTAAACTTATTCTTGAACTTTCTGTGGTATCCTCTGGGTCTCCTAAGAAATACATTGATATAACATAAACCAAATAAGTAGAACCATCTTTAACTGTTGTTAATACTAAATTCTCCTGTTCTCCTATTATTTCTTCTGTTTCATGTTCCATAATTTGTTGTTTATCTTCTAGGGCTAAGTGGTTATCCCACCATCCTTTTAACTGACCAGTAAAGCCTGTTACAAGTAACATAACTATTTCTGGTTCAGCTAATCCTAATGAAGCTTTATAGGCCATTCTGGCCATGCCCATTTCTTGTAATAAATTTAATATTTGATACTCAGATAATCCATCTATATTCCATTGATATATAGATGATCCATTGTAACTACTAAATGCTGGATTTTTTTCTTCAAATTGAAGGTCAGGAGGAGTAGGTCTTGGATAATAGGCCTTAGTCCTATGTTGTTTCCAACTATTTCCATAATTATTTAATTTATTAATACTAAATGGAATATCTCCTGGATCCTGGAATTGGTCTTCTATTAATGAAATTTGTTGTAAAAATCTTTTGTTTTCTTCTTTTGTCCAAAATGAGGACGCATTTCAAAAATGCATCCTCTACTAATTTATACCAAAAAAAAATGCGTGTCATGAGGACGCATATACATAATGCATCCTCTCTTAATTAGGCCAAAAAAAAATTCAGCTCAATGACGAGGACGCATTTTTAAAATGCGTCCTCTATTATTTTTAAAATGCGTCCTCATAAAGGCTGGTTTGGAGACTACGCTTAGCATCGCGTGGGAACCAACAAAATACTTATGGGTTTAAATGGGCAATGGACAGGACTTAGTGTGTGATTGCTGCTGCCCTAAGGTATCACTATGACTCCAAGGATACTCTTTCTGGGTTGATTTATTTGTTCTTCCAATATGGGGGCTGGGCATTGTTCTTGTAAACCAGTGGTTACGTACTTTGGGTCTGTGTGTTCATGATCATGCAACACTGACCATGGATCTACATTGGAATGGGGTGCAAGCCAAAATAGTAGGCCGCATGACCGAACCCTCGAAACTGGTTACTTACCCGTAGTTAACATCTCTATTGCACCAAGACTCAGTGAGGTTGATGTTTGATGTTACCCCGGATACACTTTGTCAAGTCAAAGAGATTTGCATTGGATATTTAGTTGTCAGTGTTTGTGAACATATTTGGAAACGAAAAACTTTCTATGTTGGAACACTCGACAGGAGCATAGTTACACCAATGATTTTCTTGAAAAAGAAGACAGAATATTATGGTATTTGTGAGTTATGAAAATTGTTATATTCTGTTATATATCAGGCGTATGAAGCATAGTTGATTTATGGAAAATCCCTAAATATATGGAGTTGATATTTGCGAATATATGTGATATATTGAGATAAGGAAAATCCCTTATTTATGGGATTTGGATATGCTTCAAGAAGTAGATTTGGAATAGGAATATTGTGGAGATAATCAAGGAGTATTCCAATCTGATTCACGGATATAAAATGGGACAAACACGGCTGCATACTCACAGTTTTAACAGAGCAAAAATCTGTATGAGACTTTCGAGAATTGCTAAGAGTCTGATTCATATGTTCCAACATACTTGACCTGCTGCACAAAGTTTAGAATCATAAACTTTAATTCCTCGGGAGGAGGAGATCTTGCGTCGACGAGTTTCGAGGTCAGAGGGAGTCTGATCAAGGCGGATTAGTAGCTAGGGGAGCTAGCAGAATTCACACGTTATAGTTAGTAAAGATAAGTATTTTGTAAACTGCACTCCGTACTGTATCTTTCTAATTAGTGGATTCATTCTGAACAGTGCCAGGCCCCGCAGATGTAGGTGGGTTTCACCAAACTGCGTAACCAAGTCGTGTGTCATTTATGCTTTAAATGATTACGCACTTGGTTAAATAGATCATGTTGGAACATACTAATAACGATTAGAAAAAGTTGGTAAAACCAAATTTCACACTTCCCCACACTAACATTGATCAAGGACCAGTGGAGAACACACCACACTTGACTGAAATTCCTTGTAGCAGTAAAGGAATTGATAGCTCAGTACAACAGTGTACTTGATCCACCTAGCAAACTACCACCCTCGGTCAGTTGATCATCGAATTTTCCTTCACCCCGGTTCAACTACTGTCATTGACGGCCGTACCGTTAACCGTACTTTCAAAAGGATATCATGAAAAGGTTAGTCAAAGAGATGTTGAACGGTGGTTTTATTCATCATTGTAAAAATCCGTTCTCTTTGCCGGTGCTATTGGTAAAATTGAAGGATGATACGTGGTGCTCTTTTGTTGATTATCGCGCCCTCAATGGCATCACTATAAAAGACCATTTTCCAATTTCAACGATTGATGAGCTTTTCGACGATTGATGAGCTTCTCGACGAATTGGGTGGCACAAACACCTTTCCAAAGCTGGATTTACGCACCGGGTACTACCAAATTTGTATGGATTGTTGTGACATCCACAAAACAGCATTTCGCACATGAAGGCCAATACGAGTTCCTCGTAATGCCTTTTGGCCTTTTGAATGCTTCTTCAACTCTAGGCTTCCATGATCGAGCTCTTTCGGTCATTCCTCCACAATTTTGTCATTGAACTCTTCGATGACATTCTTGTCTATTGTAATGAACAACTCAGCTATGAAGGGCATCTCGAAGCTGTATTACAATGCCTTGCAGTAAACTCATTTTTTTTGCGAGGGAAAGAAAGTGTGCCTTCTTTTGTCGTTCCATCGATTATCTAGGCCATGTCGTATCTTCTTCAAGTATTAGTGGTGATACGTCAAAGATTCATGCAGTGCTCAAATGACCAACACCGAAGAACATTAAACAGTTCCACGGTTTTCTCGTCTCAACTGGATACTATCGACGATTTGTGGCTCATTATGCCACCCTGGATGCACCTCTCAAAGGTTTTCTAAAGAAAGATTTTTTTGGACGGATGAAGATTCTACGGCCTTTGAGAACCTAAAATAAGCTATGACATGCACACCAGTATTTTGCCTTGCGGATTTCTCTCAGCCATTTGTTTAAAACAGATGCGTCCAACACCGGGGTTGTCAGGGTTCTAATGCAAGGTGGCCATCCCATTGCCTTCTTTAGTAAGAAGTTTGGTCTTCGTTTGATAGGAAGCTTGACGAATGTGCGGGAGCTACATGCGACAGTTGAAAAAATTTACAAATGGTGTCAATACTAGTTAGGACAACCTTTTGTGCTTCGAACTGACCACAAGAGCTTGTGAAGGTTGTAAACCCAAGTTATCTAAACACCAGAGTAACCAGTGGTGGAACCAGAAAAATTTTCTAGGGGAGACTGATAAATATTACTTAAAGGAGGTGAAGAGAGACCTGGTGGTGGCAGTGGAGGCTTCCGGCGGCTTCCGACTTCTGGCAGCTTCCGGCGTCAGGAGGCGGAGACCTGGTGGTGGCGGTGGCGGGAGAGAGCTGAGACGTTGCTTCTCTCTTCAGCTTTTCCCTTTTCGAATTTTGGGAGAAAGAAATGGTATTGCCTATTTGATTGGGATTTTCGTTTTGGCACAATCCAATACATATTTAAACCCATATTTCAATTTTATTTTTTTCCCTTATGACAAATGAAACGACGTCGTTTTACAACTTCAGTTGCAAAAAAAAATAGAAGGCCGTGAAGCGGCCTTCTTCTCCGAGCTTCTCAAATCAATGGCCGGAATACGTGGAATAGGGGCGGCGCCGCGGCGGAAGACGCATTGGACGCCGGACATCGATTCCTTCTACCTATGGCTGGCGATTTAGGTAGGGCTGGAGCCCTACCTCGCGTACCATTGGTTCCGCCACTGAGAGTAACAACAATATGATAAAAAATTGATAGAGTTTGAGTTTACGATCGAATACAAGACTAGTGAAAAGAACTTTGTGGGTGATGCCTTGTCACGGCGAGATGAGGCCGAAGTGGCTGAATTTTACAAGGCCATATCCTCAGGAACGTATCCCTTCCTTGACAATTCGCGAGCTAAAATATAGTCAATGCAAAGATACAAAGTATTATACAATGGCTAATCCTCACGAGGATTCACTATTCTCTGTCCGCGACAGCCTTTTTTTCATTGGAACAGGCTGTACTTGGGCATTAATTCCACTCTCAAAATCCTGATAATGCAGGAATTTCATGAAACACCGTTAGGAGGCCATGCTGGTTAATCGTACCATTGCTCAACTCTCTGTAAATTTCTTTTGGAAAGGATTACGCAAAGATGTCACCACCTTTGTGGAGAATTGTGTGGTGTGCCATACCGGTAAGTATTCGACTTCACCTTCTCTTGGTTTTTGTTACGGAATTAGGAATTAGTAATATAGTTGTTATGGAATTAGTGTTAATTAGTATTGGTATTGGAATTGGATTTGTATTCCTACCATAGTTGTACTTGTATTCTGTTACCTTCTTCTAGCTGAGATAGGTATCATGTACCACTATATAATGTATCATGAACTCACGAATAAACCGATAGATTATCACCCTTATTTCCTACATGGTATCAGAGCCTAAAATTCTAAAACCTAAAACAGAAAATTTTCTGCTGTCCTGATCTTTCCCCAGCCGCCGCCGTCTGACGTCCCACGCGCCGCCGCCGAAGCCCACGCGCCGCCGCCGCTGACCGTCGGTTTCCGATGACATCCCGTCAACGACGTTTGCTTCTCGTGTTTATTTGATCCGTTGCTGACCGACGCCACACGCCGCCGCCGTCCGCCCATGCGCCGTCCGCCACGCACCGTCAGCAACTGTCCACCGGTGTTCTTATCCGTCCATGATTTTACAATATGTTGGGTTCTGATGAACAACCTCGTTTTGAGATTCCTGAGGGTATGAAACTTCAGGATCTAAGTGCTAGTAACGTAATTACAGCTTTACTCAAACAGTTGCAATCACAATCTGGTACTCATGCTGCTTTACCGATTGGTCGTGTGTCGACTGATCCTTACTACATTGGTTCCAGCCAGAGGCGGATCTAGCGTTACGCGTGGTAGGGCTCCAGCCCTACCTGAGTTTCCGACGTGAAGGTAGTAGTAGTAATGAGTGGGTCCGGAGCTTCAACGCGCGCGTACGCATTTTTCCGGCGAAAATGGCCGGGGAAGAAGACCTGAGCTTCCCCCTTTTTTTGGCCAGAAAACATCAAAACGACATCGTTTTGGCTTAAGTCAAACGACGTCATTTTGATAAGGGAATAAGAAAAAAAAAGAAAGCTGATGGGTTTCGTTATTGGGCCAAAATTCAAAAAATGGCCCAATACAAAACCCAAGTCAAATATTCAATAAACCCAATTGCCAATTTGCTATTTCTTCAAGCATAGAAACGGATTCAGAGCAGCAGCTCAGCTTCTGCCTCCAGCCTCCTTGCTGCCGACCACGCCTCCGCTTGCCTCGCCCGCCGCCGCCGTCGTGCCGCCACCGCCGGACTCTGCTCCGTCCGTCCAGGCACCAGCCCTTCACTTTCCTCTTCATCTAGTCTCCTCTCCTCTCTTTGTGGTAATTTAATTTTAGGATTTATTGTTTATGGTATTTTTTCCTTCAAAAATTTAATTTATATGAATATTATTTTTAGATTGGATGTAGAATTTAAATTATATTGTTGTATAACTTGTATCAGTTGAATTGCACATGTATAATTATAAATTATAATTGTTTGATTTATTATTTGTGTGAAATTGACAAATTATGGAATTAGGGATATTTGTTAAATTGAATTTAGATGAATATGATTTTATAAATTATTTGTTATTATAATGTATTATTGTTTCATAATGCTTTTGAATTTTATAAGAATGGATTCAATTTATATATTTTTCCTATTTGATATTTAATAGGTTATGGACAAATTTTTAATTCGAAGTAGAGGATTTCCATCTTCTAAGAGATCGAATGAGCCTAATGAACCAAGGCACAATGAAGAGGGAGAGGGTAGTAGTAGAAAACAATCTCGCGTAGAATTCAATCGGAATGATGTTATAAGTGATCCTGGGCAACGTAAACCTATTGAAGAGATTGATGTTTCTATTAGAGATGAAGTGCTTAGAGAATATATATTAAGAGGTCCTTGCCAACCTAAGAATCATACTTTTCCCAAGACATTGTTCAATGTTGAATTTAGAAGTTTTCAAAAGTGTTGGTTTGATGAATTTGATTGGTTGGAGTATAGTGTTTCAAAGGATGCTGCCTTTTGTAGTTTAGTGAACTTGTAAAAATATTATTGTATGCTACTTGATTTATTAGATTATATAGTATTTTTCATTATTGTTGAGTTGAATTTTTAAAATTTATATGCCATTAATATTTATCACCCTTTCTTCCCTCCGTCAATTCCCTCCTCAGCCGAGAGCCCTCCGCCACCAGGTCTCCGCCGCGGCGCCACCGGAAGCTGCCTCGTCCCGCCGCACGCCGCACGCCAAAAATTTATCAGCCCCCCCTGAAAAAAATTTCTGGTTCCGCCCCTGGTTCCGACGATTGCTATCTACCCTAAACTGTCTAGCTTTGTTTACTGAAACTTATTGCATTTTACAAACAATCAGTACGAGGAGTGTGATTGGCGTGGGTGAACAGAAAGGGGGGGGGTGTTTTGGCTTCGTCTGCTGGATGCTCGTGTTCGAAGTCCTGTCCTGCAGCCTCTTTCTACAGTTGCTTCACTGTCCTCTTCTAATTTATGGCATCAGCGTTTTGGTCATCCATCTTCCACGGTGTTGTCTTCTATTTCTCCTAGCAATAATAAACATTCTGTGCCTTGTTCTATATGTTATAGAGCAAAACAGCCTAGACATAGTTTTCCTTTAAATACTACTAATGCTACTGCATTATTTCAATTAATTCATTGTGATGTTTGGGGACCCTATAATACGCCTTCTTCTAGCGGTGCCTTTTATTTCTTGACATTAGTAGATGATTTTTCCCGAGCTGTTTGGGTTTATTTGTTAGTAGCTAAATCTGAAGTAGCTTCTAGATTTTTAGATTTTAGTGCTTTAGTCAAGAACCAGTGGGGAAAAACAATCCAACGAGTTCGAGCTGATAACGGCACTGAATTATTGCCTCTCCGACCTCACTTTACTGCATCGGGGATCGTTTTTGAGACATCTATAGTTGATACTCCGCAACAGAATGGTCGAGTTGA
Organism: Rubia yunnanensis; assembly: GCA_037428765.1. NCBI lineage: Eukaryota > Viridiplantae > Streptophyta > Magnoliopsida > Gentianales > Rubiaceae > Rubia > Rubia yunnanensis. The sequence goes on from CM075066.1 coordinate 62,835,500, forward strand.
AAGAAAGCATCGTCATTTACTCAATGTAGCGCGAGCTTTACGGTTTCAAGCCAATCTTCCTATTGACTTCTGGGGAGAATGTGTTCTTACTGCTGCCTACCTGATCAACCAAACACCGACACAGCTTCTCAATGGTCGTACTCCTTTTGAGTTACTTTATGGACAGGCGCCAAATTACTCTTTTTTACGAGTATTTGGATGCTTGTGTTTTGCTGCTCGTGTTCCAAGATACCGTGACAAGTTTGCACCAAGAAGCCGTCGGTGTTTGTTCCTTGGTTATCCTGCCGGAAAGAGAGGTTATCATCTTCTCGACTTGGACTCTCGAGTTATCTTTAACACTCGGGATGCTGATTTCTTTGAAGACCAGTTCTCGTATTCTGCATCTCCGCAATCCACTTCTACAGATGAACCTGGCGGCGTCACTACTGCACCGCCGGTTTCCTCCTCCTACTCACCGGAACTATACGACTTTTCCGATCAACCGCTGGCCGCCCTTCCGTCGGTCAATACTGACCGGTCAACTCCGACCGGTCAGCTCCGGTCAACTCCAGCCGGTCAACGGCCGGTCAATGCCGGTCAACACCGGCGAGTCAATGCCGGTCAACGCCGGCGAGTCAATGCCGGTCAACGCCGGCAGGTCAACACCGGTGGATCAGCTCTAGTCAACGCCGGCATTCAAACGCCATTCAACGGCGTCTAACTAATTCCGCCCACTGCTGGCGTCCCACCGCCTCCCGACGTCGGTCCTCCTCCGCCTGCTGCCAATAATCCAACATCCACCAGACAGAGTGTTCGTGCTTGATGTCCACCGCCGTATTTGGCTGATTATGATTGTGATGATTCTACTTGTGCTCCTGTTACTGAAGACCCCCCCTCTTCGACTACGTTCCCCCATACGTCATCACTATCCTCAGGTGTTCTCTACCCTCTTACTGATTATGTAAATTGTGATAACTTTTCTAGTCTGCATACTAGATTTTTGGGTGCTGTAACTTCTAGTGCAGATCCCACTACTTACTCTGAGGCTTCCCATCATTCTTATTGGCGAGACGCTATGGTTGCGGAGCTTACTGCCCTTGAGCGCAATCAGACTTGGACTTTGTCTCCTTTGCCTGCGCATAAAAAGGTCATTGGTTGTAAATTGGTTTATCGAACGAAGTTTCACTCTGACGGTACCATTGAACGTTACAAAGCTCATCTCGTGGTTCTTGGAAACCACCAGATTGAAGGAATTGATTACACAGAGACTTTTGTTCCAGTCGCAAAGATGAGTTCCGTTCGCTTGTTCCTGTCAGTTGCTGTTATACGTGGTTGGGAATTGCATCAAATGGATGTCCATAATGCATTCCTGCATGGTGATTTACATGAAGAAGTGTTCATGCGACCCCCACCTGGCTATGTGGTTCCGCCTGGTCAGGTTTGTCGCCTTCAGAAATCTCTTTATAGTCTTCGTCAAGCTCCTAGGAATTGGTTTACTAAACTGGCGCAGGCTTTACGGACATTTGGTTTTGTTCAAAGTAAGGCAGATTACTCTTTATTTGTCTTTTCCAGTGGATCGCAGTCTTTACATGTTCTGGTTTATGTGGATGATTTGGTTATTGCTGGTAGTTCTTTTTCGCTCATCTCTACGTTCAAGAAATACTTGGGTTCTTGTTTTCACATGAAGGACCTTGGTTTGCTTAAGTATTTTTTGGGCATAGAGATTGCTAGAAGACCGGAGGGGATGTTTCTCTCGCAAAGGAAATATGCTTTGGACATTCTATCTGATACAGGTTTATCTGCTTCTAAACCAATTGATTTTCCGATGGAGCAACAACATGATTTGGCACGTGTTGAAGGTCCAGCCTATCATGACCCGGAGCAGTATCGCCGCTTGGTTGGGCGTCTGATATATCTAACTATTACTCGTCCTGAACTTAGTTATTCAGTTCATACTCTTGCGCAATTCATGAAGTCTCCTTGTGTTCCTCACTGGCAAGCTGCGGTTCGTGTTTTGCACAATCTGAAGAGTCATCCTGGTCAAGGTTTATTTCTTTCTTCTCGTAGTACTCTCCAATTGACTGCTTATTGTGATTCGGATTGGGCCGCCTGTCCTATTACTAGGCGTTCCTTATCCGGTTATTTTGTTATGATTGATGATTCCCCGTTTTCCTGGAAGACTAAGAAGCAACCTACTGTTTCTCGGTCTTCTGCTGAAGCAGAGTATCGTGTTATGGCAGTTGCCTGCTGTGAGTTATTATGGCTTCGGTCCTTGTTGAAAGACTTAGGGGTTTCGCACACTTTTTCTATGAAATTGTTTTGTGACAGTCAATCAGCCATTCACATAGCATCCAACCCGGTTTTCCATGAACGTACTAAGCACATTGAAGTTGATTGTCATTTTGTTCGAGATCTTGTTCAATCTGGCGCTATTGTTACTCAACATATTCGTACGGTTGACCAACCCGCGGATTTGTTCACTAACCTCTCGGCCGTAACCAGTTTCATTCTTTACTTGGCAAGTTGGGCATTTCTGATCCGCATGCTCCAACTTGAGGATGAGTGTTACGGAATTAGGAATTAGTAATATAGTTGTTATGGAATTAGTGTTAATTAGTATTGGTATTGGAATTGGATTTGTATTCCTACCATAGTTGTACTTGTATTCTGTTACCTTCTCCTAGCTGGGATAGGTATCATGTACCACTATATAATGTATCATGAACTCATGAATAAACCGATAGATTATTACCCTTATTTCCTACAGTTTTCTATAGCCGTTGGAAACATTGCAGCGAGTGTGGGAGGATATAGCAATGGAATTCATCGTCTAATTGCCCAATTCATCTGGTTTTATGGCCATCTTGGTAGTGGTTAACCGGCTTTCTAAATATGCCCGCTCTGGTCCAATGCCGACCCAACATTCAGCCTCTCGAGTCACGGAACGACTTTCCTCAATGGTGATAAAATTACATGGCCCTTTTGAAAACCATTATTTCCGGCCAAGACCCAATTTTCACAAGTAATTTTTGGCGTAAGTTATTCGAGCTCATGGGCACTAACTTAAAGACCAGCTCAGTGTACCACTGGAAACGGACAGCCAACCGGAGATGCTTAATTGGTGCCTTGAAATATACTTACAGGCATTCACATCGCACTACCTGGAAAGGTGGGATTCACACCTGATTTGAGATAAGTTCATTATAACACCAACTTTTGTGATTGGTATGACTCATTTTCAAGCTATTTATGGCCATCTTCCCCCTACCATTCAAGCATATACAACAGTAACCGCCACTGTGGAAGTAGTGGATGAAATGCTGATACTCCGAGGGAGAACCTCCAATGCGGTCAGATGCGGATGCTGCAAAAGGTCAACCGAAGACGTCACGATTTCAGTTTTAAGATGGGGGATCTTGTCTTGGTGAAGATGAAATCGTATAGACGATCTATAGTTTCTAAGAGCCTCAACACCAAAATCCGTAGGAGGTATTTTGGTCCATTTCCAATTATAGCCACTACAGGTCTAGTGACATACACCCTTCAATTACCCCCAAGGATTCGTATCCACCCTACGTTCCACGTCTCTTTTCTCAAAGCCTTCAAATGTGAGAAACCTCTTGTAAGCTATCAACTACTGGTTGAAAATAAGGGAAGTAATCCAATACTCACACCTATCGCCATCATAGCAACCCTAACCTCTACTGAAAATGGAAATCCAAGGGGTCAAGTTCTTGTTCTGTGGTCAGCTAGCCTCTTGGTGGATTCCACCTAGGAGGAGTGGCCGGAATTCAACTTGCTTTATGATATATCCAACCTTGAGGACAAGGTTGTTTTTTACGAGGGGAGGAGTGATACGTGGGTTGATTTGGAGTTGGACCAAAGGTTAAGGGATTGGGCTCAAGTGGAAGAAAGAGAGACTTCTTCAATCCAAAAACCAAAGGCACCACAAGGAAGGGTTATAAGAGCCAAGAAAGCTCCACGTTGGCTAACTGCTTCTGTGAGGTAAATTTTGAGTTGGATATTCCTTGTAATGTGGTGAAAATTTAGTTATAAGTAGCGGGGAGGTGCCCATGTGTGGATATGCAAAATCTGATTGTATTTGTGCATCAATTTGGAGATTGGGACCTCTCGAAGTGTACCCCATTGATAATGGATCTTTCTCTTTTCTGATTGTTTTATCACATGCTCACCCATATCATTAATAATAAGTACCTTAGGAGAAGATTCATTACGCTCGGAATTGAAATCAATTTGAACTTTACAGCTATAAATTGAGGAACAATGTTGTTGAGTAGGACTATCCACATAGTTTCTTCTGTTGCACTTGTTTACAAGATTTTACGCCATTGCCATACATGTTTTGAGGTATTCCCTTAGAGATGAAATATCTTCTTTGAATTCAACCAAGTATTTTGTTGTTTTATCCAGCGAGCTCTGAATTTTGTCATCATGAAGTTCAACCCGATGCTAGAGCTCTTGAATTTCAATAGTGAATTTTGACTCCAACGCTTTGAGTTGCATCTGTACAATTGGTGAAGTTATGTTTTCTGCCATTGATGCCACGAATCGAGTGCTCAAATCCGATTGATCTGGAGTTGGTTCTTCGAAATTTGGAGCTATCCAAACTTCTGAAAACATACAATCATTTGATACTATGGTTCCACATTTTCTTCCTTCTCACCATATCCATAGAAACCAATCAAGAGATATGAAAAATCATCCCAAGAAAATAGACCACTATATCTCTGAAACATATCTAACCATTTTGTGGATTGCTCGGGCAGATATTTCTCTACAATAACTACTTTGTTAGATAATGGTGTTGAATTCACCCTAAAAAGAAGATTGAATCTCTGAACCTGATTTCTAGGGTCCTTGCCAGCAAAATATGGAAAATTAACATCCATTTCACAATTACCAGCCATTAAATTTGAGGAAAAGTCTGGTTCGATACCACTTTGTTATGATTATGAAAGATCTAACAAAAATGGCATAAAAATCCCTTTGATATATAAGACAATTAAGAAGAGAATAGAAAAAAAATTGAAAGTACAATCAACGTGATCTTTCTACCTATCAAAAGATACTGAATCTTACCTCAATTCTAGAATATATGCTATCTTGCCGAAGTTAACCACTCAATAGATAGTAACTACTAGCTGTTAAGGATCTATTGAAGGAAGCGATGCTAACACAGCAGCTCAAATGGAACTCTTCTATTGGCTTGTTTATTCAGTTGTTCAGTTGGTCCGTTGCGGCTTATTCTTGTTTCTTCAATAATCTTAACTCCCATTTTTACCCTTTTGCCTTTTGACAACATACCCCGTAACCCGCAGATCAAGTGGGTTATCTATTTTCTAATTTTGGTGGATACAAATAAAATGGGTAATGAATAATAAAACGTATGTTTCGGGCATGTTGGGTTTGCAGGTTGACTGCAAGTTTACCCATATGAATTGGTATATAAACCTATATGGGTCAATATACAGGTTGAAACCCGCGGGTTTTACCCATATAGGTTGGTATATAAACCCATATAAGTTCATATATGGGTTGATAACTGTGAGTTTACCCGTTTTGACCCGATATCTTTTAGACCCACCATAAAATGGATAAAAATGAACTACAAGAAAAATGACAGATTACTTCGCCCCTTTTACCTCATTTTTAGCTTAGGTCTAATAACTGAGGTAAAAAGTTCTTTTACCTTGGTTATTTTTTGAAGTAAATATTTTTTTTACCTTGGTTAAAAAAACCAAGATAAATAATATGTTTTTACCTCGGTTATTATATGAACCAAAGTAAAAGGTTAAAATAACAAAGTAAATAATGTTAGCGAATAGCGTGTGACATCACATATGCTGTTTCAAAAGGTCACCTGATGTTGCATTAAACATCGTTTCCACCGACATGTGTTACGATTGACTATCGACGTCGTAGATATGTAAAAGATAGGTTAAAGTAAAGAATTTGATGGTGATAGAAAAGAGGGAAAAAAGAAAGTTAGGGTCGTGCTCTTTTCCCTATTTTGGCGTCTCTCTCCTCCCAATATTTTGTCATCACGATTAATTTAGGGGAATGTAAAAGGACAATTAGGCACTACAATAGAAATCATTGTGCTGTAAACATCTTTGAAATCCTTCCCTCCTTCGTACATGTCCAGTACCCCCTCTGATAAATGGTTTTCAAACAATTGTGGAAAATGATGTTCAATCGTAGGATTAGAAAATGGTTTATAAAATCTTACACAGATCAAATCGCACATACAACCAATTATATAATATTCAAATTGATACTTAAATTATTAGAAAAATTGTAGTAATGAAAACATCCTTATAAAGAGTACATAAATTCGAATAAGATTTGTCTTAGTTCCAACATAATAGAAATTACAATAAACTAAATCAGCTCAGATAATGATGACCTTGAAAATGGTTGACCTCCTAACTTCTATCACCTCGAAGAACAAGGTGTCCCCGATGCCTAGGCGGTTTCCCTTAAGGAACTTGCCAAAACCCTTTGTGGAAAGAGCCTTGATCTTTCCACTTCCCGAGTAATTCATACGACATTTGTTCCCGTAGAAACTCAGCACTACGTGGGTCTTCTCAGTCGGCATGAGTGATACAATATCCCACGGTATGTAATAAGTCACAGAAAAAATATTGATTAGAAATATATATATATATATATATATATATATGCAATTGTCAGCAAAATAAAATTTATTCGAAATGCTTTACCAAAGTTGGGTTTTTCCTGAAGTTCAACTGCTTTAAAGTGCATTGGAAATGTGGTCTATCAGCGCCATTGTATTGATGTTCAAGGTCAAACAGAAAAGGCTCTGGGTTGCTCCATTGTGCAGAGAACTGTATTAAAACAAAAAATATTAATCGTGATACAGTTTGAAGATGTATTAGTAAATACATATGTGAAATGGTAAAACACTTGGAAAAATGGGCGACTTGAAGATCCATCACCAGTCATTAGTCTTGAACAGAAAATTAAAATGTTTAGGGAAAAGTAGACATGGAAATGCATGGTGCAACATCGGCCATACGTCGTAAATACATGTGTTTCCAAAATAGTGGCTTTGTCGATATGCACCAGCGACGTCATACTACTGTCGCCCAAACCGAACAAGCAACCGACGCAAGTTAAGGTAAACTTAGATGCTTGTATGCGAGATTGGTATCAAATCAGTTTAATCGATTGAGAAACTGATATTGGTGCGATGTTTCATACATATTACTTGAAATAAGAATGTACGACATCGCACACTATTAATGTTGACTAACATATAAACGACAAATGACTGACTTCAGATGCATCACAGGTAGCTACAGGAAAAAATACAGGAACCCTGAAAAACTGATGCTTTAACAACAGAAAATTACTGAAAAACATCCAAAAACATACAAAAAACATAGACCTAGGTTTACATTTTAGGAACCTTTATAATCAAACAGATCCGAGTAACAACAAGAAAACTAAGCAACACAACACATTCATAGAGCATATATCGAACAATCTAAAGTAATGATTACAAAAATGTAGGTGTTAGAAGAGTAGGAAAACCTTACATTTGACAAGGAAGAAGAGTTGAGGGGGTGGGAGACTATTGGAATTTGCAGGATACTGAGGAATAACAGCTTGAACTGATAGTGAGGGACCCTATATTTATAGTTGTTTTTGAACGATGCCATTTTAGACCCTTGTGAAGTCCGCCTTGCTTTCCATAACATCGCACTTAAATCGGTCTAATCGACAAGGTGCTAAAATATCATTACAAGAAATTGAACCTATTACTTTACCCTATTTACCTCAGTTTTTTTTGGCTTACATAGGTAAAAAGTTCTCTTACCGTGGTTTTTTTAAGTAAATAATATTACATACCTCAATTTTATAAAAACCAAGCTATATAACACTACAGGAAGATACCCCTGGGAGGTCGTTGCCGTACCTCTTAAAGTTAATACTTTTAAGCCCTAAATGCTTCCTATCTACAATTAAGTAGATAATGGCAAGTTGGGGTCGTCCACGAGAAGAGGGATCTTTTCAAATGTTTTAAACATATATAGGAGAAAACATACTAAGCACTTACATACATAGATACATATAGAAGCATGTAAACAAAGGGGGGGGGGGGGAGTTTGGTTGGTTTGATCCTAAGTTATCAAATTAAAGTACAACAACTAGCAAAGCAAGAGAACGATGCTAATCATGCAATACAACTAAAGGGAAGATGAAAATAACAATTTACGAAACCTTGGGAACAATTGACTTCCACTTCCAAACCTTTTATCCATCATTGAACATGCAACCTTTTTACTACTTTCACTACTTGTTGTGAAGGCTGAACTTCTATCCTTCTTAGATAGTAGTTTGCAAGAGTGAATTCGACATCTCTTGTCAAACCTCACCAATGACTCCCGTAGTCGAAACACGACTCAAGGTATCCCATTGATGGCATTTAGCACGAAGAATCAACAAGCTCGCCAACACTTATAAACACTACACCGTGTCTAAGCATTTAACCGATTTATGCATTTACACAAGATTAGTCAAGAACGATCGACATTCATAGACTTCTCTCATTTGCTACAAGCAACAAACATGACAAAGAGTTCAACATTATCATATTCATCTAGCAATTATCAATCCATCAACACAATCAAAAGCTCTAAATCATACTCTTGGATTCCTGTCAAGAAAATGGGAAATCAACCCATTTCCCCAAACCCTAACAAGCATATCATACAAGTACTTCATATACTCAAGCTTTCAATAACATTAATGACATTAACAAACACATTCAATGCTCCACAAATGCATAATAGTAAGAGTATCAAATAGGCTAAAAATTGTTCTTAAGACATGGGCTTGGAAGCCTTAGTCAATTGCTCCCAAGAACTACATTTAGCTAATACAAATCATACTAACATCCATAAACAAATGCATAGAGAAATGAAGAGAGAAAAGATGGAAAAGATGAAGAACCTAGGGTTGGGAGAGGAGGTATTTCGGTCAAGGAAGAAAATATATGAAGTGGGTGGCCAAAAATCCCTTTTATAGTGCAAGAGGGAGGAAAAGAAAAGCAAAAAGCAAAAGTGTGGCAGGCTGTCGCCCGGGCGGGAATGGCCATTTTCACCCTTGTGTCGCCTTGCCTTCAAATCCCCAATTCTTTTTTGTCTTCAATCTTCAAAGCTAATCTTTAAATCTTCAAAATCTTCAAAAGGTGATCTTCAATGGTCTCCGGTCTTTAAGTCTCGTTGCTCTTCCTTTGTCACAAAAAATACACATAGAAAAAGGTAAAAGAGCTGAAAGTCGCTCTTACCTCTTCTAAGAGAATTTAAAGGTAAAACACAAATTCTTGATAACAAAAAAGCACAAAAGTGATCCCAAAAAGTACTAAAATATGCACATAAAATGGACACATCAAACCTCCCCGCACTTAAACCTTACTCGCCCTCGAGTAAGAAAATATCCAAGTGCACAAAGGAATTAACGTATCCACATCCGAACTTATATTCCCCAAAGTCAATACCTCACAAAAACTCTCAATATCACACATCCCAGCGTTAAGATCAAATGAGAATTTTCCCACAACCCCCATTCCTAAATCTACCCAAACCATATCAACTTATCAATTCATTGATATCCTTAAAACATCTCCAAATCCCGAATTGATAATCCCAAATCCAATGATACAAGGTGAAGCTAAGGACATGTATACAGTTCAAAACACATGCTCCACTTTATATCAATATATCAACCTAAAAACGAAGCATGTTAACGATCAAGAATTTCATAACTTACTTCGTCTTCCCCCGCTAAATTTTCCACTCCCAAAAGGTCTCAAGATGTCAAGCTACCCGATCCATCCATATGGCCACCGCAACCTTATGACTCCAACGCCGGCAAATGAGTGAACACTTAACATTTTTCAACTTCTCTCATTTTGCCTAGGAGCCCTTTTGGGTTTATCCTAGCCACACGTCATGTTTTTGTTTTTGGCTTACATCTCACATTTTCCCACACATTTAGCCTCTCATTTTTACCTAGGTCACCCTTTTGGGTTTTTGACCTATCCGGGCCCCCAATGTTGCCTAAGATGCCCTCTCGAGTTTTCAACTTAGCGGGATTCATTTTTTTTAATTTTCTATATTTTTTTTCGTGTTTTTCCATTCAAAAGTAGCTAATTATATACATCATTAAACCCCCTCCCCACACTTAAAATCATACATTGCCCTCAATGTAAAACACCTAAGGCAATAAGTTTCAAGTATAAGGACAGAGGAAAAACAACTTACAAATATTGATGCGAAGACTCCCCCAAGCTCCAAGAGTCCAACAAACAATTGACAATATAGCACATCACCACAAAAATTGGTGAAATTTGGAAGATGGAGAAGAATTATTTGGGGGAGTTCTTGAAATGAGGAAATGGAAAAGAGAGGAAAAATAGGAAGAAGGAATGGGAAAAAAAACAAAAATTTTCCCCCATAAACATTACCAATGAACAGTGCCATGAACAGTACCAATGAACAGTACCAATGAACATTACCAGCGAACAGTGTCGGTGAATAGTGCCGCACGGTGGAGGCTTGGCCAGCCAGTTCTGATTCTCCCTCTCTTCTTCTTTTTTTTTCACTCCTGTCGCGCGGGCGGGAGAGCTCCTAGCTTCCCGCGGCCAGCTCCCTTGATCAGGTTTTGGTTTTTTTTTTCTTTCCATGGCCAATTTTTTTATTCCAAAATTGTTGTCGATTCTCCAATGCTCGACCTATTTTGCTACAAAATCATGGAAAACACAACCGTGATAGAAATAAAATAAATTAAAACAATGAAAAATAACAATAAAAATTTAAATTGAGACAACCTCGACGAAAAGTCACGAATGATGATTCGGATGATTAAAACCAAGTTTATTTAACGTCGTCGGCACGACTTACTCCCCTTCTGGGAGCTTACTCACAAACTGGATCAAGATGATCGGTCCCTTTTCCTCGGTCAGGGTCAAAACAATCGGGATTCACAATGTCCCCTAACAAAACCTCCTTCAAGTAGCTTAGGGTTGCTTCATGTTCCTTTATCATCTCCAACAACTTATCTTTTTGATCCGTGGTGATCTCAAGCACGTGAGCACTTAGGTGTTTCTCTCCTTCTCTAAGAGGTGAACATTCAAGAGCTTTCGGAGGTGGTTTTCACTCTTCCACCGAAGTCTTCCCATGAGAAAGAGGAGGAAACATCCTTACTGGGTTACCCGCAAACACACACAAAGTGTTGGATGTTGCATTCCCAAGAGTGTATTTGGCATTTTTGCTTTCCTTCAAGTTAGTACTAGCAACATTTGAAATCAAATCATCACTCAACACATCATTTAGGGCAGCATTTAAGGAACTACCATTTTTGGGCTCAATCACATCTTGCTCTTTATCATCGATAACATGGATAGCTTGGCAAGAATGGTATCTACTAGGGTGATCAATAGAATTATTAGTGTCAAATATATCTTCCGCCCATTAAATTCCATTGTCAATGTTCCTTTATGCACTTCAATTATAGTCCTTGAAGTCTTTAGAAATGGCCTTCCTAAAAGAATAGGTTTAGACCTTTGGTCACCTCCCATCTCAAGAACATAAAAGTCCGCGGAGAATGTTAATGAACCCACTTTCACCAACACATCCTTCACAATACCTTTCAGGTATGTGCTGGAGTGATCGGCTAGTTGGATAACAACCCCAGTTTTGTGCAAAGTGCCTAGATTTAGACTTCCATACAAGGAATATGGGATCACATTGATTGACGCACCTAAGTCTAAATGGCTTTGTTAACACATTTGCCTCCTATCTCACAAGGGATTGTAAACATTCCTGGATCATCACATTTAGGGGGCATCTCATCATTGAACACGGCGGAAACATATTCACTCTTCACACTTTTTTTTTTATTTTTCAATTTTTGTTTCCTATTGACGGTACACAATTCTTTAAGGAATTTGTCATACCTAGGAACTTGATTCAGAGCAGTTAAGAGTGGAATATTTACCTCGCATCTACGAAAGACTCCATAGATATCTTTGGTGTCCTCCTTGGTCCTTCTGTCCTTTAATGCCTCCGAAAATGGTGGTTCCGGCACATAGGTAGGGATCTCCGCCCCTCTTGATTTCTTATGAGGTGGGGATGAGGTTTCGAGATTTGATCCCGGTCTTGGCACAAATGCCTCCACCTCGACTTATTCTTCCTTGCTTCCCTTGGTCAACTCCTCGACCTTCTTCTCATGGCTTTCTTCTTTCTCAATCTCACGCTCAACAACAACCCTTGCTTGGGGCTCCTTCACCTCCCCTCCACTTCTCAATGAAATTGCACTCACATTTTGGCGGGGGTTGATCTCCGGTTGGGAAGGAAGTTTTCCCTTTTCCCGAGCTTCCATCCGGTTCACCATTTGAGCTATTTGGCTCACATGGGTTTCCAAGTTCTTGATGCTTGCTTTGGCTTCATCTTGGAATTGTTTGCTTTTTTCCGTGCACATGCCCAACCGATGAATAGCTTGTATCATCTCATCCTTTGATAGCCCCGAGCTCTCCCTTGGTCTCGGGGTTTGTCTTGGAGCCTGTGGAATTGTTGTTGAGGTGGCCTATGTTGTTGTTGAAGAGGCCGGTATGGTTGAGAGTTTTGGCTTCCTTGAGGGTTTCCATACTGGAGGTTCGGGTTATCACAATTTCCCAAATTGTATGGCCGGTTTTGGTATCCTTGATAGCCTTGGTGACCTTGGTAGCCTTGACCACCTTGATACCCTTGGTTGCTTTGGTATCCTTGATTCCCGTGATACCCCATAACACTCACCTCTTCGACGTAGTCTTCTTGTAAAGTGGGGCAAGTGTCCATAGGATGCACCGAGTAACAAATTTCACATGATTTAACATGTGGCACATTTCCGGGCATTGTCATCAAAGATTTCACAATAGATGTAAGGGCCGAGACTTGATCCTCTAGCTTCCCACTATTGGAAGAGTCACTCGCGGGCATTGGATTTCTCCTTCTCAATCGGCCCTTGAGCTAAAGTTTCGTGATTCTTCCGATAGCTCCTCGTATAATTGCATGGCCTCGGAGGATGTTTTGTTCCCGAGGGTGCCACCATAAGAACTTCTAACCAACCTTTGGTCCTCATCAAGAAGACCATTGTAGAAGTAATACACCAAATCCCCCTCCAAATAACCATGGTAAGGGCAAATTGCAAGAAGTTTCTTGAACCTCTCCCAGTAGTCGAAGAGAGATTCTTCATGCCACTGAAGGATGTTGCTTATGTCCTTCTTCAAGGCAGCGGACCTCGAGGCCGGGGAGTACTTGGCTAGAAACTTTTTTTTCATATCAAGCCAGCTCTTGATGCTCTTGGGCGGTAGGTAGTGGAGCCAATCTCTTGCACCATCCTTTAGTGTGAATGGGAATGCCTTCAACTTATAAAAATCTTCATCCACTCCATGAGGGACCGTACTACCACACAAGAAGTGAAACTCGGTGAGGTGTTTGTTAGCATTCTCCCCTTGCCTACCAAGGAAGACGGGTAGCATATTGATGAACCCGATCTTTAGCTCAAAATGCCCATTTGGTCCAACCACGGGATACTCGATACACATCGATTGTTGATCAAGGTTGGGAGCCATGACATCTCTCAACAAGGGTTGCCCCAAGGGGATCTGTCTTTGGTGGAGAGGAGGATGGTGAGGTTCCCCTCTCGAATGCTCATCTCCGTGCTCGATTTGATGTTCCATTGATGAAGATGTATTCACAAAATGGTCACTAGGAGGGGTGTTATCCACACTTTCCAAGGAAAGCCTCCTAGCCCATCTCAAATTCAACTCCAACTAGGGGTCGTAGTGTAGGGATTCTTGTGAAGAAGATCGCGTGCAAACCATACACCAAGAACTCGAACAATACGTCTCCAAGCCAAGTGAAAATGGCAAATTAACTAAGAAATCAAAATAAAAACCAAACTAACAAATATTTACAAATAGCATATAATCACACATAATACGCCCAAACACTTAAAAATAAACGCCTCTTCCCCGGCAGCGGCGCCAAATTTGGGAGGTCATCGCCGTATCTCTCAAAGTTAATACTTTTAAGCCCTATATTTTTCCTATCTACAATTAAGTAGATAATGGCAAGTCGGGGTCTTCCACGAGAAGATGGATATTTTCAAGTGTTTTAAACATATATAGGAGAAAACATACTAAGCACTTGCATACATAGATACATATAAAAGCATGTAAACAAGGGGGGTGGGGGGTTGGTTGGTTTGATCCCAAGTTAAAGAATTAAAGTACAACAACTAGAAAAGCAATAGAACGATGCTAATCATGCAATACAACTAAAGGGAAGATGAAAATAACAATTTACAAAACCATGGGCGCAATTGACTTCCACTTCCAAACCTCTTATCCATCATTGAACATGCAACCCTTTTACTACTTTCACTACTTGTTGTGAAGGCTAAACTTCTATCCTTCTTAGATAGTAGTTTGCAAGAGTGAATTCGACATCTCTTGTCAAACCTCACCAATGACTCCCGTAGTCGAAACACGACTCAAGGTATCCCATCGATGGCATTTAGCACAAAGAATCAACAAGCTCGCCAACACTTATAAACACTACACCGTGTCTAAGCATTTAACCGATTTATGCATTACACAAGATTAGTCAAGAACGATCGACATTCATAGACTTCTCTCATTTGCTACAAGCAACAAACATGACAAAGAGTTCAACATTATCATATTAATCTAGTAATTATCAATCCATCAATACAATCAAAAGCTTTAAATCATACTCTTGGATTCCTATCAAGAAAAGGGGAAATCAACCCATTTCCCCAAACCCTAACAAGCATATCATACAAGTACTTCATATACTCAAGCTTTCAATAACATTAATGACATTAACAAACACATTCAATGCTCCACAAATGCATAATAGTAAGAGTATCAAATAGGCTAAAACTTGTTCTTAAGACATGGGCTTGGAAGCCTTAGTCAATTGCTCCCAAGAACTAGATTTAGCTAATACAAATCATACTAACATCCATAAACAAATGCATAGAGAAATGAAGAGAGAAAAGATGAAAACGATGAAGAACCTAGGGTTGGGAGAGGAGGAATTTTGGCCAAGGAGGATAAGATATGAAGTGGGTGGCCAAAAATCCCTTTTATAGTGCAAGAGGGAGGAAAAGAAAAGCAAAAACCAAAAGTGTGGCTGGCTGCCGCCCGGGCGGGAATGGCCTCGGCCGGGCGGGAATGGCCATTTTCACCCTTGTGTCGCCTTTCCTTCAAATCCCTGATTCTTTTTTGTCTTCAATCTTCAAAGGTAATCTTCAAATCTTCAAAATGTTCAAAAGGTGATCTTCAATGGTCTCCAGTCTTCAAGTCTCGATGTTCTTCCTTTGTCACACAAAATAAACATAGAAAAAGGTAAAAGAGCCAAAAGTCGCTCTTACCTCTTCTAAGAGAATTTCAAGGTAAAACAAAAATTCTTGATAACAAAAGAGAACAAAAGTGATTCCAAAAAGTACTAAAATATGCACATAAAATGGACACATCAACCCCCACAGGCACCGGAATTTCACCACATAGGCACCGGTATTTGGAGCATTTTCATACCGGTGGCCAAGTGAACCGGTGCAACAAATGTATTTACACAAGCACCGGTATTTTGAGCATTTTCATACCGGTGCCTAAGTGACCCAGTGCAAAAAAATGTAGTTACATAGGCACCGGTAAGTGGTACCAGTGCTAGAATTTATTCTAGCACTGGTACCACTTACCGGTGCCTATGAAACTAAATTCCAGCACCAGATCCCTTAGGGACCGGTATGAAAATGCTTGAAATACCAGTACTTATGCATGAAATATCGTTGCTTGTAAATAGGCGATCAATAAAAAAAATCTGGCCAGTGAGAATAAACTCACCGGCCGGAATACAAACCCCACACATTCATAAAGAAAAATAGGATGAACAAAACAAAAAATAACCAGAAGTTCATGTAAGAAATCTGGAAAATTCATAACCACATCCCAAAAGTACATTGCATATATATGAAAATACATAACAACCTACAATTCACGAAACAAACTAAATCTTAACATAGATTAACAACATCAATTATCATAAAAACTAGAACCTAATTTCCATAAACCCTAAATTACATCAACGAAATTTTTTGTGGAACTCGTGACTCTGACCAACGACTAGAGCACAAGAAGATGGTGTTGGAGAAAAGTGCACTGCGGGGAGATAGAGTCGCGGCTGGTCCAGGAGATGGCATCAGGGATGGTGTACCACGAGAAGGGCAGAGAGGGGGTCATCAGCGGCGGTGTCAAAGCTGCATCGTCGGCAGTGTCGAAGCAGAGAGGGGGTGCACTGTTATTGGCGGTGGTGGCGCTAAGCGATGGTGGATAGGGAGTGGTGGAGGAGGAGAGGGAGAAGATGGAGAGGAGTTAGAGGCAAGATAATGGGAGGGTAATGAGGGTGGGTAGGTTTAGGGTTTCAGGTTTAGTTTATAAAGACAAATTTTTAAGGGTTGAGATTCAATCAATAAAAGAAATCAATGGTTTAGATGAAACCAAGTTGGGTTTTTTTTAACACTGTAGCACCGGTATCGGTACCCAAATTGCTCATACCGGTGCCTGAGTATATGAAAAGCAGCTGCTTAGGGTTGCTTTAAGTGAGATGTTTTTTAAAAAATTGAACCTGGGAGGAAACCCGAGAAAATATTCCCAGGTATGGAGCACAAGTACAATTACCAGTGCCTAAAAGGCTCATACCGGTGCCTATGTATATAAAAGCAGTTGCTTAGGGCTGCTTTAAATATGGTACATTTCTTATTTTTTGGACCCGAGAGCAAACCTGGGAAGTTTTTTTAAACTATAGAGCACCGGTACACGTACCGTTGCCTAAGTAACTAATACCGGTGCTAATTCCAAAATTCCAAAATTTCAAACAATCCCTACAAAATTTGGAATGAAAATTTGGAAAACTCATTTTCCCACCATAGCATAGCACCGGTATGAATGAAAAACAATGCTGGTGCTAGTATTATTTGATTTTTAAGTTACTTTTAAATTTTTACTATTAGATCCATAGAAGAAATTTGGAGGTGGAAAATCACAAAATTGAAGACACCAAAATGCAATTAAATAAGAGATGATTGCGTCTTTTAAATTTGGGGTGCAATGGGTGGAACGGAAGCGTCTGTAACATATTTTTGGAAAATTATGCTAAGACCCAAAAATTTGCTACGACATTATCCTTCTGTCCAAACTATACGAGTTTTGTTATTCTTGCATAAATATAGAAATATAAAATAAATTATTTTTTTGATGAAATTTTGAGAAGCACTACTACATGTTCTATAGTAACTTGGAGTTGATTACTTAGAAGAAAGAAAGGGAAATAAGAAAGAATTATGGATATGTTCATGTGCCCAATTGTTAATAAATATTTGGTTATGGACTTGGAAAATACAATGAGGGTGTATAAGGTAGCATAACGTTCGAGCGGATTTCAATTTAGAGTTATGAGTAAAGTTTTTATTTTTTGCATTTAGGTCCCTCCAAGAAAGTTGGAGTTGTCGAATCACGAAATTAGCATAACCAAAATGTAATTCAATACTATACGATCGCAACTCTGCAATTTGGGTATGTATGGGTGAACGGAACAGCCTCGAAAATGAAAATTGATTACTTCTATAAATTCTTGGAAAATTACAATGTGGCCCAAAATTGTGTTACCCTATTACTCATTGTTCCAAAATATATGATTTTTATTATTCTTGCCTAAATATAAAAAAATAAAATAAAATATTTTTTTGGTGAAATATTGAAAAGCGTTAGTACATGTTCTTGAGTAACACATACCAGAAACTCATTTTCAAGAGTAACTCATACCATAAACCCATTTTTTGAAAATTTTCTATGAGCAACAATATTCTTACTGGTGTAATTCCTCAACATACCGGTGCTAGCTATTTTTCCACCAAAATTCTACCCGCCAAAATTACTATTCCGGTCATAGGCATCAATACCGGTATATGTCATTCATCCAAAACATATGTTGGAAACTATTAAATTCAGATATTTTTTCTTCAGCAACACCAGTTTCTGGCACTGGTATTCAATGTACCGGTGTTGAATTTATTCATAGGCACCAATTGTTTTTTATACCGGTGCTAGATTTATTACAGGCACCGGTATTTTGATTTTTTTAGCATTGGTAGCACTTACGTACCAGTGCTTATGTACCTGTTTTCCAGTAGTGTTATAGGTTTATTACCACTGTTCTACAATAAACATAGTACATAGTCTAGGAAATCGAATTAAAAGTTATTACCGACGTTGAATTTTCCACTATGTTAAGTCACACATGCCACTCAGCCCAAAACCATGACTAAATCTATTCAAATAAATTAAATATGATGTAGCGTCTAAATCAGTGATATGTCAGTTACCGCAAAATCATGCTGTGCGAATTGAGTGCAAGGTCGCTCATATCTATCATACCTAATAAATTAAGAATACTTAACCAATACAACCAGAACTTGGAATGTACCATCTAAATGTTCCATTCCTAGTTCACTGCAGCCAATCTCAAATTTCATCAAGTTACATATGTAAGACTAAAGCTAGGTACGTATGTACGCATATCCAAAACACATAATTCTACGTACCATGTAACATCCCAGCAAAATCAAAATTAAACAAAAGGAATAGAATTTTAATAAAATCCAAACAAACATTTTTCATTATCTTTGGAAAACAAACATATGATCCATAACAATCAATGGAGTGGTGACTCGGGTGGGATAACATCGTATGCCGACGAACTGCTTCCCTTTTCTTGAGAATTAGTGTATGACTCCTCGGTTGAAGAGTCGCTATCGCTGGTCCTAGACCATACTTCATCAATTGTGGTATCCAGCCCAGCCAACCCCAGGCCCCTCATCTCCTCAGGTTCATTGATCACATCGGCAATAATAGACTTCAGCACCGCCAATTCTCCCATAAGATTACAGCGTTTCCATACTTAGCGCCATGTCCTTGGCCTTAACCATGTCCTTCAGGAGGATGCCCCAGGCTTTTCATTTATGTCCTCTGGGATAAGAAATCAGTTACATTAAATGAAAATGTTAAAATTGTAATTAATGATAATTTGAATAAACAAAAAAACTCAAAATTTTGTTACCCGTTGGGGGGGGGATAGGAATAACATTGGGGTGAACGGCCATAGCTATGGATGCCAATGGAGTCTCCTTGGGCCTGGATATTGGAGGCACATCCATATCCCCTTTGGGGACATTGCGATCAATCCACTCCCCCACCTCCCAAACCCAATGCTTTTGCCCAAAGTAGTTTGCATCGTAGTACTTAGGCTGGATCTTTGCTTTTGATTTGATGGGAACCTTCTTCTTCTCTAGAATGGCGGTGATGACGTTACCATAGGGGAGTATCCAACTCTTTGTGGAGAGGACCACTTTGTGGAGATGGTCACTTGATGCATATCCTGGATGATGGTGTACCCAGGGTCGACCACCTGCTTCTCCGCAAGGTGGTAGTACATGACGATCCCATTGATCGTGCACTCCGTAGGATATCCGACCGGGATAAGTACTTGTACAATTATATTGAACATCATTCTCTCCTGAAGGTTGAGAAAACTAGGCCTGATCTTCTTTATTGGGTTGATTCTATCCCCTACTTTATTTTTGAAGTACTTCTCCACCATTATATTGGGGTCTAGTGCCCCGGATGGGTCATTCTCGTCAACCCATCGTGGCCAATTATCCCGGAAGTACAACTATAGAGGCTCAACCTCTAGCTGATCCCCCTCATGGATTATGCACTCAATCACCTGATTGATGAACTTTGTCACCATCTCCACATCTATCCTATTAACTCTTGTCTTGTAGATGGTTTTCGATTCCCTAGAGAAATTTTCATCTTGACCTCCGTATCATACGTTGGTTTATCCAAGCATATCAAACCCTCAATTTCTGATGGTTTGAAGGGTTCTAGGAAAATATCAAAATGTAGTCATTCCACATCCCCAGTATTCATCACCCTGACCTCTTTTATCCTTTGGTCCTGGATCTTTTCGAAACGCTTCTCTGCCTCCTTCTTGACAAAGCGCATTTTTCCCATGTTGGCGATGAAGGGGTGGCCATTGTCTTCACCTTCTTCATGTGCGATGTACCTGCTCCTACGATGTTTTCCCTTTTCCGCCTGGCGGTCTGCTTCATTCGAGCCATCAGAGAATCAAAGGGACGTAGAACAGTATGTGCATCATTTAAGAATTCAATGATGTCAATGTGTTTTAGCCGAGTTCATACTCATGTCGCACACACTTTTTCTAGAACGACGTAACTTGGGCAAAGTCACAGATTCATGTGTTTGAATGTGCAACGTTGCAGGCCAATCTACTAAGCCAAAACAGTATGCAAACAGAACACAAATCGTCCTTAAACACCTCTAATCTCAACTAACAACATCACAAAGTAAACAACTAACATGCCATGATTGAATAACCAAAAAATGGGAAACAAAAGAAGTATATAAAACCCGAAAAACCAACTCAAACTTCATCCAAAAATCCTTACCTTGTTAGGGTTTGTTGCTCTTCCCATTTTGAGAAATCTGCCAATGCACTACGTCCAAAGCAATTGAATGTGGGTTTTGGTGCTATGGTGATATGAGACCAATGTTTTCCGTCAGGATTTGAGTATTTTCCGATCATTTTATTCAGGTGGGAGGTTTTGGTGCGATGTCGTCGGTTGGGAAGGCAAAGAGAGAGGGTGGTTGGTTATTTATATACCCACGGTGAAACGCTGCAATTGGATGCGGCTTTGCAGGTTGTGTCGCAGAGGAAGAATAAAATAGAGAATGTAGTGCAACACCACAAGTCGTAGGTTTGGGCCTATGATAAGTGCCAAACATTATAAATTTAGGCTCGGACTATGGGTAATAAAATCGATATACAGTGATATTGCAAGAATAATTGATCTAAATGAGATGAAACCGATGCATTCCCGACATCAGACATAATAAACCCTGGGCCGTATTAGAGGAGCGACCTAATCCAAAAATAACTATGGGCATGGTCAGTGGTGGACTGAAACCACAAAAGCCCAAAGTCGCTCCAGTGCCTTCGTCAGCGAGTTTGGCCTGATGGAAGAGCGATGTTGCATTACTTGATTGAGGGCTGAATAGCCCAAATTTCGTAGTCTACATTTCTCATGAAATATAAAAGTAATAAAGAGAGAGAAAAATGGCTCAGATTCAGATGAACACAATATGAATGTGAGACGCCGGTCTGAGTTAATCGCTTGGTACGATATGATACCGAGTAAGAATTGACGTCACAGAGGTGAAGGAATTGTTGAATTCAACATTAGTATCCATGAATATTCGAAGTTGGTTTTACATCTGTCTCTACGATGTTGGTTTTTATGAGTGCGACGTCACGTTGATATTGATCAATTACTATTGCCGCATTGTGAATAATGTTGTCTACGTATGAATATATTACGTGTATTTTTGGGTACTGCCCAATTGTAACATAATTTTTATTTCTTTTGTATTGGTTGTAAGGATTGAAGGGAGTTATCAGTGGATTTTGGCATATCAAATGGATGTAGTTGTTTTCTCAACGGTCGCCCTATAAATATAAATCATGTACAACGTAGACAATCGAGGTTAACTATAATTATTGTTTCAATTTTATATCAACCTTATGTATTTTAATATATTGTTACATTTATTTGTAATATATGTCATAGTTTTGTTGGTTTAAATGAACATGTCAATTAATGATTCCCACAATAATTGAACAACAATTGAGTGTTGTATGATGTTTAACCATTACATGCTTTATCACATTATTTATAACATGTCACGGCTATCAAATATCGATTGTTTGCATCATCGAATATTTAATATTATAATATTTTATGAGAAATAAGAGCTAACCGACTAAACTGTGACGTCGCATTATCTAGCTCCAAAATGAATGTTAGTGACGTTGCATAAACCAGCTTCATTTTTTTGTGACGTCAGAAAAACAAAACAACATCGTTTTGTCAGCATTACGTCAACAACCACACGGCGTGGGTCCCTTACTATGTGCAATATCGCTTCTCAGCTCCTCCGACATTGCTCGTATTATGAACGACATCATTTTGTGCAACGTCGACGCACTTCCTCTCCCCTCGACTGCTATTTTCCTTTTATCGATGTCACATGCTTCATGATGATGGCATCATTACCAACGATGTTGCAACTAGGGTATCATGCCACGACTTTCTACCATGGTACGACATCCACCTCAATTCATGTCGACGTCGGTCCAAAACTGAGGTAAAAGGTACTATTTACCTCGGTTTTGAACCAAGGTAAAAAGTATACTTTTTACTTCACCTACATTACCTTGGTTTTTTGGGGCTGAAAACCGAGGTAAAAAGTACTGAAAAACTGAGGTAATAGGTGCTGTCTATTGTAGTGTATGATCGATGCCGCATGTTGTGTGGGCCTCACAATATTGGGTTGTATATGACACGTCCTTCACCTAGGGAAATAATGGGTCAACCAGTTAGAATTTATTAAAAATTTGTGGTCAAAAATATATTTTATTTGGTAGTTTCATAATGATTTGTGAATGATCATAATATTAAAACTTTGTTTCATATGGTAGGTTAAATATGAAGGATTGAATAACATTACAATGACTTTTAACAAATAGATTATTGATTAAATATTAAATTACATCAAAATGAGGATTTTCCAAATACTCTGACTTAAGTGTAGATGTTCCAAATTTGAATTAAGTGGTTTTATTAGTTCCAAATTTTAAATAATAATGCTATTATTAATGGGGAAGAATGATGGCATTGAACACTATTGGCCCAGAACCATCTAAGAGCTCGAAGTAGAGCATGTCTCCAACCTCCAGGTCCTATGCATCAAGAATCTGAGAAAAGAACTTTGGGGTCAGGGTCTTCAGCTTCCCATTCTCTAAGTAGTGCATGTGATACCCCCTTCCGCTGCACCTCAAGAAGACCGGCTTCTTGACATTTGGTAGGAGTTCCACGATCTGGCTAGGGATATACTAAATTATAAAAGCAATCCACAGTTAGTATGTATGAAAGTAATCCAGAAAAAATGTTATTTGAAAATAAAATACATGTGTAATGGGTTGGACTTACTGAAATTTTAATCGAACTGAAGTTCATCTGTGTTAAAGTCTTGACGAAGATGGAATGACATTATCGAATTTAGTTCGCAGCCGGTCCTCATCTGAATCACTACGGATCTGCATTGGTCAATGAAATTATTACTAATTAAATAAGAATATAGCTAATCAAATAAAAGGAATTTACACAACTATCTTAAAAAATCGCTAACCTCAAATGGTATTGGACTACTCGAACCTTCATTGCCAACCATGATTCCTGAAATTCATATTTTCACCTATGAAATATGTAATGGCAGATAGAAATAGGTTCATTTCTCTTTAAAATTGGCCAAGTTAATGGCAATACCGACATGTATGAACAACGTCGCTCAACTATCAGTAAAACTGATTAGTTATCCGATAAGGGTGCGACGTCTCATACATGGAAAACATAAAAAAATATGAATGTGCGACATTGTATGACCCTCACATAAACTGATGTGGAATCAAAGACCCAGTGACGTCGCATTTAAACCAAGACAAAATGGTAACAACGACAGCAAAACAAACGAAAGAAAAGGTCCCAATCCAAAAGAATGGGCTGCAAAACAGATATGGCGGAACAAACAACAAACAACAAAGAACACTAAACAAAATGGCCGCACCCTAGAACCCTAATCCATAAGAACTTCAAAAAAATAACATAGAACACATTCACATATTATATACATAACAATTTTGAGGAAAAATACAAAAATGAGAGTAATCTAGAATGTTTAGAAACCATACTGTTGAAAAGAATAGTTGGGTGACCTTTGAAATTCGATGAAAAGTGAAAATTTTGAAGTGATTTATGAGGTGGGCTCCATGTATAGAGATGTTCAAAACCTTTCTGAATTCCACCTCGTCATGTGCAACATCCCACCTAAGTCGACCCAATTGATGTAAGGCCGATGTATGACTGACATCGGCTAACCTAGTTGTGGGCTGAAATGGGCCTCACTATTTCAGCCCACTAGCATAGCAAATGGGCTCGTGTTTGACCAAAACGAATATAATTGACCTTAATAACAGTTAATAGTATATTAGAAATTACTAATTAAAAATTATAAATGCCCATGAAATTTATTAACGTCCGGTTTGATCGGAGTTGATTTTAGCACAAGAAGTGAACTTTTAATTTTTTACACTTAGGTCCCTCAAAGAGGGTGGGAGAGGTCAAATTGCAAAAATGGAAAGATAGAATTATCTAATTGTCACTGTCACAATCATGTTGTTCCGATTTAGGCATCAAAGAACCGGGGTATTCATCCCTCATTTTTATTAGTATTCCATTAATACCTTATGATGAGAGTTATTAGAATGATAATTTCCACCACATAGAATCAGACAAAATTACACATTCTTGCCTTTTATGAAAAAAAGGCAATGAAATTCCGTCCATCAATTTTTTTAAAATGCTCGCAAATGGTCTAGAGTAAATTGTAGATGATTACTTATAAGTATCCAAAATTTAATATGAAAATCTAGTGGAAGTCTCCGTGGGATCATTGATGTGTCCATTTTATATGCATAATTTAGTACTATTTTGGGTCCCTTTTGTGCTCTTTTATTATCGAGAGCTTGTGTTTTACCTTGAAATTCTCTTAGGAGGGGTAAGAGCAACTTTACGCTCTTTTATCTCTTCTAAGTGGATTTTGTTTGACAAGGGAAGAACACGGAGGCAATGAAGACCGGAGGCCATTGAGGATCACACTTTCGAAGAATTTTGAAGACTTGCTTCGAAGACATGAAGACCGGAGGCCATTGAAGATCATTTATGTAGCCATTGAAGACTTGAAATTTGAGAGGAATTTCTATGCAGATGATTATATACCACAAGAAGAAGAAAAAGACACAATGCAAAATTCTGGCACCCATCGCGAGTTGCGATGGCCTCGTCGCGAGTCGCGATGAGCCATCACGAGTTGCGATGAGCCGTCACGAGTCGCGACCAACGGGTGGCCAGAATTTCATCTTATCTTCTTTGTACTATAAATAGCACTCTCTTTCCTCTCATTCTCATTGTTCTGCATCTGCGATTTCAGTACTGTTTCAAACCCTTTTCTTTCCATTTTTCATCTTTGAATTCTCTTGTTTTATGATTAGTTGTTTAGCATTAATTAGCATGAAATCTTGTAGCTAATCCATCTCTTGGGAGAAATTGACTAAGGCTTCCAAGCCCACGTCTTAAGAACAATTTTTAGCCTATTTATTACTCTTACTATTGTGCATTTATGGAGCATTGAATGTGTTTGTTGATATCATTAATGTTATTGAAACCTTGAGTATATGAAATACTTGTATGAATTGCTTGTTAGGGTTTGGGGGAAATGGGTTGATTTCCCCCCTTTCTTGCTAGGAATCCATGAGTATGATTTAGAGCTTTTGATTGTGTTGATGGATTGATAATTGCTAAGTGAATATGATAATTTTGAACTCTTTGTCATGTTTGTTGCTTGTAGCAAATGAGAGAAGTCTATGAATGTTGATCGTTCTTGACTAATCTCGTGTAAATGCATAAATCGGTTAAATGCTTAGACACGGTGTAGTGTTTATAAGTGTTGCCGAACTTGTTGATTCTTTGTGTTAAATGCCATCAATGGGATACCTTGAGTCATGTTTCGACTACGGGAGTCATTGGTGAGGTTTGACAAGAGATGTCGAGTCCACTCTTGCAAACTACTATCTAAGAAGGATAGAAGTTTAGCCTTCACAACAAGTAGTGAAAGTAGTAAATAGGTTGCATGTTCAATGATGGATAAGAGGTTTGGAAGTGGAAGTCAATTGCGCCCAAGGTTTCATAAATTTTTATTTTCATCTTCCCTTTAGTTGTATTGCATAATTAGCATCGTTCTCTTGCTTTTCTAGTTATTGTACTTTAATTCGTTAAGTTAGGATCAAACCAACCAACCCCCCCCCCCCTTGTTTACATGCTTTTATATGTATGTATGTATGTAAATTCTTAGTATGTTTTCTCCTATATATGTTTAAAACACTTGAAAAGATCCCTCTTCTCGTGGATGACCCCGACTTGCCATTATCTACTTAATTGTAGATAGGAAGCATTTAGGGCTTAAAAGTATTAACTTTGAGAGGTACGACGACGACCTCCCAATCATTCTAGTTCCTTTATCACTTTCGAGGATTATAATTAGTTCCACTAGGGATGGCAAAGGTCCATTCCGTAACGATTGGAATCAATTTTGTGAATACTGGTAAACCTTTTCATTTCTGAACTTAGGTCCCCCAAAAAAGTGGTAGAGGTAGAAATGTAAAATTGGATATACCATTATCTAATTCACATTGTCATAACCAGGATGTTCCAATTTGAGTATTAATTGGTCAATGGAACGTGCCCAAATTATTAACAGAGAGTATACAACGAAATTTTACAGAACTTACACTATGGCCCAATCTTCCTTGCATGTTCACTACGCTTAAGAACACAACGCCTAAACATAACAAAAATGTTTTATCTGGAGAATATGTGTAAATTCTAAGAGGGACTCGAACCGGGGTAATCAGCCAGCTTTTTTTAATAGAATTCCATTAATACCCTTACGATAAGCGTTATGGGAATGATAATTTCCACCACATAGAATCACATGAAATTTCATATTCTTGATTATTTATGAAATAAAAAAGTAATAAAATGATGTCCATCAAATGTTAGAAAGCACTAGTATTTGGTCTAGAGTAAATTGTAGATGATTACTTAGTAGAAAATTTTAGAAAGCGCTAGTCGTAAGAACTTATGGAAGTCTATGTGGAATAAGACCAGTTTCTTTATTACTTTCCATTGTTATTAGTTCTAATAGGGATGACAAATTTTCTTTTTAGGATGATCGGAATTGATTTTGGGATAACCAGTGATTTTATAAAATTTTTTGTACTCAGGTTCCTCCAAAAAAGTGGGAGAAGTCAAAATGCGAAATTGGAAATAAAATTTTTTATTCAAATTTTGACGACAATGTTGTTCCACTTTGGACATAAATAGGCCAATAGAAGGGTCGCAATCTTAACACGGAGTTTTTTGCGACACTTTTCGGAAATTAGACTATGACCCTTATGTGTGACACTG
The DNA here is from genome assembly GCA_037428765.1 of Rubia yunnanensis. Taxonomy (NCBI): domain Eukaryota; kingdom Viridiplantae; phylum Streptophyta; class Magnoliopsida; order Gentianales; family Rubiaceae; genus Rubia; species Rubia yunnanensis. The sequence continues at coordinate 62,862,818 of CM075066.1, forward strand.
TAGTTGTATCGCATGGAACGGAACTTATACCTAAGATTGACTGACGATGACCAATCTCAACTTTCCAGTGGAAAATGAAAATTTCAGCCAAAAATTTGAACCAAAATAAATGCACCCCCTTCCCCCCCATTTCAAGTCAATAATTTTCAGCACTAACACCCATTTCACATCTCTAATACAAATCCTACAAACCAAACTCCACACCATCCATTCCTTTGATACCTTTACAACTAAAGAGCTTAATCAAATTGCTTCTCTCAAACGTCAACAAGTATCCAAAGATGGAGCATCTCTGGGTTCAAATTAATTGAGGTAGTTTTCCATCCATTCCATGTTCATTTAGCAGTTTTGTGATGATCCTTCTATATGTTTTTTTTCATAATTGATCAAAGATTAAATATTTTCATGAGGTATGGGGATTGTGTTACATGTTATATATTGTATGTTGTTTGTGTTTCCAAGATAATTCCATGCTTGTAAAGAGTGAGAAAAATGCTTACATTTGTATGAACATAGTTTGAATGTGTGATGTCGGTCACATTTCATCAGACCATGCAAAATGGTACCCAACAAGGACTAATGTCGTATAGGTCTAGGAATTTTTTACTATATATAAATGTCTGATGTTGCTCATTTCTTGATCTTTGTGACATCGGTTTTTCATACGTTCAACGTTGCTTTAAATATTTTAGTTAACTTTTCCATTTTGAGATTAATGCTGTCTACGTATGACTACATTATGTGTATTTCATTTGGAGACTGCCCAATTCTAACATAAATTCTTTTTCATGTGTATTGGTTGTGATAGGACCAAAGAGAGTCATCGATGGATTTCAGCATGTAGATGGACGGACTTGTCATTTCACTAGTCGCCCAGACAGTCTTAATGACGTACAATGTAGAAAATGGAGTCCAACACAATTAATGTTTCAATTTGATATGAAACTTATGTAATTCAATGTGTTGTAACATGTATTTTTAATATATGTTATAGTTTTGTTGATTTTAACATGTCATTCTTTCCCACATTAATTGAACAATAATTGATTATTGTATGATGTTTAACCCTTTCACGATTTATCACATTTTAAATAAGATGTAATAGTTACCGAAGAACGATTAGTTGTGTCATCAAATACTAAATACTATAGTACTGTACGAGAAACGATGTCTAACCATTATTCCGCGACGTCACACAAACCGGTGCCTAAATGACCCATGATTGACGTTGCATAAACTGATATAATTTTTTTGTGACGTCGGGCGTTCAAATAGACAATGTATTTGTCAGTGTTCCATGTCAGCTGACACACAATGTGGTTGCCCCACATCGCGCGATGTCGATTTTCCATTGTCTGCGATGTCGCTCTTATTTGGACTGACGTCGGCTTTAACGATGTCGCAACGTTTCATCTCTCATCTTCTGCCTTATTTCTATGGACAACGTCGCATGCATGTGGATGGTGACGTCGATTATAACAAAGTCAAAACTTTGGTCTCGTATCGTCAGTCTTCGTGCTTAGACCAACGTTAGTCATATAACCTGCCGATGTTTGTCCCAAACTGAGGTAAAAGGTACTTTTTTACCACAATTATGAACTGAGCTAAAAAAATGTATTTTTTACTGCAACTTTATTTACTCGGTATCTTTGGACTAAAAATCAAGGTAAAAAGTCCTGTAAAACCAAGGTCAATGGTCTGGTTTCTTATAGTGATGGGTCATACCGATATTTTTTAAATTAACCCATATTTGATCTGTCCGCCCATTTTCAACTCCTAATTGAATTCATCAATTCCAAATAAAGAGTTTTTAATACTCTCTTCTTCTTAGTCAAAATTCACAATTTAAATGTCAAATTGAACTATAGTTGTGACCATTATTTTAATGGAACTCTAACTTTCATTTCTTTCAAAACCAACCACGTTAAACAAATTTTCCTAGACACACTATTACATCATTTCACCTTAAAGAGAAAATCATTTTGTATCAAATTAGAAAAACCAATAGCACTTAGTTGTTTGGAACTAAAACTAGGGAGAGAAAGTTTTGACCATTAGATTATATTAGTATATAATGTTAGGTTCATAGTGTGTTGTGTGGTTGGTAATATTTACTTTTAAATACTCCTATCTTCAATGTATTATTTTATTGATATGATATCAATTATTATTCTTTAGTTAATTGATGGACAATATAGTAAGAATATAATCATGTATGTATATATACAAGTGTTATGTTTATTAATTCAAATAAAATGAATCTTGACTGATACTAAACTGTATGTTTGTATGGAAAAATAAATCACTAAAACATTCACTTCAATGTTCTGTTTATGTAGTATAATCATTGAAATTTAATAAGGTAATTGATGTGGTTAGTTTCTTATAAATGGTGAAAGGGTTTAGGACTGGTATATGCGCACTCGACACCTCATTGGTACTTACCACAAGCCCCTGGATTGATTTTAAGGAAGAAACTCTGATGCTTAAATCAGTATTCCAGTATATAATGTGCTTTCTATTGGGTTTTTGAGAACGTACCTATTATTGTCGTATTTTGTCTCATTTATTGGTGTATATGTGGCCCAGCAGGCGAAGCTAAGGGGCGCCAGGCCCAGCCTTATGGTGAGGTCAAACTTGTTCAGGCCAAGTCACTGGAAACTTAAGCACGCACAAAGAACGTGGATCGATAAAGGACGAACGAACAGCGACCATGAAATCCACGAACCAAGAAAGTTGAGATTGTGACACACCCCATGATCTACTTTCCTAAAAATAGGGAAACGGGTTCAGGTCAGTCTATAAATACACCAAACAAATAAGGGGCTAAGGTAAGCGTTACTATTCTGAGAAATTCCATTTCTTGAAGAGAAGTCTGACTTGATCGTCAGAGGTATTTTCCCGGAATCACTTCCAGGACAACATTTGCAGGTGAAGGAACTCAAAGAGGTGAACAAAGAAGAAGCTACCAGAGCAACCACATCATTTTGGCGCTGACTGTGGGGACACATAATTTTTTCTTTTTGTTTTCAGGTTGCTCAGGTAAGGAATGGTGTTCACCAGCAGTGAAAAAAACCACAATCCAATCACCGTCACATGATCAAATGTTTGGACGTAATGGGGGAATGCACCATCAACAACATCATACCTCAAGTAAGGAAATAGAAAAGGAACAAGAGGAAGCGAAATCTCCAAATAATAATCGTGACAAGGAAAAATGGTCGATCGAGGAATTCTTTAAAGCAAACAGGAAAGACCTGTGCGATTAAATTTTTGAAAAATCTGGGGCAAAGACCCCCAGAGCCAGAGAAAGTTTAAATGACGAATGCAAACGTCTCCACTATGAAGAAGAACTGCATGACATTGTCGCAGAAGATGACGCAGATAAGTCACCTCTTGCACCGCATTTGCGAGATTTTAAGATGCCTAAAGATTTCAAGCTCTCTCAACACGTTAAAGTTTATGATGGTACCATGGACCCAAAAGAGTTCTTGCATTTATATAGAAACATCATGAGATTCAGGGATGCGAACATAGAATTAGTATGCAAGATGTTTCCCATCTTTCTATTAGGAACGACAATCACGTGATATGAAGACCTTCTAAATGGAAGTATAAAATCTTGGGCACAGCTGTTAGATATATTTTTGGGATGTTTCTACCAGAAATAGAGGTTCACTAGAATGATTTCTGATCTCAACAACATAGCATACCGAAGCATTGAAATCCTCGCTGAGTATCATAACCGATTCATCACGGAGAGCCTACAAGTTTGTGACTTGTCATTTCATTTGTCATTTGGAGCTTTTACAGGGGGCATGAGATTCAGATAATTTTACAACGAGCTAACAAATGACATGCCAAAAAACCCAAGGAAAATACAGAAGATGATTGAACAGCATGTGCGAATGGATGAGGCAAACAACCAAAAAATAGAAAAGGAGCGAGGCGAGAAGCGAACAATGGAAGATTCACAAAAGAGCTTGACTAAAAAGGGAAAGGAAACATCACTTTTAGAAGAGGAGAACCAGGATGGCAAGGTTCCTCATTCCAAGGTACGCCTCTAATAAAGACAAAGAATGAGACATGGCTAGTAAATAAGGATCTATTTCGAGAGCCAGCACCAATGATCGTACTACCAGAAAAATATTCAGGGATTTTTATTGTGCCTTCTACAAAGATCATGGCCATGACATTGAGTATTGCAGGGACCTAAGAAGACGGATTGATGAAAATATGAAGAATGGAAACTTGGGTCAATATAGGAAAAAAGTAACAAATCAGTATGGGAACACAAGTAAAACAACAAACAGTCTCTAAGAAACCAAGGTACTGTGACCACAATGGGTAAAAGTCAAAAAATGATTGAGTCTAGAGAATACAACGACAACGTGAATAGCGAAGTGCCGGAAACAATTATCTTCTCTATACACGGATCCACAAAGTCACTGTCCAACAACTCTTGGAAGGCTAAAGCAAGATATTCTCCCCCACAAGAGCCTACAGATAAAAGGTTTTGGCCAAATGAAACAATTACCTTCAACAAAGAAGATGCGGTACCCAACGCTTTGCCGTACAACTCCCATGGTTATAATAGCAAAAATCAAGAATGCAACTATTCATAGAGTATTTGTGGATGATGATTGCACTGTTGAAATACTATTCGTGGATTGCTTCAACAAGTTAGGATTCAAAAGAATGTACCTAAAAGAACGGGAAAAAATTGCACCATCACGTGCGACTTCATGGTTATGGATGCCCAAGTACATTTAACGGTATAATTGGAAGACCATGGATGAACATAGCTAAAGTAATTTTGTCCCTTTATCACCTGGTAATGAAGTTCCCAACCCCAGCCAGAGTCTCAACCATTAGGGGAAACCAGCTAGCGGTCAGGCAGTGCATGGTCATAGCGATTGAATGTAGGAAAGATAGGAGAAAAGGAAAAGGTTGTTAACACCATTTTAGGAGGTAACTTACTGGAACAATCAAATTCATTAGTCGACTTAGAAGAAGAAATGGAGTCGGTAAGCCCTGATGGCAAAGAAAATTCCAAATGCGTAAAGGTTGGAAAACACCTTCCAAGCAAAGAAAAGGTAAATGTTATTCAAATTTTTAAAAGCCATGGGGATACGTTCACATGGGACGTAAAGAACATGGAAGAAGTGAGCCCAGCCATTGCTACTCATTCGTTGAATATCAGTAGCTCGGTCAAACCGGTTAAACAAAAACATCGTTTCTTTCCTAGCGATAGGCAAACGGCAATCAAGGAGGAAGTTGCATCGCTTTTGCAAGCTGGTATAATAAAATAAGTTATATACCCAAAATGGTTAGCTAACCTAGTCATGGTGAATAAATCAGATGGTGCTTGGAGAATGTGTATTGATTTCATGGATTTGAACAAAGTATGTCCAAAAGATTCCTACCCCTTGCCAAAGATTGATCAACTAGTGGAAGCGATTTCAGGATAAAATGTCTTGGAATTCTTGGATGTATACAAAGGATATCACCAAATATTGATGAACCAAAATGATGCAGAGAAAAAAACCTTTATAACAAGCTTCAGAATGTTTTGTTATGTAAAGATGTCGTTTGGACTCAAAAATGCTGGAGAAATGTCGAAGCTTATATTGACGATATGGTGATCAAGAGTAAGAAGGTATGAAGCTTTGGTGGAGACTCAGAAAGAAACTTTGGACACATTGAAGGCCATAGGGATGAAGCTTAACCTCAAGAAGTGTGTAATTTGAGTGGGTGCTGGAAAGTTCTTGGGATACAGGGTTTCTTCAAAAGGTATCGAAGCTAATCCAAACAAGATCCAAGCTATAGTAAATCTCCCCCATCCACGAATGATTGAAGAGGTGTAAATATTAATGGGATCACTGGTAGTGCTTAGCCACTTCATATTAAAGGTAGCAAAGAAGCATTTTTCACTTTTTGAAATATTAAGCAAGGCAAGAAAATTCAGCAGGATCGAAGACTGTTAGAGAGAATGTGATGGGTTAAAAGACAAACTTTAAGCGTTACCAATGTTGAAATTGCCTGCACCTAGAAAGACATTGTACTTGTAAAAAATGCTTTCATCTCGGTGTTGGTTGCTTGGAAGGACAGAAGTAGGTTCCAGTTTATTACATCAGCAGAATCCTGCAAAAAGTAGAGAAGGCTTACATGCCAGTGTGGGAGGCATATTCCAATTTCGTAACCTTAGTACATTTTAAATTTGGAAGCATTGATGGACAGAAAAATTCCTTAAATGCGAATGTGCTTCCCTAATTGAATGCACAATCCTTACCCACGCGGTATTTTGAAAGCGGGTTATTGTTGGGGTATTATATAGTTTGTGAGTTTGGAAGGGAAATTGGGTCAGAATTGATTGAAGGGATAAATGGCTTATGAGTTCGGAAAAACCTATGGCTCGAATGGTCAAATGGTCAAAGGCACAATTTACATTCATTTTCCCGACTAAAAAATATGCCTCATTCAATAGCTAATATTGCTAACACAATACATAAAATCATTCTGCAAGCTAACAAAAATCTATAGAAAATGCTAACCAAGCAATAATCTATATAGGAATAGAAATACACACATTTCTATTTCAAACATAAGTGTCATACTAAATTAACAAATATGTGTTACTCTACACATCAGGGTTTGTGAAGGTTTGTGAGCGGTTGAGAATGAGATGCCTAGCCAAGCAATTTCGGACATTGCTGATGTCTTCCTTTGAATAGTCCCTCGTTGCCTTAGGAAGAAGTTGTGACTCAAAGAAAATAGGTAAACATTAAAGACAATAAGACAATTTGAAGAAAATAAAAATATTTAGTTGAACCAAATGCATAAATACCTTGTCAATTTCAAGGGAATATAACATCACAGATTCTTTGCACTCTATTGCGACAACATTACGTAATAACTGCATTCCCACGTTTGTGCTGAATTGAAATAATTTCAAATTAGAACTGAATTGAAACACTTAACAAAAAGAAGCAATTGAAGTATAATTCATACCTTGATTTTCGACCACATCCACTTTGATTCTACCATCATTTCTAGTGTCCTTCATGGCGGACTCCAAAATCTTGACAAATGCTTCCGACGGTTGGAAGTGCAAGAGATCCATCCAATAAACCCGTTTTTTCTCTGAAACAATCATAGTCAATTGCCAATGGTCTCTAAACATAAAAACACAGGAAAATTTATGTTAATATCATTGTGTAAATAATCTTTAGAACTAGTAAATAATTTTGTAACTATAACCTTTCAATGTTGGGCATAGTGAATAATTTATTTTCCTTCCTCCCATGTCTTTTGCGAATGTAGTCGACTCTCTTGGTTTGTACAGCCAATTTCTGGGATCAATACCGGACACATGTATCCAATCCATGCCTTCTTTAGGTTATACAAAAAATACATGTACCTTAAAAATTTTAAAAAACTTGAACATTAGTCGTAAATAATGACAAGGAATGATATGAAAACATGAATTAAATATATTGATATTGGACTCACAAGGTGTAAATGGAAATTAGCGTCAGATTAACTTGCTCACATTCCAAAGGTCCTCAAAGTCACTCCATAGGGCGATGATATCCCGCTTCGCACCAAACACACAATCTTTTCCATGAAATCCATAAGTTGAGTTGTGATCATGTGGTTGAAGCCAATTGTATAACACTCACACGTAGGGAGGTGAGTCTTTCGAGAGTTGTTGTGCCGTTGGTACCGGTTTACGAATGTTGTCCAGTGTTGTTTGGACCGGTTTAAGTGCTCTTTTGGCCCATTTTGGGTAACAAATCCCTATCCAATTCAAGAGTTTCGATCATGGACTTACCGGTCAACCCAAATTTTGCCTTCAAATTAATCATCCTCAAAGTTACACTCAATACTAAATGTTTACAACCATTATACAATGGTGTCTGATTGTCGTCATGTAAAACTTGTAGCACCTCGGGTTTACCTTTGAATTCTATAGCAATATCCTCAACCATTTCGTCGAATTCAACATTCACACCCAACTCATCTTCCACATTCTTCTTAATTTTTTCACTCGTACGAGAAGTTTGACCTACTTCCTCATGCCATACCCAAGAAGGGTAAATTGTTTCAAACCCCCTCATTATTAGATGTTGCCTCAATTTTTTCCTCACTAAAAATACACAATTTCTACAATCTTTACATGGGTAGTGGGCTCGCACAAAACCTTGTTTGGAGGCATCTTCAAACGGTACTGTTAAAAATATTTCCATCAAGGGCATGTAATCGGGTGATTTCCTAAGATCATTACCAATGAGTTCAATCCGATCCATTATGCTACAAGTGAATTATAATGCACCCTGTTAGTATTCACACAAATATATTCATAACCAACCACAAATGACCACTACACAAGCCCTAATTCTACATATATATATTTCGAACCCTAATTTCAAGTAAAAAATTCATATACAGTTTACCTTCACCAAAGGGAAATGATGCACTCTAATGTATTAGATTTACTTTTCCATTAATGTTTGACTAGAAATGGAAGAACACCCTTCTTCAACAATGTTGAGGGGGAATTACAATTCATGACCCCAATTTTTTTTATATAAATACGGAGTGGGTTCCGAACTTGGAACTCACTGCAATTTTAAAAATTACGCGATTTTCAGAATTTACGAACGCGGAATGGTTATCTGCCCATTTCTGAGTTCGAAAATTATTTCTTTCATTGACGAAGGTGGAAGAGGACATACTTCCAAACTCGAAAGGCTTCTCAGCCCATGGTTACGAGTTCGGAACCAAGGACACTTTAAGGCGGTTATGTCTGACCACCTTTCATTAATGTTATTTAAAGGCGGTTAATTAAATAACCGTCTTTACTATAAATTTACGGACTCGGATGGTTTTTTGGATTGGTATTCCAAGTTTGGAACATCCTAACATTCAAGGTGGTTGTGTCTAACCGCCTTTAATTAGTGTCAATTCAAGGTAGTTTTATGAATAGTTGCCATTTAAGGATTGTAATTAAAGGAGGTTATTAAATAACCTCCTTAAATGGATTTTAAAATGCCTTTGATCGAATTTGGCGAGATACGAACTCAGGTTTCGATTTCGGAACCTATATTTTAAGGTTGTTTCGCATTTTTCACTCTAAACCGCCTTCTATTGCCGCCTTTAATGGCCTGGCCTCTACTAGTGCCAAATCCAATGTGAAAATAATACTATCAAATCAATTCCAATTTCCTTAAATCCAATCCAATCGCATAAATATCAGAATTGATATATTCTTCAATCTTAGTCTTGAACAAAATATTTCTTTCACAAATTTCTTCAACAACCTCTCTATATAACAGGGATTGCCTCCTTTGATGTTTCACATAAACTATTCAATATTTGAATAATTTCCACAAATTGCCAATTAATTAAATATGAACTTTACACATGGTTTGTCCTAGATCATCAAATAGATGGCTCAGTTGTTTATATTCTACTATTGCTATGAGATTTTCAAGTAAATTTTTTTCTTCCTATATTTCCCTTTTAACTTATTTTCTCACATAATTAAAGAAAATCATTGTCCCTTTCACTAAAAGTCCACCAAAATTAGTAATATCCATCGAGACTGGCCACTGTTTTTCATATTACAAAATTTATTTGTGAATACACATGATCCTGAAGATAAGTATGAGATTTTTCTAATAATTCGTGTACACTTCTTATAATCTACCCAATAAATATATTTGTACTGCTCAAAATTAGAAGTTATACTAGTACCAACTCACAACCGAAAACTTTGGACACTTCAAAATCATAGTATTATGGTGTCAAGTGGCCCAGCTAGACTAAGGGTAGGACGGACTTTTTGGAAGCAAAGCTGGAATCTCAACTTCCTTGTTCGACAGCAGCGGCAAGGCTATTAGTCTAACCGTTTTTAGCAACGGAATCCAAACGATTATAGGTAGCTAGTTGTTAGGAAGTTAGAAGGTATATGAATAGCATGGAAAGGATGGGAGAGGACATGATGTTTTTGGATTCAGAATTAGCTTTTCAACAAACTAGCTCTTCTTCATTCCCTTCATTTCTGTAAACTCTTCTGTCAAAACTCAAAAAATCAATACAAGTTCCATTTCTACACTTAATCGGTTCCGTGAACGTGACAAATATGTATCAGAGCAGGTCAATCTTTGGATAAGGCAGAGAACATAAGATTGAGAACGCTGGAAAATCATTAGAAAGATTAGGATTCAAGGATTCTGGAACTATCTTCAAACTTGAAGGCTCAACTGGAGTTGCAAGGAGTTCAGATGTATTTGGAAATTGAAGAAAAATGTGGAGCAATGAGCATGGAGCTAGAAGATCGTATGGATCAGTTGATGACTCAGAAATTTCAACAGTTTGAAGAAAGAATAACAACTCTGTTTCATAGGAACAACAGTAAATCCAGATCGAGAGATGAGGCAGAGTCTAATCATTCTCAGGCATTTGGCACTCCGCACGCTCAGAGGAATGCTTAGAATGTCGGAATCGTGGAGAGAATCATGACTCATGGGCTACTAATGCGTTCAAAGAGGATGTCGGCAGACTCAAAGAATAAAACATTCGCTGGAAGGAGAAGATTGGTAGAATGTCAGGGAATCAACAGCCAAAGATCGAGCTATCAGTCTTCAATGTGAGAAACCAAGAGAATGGATTAGAAAATGTGAGAAGTTCTTTAACTTTTTCTAGATTCCTGAAAATCAGAAAGTAGAGGCCATTGAGATTTACTTGGAAAATAAGGCCGAGATTTGGTTTTATGGAGAAAAGTTCATCAAACCAAATTGGAGCTTGGAAGAGTTCAGGGAGGCAGTTATGAAGAGATTTGGGGAAGCAGAAGGCAAGGATGCAATTGAAGAATTCAATAAACTTTTGCAGAAATATAGTGTCAGAAGCTACCAGGAGAGCTTCAAAGAGCTCAGATCACTGTTCATCTGTAAGAATCCCTTACTACCTGAATCCTATTTCATGTCAAGCTTCATAAGTGGTTTGAAGGATGATTTAAAACCTATGTTTGAGATTTTTAAGCCAACTTCATTACAAGAAACTGTAGAGGTAGCATTACTACAGGAACAAAATCTGAGTAACTTGATTAGAAGGAATAGGAACGAGAATCAGGTTAGTTCCAGATTAGGTAGTGTTGCAGGTGGGAAATGTAATGGCGACGGAGTTAATTCCAAGGGGTATGGACAAGGGGTAGAACCTAAATTAGAAAACAAATTCAACTCAGAAAATTTCAAGAGAATCTCTCCCCAAGAGATTCAGTTTAGAAGAGAAAATCAATTGTGCTTTAACTGTGGAGAAAAATTTGGTGCTGGGCACATCTGTAAGTTTAGACAAGTAAATCTCATGTATACTAAATACAATGGCGATAATGGAGAGGTATATGTGGTTGATAATGCACAATCCGATATTCCATTTACTGAGGAAAATGAGATTGATTCTGAGCACCTGATGTTGAAGACCTTAGGGGGTGACAATTCCAATTGTAATTTGATTATCATTTATGGTAGATTGCAAGGTCATTCTATGAGTATTCTGTTTGACATTGGAGTTAATGATGGCTATATCAATCTGGAACTTGTCACGCAATTGAATCTTAAACTAGATTACACTTCTAGACCTTTTGTTGTGGAAGTGGCTGATGGTGGGAAGGTTAAAGGATTTGCTAGTTGTCCAAAAGTTTCTTGGGAAATTAATTACCACCAATTTAGCTATGATCTACGAGTTCTTCCTCTTAATGACTTGGACATATTGTTGGGTGTTGATTGGATGAGAACATATAGTCCTATCACTTTTGATTTCAAGGATAGGAGCATTTCCTTCTGGAGTAATGGTCTTAGTTGGACTGTATTTGGTACGGATAAGGAAGTTAAGGTGAGAATGATAAGAGGTTGTGAGGTAAGGCAGATGGCTGAATACAAGAGGAGGAAATTATTTCATGCTGTAATCAAAAGTGAAAGTATGGTGGATATTCTGGGAAGCAACCGAGGTTCAGATTTCACCTTGAGATATGCAGTAGCAAAGAAAGAAAACGAAACACAGAGTTTATACTCATGTGAAGGAATAAAGGTTCAGCCAGGGGTTCAGTTAAATAAGGAGTTATAGCCTGCAACTAGTGTGGAAAACAATAAATTTTTGCAACAAAGTAATGCTGGAGGTGATGATTATATCTCTGAGCTTAATATTCATGAAGGCAAACCTCATGAGAAGAAGGAGGAATCAGATGAGATCTTCATCCAAGGAAATAATCAGCCTAGCAGTGACAGTTTACCTCCTGAAGTACAACAATTACTCACATGTATTCAGTTATATTTCAAATTCCTAGGGGTCTTCCACCTATAAGGGATATGGATCATAAAATAACCCTCAAATCTGATTCGCAAGCATTTCAGATAAGGTCATATAGGCAACCACATGCACACAAGGCCGAGATTGAGAGAAAAATGGAGGACATGCTTAGAGAACAAGTCATACAAATCAGCAATATTCCTTATTCATCTCCAGTTTTGTTGTTAAGAAGGACAATACATGGAGATTATGCATTGACTATAGGAAACTAAATGACATTACAATAAAAGATATATTTCATATTCCCATTATAGATGGACTACTGGATGAGCTGCACGACTCTCAATTCTTTTCCAAACTTGATGTTCAAACAGGCTACCACCAAATAAGGGTGAGAAAAGAAGATGTTACTAAGATGATATTTCAAACACATAGCGGTCATTTTGAATTCTTAGTTATGCCCTTCGGGTTGACTAAGGCACCTGCTACTTTTCAATCGCTAATGAATCTAATCTTTAAGAAACAACTCAGGAAGTTTGTTTTGGTTTTCTTTGACGATATCTTGGTGTATAGTAAGTCTTTAGAGGATCACCTTCAACACTTGGAACAAGTATTAATCTTGCTAAAGAAGCACCAATTATTCGCCTAGGCATCTAAGTGTGTGTTTGCTCAAAGTTCGGTTGAATTTCTTGGGCATATTATCACCGCTAAGGGTGTGGAGATGGACCCCAAGATAATAAATTGCATTCTGGATTGGCCTGTACCTAACACACTCACAGAGTTAAGGGGTTTCATAGGATTAACAGGTTATTATAGGAGATTTATCAAGTCTTATGGCAGCATTTGTAGATCATTACATGATATGCTCTGAAGAGATGCTTTTATTTGGAATACGAAAGCAGCTAAAGCCTTTCAAGAGTTGAAGACTATTATCACAATGTCTCCCGTCTTGGGATTACCTGAATTTGATAAAATTTTTTTGATTGAAACGGATGCCAGTGACAAAGAAATGGGCGCGGTATTGATGCAAGAGCAACATCCCGTAGCTTATCTCATCAAATCTCTTTGTCCTAGGAATAGAGGAAAGTCAACATATGATAATGAGTTGTTGGCAATAGTTATGACCATTGAAAAATGGCAGCATTACTTAGTGGGTCATCACTTAATTATTAGGACTGATCATCAATCTTTGAGGAACATGTTAGACCAGAAATTACACAGTGCTTTGCAACATAAATGGGCTACTAAATTGTTTGGACTGAGTTTTGAAATTCAGTACAAAAAGGGTAAGGAAAATGGAGCTGCGGATGCCTTGTCAAGGATTCCTAACACGGGTCAAGATGTTAGAGTGAATGAGTTAACATCTATTGATTCAGAATGCTTAAGAAACCTCGATTATATATGAGAATGAACCATCGAAGTCGATTGATGTTACATTGGGATTGTCACAAATTAATCCGATTATATTGGAGAATTATGAGAAACTCTCACAGGATACTACATCAGAAAAGGGAATGAGGGATGATCAAACCAATTGGGAACATCAGAAACGAGTTTTGTAGATGAATTTAGAGCACAAAACAATAGTAATATGAGCTCTCGGACTCTTATATTTTCAAAGGCAAAAGAGGAAATGAATCCTCAACTGGGAATGAAAAAAAAATTATTGTCAGAGTGATGAACAGGCTGACATTAATGGAATTAAGCTTAATGTAATATCATCAGCTCAACCAACTTGGTTGAGTCAAATTGAGAATAGTTACAAAAGGGATGAAGTGGCGCAGGAAATGATCCTACAAGCTACTTTGCAGGGCAATTGTTCCACCAATGCTGAGCTCCAGTACCTTAGAGAAAAGAAACAAAACATTATTTACATTGGAAGTTCAGAAGACATCAGACAAGTTATTCTTCAGTCCTTGCATTCATCCGCGTTAGGAGGACATTCTGGACAAACAGCTACAATTAAAAGAGTTGAATCTCTTTTCTTTTGGCCTGATATGAGGGAGGATGTTATACAGTTTGTTTGCAATTATTCCATCTTCCAGAGGAGTAAACATGAAAACATTCATCCACCTGGATTCTTACAGGCACTTCCCATTCCTACCGAACCTTGGACACATATTTCGATGGATTTTATTGAGAGACTATCGAGATTACATGGATATGATACTGTAACGGTGGTGATTGATCGGTTAACTAAATATTCCTACTTCATTCATATGGTTCATCCGCTTACTGCTCTTCAGGTTTCTACCATTTGTTTAGCTGAAATATATCGATTGCATGGCCTTCCGGAAGCTATCATAAGTGACAGAGACAGGATTTTCAGTAGTTAGTTTTGGAAGGAGCTATTCACAAGGTCGGAAGTGAAATTACAGTTCAGTAGCGCTTATCACCTGGAAACCAATGGACAAACCGAAAGAACTAATCAGATTCTGGAATCCTATCTAAGGTGTTTTTGTGGGGAAAAATCAGATACTTGGAAAGATTGGTTAGGATTGGCAGAGTGGTGGTATAATACTTCCTACCAAGCCAATATTAAAATGACTCCTTATGAAGCCTTATACGGTTTTAAGCCACATTAGGTTCCATTAGGAGAGTTTGCAGAAGTGGTTATCCCAGCTACTCAGAACCTGATTAGTCAGAGTATTCAGAACCTGATTAGTCAGAGGGAATCAGTTCAGTTACTGCTACAGACCCATCTCAAAGCGGCTCAGGATCGCTATAAAACTCATGTTGATCGGATGAGAACCAATATGCAGTTTCAAGTGGGTGACATGGTTTACCTGAAACTTCAAAAATACAGGAAAAGTTCTATGGCACAGAGGAGTAGTATGAAGTTAGCTCCCAAGTTTTTTTGGCCTTATGTCATTCTTCAGATGATTGGAGCTGTGGCTTATAAGTTGCAACTCCCCGTTACATCGAAAATACATCATGTTTTTCATGTATCTCTTTTAAAGCCACACCATGGACCTCTTCCAGCATTGATCACTCATATACCCAGTTCAGACCAATCTGAATTCTTCTTGCTGGAACCTGAGCGTATTTTGCAAAGAAGAATGCTTGAATTTGGTTCTGAACAAAAAGTTCAGTGGCTTATACAATGGAAACATATGCCAGAGAAAGAATTATCATGTGAGGATAATACATTTATAATGAACCAGTTCCCTACCTTTCAATACTGAAGATGTAGGATAATATAGCTTGAGGACAAGCTGTTTCATAAGGAGAGGGGGTTTGTTAAGTGGCCCTGCTAGACTAAGGCTAGAACGGACTTTTTGGAAGCAAAGCTGGAATCTCAACTTTCTTGTTCAACAGCAGCGGCGAGGCTATTAGTCTAACTATTTTTAGCAACAGAATCTAAATGATTATAGGTAGTTAGTTGTTAGGAAGTTAGATTGTATATGAATAGCATGGAAATGGATGGGAGAGGACATGATGTTTTTGGATTCAGAATTAGCTTTTCAACAAACTAGCTCTTCTTCATTCCCTTCGTTTCTGTAAACTCTTCTGTCCAAACTCAGAAAATCAATAAAAGTTCCATTTCTGCACTTGTTCGGTTCCGTGTACGTAACATATGGTTGTGTATATGAGGACTAAATGGCAGTCTCAGGTCAGACTTGAACAACCCAACGAATTTGGCAAAGCTATCTTTCGCACAGCAAGACTAACGAGGAGATAACATCGAACCCAAAGCAAGAGTTATGCGGCACGTAATCACCTCAGGGCCAACGACCAATAGCCTGGCCTTATATAACAAGATGGATCGTGCAGCCACCAAGTCCGAATCAAAAGAAAAAAAATCACCAATTTTAAAAAAAATAGAAAATCAAGCATTATTGTCAACGATATTTAATTGGGCTAACTCTGCTTGGAGGGCTACAATCTAGACCTTGAGAGCTACAAATTTCGTATTAATGGTAAGCTTTTTATCTCGCTTCTGATGATATCCATGGGAGATCATTAATATTTCTCAGGGAGAAGGTTCTATAATTAGCCTTAATAGGAGGAATGGTGACAACAACATCATTATCAGCTTTGACCTTCACCTTTTCTCCTCTAACCAATGTTGAGATGACACAGAGATGTGACAAATAATTCTTAGTCCTTGAAAACACAGCTTGTTCCACTATATTCTCTTAAATAATATAGTCAAGGTTGACAGGGGCATTTTCTCTAATGCAGTACAATAATTTGGCTATTTCTCTAGTTAGAGCAGTAGTGTTTGAATAGGGAATTGATGTGTCTATTTTATGTGCATATTTTAGGACTTTTTGGGATCACTTTATTGCTCTTTTGTTATCAAGAGCTTGTGTTTTACCTTGAAATTCTCTTAGAAGAGGTAACATCGACTTTCATGCTCTTTTACCCTTTCAAAGAGGATTTTGTGTGACAAGGAAAGAAAATCGAGACTTGAAAATCGAAGGCTATTGAAGATCATCTTTTGAAGACTGTGAAGACTAGTTTTGAATATTTGAAGACTTGAAGAGTTGAAGGGGTGTGTAATGGATTGAAGGCTAGAATAAAAGATAAAGAAGAAATCATATATTGATTCTGGGTGACCGTTGTGACTCACAACAGACCTTGTCATGAGTCGCGATGAACGGGTGGCCAAAATCCTTTTACCTTTTTCTTCTACTATAAACATGAATCTATCTCTTCTCTTTCCTCACTTCTTCTCTTCCCCGACTTGGTATTGTTCTAACCCTATATTTTCACCATTTTCATCTTTGTTTTAGCTTGATTAATGTTTGGATTGTTGTCGTTAATTAGTATGGATACTAGTAGCTAAGTAAATCTCTTGGGAGCATTTGATTGAAGCTTCCAAACCCATGTAGTGAGATTCTAGATTTTGCTCATTGATGAACATTTATTGGGAAACATTTATCGTGCCATTGATGTTATGTTTTACTTCATTTATATCATGGGTTGTTTGAGAATAGGAAGTGTTTGTATGACTGAAATGTTAGGGTGTTAGGAAAGTGACCAATTTCTTAGCTCTTTGGCATGAAAATCCAAGAACATGTAATTAGAACTTCTTGTGTATAATGTGTTGTGATTCTTGCTAGATAAGTATGATTATGAGTATTGTTCTCATATTTATCCTATAGAAGCAAAGAAAGGTTGAACCTTGAATGTGGTTTGTCCTAGGGTTAGCCTAATAAATGCTTTGTTTGGTCAAATGGCTATGTTTTTGGTTGAAGACTTTTTGTTACCAAATTTATGGTTCTTAGTGTATAATGCCTTTGATGAAATATCTTAATGGTCGTTGAAGGCCTAAACTGATTGTTACTGAGGTTTTAAAATGGTCGTTGAACGTCTTTGTGAATTACTATTAAGAAGAAATGAATGTTGATATTCGAATGGGAAGTGATAGAATTCCTCATAGTCAATAAATTTCAATGAATGAGTGAATGAATCTAAGATCTATAAGAGGTTTGGAAGTGAGGATCAATTGCCCCAAGGCTACATTAATTGTTGATTTAATCATCTTTTTAGTTTTTGTTACATGGTTAGCATTGTTCTCTTGCTTTGCTAGTTACTTGTCTTTTAATTTCATAACTAAGGAAAAACCAATTAACCCCCTCCAATTCATGTGCTTTTATATGTATGTGTATATCGATGCCTAATATGTTTTCCACTTTATATGTTTAAACACTTGAAAAGATCCCTCTTATTCGTGGACAACCCTGACTTGCCTTTATCTACTTAATTGTGGATATGAAGCATTAGGGCTTATAAATATTAACTTTGAGAGGAACGATGATGACCTCCCAAATTTTGGCGCTGCTGCTAGGGAAGAGTCATTTATTTTTAAGTTTTTGAGCATATTATGTGTGAGTATGTGCTAGTTGTGAATATTTGTTAGTTTTCTTTTGATTTTGGTTTTTAGTTGATTTTCCATTTTCGCTTGGCCTAGAGACATACTGTTCGAGTTCTTGGTGTATGGTTCGTACGCGATCCTCTTCACAAGAACCCCTGAACTACGACCCCAAGTTAGAGTTGAATTTGAGATGGGCTAGGAGGCTTTCTTTGGAAAATGTGAATAACACCCCTCCTAGTGACCATTTTACGGATACTTCTACTGCCATGGATCATCACGACGAGTATGAAGATGAGCACCCAGGAGGAAGACCTCAACATCCCCCTCTTTAAGGAAGAGATCCTCCTCTTGGAGTGGTTATCCTTTTGAGGCAAGCTCTATTGAGGGATGTTATGGATCCCACCCTTGATCAACAATTGATGTGCATAGAGTATCCATTGGTTGGATCGAACGGGCACTTCGAGCTCAAGACCGGGTTGGTGAACTTGCTACCTATATTCCTTGGTAGGCAAGGGGAGAACGCAAACAAGCATCTCTCCCAATTTCACTTTATTTGTGGTGGTACGGTACCCCGCGGATTAGATGAAGGTCTCTACAAATTGAAGGCATTCCCATTCACATTGAGGGATGGTGCAAGAGATTAGCTCCACTGCCTACCACCCAAAAGCATCAAAACTTGACTTGGCATGAAGAAAATATTTCTTGCTAAGTACTTCCTGGCCTCAAAGTCCGCCGCTTGAAAAATGACATAAGCAACATCCTCCAATGGCATGAAGAGTCATTCTACGACTATTGGGAGAGGTTCCAAATATTTCTCTCGAGTTTCCCTTACCATGGCTATTCGGAGGGAAACTTGGTATACTATTTTACAATGGTCTTCTTGATGAGGACCAAAGACTAGTGAGGGGAGCTTGTGGTGGTTCCATTGGGAGAAAGACTTCACCGGAGGTTATAGAGCTCTATGAGGAGTTAGCCAAGGAGTCGAGAAACTTTAGTGTGAGAGCCGATTTGAGAAGAAGATATCCCCACAGCACAAGTGCTCTTTCCACCAATGGGAAGCTCAAGGACCAAGTCTTGGCACTAACTTCGATGGTGAATTCTTTGATGAATAAGCCTGAAAATGTGCAACATGTGAAATCTTGTGAAATTTGTTCATCAGTGCATCCTACAGACGGTTTCCCAGGTGAATTTTGTGAGTTTTCAAAGTAACCAAGGATATCAAGGCAACAAAGGGTACCAATGTTATCAAGGTGATCAAGGTTACCAAAACTGGCCTTACAATTTGGGCAATTGTGATCACTCAAATATCCGGTATGGGAACCCTCAAGGAGGTCAAAATGCTCAACTTTACTACGCTTATTAACAACAATACCGGCCTCCACAAAATAATTTCCCAAGGCTTCAAGATAAGCCCCAAGATTAAGGGGAGAGCTCAGGCTTGTCAAAAGATGAGATGATGCAAGCCATTCATAAGTTGGGTATGTGTGCAGAGAAGGATGATAAATTCCAAGATGAAGCCAAGGTGAGCATTAAAAACTTGGAAAATCAAGTGAGCTAAATAGCACAAGTTGTGAATCGTGTGGAGGCAGGGAAAATGGGTAAACTTCCTTCCCAACCAGAAATCAACCCTCGACAAAATCTGAGTGAAATCTCATTGAGGAGTGGGAAGGAAGTGAAATAGCCCCATGCCAAGGTTTTTGTTTTGCGGATGATTGAAAAGGAGGAAGATCTTGAAAAGTGGGCCAAGGAGTTGGCCAAGGAGAAAGAGAGCAAAAGGGAAGAAATCAAGGTGGAGACCTTCGTGCCAAGACCGGGATCAAATCCCAAAACTTCATCCCCACCTCACAAGAAGTCAAAAGAGGCAGAGATCCCTATCAATGTGCAGGAACCACCATTTCCGGAGGCATTAAAGGATAGGAGGACCTAGGAGAACAACAAGGACATCTACGAAGTCTTTCGTAGATGCGAGGTAAATATTCCACTCTTAAATGCTATAAATCAAATTCCTAGGTATACTAGGTTTCTTAAGGAATTATATACCATTAATAGGAAACAACAATTTAAGAGTATGAAAAGGGGTGGAAAGAATGAGTATATCTCCGCCATGTTTGATGATGAAATGCCTCTTAAATGTGATGATCCGGGAATGTTTACAATCCCTTGAAAGATAGGAGGAAAATGTTTTAACAAGTCCATGTTAGACATAGGTGCTTCCATTAAAGTGATTCCATATTCCTTGTGTGAAAGTGTAGATCTAGGCACTTTGCACAAAACCGGGGTTGTTATCCAACTAGCCAATCACTCTAGCACATACTTGAAATGTATTATGGTGGATGTGATGGTGAAAGTGAGCTCTTTAACATTCCCCACCAATTTTTATGTTCTTGAAATGGAATGTGGTAATAGTGCTAAACCTATTCTCTTAGGTAGGCCATTTTTAAAGACTTCAAGGGCAATAATTGATGTGCATAGTGGAACATTAACTATGGAATTTAATGGGCGGAAGATGAATTTGACATTAACAATTCTATTGAGCATCCTAGTAAATACCATTCTTTCTAAACTATTGATGTTGTTAATGAGGTGGAGCAAGATGGATTTGAGCCTAAAGATTTTAATTCCTTGAATCTTGCCTTAGATAAGGATGTGAATGGTGCTTTTATAGCAAATGTTGTTAGTACTAACATGAAGGAAAGAAACGATGGTGAAGACTCCATTGAGAAGAAACCTCCAACAACCCTCATATATCCATGGGAAATCCGTCAAAAGTGGGTTTCCCTCCTTCTCATGTGAAGACTTCAGTGGTAGAGTGAAAACCACCACCGAATATTCTTAAATTCTCATCTCTTTGAGAAGGAGAGAAACCTCCAATTGCGCATTCAATTGATATTACCGTAGAGCAAAGAGGGGAGTTGTTGAGCATGTTGGAAGAACATGAGGAAACCCTAGCCATGGTGCACAATGTCATGTTGGTGGTGATGTGGATCCCGAATGTTTTGACCCAGATCAAGGAAAGGAGACCGAGCACTTTGGCTTATTTTGTGAATAAACTCCAAGAAGGGGGGTAAGTTGTGTCCACGATGTTAAATAAACTTTGTTTTGATCATCCAGATCGTCATTCGTGACTTTCAGTCGATTTTTTAATTTGATTTTTCTTTGTTAGTTTCATTATTTTGTTTGGTTCTTTTCACAGGTGTGTTTTTCTTTGATTTTGTAGCAATTTGAAGAGCATGGAGTTGGATTTGATTAAGGGAGGAATGCAATGAGAAAGGAAGGAAAATCTTGGACATGTGGTAACCTTGAAAAACAAATTAAATACTAGTCAGGCTGTCTATCACAATCGCGACCACTACATTGCGAGTTACGATGGAATCAGAAAATTTTCACAAATGTGAGCTCACAGGCTCAAGATTTTTTGACTTGCAAAGGTTCTATCGTGAGTCACGATGAACCCATCGTGAGTCGTAATGGTTTGGTTGCGACAGACGACCAAATTAGGAGAAGATGCAAAATTGAGCTCACTGGTCTAACTTTTTGCGAGTCGCGAAGGTTCCATTGCGAGTTGCGACCAAATCAGGGAAAGTTGACAAATTTTAGCTTCCAGGACCAACATTTTGTGAGGCGCGATTCGCGACCAGAAGGTTGACTTTTAGTGGCTTTTGACCTACCCATCTCTAATTGCGACGTGTGCATCACGACTCACCACGACTGCACAATGGCTCTTCTTAAAACAAGCCCAGAAATAGAACGTTTGTCACCTCCCCTTTCTCTCCACACCATCTCCGTTTTAAACCACCGCCAAGCTCTTCTCTCTCACACATCTGTCCGCCAGTCCACCACCATTTGGCAAGAATCTTCATTTTCATCCATCCCCAAACCATCTTCCGTCCCATTAATCCACAAATCCCACCAAATTCTACAATAACCCAAAACCCTGAAATTTGGGGGGTTTGCAATTTCTGGCAAATTAGGCTAGGATTTTTCGTGGGCTATATTGGTTCATCCTCCTACACACTCTATTGGTACAATTCCTCACCTTTGAACCCTTTAATTTCAAATTGTGTGTAGTTTTATTTTAATGAAATTGTGCAATTTGTGAATGATTATATATTGTGTGTGTAGTTATGTTATTTCTTCAAAATTGTGCTTTTGAATTGCTATATTGATGGGTGTGATGATTTGTATGAACTACTAATGCTGTGGGATTGTTGAACTTAATTTTGATTGCTTCATGAGGTATATGTGGAATTTTTGGACGATATGCAATTGTTGGACTTGGTTGAAATGGTTGATATTCCAGGTACATTATGATTGTTGATGTGGAAATTGTCAGAAAGCACTTACTGTTGAAGTAACTTTGGACTTGAATGTTGGAAATTTTCTTGCATATTTACACAAGAGATGAACATGATGATATGTACCTATGAGACATCTAGATTATTGCATATGTGAGGATAGACTGTAGGATGATCTTAAACCTGGAATTGTTAGCATGATTAATAAAGCTTGATTTTCATATGCAAATGTGGATGATACGTAGACTAGTTTAGCTTGGACTTGAATGATGCCATTTTGGAAATTGTGATGTTAGATAAGCTAGTTTATGATTGATTTTGATTTTAAAATATTGCATATGTTTATATTCTTGTGCATTTGACATGTTTGTTGTGATTAATAGACATGGCCCCTAAGAGACCACAAAATGCAAGAAAGAAAGAAGAGGAAAATTGCTACTCCCTCAATCCCAGCTAAATTTTCACTCTTGCTTTTTTAGCACTATTCTCTATCAATATTTGATGGCATATTAAAATAAATATATGAACAACAAAAATATTATCGTATATGATATTGTTCAATTTGTCGTAACAAGTTATTTTTAAATATTAAATATTTATTTTTCATTAATATACATTGGTAAATATATTAACGGTAAAAATGTGTCTTAAACAGCGTGCAAAAAGTAAGAGTGCAAATCTAGCTAGGACGGAGAGAGTATGATTTCACTCATTTGCCGGCATTGGAGTCATAAGGTTGTGGTTGCCATATGGATGAATCAGGTAGCTTGACATCTTGAGGCATCTTGGTATTGGGTAATTTAGTGGGGAAAACGAAGTAAGGTATGAAATTCTTAACTGTTGATATAATTCATTTTTGGGATCATATATTGGTATAAAGTGAAGTATGTGTTTGAACTTCATGCATGCTTTCAGCTTCACTTTGTGCCATTGGATTTGGGATTGTCAATTCGGGACTTAGAGATGTTTTTATGGATACCAATGAATTGATAGGTTGATATGGTTTGGGTAGATTTAGGAATGGGGGATGTGGGTAAATTCTCATTTGATCTTAACTTTGGGATGAGTGAAATTGAGAGTTTTGTGAGAAATTGATTTGTGGGTATATTAGTTTAGGATGTGGATACGTGAATTCCTTCTTGTGCTTGAATATTTCCTTACTCGAGGATGAGTAAGGTTTAAGTGTGGGGAGGTTTGATGTGTCCATTTTATGTGCATAATTTAGTACTTTTTGGGATCACTTTTGTTCTCTTTTGTTATCAAGAGATTTTGTTTTACCTTGAAATTCTCTTAGGAGAGGTAATAGCGTCTTTTACGATCTTTCACCTTTTCTAAGTGGATTTTGTATGACAAGGAAAGAACATCATGACTTGAAGATCGGAGGTCATTGAAGATCATCTTTTGAAGACTTTGAACATTTGAAGACTAGAAAACTTGAAGAGTTGAAGGAATGTTTTATGGATTGAAGGCTAGATGACAACAAGAAGAAGAAATCATATATTGGTTCTGGGTGCCCGCCGCAACTCACGATAGACCCTGTCCCGTGTCGCGATGAACGGGTGGCGATAATCCTTTTACTTTTACTATAAATAGGAATCTATCTCTTCTCCTTCCTCACTTCTTCTCTTCCTCGACTTGGTAATATTCTTACCTTAGTTTTTCACCATTTTCATCTTTGTTTCAGCTTGATTAATGTTTAGATTTTTGTTGTTAATTAGTATGAGTAGCTAAGTAAATCTCTTGGAAGCAATTGATTGAAGCTTCCAAACCCATGTAGTGATATTATTAATTTTTCTCATTGATGAACATTTATTGGGAAGCATTTATTGTGCCGCTTATGCTATGTTTTTCTTCATTTATATCACGGGTTGTTTGAGAATAGGAAGTGTTTGTATGATTGAAATGTTAGGGTGTTAGGAAAGTGGCCAATTTCTTAGTTCTTTGGCATTAAAATCCAAGATCATGGAATTAGAATATCTTGTGTATAATGTGTTTTGATTCTTGCTAGATAAGTATGTTAATCTAAATTGTTCTCATATTTACCCTATAAAAGCAAAGAAAGGTTGAACCTTGAATGTGGTTTGTTCTAGGGTTAGCCTAATAAATGTTTTGTTTGGTTAAATGGCTATGTCTTTGGTTGAAGACTTGTTGTTATCAAATATATGGTTCTTCGTGTATAGTGCCATTGATGAAATAACTTTATGGTCGTTGAATGCTAAAGTGATTGTCAATGAGGTTTACAAATGGTCGTTGAAAGCCTTTGTGAATTACTATTAAGAAGAAACGAATGTTGATCTTCGAATGGGAAGTGATAGCATTCCCCGTAGGCAATAAATTTAAATGAATGAGCAAATGAATCTAGGATCTGTAAGAGGTTTGGAAGTGAGGACCAATTGCCCCCAAGGCTCCATTAATTGTTGATATAATCATCTTTTTAGTTGTTGTTGCATGATTAACATTGTTCTCTTGCTTTGCTATTTACTTGTCTTTTAATTTCATAAGTAGGAAAAACCAACAAAAAACATCCCATTTATGTGTTTTTATATGTATGTGTATATCTATACCTAGTATGTTTTCCGCTTTATATGTTTAAACACTTGAAAAAATCCCTCATCTTTGTGGACAACCCCGTCTTGCCATTATCTACTTATTTGTGGATAGGAAGCATTATGGCTTATAAATATTAACTTTGAGAGGTACGGCGATGACCTCCAAGGAATCCAGGAATTTACATAAATCTTGAATAAGCAAAAATACCTGCTTGTCTGGCTGGATGTAGCAGCATTTCCTTGTGCTAGCCACTGAGATTGTAAACCACCAATTATCTCTGAAAATTTTTGATCATTTGTCACTACAAAAACCTTAGCATCATTGGTCACAAAATCAGGTGTGAGAAGTCCAAGCAACATGTTAATCCTTTCCACAAAAAATCTGATTACTTTGCTACGCAAAATTGCCCATCCATATCACTCAGAATCAGAATCCAAATTATCTGCCATTACATTGGCAAAGAATTCATGCAACCGTTCTAAAACCTAGATAGTTAACGAAGGCTATAAAGCTACTTTCCTTGAATGTGTCAAGCTCAATTGGCCTTTCTGCGATAATTTTCCCGTGCTTGATAATCTCCCAGCTCTCCTAACACTCATCATCATAAAATTCAAAGCTCAGTGTATCATTGCCAGAGGGAGCAGGTCTTGACCTCTGACCGACTTCAGCCTTCTTCTTCTTCTTCTTCTTTTCAGGCTGAGGAGAATCTGGACCAGCCATTTCCTCTTTGATCTCCTTGGTCAAGTCTGGATAAACTCATCTGAAACTTCACACTAGAATAGGCCAGGTTCTCTAGGTGCACCTCCTATGTTGGAACTTCAGTTCCAGCCTAAACTTTCTTCTCAGTTTGACCCTGTGTTGGAACATAACAGTCAACCTTATTAGTCTGATCTTGTGTTGGAACATCACCAAGGCCTGTCTCAACATCCTGTATTGCTTCTACTTCTTCTCCCCCTATCTCTAACTCCTGTGTGAAGACATGTATATCCTCAACTTCCTGCTCTGCCAGCAGCTCTTCTTCTGATGTTGGATCATAGGCAATTCCACCACCTAAATCATAATCCTCATCATTCACTAATGTTTGAACACAAGTTCCTTTGGGTTTCATTAACCTCCATATCAACAGCTTCTCCCCTTGTCTCTGTATTAATCTCATCATCATCCAAAACCTCAATAACTAATGGAAGAATGTTCCTAAGTCCCTCATTATTCTTTGGAAAATAGATCAAACTTCTGAATAGCCTAATAAGTAGAGGACTTCATAGCCCTAAATTCTTCTAGCCAGTCATCCCTTATTTTCAATCTCAGTTTTCTAGGTCCAAAGGGTTTAGTATACACACAGATGCATTTTTATCCCTCATGCATTGTACTTGATACCTCTGTAAGCCTAGGGTTCAATTTTTCCATGGACCAAATATCTCCAATAATTCCAACAAGTAGATGACCTAAATCAAATCCTTTAACAATATCTGACAAGGATTTATATGACCTTAAATCTATCACCTTATCATGTTTCAAATACCAGTCAATACAATCATCAATATTTTTGACCATTAACCATTGAATACAAAGATGGACTACTGTACTACGTGTGTTGTTGGTAATGGAGCATACTCTGGTAGCTCTAAAGACACCACCTCTACCCCTGGCTTATGAATGTTTTCGTAGGGATCCAGCATTAAGCTCTGAGAGATTCTTGTTGAAAACTGAAAAGATATATGGCAGCTTAAGAAGCTAAAACCATATCTAACTAAAATACCTAATCTAGATCTAAATGCTGACCATATTCATCCAAGTAAATCAATCCAAATATTGGATGAATTCTTGAATGAATCTGCCTCATCTAAACTTACCAAATCTAATTTTAATCAGATCAAAAATAAATATTCTAAACCCTAGATAAAATATAGCTAAAACTCTTCTAAGCCAACATGGCTGAGTTTATGGGTTTTATTATTAATAATAATAAAATTAAATGATCACACAACCTCACTAAAAACTCCAGTGGGAAAAATAGTATAGTGTTATCCTCCTAAAATACTACACTAAGAAAACTATATGAAATTATATTTTCTAGATCAATATCATTACCTCCGTGGTCAAAAAGTTTCATCCTCAAACGTGAACGATCTTCAAAAAAAACAACGGAGATAAACATCCCACGCTATCCCTAGGAAATTTTGCTAATAAACAGTGACACGCGTTGACTAGGCAGTGACTGCTTCAACTCGCGAGACGAGGAGAAGCTGATGATAAACTGAATAGACTCACGAGAAAATGGATCTGATCACAAGAAATTGAAAATACACGATATGAAGTTGGACTACTGTACTACGCATGTAGCAAACGCGGCTTCAAGTGGTGTGCGTGAGATTCACACACTTGAGTGTGTGCTCGTGCATGAAGATCACACGATGTCATCTTTTATTCCGGACTTCCCTTCTTCGCTCCATTTGAACTAGAACTCTCTACGCCAGAAAAGAAAGTCCTGCTAGTTTCTGGTGAGAATGGATCTTAATAAAAAAAAGTGCCAATAAAAATCTGTAACAATGGTGAAATTTTCCGGGGACAATTGGAGACGAAGTAGAGAAACAATGGAGATCAAAATGGCATAACAGTGATGATCGGTGCTGCAATGGACGCAGGCTTCTGGAGTTCGGAGACGCACTACCACTGAGACCCACCTCTAGCACCGGCTTTTTTTGTTCTAGCACCATTTTTTTGGTAAAAAAACTGGTGCCTAAGTAACCTTTAGCACCGGTTTTTTTCAACCGGTGCTAAATTAGCACCGGTTTTTTTTGTTAGCACCGATTTTTCAACCGGTGCTAATTTAGCATCATTTTTTTGTTAGTAGCGGTTTTCCAACCGGTGCTAATTTTGCACCGGCTTTTTTTGTTAGCACCGGTTTTTCAACCGGTGCTAATTTATTTACGATGACGGAAAAAAATCACTTCCTCTGAAAGCTGCAGCGCGCTGGCGCTTTCAGAGAAAGGGAAAAAGACTCAAAATTAACAATTTTATTCCACATTAATTTAATAATAAAATCAACTTCACAAAATTAATAATTTATTTCCTCATTAATGTATACAAACACCTTGTCTCGCACGACTATGACAAGTATAATAGTCCTAATTATACAATAATAAAACTACTGCAGCACAATTTATGGTGCAGTGCCTTCATACTGGCCGACCATCGATGAACTGAGCGGGTTAGCCAACCAAAATTAGCAGTCGCATGTTGGGCCAAAATGGGTCCGGATCGAGTTCCCCCATTCTTCGCACAATTTGATCCTTGAGATCGAAAATTGTGTTGATTTCGGCGGGCTGATGCCCTGCCGAGTGAAAGAGTTATTCTATGAAAAAAAAATATAGTTTTTTTCTAATGATTACTCATTGTGGTTAAAGAGATATTCGTTTGAAGCAGAACTGTTGCCAGGAAGTGGCTAAAATCCTTGGAATGAGAATGAACGAATCTTGAACAATCCATCGGGGTTGCATGTACCTACACGTTGCAAAAATATCAGTGTATTCAACGTCTCCACCATGGATAACCTAGCATATTCATGGTTTAATTCACCCTTAACTATATAAAATATTACTTCATCCATCCTTATAAAAAGGGTGTATTGTTTCTGCAATAGTACGAGAAATATGATTTATTTTGTTTTAGGCTAAGGTGACGCTA
The DNA here is from genome assembly GCA_037428765.1 of Rubia yunnanensis. NCBI lineage: Eukaryota > Viridiplantae > Streptophyta > Magnoliopsida > Gentianales > Rubiaceae > Rubia > Rubia yunnanensis. Next base: position 62,891,483 of record CM075066.1, read on the forward strand.
CTAGTACCTCCAAGAACGTGTTGGAACCCAGTACAAGATTCTCATAGATTAAGCTCTGTTTGGCTTACCCAATGACCAGCATCTTCCAGCACATGCATTTCAAGTCCACCTCCCTCTTCAACTGCTTACTCCTCAGCAACATGAAGTCTCTGAAGATCTTCAAGTGCCCACCTGTGCAAACTCTGTTCTGCTTTCAAAAAGTTTACATGTACACCTCGAGGGACATCTTCCACTACCTTCCTGTAATGCATGATGAACATCGGGTCACACAAGGGGTTACAATTCAACTAACTCAAACAACCTGTTCACGTTAGCTTAAATGTAGCACCTTGTTGATTGTTTATATATCTAAGCCAAGTCAATTCACCCTATGCTACATCAGTTCTCAAAGACAAAGTCGATAGGTGAAATAGTGAGAATCAAATAATGCATAACAGATCTAGTACTGGAGCAAATTTACATCCATCAAAATTAAATCACAGAAATTAAACATGCAAACTTGTCAAACATCAGGGTTCTCATCATTATAGGCCTCCAACAGGAAAAGAAGATATACCTCGGGCTAATTTGAACACTAAATTGAACTAATCAGAACACATAAATTTTCAATAAAAAATGCAGGCAGTAGGGTAAAATTGATTCGTCAATTGATGAAAGTGTTACTCCCTCTATCCGAACTTAAGTTACACAATTTAACTTTTCACAATTAATTTAAAATGCAAACACAGCAAAAAAAATAGAGAGAATAGAACTTTTGATTATGTGCAGCAACATCCCCACCTTGATTACGGTTAATGCAATCAATTCTCCACCATCCTATCCCAAAATCAAGGCTATCTATAACCATATAAACAAGAAAACACTTGATGTTTAAAACCAAACTAAACATGGAAAACTTGTAACATAATAATTTCCATCTTTAGTTTCCAAACTCCATTCATTGAAGCAGTGACAACAAAGCATGGGTAAAACAAAGAATCAAACATTAATATGGAGAAATCACAAAGTTCAACTTTTTTTTTATTTGTCCTTATTCAAAACTTTATAAGTTTAAAACCATCCTCAAATTTAGACCAAATAAAAGTTCCACTTAAACATTACACATATAATGAACTGAAAAGAGATCTTCATGACAAAAGCTCACACAAAATGTATAAATAAACTCTTCAACTTCCAAACAACACAAGACGAGCACACCATTTGAAAGCAGAGCTGGACAAAAAACATTGCTCATGTCTTTCTTAATACTGAAATTCATGCAAGAATTTGATTTTACGAGACTACATGGATATTTCTGGCACGCAGATCAGACAACATCACTTTAGAGTCTATGAAGGATAGGAGTATAGAACTAATAGTACTACACTAATGCACAAGTCTGCTGCTTAAGATAAAATATACCCATATCTTGGTTGCAAAATTCAAAAGATAGGCATGACAAAAGCTTCACCACATTAATACTTTACCCAAAAAAACTGATTGGTTCTTTGATGTAAAGAAATTGAGCTCAAAAGACAAAAATAACAGCAGACAAGGAGAACCGGCTCAAAATAATGAAACCACACAATCTCAGTTTGCAAAAGAATTTAAAGATACAAATTTTTAGCAACCAGAAGGAAGAAAAATGGAAAACAGATCCAAAACCAAGCATAATAAATAACTAACCTAACAACATGTGCTTAAAAAAATTATCATAGCAATATGTATATTGACATCGGTTCAAACGAACTAGAATGGAACTTCATCAAAGATTCACATGTGCATTGGTAAGCGCAGCCGAAAATGGGAGCTCCGATAGAGGGGAGTGGTGTGGAGGTGGTGGAGAGCATCGTCATCGGTGGTGGGAAACGAAGAGGTGGCATGCGATGGTTAGCGCAGCAGCAATGGGAGCTCCGACGGAGGGAAGAGGGAAATCGGTAGAGGTGTTGGGGTGGGAGAGGTACGAAAATTTAGGGTTAAGGTTATGGAGGGAATAGGGAAAATTTGGGGTTAAGGTTATGGAGGGAAGAGGGAAATCAGTAGAGGTGTTGGGGTGGGAGAGGTAGGAAAATTTGGGGTTAAGGTTATGGAGGGAATGGGGAAAATTTGGGAGGGAAGGAAAATGATGCTTTGTTGGTCCATTTTAGTGTGTTATACTTTCAAATGTTTTTTGAAGAAAACATTAACCCATATGAACGGGAGGTATATGTATTAGCTTCCCCAGAACCTGAAATCATAAAAAAAAACTCTTTTACTGTGTGTTGGTTGAAAATTGATTTTGGAGACTTTGTACAAAAAGGTCTACATATAGCAATTTGGCTACTGGCACGCGAAAAGGTCTACTTATAGCAAAAAGGTAATTTGCGGCAGTCCAAATTGGCTGAGCAGAAGTCTACATATAGCAAATTTGGTTAAGATCTAATCATAAATATGATTTACTCTAACAATAGTGTAACAATATTAGAAAATGATTTGTTGCTGACAGGAAGTATAACAATATTAGATCTGACCATGACTAGCTTAGTAATCATGACTTGTCCAGAATCAATCAAGATCTGATCAGAAACATGATTCTAACAATAGTATAACAATATTAGAAAATGATCTGTTGCTGACAGGAAGTATAACAATATTAGATCTGACCATGACTAGCTTTGTAATCATGACTTGTCTAGAATCAATCAAGATCTGATCAGAAACATGATTTACTCTAACAATAGTATAACAATATTAGAATATGATCTATTGCTGACAGGAATTATAACAATATTAGAAAATGATCTGTTGCTGATAGGAAGTATAACAATATTAGATCTGACCATGACTAGCTAAGTAATCATGACTTGTCCAGAATCAATTAAGATCTGATCAGAAACATGATTTACTCTAACAATAGTATAACAATATTAGAAAAAGATCTATTGCTGACAGGAAGTATAACAATACTAGATCTGACCATAACTAGCTTAGTAATCATGACTTGTACAGAATCAATCAAGATCTGATAAAAAACATGATTTACTCTAACAATAGTATAACAATATTAGAAAATGATATACTGCTGACAGGAAGTATAACAATATTAGATCTGACCATGACTAGCTTAGCAATTATGACTTGTCCAGAATCAATCAAGATTTGATCAGAAACAAGATTTACTCTAACAATAGTATAAAAATATTAGAAAATGATCTATTGCTGACAGGAATAAATAGAATACAAAAGGAAGTAGAGTCCTACTAAGACTCTGTCCTAGTCAACATCACTTCTTCATAATCATTAAAATCAATCCTGATTTACTATAACACCTTCAAGCTCTCGAGCCCATCGACCCCTCGAACCCCTCGAACCCCTCGAACCCCTCGAACCCTCGAACCCCTCGAACTCCTCGAGCCCTCAAACCTCTCGAACCCTCAAACCCCTCAAACCCCCCTCGAGCCCCTCGAACCCCCTCAAACTCCCTCGAGCCCTTGAACCCCTCGAACCCCCTCGAGCCCCTCGAACCCCTCGATCCCCTCGAGCGGAGGTGATTCCCTCGAGCTCTCGAGCCCCTTGAACCTCGAACAACTTTCGCCCCTCGAGCCCCTTGACCCACCTACCCCTTGAACCCCACGAACCCTCATACCCCTCGAACCCCTCGTACCCCTCGACCCCTCGAGCCCCTCAAACCCCTCGAGCCCTCAAACTCTCGAACCCCTCGAGCCCTCGTACCCCTCGAGCCCCTCAACCCGCTCGACCCCTTGTACCCCTCAAGCCCCTTAAGCTCTCGATCCCCTCGCCCCTCGAACCTTCGACACCCTCGAGCCCCTCGACCTCGAGCTCTTGATCCCCTTAAACCCCTCGAGCGGAGGCTATTCCCTCAAGCTCTCGAACCCCTGGGATTTGATCACCCCTCGGGCCCTCGGGCCCCTTTTTCAATTCACCGGTTATGCCAATTTTTAGCACCGGTTTTCAAACCGGTGCTCATTTTTACTAAAACCGGTGCTATTTTGAATTTGTTGGCGGGAAGATAGAATTTTACAAATATTTAGCACTGGTTTTTAAAAACTGGTGATAATATTTTCAAAATCGGTGCTATTTTAAAATTTTTGCTATTTCTTTGGAGGAAAAATGAGTCTCCAAAGTTTTCAGCACCGGTTTTTAAAAACCAGTGCTATTTTTTACAAACAACCGGTGCTAAGTTTTACTTTTTAGCACCGGTTTTAAAACTGTTGCTATTATTTTTGCAAAAACCAGTGCTATTTTTTACTAAACCGGTGCTATTTTGATTTGTTTTGCGGGAAGATAGAATTTTACAAATATTTAGCACCGGTTTTAAAAACCAGTGCTAATATTTTCTTTTTTTTTAAATAAACCAGGGGAAAATTATATTAGGCCTTCCCAAGCTATAAAATAACACAAACAGAAATTAAATAGGTGAAGCCATAGCTTAGTTGATATATACAAGAGTGAGCCTTATACTCATAAAGCAACCGTGGTTGCTTCCAAAAGAATGAAAGAACTATGGATGATTGTTAGAGGATTATGAACACTATTAGGCTAAGGAAGGAATCCTCGAACTTGTTAGTGAGTCAAATTAACGAAGCACAGGACAGTCAGAGTCATCCCCAAGTCTAATGGAGTTTATCCTCACTAAATAACCAAAAGCTAAGAATTATCAAAGAGTTAGCCAATTGAACGGCCGTATCAGAGAAGCAATAAACCTCCCGAGCACATACTATCCTGAGCCTGAAACTACTGCCACAGACCGATGGAAAAACCAAGCAGCACCCCTGCGCTGTCCATCTTGTGAGGCATGAAATTGAGGCTAACTTGAGAGGCCTGAAATTGAGGCAGTCCATCTTGTGAGGTATGAAATTGAGGTAGAAAACTCCCAAAGGATCATAGACCCCATGAAGTTAAAACTGGAGCAACACTATCACAGCACTAAGAGTATTGAAGATCATGAAGAACCTGCACGAAATGAGTTAATATCAGTAGCATCCGAACTAGTTAACCATTCATAAAGATGGAGTACCAATTTGGTCTAGCCTAATAAGTCCCTGGACCGAGTTAGAGAGCTCAGAAAATCTGTGGAAGGAAGAGTTAGTCTCAGTTTGCAGAAATTTTTTTGCAAGAGTGTGAGCCACCAAGTTAGCCTGCCTATAGATGTGCACCAGTTTAGAAACACCCAAAGATTGGTGAATCTCATCAGATAGAGTGTACAATTGCCAGTGAGATCTTTGTGGGTCATTAGCAAAATTAACAGCACTGAGGCAATCAGATTCAAAGTAAAAAGGTGAGGAGAAATCAGTAGATACTAGAATAGAAAACTTAATTGCCTTCAGTTCAACTTCAAGAGGGGAGAAAGCATTTGTATATAGGGTATAGGCCCCCCTGAAACTACCTCTACTGTCCCTAATTATCAATCCAATACCACACATATTAGTATTGCAGCACCATGAAGCATCTATATTAATCTTAAGACCTAAACGAGGCCTTTCCCATGCAATTTTAAGAATTTTAGGCTTAGGTGGAGATTTAATCAGAGGCAAGAAGGAGTGGTCCGCAATACTCAAGTCAATAGGAGAGACTATAAAAACAGGTTTAGCACAGAAAGAATGAAAGATCTGATCTCTGGCTTGATTCAAAACTAGAACTATGGAAGGTTTGATAGAGTCAAATAAAAATTTATTCCTCATCTTCCATAAATTCCAACAAGTAATTACAGCTGCAGTTCGGACAATAGTTGAATGTAATGAACTTAGGGTAGGGAAGGTAATGTAGCATGATAATCTCTCCCATATAGATGGGAAAACTCTATCCCCAATTCCCATGAACTGATGAACTAATTTCCAGACATCCACAGCAAACTGACAAGAATTAAAAAAATGGTCTAAAGAATCTTCATGCACACTACACATACAACATTTGGAAGCTAAACAGTATCTCAGGTTTCTGAGTGTATTATCAAAAGGTAAGAAAGAATTAGTCATCTTCCACATGAAAACTGACAATTTCTTATCAATTCTAGAATTCCAGAAATGTTGTAAAGAGGCAAGAGAACCTGTATTGTTGCTGAGTGTAAGTTATGTTGATTTGAAAGAGAAATCACCCTTAATACCCGGTTTCCATATTAGCCTGTCTTCTCTGTGTGGTGCCAGTCTGGCTTCCTGCAAAAGAGAAATAACTTCAGGTGACAGAAAAGGAGTAATTTTGGAGATAAGAATAGATTTATTGGATATAAATTCAGAGACTGTACAGTCCCCATCAATCTCCACCAAGTTCTGATCACAAAGATCACCAAGGAAACCTATATCTAGCCAGCTAGATGTCCAGAAGTTACAATCCCCCCTACCTATGATAACTCTAGAGTTTTCTTCTGCCCATGTATTAACAGAACATATCCTTTTCCAGTTTGAAGAAGTCCTATATGAGGAAGGGAGGGCTGCCAGTAAGTGAGTCCACAGAGCCCCAGCTATTTGGAACTTTCACCACAGTTCAACTGAGCATGTTTCAATTATGGTGGATATAGATCTAAACCCTAGTCCATTTTGATCAGTTGGAAAGCAAAGAGCTGTCCATTTTCTCCAAGATCTTTTAGGCTTCAGCTCAGTATGACCCCAAAAAAAGTTACTCAATTGTTTTTCTATGGTCCTGATAATCATTTTTTTTGGTTTTATAACCGACCAAATGTGCTGTGGTAAAGAATAGATACATGACTCAATCAGTGTAATTTTACCTCCTGTAGAAATCCACCTATTTTTCCAATTTCCTAACCTACTATCTATCTGTTCAAGAAGAGGTTGGAAATAGGCTCTCTTTGCTATCCCAGTAAATATAGGTACTCCCAGGTGTGTAACAGGAAAAGCCCCAAGTTTCATCCCCAGGATCCTTTTAATATAGTTAACTCTGTGAACCGAAGCATGCTTCCCTATGAAGATATCACTCTTATTGTAATTAATCTTTTGGCCAGAGACCTCCTCAAAAGTAGACAAAAAAGCTTTTAATCTAATCAAAGTTAGCTTAGTTTCCTTAAAGAAAACAACAGTATCATCCGCAAATGATAAATGAGAAATTCTGGGAGGATTACCTGGAAGGTCAAAATATGACAGCTTACCACTATGAAAAATGAAAGCCAAACTCCTAGAAAAGGCCTCAGAAAAAATGTTGAACAAGAAAGGAGATAAAGGATCCCCCTGCTTAATACCTCGAGTGGCTTGAAAAAATCCCACTGGTTTACCATTAATAAGAACAGAAAACCAGGCCTGTGACAGATTTTTCATGATGGAAAAGATGAATCTAGCATGGAATCCAAATTTAGCTAAGACATTATATATAAAAGACCATCTCACTCTATCAAAAACCTTTTGTAGGTCCAGTTTAACAATACAATTTGGGACTCTTCGTTTCCGATTCAGAAACCTAACCATTTCCTGTAAATAAATTACATTATCTGAGATGTCTCTACCATGTAGGAAAGCTGTTTGGTTAGGGGAGATGATCCTAGTCATTAGAGACTTAAATCGTTCCATAAGCACTTTAGAGCATATCTTGTTTATCACATTAGAGAGACTTATAGGTCTATAATCATCGAAGGAAGTGGGGGTCTTTTTTTGGGGGATTATTGTGATCCATGTACTACCAATACCCCTAGGCATATTATTAGCAGAAAGGAAGTCTTGAACAGCCAGAAGTAAATCATTTGCAATAATATCCCATGATTTTATGTAGAACTTAGCTGTAAAGCCATCCGGACCTGGAGTACTCACTTTATTAAGACTAAATACAATCTCTTTGAGCTCAGTTAATGAAACCAGTTGCAGAATTTTTTCATTATCCTCCTGATTACCAGTTTCGGAATGTGATTCAGAAAATGAGATTGAAAGAAAGAACTATTAGGGGAGCTATCATCATTTAGAAGGTCCTGGTAGTAATGTATAGCTTCCATCTCAATATCATTTATATCATCTAACCACTGACCATTCCTACTTTTAACTTTTGTGATCTTCAACCTGTTATTTCTTTCCTTTACAGAATTATGGAAAAACCTTGTGTTATTATCCCCTTCCCTGAGCCATTTGATCTTGGCTTTATGTTTCCAAAAATGTTTTTGTTCAGCCAAAGCCCTAACTAACCTAGCTTTAGCCTCTTTGAGTTTAACCAGTTCAACCTGAGAATCAGTCTGATCAGATAATAGTTCCTGAGCCTGTAGAGCCAATTCAGCTTGCACTACATTGTTATGAATGTTGCCAAATTTTTCTTTATTCCAAATTTTCAATTCTTTCTTCAGTCTGACAAGTTTAAGGTAAAAAGATAGCATTCCTGATTTATGCATAGGAATATCCCAATTCTGCTTGATTACCTCATTAAAATCCTTTCTTTTGTACCATGTATTCAGAAATCTAAATGGCCTAGGATTGGAAGGAATATCACTACCAACAGTTAACAGCATAAGATTATGATCAGAACTGACCCTATTTAAAATCTGAACTGAAGAGGCAGGAAAAGATTTGGACCATGAGGAAGTACATAATCCCCTATCTAATCTTTTTACTGTAGGAGTCCTTAATCTATTATTAGTCCAAGTGAACAGGTTACCTACAGTGTTAAGTTCCTCTAAAGCCATTGAATTAATGAAATCATTAAAGTCTTTCATACTCCCCAGTTTGGGAGTAGAAGGACCTTTATACTCATTTATAGAAATGCAATTGAAGTCTCCAATGAAAAGGGATTCAGAGTGAGTTAAGGAACTAAGGTCAGACCAAAGAGATTTCCTACCAGTTCTAGTCCTGAGACCATAAATAAAGAAGACATCTATAGTCTTATGAAGATTAATATAATTCAGATAGATTCCAAGGAACTGTAAATTATCATATTTAACAGTTAAAAGTAAGTTAGAGTTCTAGAAGAGCCAAATCTGACCATTATTTGTTGAGATGCAATTATCATAGTACAACAGTTTTCTGTACGAATCACACTGCATGTTATCATGTTTAGGCTCAATTAGGCAGATAAGCTCAAAATTATGCCTTTTGATCATATTACAGAGTCCTAACATAGATGTGTCCATACCCCTGATGTTCCAGACCAGCATTTTACTCTTAATTGTTGTATTATTCATATGGAAACATTGCTAGAGCTTTTTGATCTAGTCATGATAGTATTTTTCTGGGAGAAAAAAGACTCATTTCTCTGTTTGGATTCATTCCTTAATACCTTGTTTTTTTTCAGCTTGCCAGGATTAGAAGATGAGATAGAGGAACTAACCTTGCTTACCTGATCAGCACAATCTTCAGTAGGATCCGGGGTAACAGAGGTGACCTGAAAATCCGGAAGTACAGCATTGAGTGGAAAGTCACCCTGGGTGGCTTCCTCACTTGATATTTCTTCATCAGCCAGAGGTAGAAATCAATTTCCTTTGTGTTTCTGCTGAGAAAAGATAAAATTTTTTGCAGCAATAATAGAATGGAAAGGTGAGAAAGACCTGCCATGTTTGCTAGGCAAATCATCTTTAGCAAAAACTGGCCTAAAGGTTGGAGGGGCAGATAGTGAATGCCTATTTAATTGTACTGATACACCAAGATCAGAAGAAGGTGTTTGGGAGATTAGTGCAATAGGCCGGTTTTGATCAGATTCAGGTGACTGTGAATGGAGGTGAACTACATCCTCCCTATGACTAACTTTCTGGAAGATGGTGGTCAGAAGAATTATTAGTATTGGATTTTCGATTATCACAGGAGATAGGATCATCATCCTTAGTTGTTTCAACCTGAAGTTGATCACATATGATCTCAGGGGTCACATGATCAATCACTAGAAGGTCTTCATCAGTTAGGATAGCCTTATTAATTCCTTGTTCACTAACTGGGATAGTAACAATCTGTTTCTTGGGAACATATTTGAATTTCTGAGCATGGAAGATTTTTTGCTTTTCTATCACTGAAACTCCTGAGCTCCCAGCTTTTGTATTATCAGCATGGTTCAGAATAGCATTCACATTAACCTGACCATGTTTGCCTATTTGTTGATCATCAGATTGGTCTCTAAAATTTACATTGTTAGGAGACACTTTATCATTCCTCAGGGACCTAGTTCTCTTAAGCTCAGGATGCAAATAGATACAACAATTTTCATCATGTCCTATACATTTACAATGATGGCAGTAGGGTGGGATATTCTCAAATTCTAAAGGAAGTTTGACCACATTATATTCATTCCCATCCTCCTCAATTCCAACTCTAATAAATGAGGGAAGCTTTTTTTTTAGATCGACCTCAACACACATTTTAACACATGAAGGCCGGGAAAGAGCTGCAGTTGCAGCATCCACTTTTATAAAATTTCCAATTTGGTTTCCCATAATTTCAAGCATAGCAGTATTATAGAAATACACATGGACAAATGGAATAGAAACCCATACCGGAACAATAGATGATTCTGCCACTGGGGAGAAATCAGATGTCCATTTAAATACCTTCATTTGGGTATGGTTGAAACTCCATTGTCCCTTAAGCCAAAACCTCTGATAGTCCTCTTTCTCCTGGAACCATATTAGCACATGCCGAAAATCAATTGATCCGAGCTGGAATTTGCCCTTGAAGCCCACGAAGTTGAAAGAATCGTTGAGTTGGGTCATCGATGGCTTACTCCTGGCGAACTTTTCGACGAGAGCGTTTCGGTAGTGGGAAGCGAGGGTGTCTGCATCTTTACGGCTTACCAAACAAGCTATATCCCCCTTATATTGAGTTTTGGGGACAATCTCTGGATTCGAAGGAAGGGAATCGGATAGAGGAGGAGGGCGATTAGCAAGAGCCTGAAGGAAGGATTTTCCTCCCCCGTAATTACCACAGCCAGACGGAGGAGCCGCCATAGCGGCGGTGGAATCCGATCAGTGACCGTTATCAGTTGGATGGCTGATGAGGAAGAAGAAGGAAAATGATGAAACGACAGAGAGAAAAACGTTTTGGGTAAATCGCACTATAATCGCACAAAGCTACAGTTGTTATTCGCCTACAGTTGATGAGGAGTGATAATATTTTCAAAACCGGTGCTATTTTACAATTTTTGGCAATTTCTTTGGCGGGAAAAATAAAAATTTCAAATTTTAGCACCGGTTTTTAAAAACCGGTGCTAATTGTTTCCAAAACCGGTTCTATTGTAAAATTTAGCACCTGTTTTTGAAAAATCGTTGTTAAAATTAAAAACCCGGTGTTAAATTAACACCGGTTTTTAAAACAGGTGTTAAAAATTTTAAAAACTGGTGGTATTAGATTTTTAGCACCGGTTGTAAAAATCGGTGCTAAAAAACCAGTGCTATTATTTAATTTTTAGCACTGGTTTTTAAAACCTGTGCTATTTTTTACTAAACCGGTGCTATTTTGAATTGTTTTGCGGGAAGGTAGAATTTTACAAATATTTAGCGCTGGTTTTAAAAACCAGTGCTGATATTTTCAAAACCGGTGCTATTTTACAATTTTTGGCTATTTCTTTGGCGGGAAAAATAAAATTGTCAAATTTTAGCACCGGTTTTTAAAAACTGGTGCTAATTGTTTCCAAAACCGGTGCTATTGTAAAATTTAGTACCGATTTTTAAAAAATCATTGTTAAAATTAAAAAAACCGGTGTTAAAAATTTTTAAAAACGGTTCTATTAAATTTTTAGCATCGGTTTTAAAAATCGGTGCTAAAAAACTAGTGCTAGAGGGAGGTATCTGTGGTAGTGACGGAGAAGAGCAGTAGGTGGGCGGAAGTGTTTTCCGATGTCTGGCGGCGGTAGGATTCCCAGTAGTGGTGAAGATACTACAGGTAGGGTTTCTTAGCAATTTCTTTTGTTGTTTTTTCAAAAATAAAAATATGGATATGAAGAAATTAACTGATATCGCTCTACTATACTAGCTGATGTCGATTGATATGATGGTCACAAAACTTTTTGCTTTGCTCTCATACCTAATACGGCTGCACAAAAATTGCTAACAACTAGCTCTCGAGATTGCTCTCAATATTCGTAATCTGCTCACTAACTAGCCCGCATGATTAGTTCACAAATCAAGGGTATTGATACTTAATTAACCCGCAGGATTAAGCAACATTGAAGAATGCTCGCAAGAAATGAGTATGAGCTCAAAAGTCTAAATGTATGATTGATAAAAAGATCAAAGGTAATTAAAATGTTGAAAATCATCTCATACTTATAGTAAATAGGTATGGTCTTCAAGAATACAAGGATTTGGAAATTCTTGTCAAAACCTTAAAAGACTTATGACAGCTTAAGAAGCTAAAACTATATCTAACTAAAATACCTAATTTAAATCTAAATGATTACCATAATCATCCAAGTAAATCAATCCAAATATTGGATGAATTTCTGAATGATTCTGTCATATCTAAACTTACCAAATCTAATTATAATCAGATCAAAACTAAATATTCTAAACCCTAATTAAAATATAGCTGAAACTCTTCTAAGCCAACATGGCCGAGTTTATGGGAATTATTAATAATAATCAAAATAAACTAAAATGATTACACTACCTCACTAAAAAATTCAGGGAGAAAAAGAGTATAATGTTATCCTCTTAAAAATATTAAATTAAAAAAAAACTATAATAAATGATATTTTTTAGACCGTATCACCAGCAATGTGAAGGTATTGTTCGCTGATTGTTTCGACATATTAGGATTCAAGCGATCAATTATAAAGAAGAAAACATCCTACATATTAGTATTCACAAGTTTTTCAGAAATTTGTTTGGGACCAATTACCAGTCACCATTAGTCAAAAGGAAAGAGCTTGCACAGTCTTGTGCAATTTTTTGTGGATTGCTATTTCACGCCCTGTATTTTACTTGTTTATGCCCTGTATTTATACTATGTAATATATAATATGTATTTTTAATTTAATTATAGTAATGTATATAATTTAAATAATTTAATATGAAATTAATTTATTCTAATGTGGCAGTCCGCCGCCGTCGGTCGCACCGCCGCCGCCCGCCGTGGTCGCCGCCGCCGCCGGAAGTCGCTGCCGCCGGCCGCCGCCCTTCGGCTCTCCACGGCCAAGTGGCTCCAAAGTGCCCTCCGGTTCTCCACGGCCAAGAGGCTCCAAAGTGCCCTCCGGTTCTCCACGGCCAAGTGGCGATCCGGGCTTGCTCCGGCTCTTCACGGTCAAGTGGCTCCAAAGGGCCTCCCGGTTCTCCACGGGCTAGTGGCTCCAAAGGACCTTCCGGTTCTCCACGGGCTAGTGGCTCCTAAGGGCCTCCCGGTTCTCCACAGGCTAGTGGCTCCAAAAGACCTTCCGGTTCTCCACGGGCTAGTGGCTCCTAAGGGCCTCCCGGTTCTCCACGGGCCAGTGGCTCCAAAAGACCTTCCGGTTCTCCACGGGCTAGTGGCTCCAATTGGCCTTCCTGTTCTCCACGGCCTAGTGGCGAACCGGGCATGCTCCGGCTCTCCGCGGCCAAGTGGCTCCAATTGGCCTTTCGGTTCTCCTCGGCCAGTGGAGAACCGGGTCTCCCTTTAAATTTTTATTTTCAGAAGTTAATTATTAAATGTTAAAATGGAAGAATGTAATTTTAGTTTCATTAATCAATTATTAAACTTAAATCTTATAACCATAATTTTATTTTATCTAATTTAATTTTTACTTTATTATATTTTTATATTTTAATCCATGTTTTAGACGTTAATTGAAAAATGGATCAACGCACTTGTAAATCCGAAAGTTAATTATTAAACATTAATTTTGTAACGTTAATTTTATATTATTTTATTTAAACCTTAATTTGAAATGGATGAATGTAATTTTAGCTGTGGGAGTTAATTTATATACGCAAATTTTGTAATTTTGATTTGATTTCATCTAATTCAATTTTAAGTGTATTATTTTTTTTGTATAATAATTTTTAACCGTTCATCATGTCATTGAACAATGCAATTTTATTTTCGAAAGTTAACTATTAGACGTTAAATTTGTAGCGTTCATTTTATATTATTTTATTTGAACCTTGATTTAAAATGGAAGAATGTAATTTTAGTTTTATTAATTAATTATTAAACGTAAATTTTGTGACCATAATTGTGTTTCATCTAATCTAGTTTTTACGGCATTATTTTTTTATATTTAAATCTATGTTTTAACCGTTAATTAAAAATGAAGCAATGCGATTTTGTTTTGTAAAAGTTAATTTTGTGACGTTAAAATTGTAAGCTTAAATTTATTTCATCTAATTTAATTGTGATTTTATGTTAGTTAATTTTATTTCATCATTGTTGTCGGCAGAATATTTGAGTGAATCTAATTACTTAATTATTAAACATTAATTTTGTAACATTAATTTTGTTGTTGGTTGGGAGTTACCCTTTCGTAGAAGGATGATGGCTTGGACCAAAGCATACACGCCTCATAATTAATTGTGGTACCCAATGAAACAGTTCGGCATGTACGCAACCGTAAAAATTATTATCAAAGAGTTCCGATTACATAAATGAACAAATTGAATGCAAACCGTGTGTTCATACATAAGTGATCCAGTCACCTAGGGGATCGGTTCATAGTCGTGGTGTCTGCGATACTCGTCGCGACGACTGATCCGAGTAGTCAACAATTCCTTCATACGCGGCATGTCAAGTCCGTCAATGGAAGCAGAGTCAAACGGATCCAAGTCGCTCATCATGTCATTTAACATCTGATGCATAGGAAACACGTATTATCATAACGAAACAATTTGATTTAATATAATAAATTAAAGCGAACAGTTATGGAAACTTACCAGTGAGTCGAACTGTGTCTTATCCGGTCTACAACTCGTGGCATTATGTATAGGATTTGTGATCAACGGGTGCGAATGATTCGTGAACCACTCCTCGTAATCCAAGGTACACTCTGACGGACTGGTGGCAATCGGAAACTCGGCTAGCCGACCGTCGTGCCACGTGTGTGCCATGTCCCACAATGTCAACTGCATCATCGCTGAGTAGGTCACTGAATGGCCAGCAGGATCAGCGGGCTGGGAGCAGGGATCTGGCACAATCCTAATGCTATGCGGTATACCCTGCACGAGACCGAATTGGCGCACAACACGATCTGGCATGTACGCCTCCATTGTGTCAAGGTATCGAATCACGCCGCGGTAATGAGTCCTTCCCCTCGCAACCCTAACCACGTCCGGTCCATATGGCAACCAATCCACCTGCGCGTGTTCCGAAGAAATGTAACATTCATATGGAATCCAATCTACCTACTATAATTAGAAAAAAATTAAAACCACGGTTGTCATACCTGGTCAACCTGTACAACATCCAATTGACGTCTGATGGTAGCTAGCCTCTGAATATCCCTCCCCACTTTGTCCCCTGAGTGCCACTGGTTGGTGCATCCCGGAAGAGCTGGCAGTGTACTCAGTCTCGGCCGAAACATTGGAACGTACTCGTATATCCATGCTTGCAGCAGCGTGCAACAGCCACATAGGCCGCGAGCCTTAGCCCGATATGCAATTCCCAACTGTAGATACAAACTTGCCAACATCGCCGAGCCCCAGGACAGCTGCGAATCAAGTAGAGGTAGCAGGTTGGCTCTTACCTTAGTCCCGGTTTTATCAACAAAAAGCATTGATGAAAATAGGGTCAGCATGTAGCACCTAAATTGGAAGTTGTCGCTCTGACCCGCCGCTACGCACCTCGCCATCAATGCTTGACCATCAATATTACCCCCATTCCAGTCTTCCCCGATGAAGGACTCCACGTCTTTCCCAAATAGTTCAGCGCTAGCTTCCTGAACAGCCTCCACCGAAATGGTACTACCAACAGAGCCACCGACAATGGGAATGCCAAGAATCATCTCTACATTGTGCAACAGTATGGTCATCTCCCCAAAAGGCATGTGGAATGAGTTCGTGTCCGACTGCCACCTGTCGACAAAAGCAGGTATCAATGCCATGTCAAGGAACTGGAACATAATCGAGGGAAGGTGCGCCAACCCGATCGCACGTATCCTGGCCTGCACAACATCGCTCCATTCAGGGAGTGTAGTGACTAGCTACTTGCAGAGCGTTGAACGAGCATGGCATTTCAGCACACCACGCTCTACACCATTCCAAACATCAACTGCGACGTGTCCCCCAAAGCTCGGTACCACAAGGTCATCTTGCGGGCCACCACCCATCGGTCCCCGCACAAGCCACGTTTCGTCGGCTTGTCGCTTTCTCCTATTCCTCGGTACCCTTCTAATATCAGTCTCACTGACATTACACGATCCACCGGAAGACTGCGCAAATCGACCAGCTCTATTCCTAGCTGTATGCCTAGCACGATCACCAGCATACCTTTCAATTCCAACCTCCACTCGCACGCTCGACCTAGGTTGGCCAGACGGGGGGACATTGCATGTATCCTGTCCCTCCCTACCATCGGCGTCGAGTGGGCTACATTCTACCGGCAACTCATACATCGACTGCCAACTACTATCATCACGGATTGCATGCATTCCACCGGACGCGACAATGTTGAGCTCCGGACCTTCCCATGTTGGCATGGGCTCGAACGCATGATCGCGCTGTGGAGAAGGCTCCTCAACTAGTACATGATGCTCCTGCGGAGGAGGCGACTGTTCCTCCTCGATCACACGGCCTCTTGCCTGTTTGGCCGAAGCACTAATACCTCTCCGGCGAATAGAACGACCATCGTCGTCAGGTTGACCAGCAGTGCTCATCTACAACACAAGATATGTAATTATTATAACAATTGATTTTAACTGATATGGTAAAATAAATTAACATACATTTCAACAACGTGTAAACTGATATGACGAAACAATGCATAATTTCAAACAACTTATGGAAACTACATATTCTATAATGCATAGAAAAATGTGAATATATCGTAAAAAACCTCACTCTAAACAGCACATTTAATTCTTTTGCAATCCCATACAACGAACTACACATTTTTATTAATTGCAAATTATAAATTACATTACTAAATCATTGTACAATAATCTGAATTTTTTACCACATGAAACTAATATCAACATTCAAAGAAATAATTGTTAAAACATATCATAATCATTTACTACTCAATTGTTTTCATCAGATTAATAAAATAGATTTTCATAATGTTCATTTAAATAATATTATATTCTATTATGTTACATATACTTTCCAAATTACTAAAATAGTTATCATTTCCAAATTCAACCTAAACAATTTCTAAAAATAACAATTTCTTCATTTTAATTCCAAAGTTCATAGAATTCCTAATATCAGATTTTTCCAATTTAATTTACTATTTAATTTCCTATTTTCTGATTAACGAATTTAATTTAAGATTATACCTTCCTATTTTCTTATATTTACAACCAAACCCCTCATCTTCCTCATCCCTCCACCCAACCTAAACACTGAACAACCCTCCGCCGGCGTCCTCCTCCGCCGCCGGCCTACTCCGGCGCCGGTCTCCTCCGCCACCGGACGCCGCCCCAGCACCTCCACCCGCCAGCTCCTCCCCTTCTCCTTCTCCTTCCCCTCTACCTCTCCTTCTCTTCCTCTGCGACGCCGCCATCCCTCCGCCGCCGGCGTCACCACTCTTCCTCTCCTTGGCCAGACATGTGCCGCCCAAGGCCAGACACGCGCGTCCCTCCGCCTCGCCACGCGCCACCGCGTGAAACTCCCCTCCGCCGTGCGCCTCAGCCCAACCCGGTTCACCTCCTCCAGCCCAACACCACCTCCGGCCAATACGCACCACCAACCCAACATCCATTCCAGATTTACTAAATTTCTAACAAACCCCAATTCTAACAATTCTAACAAGTTCAACAAAATTCGAATAGATGGGCAACATTCAGGCAAGATCCATACAATTCGCACGAAAATTAAAAATTTTCCCTCAAAAACTTACGTTTTCCGGCGAGCGGCGGCGGTCGGCGAGCGGTGGCGATCGGCGATCCGCGAGCGGCGGTGGTCGGCGGCGGCGGCGGCGGTGGAATCCGGCGACTGGAGCTGTTGGGTGGAGGAAATGGAGTGAGGCAACAGCAAATTAACGTTGGCCAAATGAGCAAACAACACCACTTTTATACTACTTTCTCCAATTACATTTTTTAATTTTAAAATATAAATACGTGTATTTATACGTATTAGGGCGTGGATAGTAAAATACAGGGCGTGATATAGCAATGCCCAATTTTTTTCGTCTCGTTCAGAGCAATCATTGGAAGACCATGGATTAAAGCTGAAATGCTATCTGATCCATGTATCACATGGTTATGAAGTTCCCAACACCAACAGGTATAGAAACGGTAAGGAGAGAGTCAACAAGGTAGTGGATGACCATAATAATGACGTCATCAGCACCCAACATGATTCAACCAGTGGTTCATGCAATCAACCAAGGATAACCCTCCAAAAACGGACAAGTGGGAGTCTACTTAGGAAAGGAAGTAGAGATTGTGAGCCTAAAAATAACAACCCTATTCAAGAAGGTAGAATATGGAAGTTCCTGCCAGAACCAATCAAAAGCAAAGTGGTTTAACACTGAAGCAGTATAAAAATGTCTTTGCTTGAACAGTCTAGAACATGTGAGGTATCAATTCTTCTATTGAAACACTTATCCTAAATGTTGACCCATTGGTGAAGCTCATTAGAAAAAGTAACAAAGCTTCCCGCAATTTAAACAAGAAGCAATTGAACACGGGGTGCAAACTCTTATGCAAACAGAAATACTCTAAGAAGTTATATATCCATCATGGCTAGAAAACCCAATCATGGTTTGAAATGCAGGATGGAGAATATGTATTGACTACCCAAATCTAAATAAGCACTACCCTGCTACCCACTACCAAATATTTACCAACTAGTTGAGGCGATCTTAGGATACGAAACCATGACCTTCTTCCAATCTCTTCTCTGACCTCTTCCAATCCAAAGCCTTTTAGATTTATTGATGCCTGGTTTCAGAGGAATGAGTTTACTATATTAATTAATGATAATTGGAATTTACCTTTAGCTGAAACAGGTATGCTTAGATTTTACCTAAAATTGATAAGACTTAAGAAAGTTCTAAAGAACTGGAATAGAGATAGCTTCGGCAATATTGACCTTAATGTTAAACAGGCTGAGGAGGCTTTAAGAACACAGGAAATTATCTTTGATTTGACCCCCTCTACCTTGGAACGGGTAAAACTGAATGAGAAAAATGCCTTATTGCTTAAAGCTTTAAAAGAAAAGGAAAAATTTTGGAAGCAAAAAGTAAGACTTAAGTGGCACAAGTTAGGAGACAATAATACAACTTTCTTTCATAAGGTAGTGTAGGAAAGAAATTGTAAGTTGCAGATTACTAAAATAAAAAATGGTGCTGGTCAATGGATTCACTCTCAGGTTGGAATTCAAAATGCAGCTGTTGATTATTTCTCTGATTTGCTCACTGAGCCCCCTCAGGAATCTGATGAGACCTACTTTTCTCATTTCCTTAGTCAGATCCCAAATATTATTAAGGATAGAGATAATCAAGTACTAGCCTCTCTGGTTACTGAAGCTGAGTTGGAAAAAGTTATAAAAGGGTTGAACAAGATGAGTAGCCCAGGTCCGGATGGATTCTCTCCAAAATTTTACTCTAAGTGCTGGCCTATAATTAAAATGGACTTGATTTCTGCTGTTAATGATTTTATTGCTGGAACTGCTATGCCCAGGGGAATTTCTAGCACCTGGATTACCTTGATACCAAAAAAGCCTACCCCATGCTCATTTGATGATTTCAGGCCAATTAGCCTTTCTAATGTGTTGAATAAAATCTGTTCTAAAGTGTTAATGGAAAGGTTAAAACCTTATATGGAAAACTTGATTTCATCCAACCAATCAGCATTTATGACAAACACAGATATATCTAATAACATCTTGTACTTAAAAGAAATTATCAGATTTCTAGATAAAAAATATAGAACTCCAAACTGCATTCTGAAATTGGATTTAAGAAAGGCTTTTGATAGAGGAAATTGGAACTTTCTTAGACAAATCTTGCTCAAGTTTGGTTTTTATGGGAATTTTCTAAATGCTGTCATGAATAATTTGTCACAAGCATATTTCTCTATACTTGTAAATGGAAATCCTGTAGGTTTTTTCAAGGCATCAAGAGGTATTAAACAAGGTGATCCTCTATCACCCTTCCTATTTAATTTATTTTCTGAAGCTTTCTCTAGGAGTTTAGCTTTTATATTCCATAATAATAGATTGGCTAGTTTTCAGACTCCTGCTTCTATTCCTTCTGTATCTCATCTAATGTATGCGGATGATACTATCATATTCATGCAAGCATCAAGGTCTAATCTAATTAAGATCAAAGCTTTCCTTGAAATATTTGAGTTTACCTCGGGCCAAAAGTTTAACTTTGATAAATCGGATTTCTATTTAAGTAAAAGAGCAACACCAGCCAAGCTTAATCAGGTCAAGACCATTTTAAAAATGAAAAAAGGATCTTTCCCTTTTAAATATTTAGGTTGTCCAGTCTTTAAGGGAAGAACTTTAATGCGATATTATCACCCTTTGCTGGCTAACATTGACCACAAGCTTCAAAATTGGAAAAATAAATGGCTTAGTGGAGGAGGGAAAATGGTCTTAATAAAATCTTGCCTTTATTCTATTCCTCAACATATTTGGACTGCAACAAATCCCCCTAAAGGTATCATTAAATTAATTGAGAAAAAAATGTCTCATTTCTTCTGGGGTAAGACTGAGGATAAGAATAACAGGGTTTGGAAAAAATGGGCTGATCTAGCAAAGCCTACTAAATTTAATGGACTGGGTTTTAGATCTTTCAAGGCCATAATCGAGTCTTGTTCAGTTAAACTGTGGTGGAAGTGTCAACTAGGTACATCCTTGTGGTCTAAATTGTTATGGGCACTTCCCCCATCCCACAGAAAATCTGTAACATGGAAAAGAATCTGCTCTATTAACTCCTTTGCTGAAAATGAGTTGTAGTTTTTGGTTGGCCAACTGGTGTCCATATGGCCCTCTAATAAACCAAATTCCAGAGAATATTTTTTCACTTATGCCTAACATCTCTGTGGCTGAATTTATCACTAATAGAAACTCTATCTTGGATCAGATCTC
Source organism: Rubia yunnanensis (assembly GCA_037428765.1). NCBI lineage: Eukaryota > Viridiplantae > Streptophyta > Magnoliopsida > Gentianales > Rubiaceae > Rubia > Rubia yunnanensis. Next base: position 62,912,532 of record CM075066.1, read on the forward strand.
TTCTTTCCTGGAGTATGATACGCTTCTGTTTTTGCAGGGCACTGAAATAACATCGGAAAGGGATGACATAATGATTTGGAAACCTGATTGCTCAGGTAATTTTACTTTCAAGTCTGCCTACAAGGCCTTAACTGCAGCACCAGGTAACTTCCTTGCAAATACTTCTCTCTGGAAGATCCCTTTGCAGAAAAAGATCATTATTTTTACATGGAAATTATTGCATTCTTTTCTCCCATTTGATGATGTGCTCATGACTTTGGGTTTCAGTTTAGCATCAAAATGCCATGGTTGTTATCATTCTGACTCGATTCAGCATTTCTTTATATCTTGTCACATAGCTCAGGCAGTGTGGTCAAATTTTGCATCTTTGCTCCATTTTAATCTACATGCTCTTCATTCCATTCCACAGAGGTTTTATTTATTCTGGAACTGTAGTGATTTACCAAAATTTGAGCGCTTGTATTGTAGAATCCTTCCTTCTCTGATATGCTGGGGCCTCTGGAAAGCTAGAAATGGTTTCTTATTTCATAATAAACCCCTCTTAGTCAATTCTATTTGCAATGAGGTGCAAGAACTGATCAAACTAACATTATATGTGTGTCCCCCTAAACTGTTTCCTTCTGGTCCTATCCCAGCCTCACTCATACATCTATCACCTCTGCTTAGACCTCCTCCTAAGCCTAACATATCTAAGATTTTTTGGGAAAGGCCTAAGCCTGGTTTCATAAAAATTAATGTGGATGCTTCTTGGAGTCACAACAAAGCTTCTGTTAGTCTTATTGCTAGAGATACCTTTTGTTGCCCAATTCAGATAAGTACTGCTGCCTCTTCTGCTGCTTCACCGCTACTAGCAGAAATTGATGCCATTTTGCATGCTTGTCATTTTTTCCCTCAGCTTGACCACACTTTTATAATTGAATCAGACTCAAAAATTACGGTCAATATGATAAATGACCCCTACGCTGCTCAATGGGAATTTTTTGACAAAGTTTATAAGGTTAAGGCTTTGCTTGGTACATCTGTTCTTCAACATGTTTTAAGAGAGGGTAATTCTGTAGCTGATGCTCTGGCTAAGTACCATTCTCATACAGATCATGGCCTTTCTATATCTAATGTCCCTAGGCATATAAAAGGCCTCATTACTTTAGACAAAGAATCCATACCTTATATTCGAGTTTGCAGAAATGATAATGGCTCTGAATAGATACTGCTAAGTTATGGTTTGTTTCTCATATGTAGGACTTGTTTCTGAATGAGGTTGGATGGATGTTGCTGCTCTCTTATGGATTTTGGCTTTGGCAGTTCATTTATGCCATACTGAGGAACTGGAGGATGCCATTCTACTGGTGTCGTCCATATCATTCGTACTCACTCCTGGACTAGAAAGGTTTATAATTTTTATATTACTCATATTTTGGAAGTTGCCTGGCCAAGGGAGAGAATTAACACAAGGGGTGGAGATTCTCTCTTTTGGATCGTAACTTCTTCACAGACGTTTATTACCTATGTACAGTTGTTCTTATAGATAGTTTTAGTACTTTTTGGCGGCAACAATGTTGCCTCAGTGTCTAGGGATCTAGATATACTTATGTATAAACGGTTAAGCTTGCTATAGGGCCTGGGGAACCTAATACATAACTCCCCCACCTTTGGGTGTTTTCATTAGAAAAAAAGAAACCATGACCTTCTTGGACGCGTATAAGGCATATAATCAAATTTCGGTGAATCCCAATGAATCCCAAAGAATGCGGCCCATTAAAAGCAGAATCATATTTAATCAAGTTTGAACCGCTTTTAATATAAGGAAGAGCCAAAATGAAAGGGTTCTGAAGTCAGAACTTCTTTTCAAAGGCATTTCCTAAGAAAATTGAAGCAACTGCCTTTGATTGCTTCCTTTAGTGAAGGACTCTCCATTAGTGAACTGAAAGGAAAGGAAACTTTGCCAATGTCGGTAGTTTGATTTTATTTACTTCGATTTCCTAAAAATCGAGGTAAAATGCCTACATTAAAAAATACTTCTTACTATTTTTTAGTGAAGCAGCATGTTGTTGCCAAATCCAACTCGGAAGTAGAATATCGTGCAATCGCGTTTGCTACCACTTGCTCATTTCGCTTCAACGGTTGTTACATGAGCTTCAAGTTCCTCTTTTGCATCCACCTATCTTGTTGTGTGACAGTTCTAGTGCTACTTATATGTCGGCCAATCCTGTTTTTCATCAATGGTCTAAGCATATCAAGATTGATCATCATTTTGTTCATGAGCAGATTGAAGATGGTTCTTTGGCGGTTTGTCATGTACATTCCCTTGATAAAACCGTTGGTACTACTCGTTTTGCTACTCTTCGGTCCAAGTTTCATGTCGTTCCAGCTCATTGAGGGGTGGGGGTTGTGTATTGAAATATAATATGTATATATGGAATTAAAATTGCATATGATTAGGTTACCGTAGTTTTGAAGCAACCTCTCGTATAAATACAAGTTGATATCTTGAATGAATACAAGTTAGTTTTACGTGATGCTTTTATAGTTTTACAACATCCTTGGGAAAGTTGGATAGGAGAGAGAAAAGTTGGAAGGCTAGTTTCTTGACATAGTTTTATGATGTACACGTTAAGAATGGTTGACAAAACCAAACTCGTTCGGATGGCTTTGACAAAATCTCCAATTTTAGGTTACCTTGAGCAGTTATAACATGGAATAAGCAATTTAAGGCAGCTAGAGGACTACTGCATGACTTTGATCAAATCAACCAGTGATCAATTAGTATCCCCCTTTCGTATCTCGTATATCTTTCCATTTTGAAACTATGAATATCTTTCAAGGGAAAAAAACGTAAGCAGTCTTAATACAGGCTCCATAATTTCATTTCTTAGATGCAATTCATTATATATATATATATATATATATATATATATATATATATATGGAAAGTCTCAGGAAAGACGGTCTTTCTATAATTTTATGGACACTTCTCAGGGGCATTTTCCTTAAATGTTATAATTTTTTATAAAATTTAAATATTGCATTTTATAAGTTAAAACAAGTAATAATATGTATTTGAAGGTGAAAATATAAAAATATATGATATAAAAAAATATTTTCAAAAATTTTAAATTTTGTTTGTAATTTAATAAATGCAGTGTTTAAGGTAAGAAATAAGTGGTCTGTCCATAAGCTTATGCACATGCCACCTGTCAGAAGATCCACTCATATATATATATATATATATATATATATATATAGAAGATCCACTCATATATATATATATATATATATTTTAAACTGCAACATAGTTATATAGTAAGGACTTTGTCTTGGCATTCCTGTCTCATTTTAAAAGTTCGGTATGACTTTGACAAAATCTAGTATGAAGTAGATAATTCAGGCATATTCTTGCATTTGTCACAGGGCCAACATAAACTAGTAAATGGAAAATGCAAAGAGGAAAAAGATTTGCTTGATTTGGTAAGCTGTTTGAAGTAGTATGTTAAGTCGTTAACTATTATGTTACATTCGCTACATTTTCCGAATATATTTTTTGGAGTATGAATCTGAAGGAGACTAGGCCCTACGATCTAAACAATATATAGTCCTGCTTATTTAAAAGGGTAATGGAAGGTAAGCTGGATAAAGAAAGTTTTATGACAGAGTTTTGTTAGGGGTGATGTTTCAAAACAAATTATAAAACTTTAGGGTATAAGAAAGAAATTTGGTGCAAATAAATTTTGTTACGATTATGATTAATTTCTTGCTTACCATTAATTTACGTTAACTTATTTTCCACTAGGATGCACAGATATCAATGCCAAAGCCATCTCGATCCAGCATCAATCTCCCACCATCAAAGCAAAAAACAATTTGTATCTGAGTCCTATCAAACAGGTATGTCCCAATACCATTCATCTTATTGCATTTTAAATACCTTTCATCTTATTGCATTTTAAATTAAATTTAAGTGCTACTAAATAATTAGCCGTCTTTTTTTTCTTCAAAATGACAAATTGTCAACCTGCGCAATTTGTCTGAATATCCCAATATGGCAAAGTACGTCAAGTACTGCAACGATCTTGTGAAGAGCATGCAAGCCACGTGACAAGTTATGTTATTGTCCTCACTATAAGAAAAATAATTTTTTATTTTGCTCATTTAATCTCATGTTTTTTTTTTTTAACCCCAAACAACTGAGTTAAAAAGTTCTTTTACCTCGATTCCTTTTTTAAAATAAATAATATTTTTTACCTCGATTAAAAAAATGAGGTAATAAGTAAACTTTTACCTCAATTTTTAAAAAATGAAGGTAAAAAGTCTGACATGACCAACGTCGCATACATTTCTGGCTTACCAATGTCGTTTGTTTTTCTGACCAACGTTGGTTGTTTTTCTGACTAACGTTGCACGTCACTCTTGCAGACATGAATGACCGATGTCACACACAAGTCTAGCTTACCAATGTTGTTTTTGTGACCAACGTCGCACGTCACTCTCGCAAACGACCGACGTCGCATACAAGTCTGGCTTACCAACGTCGGTTATTTTTGTGACCGATGTCGCACGTCACTCTTCCAGACATGGTACTTATATATATACAAATAACTAGATAACACCCATGTGATGTACGATTTAAAATAATTGAATATATATATATTAATAATGTAATTTATTTTTCAACAAAACTAAAATATAATTTTTTATGCAACTCCATTTCTTGTGTATTTTAAAATATTTTATAATTATACTTTTAACTATGAATTTATGTTTATATTTTCAAATGAAATAAATTAAACGTAGAGTTCGAGTAATACATGATTGAAGTCGAATATAAATAATAAACTTTATTATTTCACCAAATAAAATTTTATATGCTACCTATTCATAATTATATAAAATAAGTAGTATATATAAAACACAAATTTTGTATTAGGCAGCCTAAACTTTAGGCAATGTCTATTATGAAATTAATACAAATATGAAATTTGGGATGAGGTTTTTCCCCCAAATTTGCTAATAAATCTAAGGACCTATAGAGAAATTATCAAAAAAAAATACATATATATTAGAATTTTCATTTTATTTTCATTTCTTCTCCTCCTCTCCGATCGTCTGAAATTCATAACCGTCGCACTTCTCCTTCTTCCGTCGGCGATACAGCGAAGCTAAGGCACCGATTCTCCACAGCCCCGACACCGATTCTCTGCCGAATCGATTCTCTGTGTTTCGATTGTAGTTACCAGAGGCAGATTCTCTGTGTATCGCTTCAGATTCGATTCTTCGATCGCTCAAAGCTCCTGGATGGTGACGACGACGCCTACTTGAAGCTTCGATCAGAAGCAGCAATACCGATGACGAAGCTTCGATCGTAGTTAGCGGCAATGACATAATCGCTCTACCTATCTGAGCTTCTTCTTCTGCTGCTATGTCGAGCAATCAACGACTGTGTTAGGAGATTGAGGTGCAACGACAGTAAGTAGAGGCACCGCGATGGCAACGGTTAGGTAAGGCAACGACGGGGGTGAAAAGAAGTAGGAGACGATGATGGAAAAAATAAACATGATGACGATGCGCGTAAGATACAAGCATCCGAAGAATGACGACGATGCGTATGACTTCACGCACGGCCTGGGACTGCAGATAGATATTTGAGGTGGCGGACGATGGTGGCGAACTGAGGTTCTACTTTATAAGGTGAGGTTTAATATTGTGTTATACGTTTTTGGAAATACTTGCTGAGATTTAATAATTACTTGACTGTGGTTTTTGTTAACAATGTTTGTTTGGTCTAGTGGTTAGTACTGTTGTTGTTGACGCCCGAGTCTCGTGTTCGAGTCTCTATATGACTTTTATTTTGAAGATTTTATGTTCTTGATGTACATGTTAAGGTTTAATATTATTTGAATGAGTGTATATTCAATTATGAGTCTTTGGTGTAGTGGTTATTATTCTTGGCTTTGAGGTTAGAGAGATAGGTTCAAATCCCACCATGTCCTTTTTATTTAATTTATTTTTATTTTTGAAGTACTGTAGCTTTTTATTGATGTTTGTAGCCTTTTTTTCTCTTATGTTGATATTTTACATTATTCAGTTAATGTTTTTCATCATTCAATTGAGGTTTATTTGATATAAGTTGATGTTTTGTAGTTTTTTTGGGTTATATGAATTGATATTTGTAGTTTTTTTTCTCATGATGATGCTTTTAATTTTTTGACTGCGGTTTTGGTAATATGACTTGATGTTTGTGGTTTTTTTTTATGTTGATGATTTTTATTTTTTTAATGAGGTTCCGGTGTTAGGAGTTGATGTTTTGTAGCTTTTGGGTGATATGAATTGATATTTGTAGTTATTTATTTATTTATTTTCTCATGTTGGTGTTTTTCATTTTCGGCTGAGGTTTGGTAATAGGAGTTGATGTTTGTAGTGTCCTTTTTCATATGTTGATGTGTTTCATTTTCTGAATGAGGTTCACGTGTTAAGAGTTGATGTTTGTAGATTTTTGGGTGATATAGGTTGATATTTGTAGTTTTTTTTAAAAAAAATTTTGCTGATGTTTTATGATTTTCAAAATGAATAATTTATACTCTTGAAGTATCGTAGCTTTTTTGTTGATGTTTTTAGTTTATTTTCTCTCGTGTTGATGTTTTTCATTTTCTATGTGAGTTTTAGGTGATAAGGGTTGATGTTTTTAGCTTTTTTGGTGATAGGGTTCGTGTTTTGTAGTGTTTTTCCTTATGTTAACGTTTTTCATTTTTTGGGTTAAGTTTAGATGATAATAATTGATGTTATTAGCTTTTGGGTAATGTAGGTTGATGTTTGTTGTTTTAAAGTTTTTTTATATAGTTTAGCTTGGTTGATGTTTTTATGATTTTCAGTTGATTTTTTGTTAGTTGTGGTCAACCCTTTTTTCAATTTTTTTGTTTATTTTTATTTTATTATATATATATTGCTATTTTATTTGATTTTTTAAAATAACTTTTACTACAATCTTTTGGTTAATGTTTTATGACTTTTCGTTGATTAACTGATTTTTTTGCTGATGTTTGTAATTTTCAGTTCGCTGATATTATTGATTTTTTTTGAATTTTTAAAACATTTTAAATTTTTTTTTCTTTTTTGCAAATTGCAGATGGCTGAAAAAGATGGAAAAATATTGGACAATAAAGCCCCTGAAAAAATATCAGCGATAGATCCCTGTAAAATTATTAGGGATAGGCCCCTGTGAAATTATTAGAGATAGGTCCCTAGAGTTTAAATATTGTTAGAATTTCATAAAGGTCTCTGCCTAAAGTTTATGTTGTCTCACAGGAGACCATCTCTATATGAAATAAGTAGTATATAAAATTTGATTCGGTGAAAAATAGAGTTTATTTATTAATATTTGACTTCAATCACATATGACTCGAACACCACATTTAGTTCATTTCATTTGACACGTGGCTAATTCCAAAGGTGACACGTGTCAAAGGGGACGTGCCTAATAGTTGCTCTTTTAGTATTTTTCCATTTTACACGTGGCTAATCCCTTTGTTACTTCTATGTAACCAACTATAAATTACTTTAGAACATGTACCAGCGCTTTCCAATATCTCACCAAAAAATCTATCTATTTAATATTTTATATTTATGCAAGAATTACAAAAAACATGTATTTTGGAGCAATGGATTCTAGGGTAACACAATCTCAGGCCATAGAGTAATTTTTCAAGATTGTGTAGAAGAAATCAATAAAGACTTTTGAGGCCCTTCCGTTCACTCATAAATGCCAAATTTGACAATCGTAACTGTATATTATTAAATTACAGTTTGGTGTTGCCAATTTCGTGATTCGACAACTCTAACTTTTTGAAGGGACCTAAGAGCAAAATGTAAAAACTTTATTCGTAACTCCAAATTGAAATCCACTCGAACGTGATGCTACTCTATACACCCCAATTGTATTTTCAAAATCCTTAACATAGTATTTATCAATAAACATGCATAAGAATATATTTGTAATCTTTTCCGTTTTTCCTTTGTTACTTCAATGTAACCAATTCTAAGTTACTCTAGAACATGTACTAGCACTTTCCAATATTTCACCAAAATATCTATCTATTTAATATTTTTATATTTATGCAAGAATAACAAAAACATGTATTTTAGAGCAATGGATTCTAGGGTAACACAATCTCAGGCCATAGTGTAATTTTTCAAGATTGTGTAGAGGTAATCAATAAAGACTTTCGAGACCCTTCCGTTCACTCATACATGCCCAAATTGGAAAATCGTAACTGTATATTATTAAATTGCATTTTGGTGTTGCCAATTTCGTGATTCGACAGCTCCAACTTTTTGGAGGGACCTAAGTGCAAAAGGTAAAAACTTTACTCGTAACTCCAAATTGAAATCCACTCAAACATGATGCTACTCTATATACCCCCAATTGTATTTTCAAAGTCCTTAACATAGTATTTATCAATAAACATGCATAAGAATATATTTGTAATCTTTTCCAATTTTCCTTTGTTACTTCAATGTAACCAAATCTAAGTTACTCTAGAACAAGTACTAGCGCTTTCCAACAAGTCACCAAAAAATTCATCTATTTAATATTTATATATTTATGCAAGAATTACAAAAATCAAATACTTGAAGCAATTGATTATAGGGAAATACAATCTTGTCTTTCCGTACATAAACACTAATGAAATGTTTAGAACTTAACCAATCAACGATCAAGGCTTACTTGACACTCTATACATAAACATTAATGAAATAGTTAGTACTTAACCAATCATCGGTCATCTCTTACTTGACTTTCCATACATAAATACTAATGAAATGGTTAGAACTTAACTAATCATAGGTTAACCCTTATTCTTGACATTTCATACATAAACATTAATGAAATAGTTAGAACTTAACTAATCAACGGTTAATCCTTACTTGACTTTCCATACATAAACACCAATGAAATGGTTAGAACTTAACTAATCACAGGTTAACCCTTACTTGACATTCCTCATATAAACATTAATGAAATGGTTAGAACTTAACTAATTAGCGGTCAACCCTTACTTGACTTATCACATATAAACATTAATAACTAAGGGTTTACTTAACTAATCAACGATCAACCCTTACTTAACATTGCATAAATAAACACTAATGGGATGGGTAGAACTTAACTAATTAACGATCAACCCTTACTTGACATTCCATACATAAACACTAATGAATAGTTATAACTTAACTAATCAACAGTCAACCCCTACTTGACTTTACATAAATAAACACTAATAACAAATGTTTAACCTTAATTAATCAATGGTAAACCATTGTTTGACTTTCCTTACATAAACACTATCAAAAATGTTGGACATTAACTAAGCGGAAGCGCGTTATGGTTTGAACTTAACTTAGAGGAACAAACCCCTACTTCACTCTCTATACATAAATTCGAATGGATATGGTTTGAACTTAACTAATCTAGGTTCAATTCTTACTTAACTTTTTACGTATTAACACTAAAAAGAGGTTTGTTCTTAATTAATCAATGGGCTTTACTACTTAACTTAATATTATAAATACTAATGAATGGTCGTAACTTTAACTAACAAAAGGCAAACCTTAAATTGATAAATCAAATTTGAATACTATAGTTTTAATCTTCATCATTTATGAAAGTCTTTGCAATAACATAAAATTTGTTTTTAATTCTAAATACAAATATAATAATAATAATTTTAATTTTTTTATTATTGACCTTAATTAATCAATGGTCATTATTACTTAACTTAATATTATAAATACTAATGAACGGTCGTAGCTTTAATTAATAAAAGGTCAACCCTAAATTGATAAATCTAATTTAAATAGTATATTTAATCTTCATACATTTATGAAAGTCTACGCAACAACATAAAATTTATTTTTAAATTCTAAATACAAATATAATAATAATAATTTTTAAATTTTTATTATTGGCATAATTTATTGAAATTGAATTTATGAGACAAAAAATTAAAGTAGAATGTGATTTTTACAACATTTTAAATATAAAGTTTAAGGAGTTAGACTCAATTTGGTATTTTAGCCCTTAAACATTAGTCTAAGGTCTTGGTTTTTAAGCCCAATCCAACCTTAAAATAAATATAAAACCCTAGCCCTATAAATGTGACGAAACCATAATCTCACCGCCATTTCTTCTTCAGACATCTTCTTCTTCTTACACCCATACACGGTCGTCCCCCTTCTCCACCGTCTTCTACGCCGCTAGTGCACAATAGCCACCCCATCGACGTCATCCTCTACCCCATCGACGCGTTCTCCGCCCAATCGGCGTCGTCCTCCACTCTATCGACGCCGTACTCTGCCACATTGCCGCTCTCCACCTTGTCTTCGGCGTTCTCTGACTGTCACCGACGTTCTCAGCCTTAGCTCCGCCGATCTCGGCCTTGGCTTCACCGTTCTCGGGCTTGGCTCTGCCGTAATCATTCTTGGCTAAGTTATTCGCTGACGTGGCTCCGTTGTTCTTCGATGTGGCTCCATTGTTCTTTGACGTGGCTCCACTGTTCTCCGACGTGGCTCCACTGGTCTCTGACGTGGCTCACCGTTCTCCGATGTCGCATCGTCATTCTCCACTTTAGCTCCATCATGGCTCTGTCGTTCTCCACCTTAGCTCCGCCGTTGTCCGACTCTACTCAGCCATGCTTTCGAAATATGTTTGTTTTTTTTTTAAATCAATTTGATGTATTTTCTCTGCAGCTCTTATGTATTTTTTTTATTAGTTGACTTGAAATAAGAGTTGTGTTATTAGTTTCTTGCTGTTGTGTATCTGAGATCTGGCCCCAGAAACTCCGGTTATGAACTACCCAAGGTAGAATCGACGTCGATTCTGCGTTCAATAGTGTTTTTTTTAATTCTGAAAATAAAACGTGCGATGTCGCAATAGTCTCGTTCAATTTTTTTACTGCGATTAAATTTTTACAAAACTGAAAATGTGAACTACGATGCCAAACCTACATCGCTCTGTTTTTACTGTGGCTTAATAAGAACCAACGTCGCATGTCCTTCGGTTCTGAACACTTTTTTACCACGGTTCTTTTTCAAAAAAACCGAGGTTAAAAATACCCTTTACTTCGATTTTGAACTGAGGTAAAAAAAATATACTTTATACTTCAGCTACATTTACCTCGGTTTTTTTGGACTAAAAACTGATGTAAAAACCCCTGCAGAACCGAGGTAAAATGTGTTGTTTCTTGTAGTGCCCAATTCCGGCCTTCAAGTTTTGCACGCATCATGCACGTGGATTGGTCATCAATCTAATGGTCGAGTTCAAGAACAAGCTTGGAAACTTCCATTCGATGAAATGGCTTTCTAAGGCACGGATAGATGTGTGGATGGGGTACGGTTTAAAATATTAAATATAGTCGATTATTGTTTCATTTTGTTTGTGATCATTAATCACTACTATTCTTGTAGGAACCTCTAGGACCAAGTACTCAACACTAACAATGGGCACATACAATTTGTTCCGTCGAGCATGCGACGCTTGGTCCAACAACACAGATAATTGAAAAAAAAAAATCGTTTCGAGGTAATTTTGACAACCATGACGCTAAGATTTATGTGGCGTCGTACATTAGAGTGTAAGTCACAAACTATAATTCGAATACATCATGCAAACTGCTCTTCCAATTTCATTTAATTTAATTGCTACTTTTCAATGCAACAATCATTAATACCTAATCCTAATCCTTCCGAGTACAAGTGATGTTTTTACCCCTGACGCGATGACCAGAGGTATCAAACCCCACCACACAATTGAAAACCAAGTCATTTCTAGATACTTATATTTATTTCCTCGTAAAAATTATATCTAGTAGAATTCAAATGTACAAGGTTTCTAATTTCTATATTTCCAGGCTAGTATGTAAATATCAAATGGGGAAGAGAAAGATTGAACCAGTTTCGGATGACACCTGGAAAATCACCAATATTCATGTAAGTAATTCAATACATAAGTAGCTTTATTGCTTTCATTATTGAAAACAATTACATTTGATTAATTTTCATTCCAACACCAACATCAGGTGAATTCTTGGGAATGCGGGTACTACGTCCTCCTGTTCATGGAAGACTTTGTGCACAAAACTACCACTACCAATATTCTAGAGGTAAATTCATAAATTACAAAACAAACCTTTGATTTTCTTAAACCGCAGGTTTTTCCCGATGGACAAGGAGCATACAATGCCAAGGAAATTCAAGGTGTAGCCATTAGATGGTGCGAGACTTGGGTAGAGGTATATTCGAAGCAGGCAAAGACATTGATAGACCTCCTACCTTAAATAGAGGAATAAAATAGAATTGATTGTATTTTTTGTGACTTGTTTTGAAATAGCTAGTTGTCATTTTGAGGATTTTTACAGAATTCTACAAATTTTACTATTTCTATTTGGTCTTCCTACAGTTTTAAATGGATTCTGATTATATTTCATTCAATACATTTTATTTCCCAATAAATTTGTTGTACTGCATATCTTTTGTGTAATTTCCTTGGATATCGGTCTGAGAAAGGCCAAACAAATTAAAATATTGCATTGCAAATGAAAATATCAACCAGCGCTGGTACACCATATGTCATATCATTGCTATTAAATCAAGCACCTATATTCCACTCAATAGTGGTGCTAGTAAGTAGCTAGTTCGATCTACGCCGGTGCTTACTTTATACCGGTGCTCATGTATTCATAAACATACCAGTGTGTACATGGTTTAGGGTTTCAGGCACAAAGACACCGGTAACTGTCACAGTACCATTGCTGAGGAGTCATTCGAACTTCCAGCACCGGCACGTTTTTCTACCGACGCTCAATTAATACCCGACATTGGTACCATATTTCAGGCACCGGTAAAATACGAGGGTGTTACAACACAGGTATAGGTTACCGGTGCCAGAAACTACGTTTCAGCACCGACATAGTCTAGTGGTGCCTATGAATCTACGTTTCATCACCGCCCTACTTAGATATCGGTATTCTAAGGGACCGAACAACCGGTGCCTATGTATCAAATTATTGATGCTATGTACCCCTTCTGCACTAGTGTGAGACTAGTTTTTTAGATAATGTTATAAATTATATCTACATGAAATTTATAATAAAATGTAGATTAAAAAAATTGATTGAAAAATGTGCTAACATTAGTTGAAATGGGGGGAGGGGGGAGTACTGTTCCGTGCAGTTTATGTACTCCTAATATAAAATCAACGCAATAAATCCCGTGATTTTGACGGGGCATAGTAAAGTAAAATAAATTAGACAGCGTGTTTAGTTCAGGATTATCTTTGACTCAAAAATAATATCTGCCACGAATTGTTTAGTGGCACCATACTGGCTTAGTGGGGGTCGTTAATTTGTCGGGAAGCATAACCTCTACCAGGTCCGATACAACAAAGGCTTTTAGAATTGCCGGCTTCAAACAACTTAAATATCTCCCCACGACATTTGGCTGAAACATTGGTCAAAAGGCTTTATAAATACAGCAGAAAAACTCCTCATTATGCACACTTGATTACCTTCTAAATCTGTATTCTTGTCTTCTATCTGCGTCATGGCTAAACTCCTTATTCTCTTCAGCTTTTTTCTGCCTCTTGCCCTATCTACTTACTTTGCCTTTGCCTCTGATCCTAATGCTTTGCACGATTTCTGTGTAGCTGATCTGTCTAGTTCCGGTAAGATATCTCTTCTTTTAAAGTTGTGCTTGGTGGAACCGTGAATATAAGTAAAACGAACTCATTTTAAAATTAGAGTAAGAGTAGATTCTGCATTTTCACCCCAAAATGCTTTCTGCTTTCTGCATTTTCACTCTAATTCATTCTTTTCTAAAGGACAGGTTACTTGATATTTGTGCCGGTTAGAAAATTACTCCATCTGTTCCACCATTAAATGCTTAATTACTTTTTTGGGAATCTAACTTTGTCAATTTTTATCGTAAATATAAATTAATCTATATATAATAAAATATTATGTGAGATATTGTTAGATATATTTTTATATTTTTTTAAAAATATTTTTTTATGCAGCATTATTATAAACAAGTATAAATATTTACAGTCAAAGTTTAAAAAGTTCGAGTCCTCCAAAAGCAATAAGCAATTAATGGTGGGACAGAGGGAGTATATAATAGCTTGTGTGAAATTATGTACTCCGGTTTTTTAACATTGGGTCACTTTTCTTTTTGGGATGATTTTTTAACATTGGTTCCTTCCCTTTTTGCCAAATTCTAGATTATTTTCATCCAATCAATTTACTTTTTACTCTTTTAATGCATTCTCCATCACTTATTTTACTTTTTCTAAATTCAAGACCAAAAGTAAGTGAGTCAATGTTAATGAACGATAATGAGTACGTGGGGTGTGGGGTGTGGGGTGTGGGCGGTGGGGGGTGGGGGTGGGCGAATGAGTTACTGGCTTACTGCCATATTGTGTAACACATGATTTGTCTCACACCTCCATGTAAACTAACTCCCACGTACAAAATTTACTTTTTCTTAGTTGGTGAACGGATATTAACTGTATATTTTCAGTGGTGGTGAACGGAAACGTGTGCAAAGATCCGAAGCTGGTGACAGCAGAAGACTTCTTCTTCAGCGGGCTAAACAAGGCCGGAAACACGAGCAACCCACTGGGCTCCAAGGTCACTCCGGTCACCGTCGCCCAGCTGCCGGGACTCAACACTCTGGCCATCTCCATGGCACGCATTGACTTTGCTCCGGGAGCGGTCAACCCTCCCCTCGTCCACCCCAGAGCCACCGGCATGCTCACCGTCCTCAAAGGCACTCTCCAGGTCGGCTTCGTAACTTCCAGCCCGGACAACCGCCTCTTCACCAAGATCCTCCACGCCGGCGACGCGTTCGTGTTCCCGGTGGGGCTCGTCCACTTCCACCGCAACGTGGGCCGCACGCATGCGGTCGCTCTGGCGGCGCTCAGCAGTCAGAATCCGGGCACCGTGTCCATTGGCACCGCTCTTTTGGGATCGGAACCGCGCATTAGTGATGAGATTCTCGCCAAGGCGTTCCAAATTGACAAGCAATTGGTGGATAGAATTCAGGCCGGGTTTTAAAAGAACAAGAAGAAGTCGACATGGCGTCTCCTTATTTTATTCCATTCATTTGCTTAGACAACAAAATAAAGCTTTTGAGCCGTTGGTGGATTTGATTATTGGTTAATTCATTCCTTTTTTTGAAATAAGGTTAATTCATTCCTTAAACTAGAGTACAAATAACAATGCATACAATTTTTTTACTGTCAGACAAGTTTTAATTTGCAACACTTTTTGTGCGATTTACTATATGGTATACCAAAGTTGTGCTCCATCTCAGATTAACCTTTAGAAAAAAACTGTCTTTATAACCCTACTTTATAACCCTACGTAATTCACGTAAGTGTCAATATAACATTTCAGTGTTTGAAAGTGCCAATATAACTCTACCTAGTTGACATAAGTGCAAAACTACCCATTTCGATCAATTTTAGCCGGAATTCAGTGAAATTTCTATTTTAACCCTTTGAAAAAATTTAAAAAAATGAAAATACATTTATGCCCTATTTTCTCCATTTCCCCTATTTTCTCCTTTTTCTCCTCTATTCTCCTCTTTCTTCCTTGACTTTACCTACGCCCTTCTTCTCCTCTATTCTCACCGACGCCGTTCAGTGGTCATTCAATCGTGTCGCATCGTCCGTTCAATCACTTGAGGGAGAGGGCGTGATGGTGCTGGTGGCTTGAGGGAAAGGGATTGGTGATGGTGATGGTGGTGGCGAGGGCTGGGTTTAGATCTAGGGTTTCAAGGCTGTGGTGAGGGTTTCACGGTGAGGCTAGGGGTGGGGTTAAGGGATTGGGTTTCACGGCGGGTGGAAGAGGTGATGGCGGTGGGGCTAGGGATGGTGACAATATTGGCCGAAGAGGACGTGGCAACGGGGTTGGTGACAGGGCTTTAACGGTGGGGCTATGATAGTGGTGGGATTGGCCAGAGAGGAAGTTGCAACGGGGCTGGTCACGAGGGTATACCGACGGGGCTATGATGGTGGTGGTATTGGCCGTAGAGGAACTACCGATGGGGCTGGGCAATTTCAAGGCTGGGATAGGGCTGGTGGCGGGGATAGGGCTAGTGTTTCACGGTCGGAGGAAGAGGTGGTAACGACGGCTTTAACAGCAGGGCTAGGTGGTGGTGGTGGTTTGTTGGAGGAGTTGGTGGTGGTTAGGCGAGAGGTGGTGATGATGACTGGCTGGCGATGATGGTGGAGGTCTGGCGGGAAGTGGTAGTGGTGGTGGTGGTAGGGGCTGGCTGGTGGTTGTTGTAGTGGTGGCCAGACTGGAGGTGTTGGTGATGGTTAGCTGGCGGTATTGGTAGAGGCATGGCAGGAAATGGGTGGTGGTGGTGCCCTGGGGGGTGGAAGTGGTGGTGACTGGCTTGTGATGATGGGGCCCTGCTGGTGGAAGTAGTGGTGGTGGTTTGCTGGAGGAGGTGGTAGTGGTGGTGGTGGTGGCCAGGCAGGAGGTGGTGGTGATGGCTAGCTGGCGGTGGTGGTGGTGGAGGCCTGGCGGGAAGTGGTGGTGGTGGCAGGATGGAGGAGGTGGTGGTGGTAGCCTGGCGGTGGAGGTGGAGGTGGTGGCCTGAGGTAAAAAATGTCCAAACACTTATAGGGTTTAAGTTAAAGGGCATTTTAGTCATATTATATGTGGTCAACACCGGTCAATGCCTAAAATAGTATATTAGGGTTATATTGGCACTTGTATCAACTAATTAGGGTTATATTTGCACTAAAAATTATCTGAGGGTTATATTTGCACTAAAAATTATCTAAGGGTTATATTAGCACTTACTCAAGTGGATAGGGTTATATTGGCATTTATCCCAACTTTTTATGATAAATTAATTTGATCGTGAATAACTTTAGTTATATAAACAGCGGCGGATTGAATGGGGTTGATTGGTGTTGAAGTATTCGTATCCTTCGATTAGTAGTATAGGTAATTTTTTTTACCTTTAAGCACTCTCTATAATTTTGTTCAATCACCTAATTTTTTAATACTCAAAGAAATTAATGTTATGATTAATATAAATGAGGAAAGATGTGAATTTCTTTGTACTTTAATTAAGATTTTAAGAGTTTAAGGAATTTAATTTTGTATGAAGTTGTAGTGGCGAACTGAATTCATTGACGGAGAGGGAAGAATTGTGTGGATTCGGCTTCGTACAAGAATATTTTTGACAAATTAATTTACAATCTCTTATTTTGATACCAATAAATTATATAATTATTTCATTTCATTTTACAATTTCTGTATATATATATATATATATTTAATTGTGTATTGCTATTTGCTTTTACTTTAGTAAATGTTACATCACCTGATGTGGTGGTATATATTTTTTAAAAATTTTAAACTCACCTAACTGAGGGGATATATATTAGGCTTCCCAAACCAGAAAAGATATCAAGAGTACAATTTGAGAGTTCTGGATATACAGCTATATAAGCTAAACATGGATAGCTATTTACTATAAACTTTATTCCATATCCTTCATCTATAACCCCTAATTCAATGAAGAATATGACCCTTAACCAATTTCAAGATCTATTGTGACCTTCCACTTTCTTGCCTCCGCACTCTTGTGTCGCCAAGAAGAGGTGGCCTTCCATAGTAGTCCCTTGCAACACTCTTCCCCATAAGAGAGTTACTCTTTGTTCTCCAGGATAGCACAATTGAAATGGCACTCCAGGAATCCATATGATGTTCTGGCTCCCAGCTGCAGGTCCAATAGTAGTGGTTGTGTCATCCTGGTCAGTTTCAAAATTTGCAACTTTCTTTCTTATAGTACTTGTCACAACTATCCAAACACTAGCCGTAATATGTTCTATAGAAGAAAAGAATAGCAGCATTAAACCAATCATTAACACTAAACCCTTTTTCAATAACCAAAGATTACAAGCTTGTTCTAATACATGGAAATGATTCTGCATCAAGCTTCACTATGCCCTCTATGTGAGAAGGGAGATTTCAATGGAAAAAAACATTATTTAACTATTGAAATGATTCCATCTTTGCTAAAGAATCTGCAACATTATTAGCTTCTCTGTAAACATGGGATAATTTGAAGTCAAAATGGTTCAGATGTTCCCAAATGTCTCTGATTTGGTCTTTGCTTCTCCAAGGGATTTGATAGACTCTGGTGATGATCTTCACAAGTACCTGTGAATCTATCTCAATCTCTAGCCTTGTGATTCCTAGTCTCATAGCTACTGATAAACCATTTAGTATAGCTTTAGCATCAGCTTGTAGTGGAGAGAAGGATTCCACAGTTTTTGCTGGTGGAAGGAGTCCATTTGACTATTTGAACAGGTTTTCTAACTTTTCCAGTAGAACTTGGCATCAGTTTTGGATGTGCTCCAGTAAGATGCCATATGTAGCTCAGTTTATAGGCCATAATAATATCATCGAGTTGGAGCAAAATATTTTTATATATATAATTGTGGTTTGGTTTAACTCCTTCAGGATGATAGTTCCATCTAGCATACCAGATATACCAAATAACAATACATGGAATGATCCTTATGAGTTCAACCATCTTTGTGTTATTATTAGAGAAGTTCCTAAAGAAGAAATATTTGTCCCAAAGATAATCAGAATTGGTGTAGTAAACATTAAATAGGGAATGGATCTGATCCCATATGTGCCTAACTACTGTACAACTATTAAAACTGTGATAAATACTCCCTTCTGCATTATAGCAGAAGCAACATCTTGATGGTATATTAAAACCAAAGTCTTCAAGCACATTTGGGAATGCCAATAATCTATTTAAAATCTTCCAATTCATGTACTTCATTTTATAAGGTAAAATGGGAAACCACTAATGTTTAAATGAAAAGACTTGTAGTTTCTTTTCTCTGATTAGTTGATATGTTGACTTTAAACTGAAGTTTCCATTCTAGGTAAGCTTCCAGATCATTTTGTCATGATACTCAAGGAATAACTAAACTCTTTTTCCAACTCAGTGATTAGATTGATTGGCAAATGTTGTATTTGTTGTAAAAAAAAACTTGGTTTATTTAGAACAAACTTAGATACATTCAAATTTGGAAAGGGTAAGTTGAAAGTGGTATCCCATTTGTCAACTAAGGGGCCATGTTCAAGCTATCTAGAGTACCAGAAAGAGACTTCCCCCTTTCCTAGCTTGATTTAAATGTTTTCTAAAGCAATCTCATTAATTTTTTTTAACTCTTATCCAAGTTTTAGAGGACTTGTGATTATCTGGAACTGAGCACATTGTTTTAGCCCATAATGAGTTTCCAGTTTGCAGCTTCCACCATAACTTAAGGCTAAAAATTTTGGTCAGAGTATGAATGTTTTTAAAACCCCATTTTCAAAAGTTGGAAAACACATTTTGAAGTATATTCTCCAAATTCTTTTGTTCTGGTTTTGGTCTGAGTTGGGACCAAAAAAACTTAGCCAATATTTTATGTATCTGATTGATAATAGATACTGGTGGCTTTAAAACTGCAATAAGATGTATAGGAATAAAGGACAATACAAATTTTATTAATATTGCTTTACCGGTAGATGAAAGCAATTTATTTTGCTAGTTATCTATTCTAGACTTTATTGAAGATATCAAACCTTGGTAATAAATATTTTTAGACCTTCCTGTAAAGATTAGACACCCTAAATATTTAGAAGACAATGATCCTTCTATCATCAGTGATTCTGGTTTGATTGTAGTTATTATTCTTGGAGGAGTATGTTTAGAGATGAAGAAGAATGATTTATCAAAGTTTACTTTTTGGCCAGGTGAAAGCTCATAAGATTTTAAAAAGCTAATGATGGTTGTGAGTCCTTTCTTTGAGTATTTGAGCATGATGACAGTATCATCTGCATAAGAAAGATGGGTGATTTTAGTCATTTGATTTGGAAATTTATAATATTCCAAATCTGAGTAACTAAAAAGAAAATTTTGGTTTCTTGAGAGAGTTTCAGCCATTAAGATAAAAAGCAGAGGAGACAGTGGGTCTCCTTGCTTTAACCCTCTAGTAGCTAGGAATAAACCTACAACTTTCCCATTTATCAGTATAGAAAAGTAAGCTGATTTCAAATTGATTAAGATTAGGTTGATGAAATTTTGTTCAAAATCCATTTGTTGTAGTGTTTTGGAGATGAAGGTCCAAGATACCCTATCGAAGACCTTCATCATGTCTAATTTTAATATTAGATTATGCCCTTTTGTTTTGGAGTGGAGAAATTAATGAGTTCTTGTCGCAGAAGCACATTGTCTACTATCTCTCTTCCAAAAACAAAGGCAAATTGTTCTGGGATTATTAACCCTTTAAGAAATGGATTAAGTCTTGAAGAAATAATTTTAGAAAATATTTTGTTTATGAAGTTACATAGGCTGATAGGCCTATAGTCCTTAAAGCTTGAACAAACATCTTTTTGAGGGATTAATACTATTAAAATTGCTAAGATAGCTTTAGGGATATCTGAACCTTTGAAGTAATCATTAACAGCTGAAAGCACATCATGCTTAGTGATACGCTAACATTTGTGATAGAAAATCTCTAAATAGCCACCAGGCCCTAGGGCAGAGTGACTATTCATTGATTTAACTATCTCAGTTAATTCCTCCAAAGAGACCATTTCCATACGTTTTGAGTTTATTTCTTTGTTTACAGTCTTAGGTATGGTCTCCAGGAGCCAAGAGGAATATATACTAGTAGGATTTGAGTATTCCTCAGATAATAAATTAATATAATAATCTATGGCTTCTTGACCTATTGCTTCTTGGACATGGATCCAAATTCCATCTTTTTTCTTAATTGAAGTAATTGTCTGAATCTTATGTTCAGATTTTACATATTGATGAAAACATATAGGGTTAGCATCACCATCTTTTAACCATTTTAGATTGGATTTTTGTCTCTAATATGTACTTGATTAGAAATTTCAAATTTTAGCTTGGCTTTAGCTTCATTACATGCAATCATGTTTGTTTCATTGTCATCTTGTGCATATCTGATTCAGCTGCAGCTAGTTGGTCTTCAGCAGCTTGAACAGTGTCAAATAAATTTCCAAAAGTTGTAAAATTCCATGTTTTTAAAGCAACTTTTAAGTGTTTGAGCTTAAAGATGAGTTTTCTCATTCCACATTCTTCAGTGTGAATTTTCCACGTGTCCTCCACAAGTTTGAAGAATGTTGGATGATTGATCCAACATTCTTGAAACTTAAAAGGTTTAGGGCCTTTGAATGGAGTACTTTTTGAAATGTGAAGGATTAGTGGGGTGTTCTCTAGCTAAAAATCTAATGTTCGAGGAGTTAAATTTAGACTACTATAATCTATTAGAAACTCCTCTATCTAATCTTTTCCAAACTCTTCCTTTAGGCCTCATGTTTGTCAATGTGTATAGGCTGCATGATGTAGGAATATCAGTTAAAGTATTAGAAATAAAAAATGATTGAAGTTTTTGATGCTTTTCTGGTTTAGAATAGAAGGGCCTAAGTATTCCTCTTCTTTAGTGATTAAATTAAAATCTCCTATTAAACAAAAAGCCTCTCCATTTAGAGAAGTTATTTTGTTCTATAGGGATTTCCTTTCTTTGATTGTGTGCTTTGCATGTGTAAAACCAATGTTGCAGTCTTGTGCTAGGGATTGATAACTGATTTTGGTATACACAATATGTTCATCCACTGATAGGATGTTGATTGCAACTTGTTCATCCTGAAATATCCAAATTTTACAGTCTGGATCTGAGAAGAATTTTTTAAAGCCAATAATTTTAGCAATATTTTGAGAATCATCTGATTGAAGCATTGGATCAATCAGTGTACAAATTTTTATCTTATGTCTTCTTTTAAAGTCTTTAATTCTAATTTGGGTTGGACAATTTCCAATCCCTCAGACATTCTAGTTACAGATATTAAGACCAATCATTGAGATGCTTTAAAAGAATACAAGGATAAACGGGTGAAAACCATTTTAGGGGTGGATGTGTAGTTTTTTATTATTGTACATTTTAGGTCTGCCTTTATTTTCAGTAGCTAGTGACTTATTCAATAGAGGGGTAATGATAAATTTTTACTTTTTTTGAGATTCACTGAGATTTGCCTTGATTTCTTCGAAGTTAAGTCTATCCTTGTTGGATTTCAAATGCTTAGGTAATTTAGAAGTTTTATCATTAAGCCATTCTGAACTTTTAACTTTTTTCTTGAGGAGGATAAAAGGGGGGAGCCCCCTCCATTTTTTTCAATGAAACCCTTGGGACTAATATTTTTGAGGCTTCATGAACAGTTTGATAATTATCAGCAGTATCCTGTGAATCTTTTTGTTGTACAGTTACGACAGATTTTGATGTTTATACTGTGGGATTAACCTGATTAGAGTTTAGGTAAATAATTTCATCAACATGATCAGGGTATTCAGTAGAAAGAGAAACAAGCTCAGAGTAATTAGGGATAATTACATGTAAGCTGACAGGCATCTCAGTATTTATATCTGGAGAATCAGCAATATGATTAGTGTAAGAAGTGGTAATAACAAGTGAGTAAATAGATAACACATAAGTCATACAGGAACATGATCAGTGTAAATAGTAGAAACCTGGGATCCCTGATTAGGGATCAAAGCTTGTGAACTTTGTTGTGTTTCTTGACCTTCAAGACCACCTTTTTTCTTTTCCTTTAGTTGTTTGTTCCATATCTTTTGGCTGTAATGTAACATGTGGGGGTACCTGAGATGAAACTTTAGATTTAGTCACTAGGACATAGTTTTAATCCTTAGAAGTTAAACTAGAGGAAGAGGCCCCAACCCCCTTACCATTTTGTCTTCCATGTTCTTCTTTAGGGTTGGAGATCTCACCACTGGGAGGGGGCTGAGGGTCTCCAAGCAGTGAACTTTGATGCATTCTGATCAAACCTGCAAATAGAAGCTAAATGGCCTAGCTTGAGGAAGTTAGAACAATATTAAGGAACTCCCTCATATTCAAGGTATTTCCAAAAACCTATGTCTCTAAAACTGAGCCAAACTCTTTCAAGTAGGGGTTTAGTAACATCTACTTCAACACAAACTCTTGCTACATGAGGTCTAGTTTGATTTAAAGTTGCATTATCAACTCTAACAGGAGAATCTAACAGATTCCTTCTAGACATTAAATCCCAGTAATTGAAGAGCTACCATGGCAATCCATACATTGCAATACAAAAAGGGGCATAAGGGGAATCAGCATTCGGGTTAAAGTTTAGGACCCATTTAGTCATTCAAATTAAATAAGCGCCAAAATTCCAAACTTTATGAAGCCAGCAGTGGTAATAATCATCGGTCATATTGAATTTAATCAAAATCGGGTGATTGTTGAGAAGTATGATTTATGTGTGCCCTTTAAAACTTTTTTTATGGAAATCTTTCCTTAACTTCTCCATCTTCGGCCTAATTCTTGAAAATTTTCTGACCAAAGTCCACCAGAGTGGAGTTTCAAATCGGAGGCATTTAGATTCATTGAAGTGGGAAACTGGTTCCCCTAAATGATCTATTTTAGGTTTTTGAATGAAGGAAGCGCTTTCAGGGTTTATGATAGGATCAGGAGGATCAATATGGAGTGTTTGTCTAAGTTTCTTATTAATCTATTAGGCATAGGATAGAGAAGAGAAGCTTGTTGGCGGTCCCGCCATGACGGCGTAGCTAATTAGACATCAAAAGAATTTATTTTCCATATCATTTAACATCTCTTTTGTCATCTTTTTGCTGGTAGATTGCTATATTTAGCTAAGTTTACATCATAAGGGGTTTAGATAGCCATTTTTTGTTTTCATATCTAATCCTTCATTTGTTAACCTATGTTTAGTCCAATGGATTTTTGGTCCTTACGAGCATCTAGATTCCATTTTGTGAGCTTAATTTTTAGATTCTCGTAAGCCTTTTGGAGTGGTTTAGTGAAGGCCATGAACCAAAACATGGTAGAAGATAGAAGGGTCGAAGAAAGAAGGAAAAGAAGTTGGTGGATTGTTACCCAGAGGTTTGGACAAAGTTCTTAAAATCATCCAAGAATATTTAACCTTCAAGGGTGGTACTATTGGATTCCTCTTCTCAAGCACTATAAAATTGTCTATAAGAAGTCCAAAATCATAGCAACAGTTCACCTAAAACAATGCAAAGACTGATCGGTCGGGGGAGGTGGAGAAACTGCGCGCCCGTGCACGATGGGGCAAGTCGTGGCTCATGGTCTCAGTCAAGAATTGAACGAGTGGCACCTGAACCCGCACACCCTTGCGCAGAAGCACTTTTTCCTAGCAGACAAGCACCCTTGCGCTGCCGGCGCGCGCCCGCGCACCTGAGTCGGGCCTTGACCCTTTTGACCACTTTTTGTAGTATAAATACTCCAAACCTTATCTCCTTCACCCTCATTCACTTATACCTTTTTTTTTAAAATTAACCATCCATATATGGGGGAAATTACATTAGGCCTTCCCAAGCCATGAAAAGAAAACTTTACAGGAAGAAAGATGAAGCCGTAGCTTAGTTAGGTTATACAGGAGTGAGCACTAGGCTCATTAAGAAACATTTGTTGCTTCCAAAAGCATGAGAGTAAAGAGTTAGGAATAGGATTACAGAGTGGTCTAACTAAGAGATCATCGAACTCGTTGGTGAATCGACATGGCGAAACAAAAGTCAGTCAGAGTAACCTTACTTAGACTAAGAAGCTAATCCTTGGTCGATAGGCAAGTTCCGAGTTTAACAACTAGTGATGAGGTGAATAAAAGTCCTCGATGAATATGAATCAAATGGATTGATGTAGATGTGAAAGAGATGGGTGCATCGGATTTGATCAGCAGTATCCATGATGCATTGTAAACCTTGAAGTTCATCCTGATCGTGCAATGCCTGATGCTGCCACCAGAAACATAACATCCCACAAAATGTCAGCCTCGCAGAAGAATTCATTTAGCAAGAACCGGGATCATCCAGTTCCTAGCCATCAACTTGCAAATATTAGTTGCAATCAGTAGCATCTATTCAACTAACCATCCGTATAGAAGGTGTACCCACTTGATCTAATCTAATCAGTCCCTGTACAACATTAGTTAGGCTCTGAAACCTAAGCAAAGATGAGGTGGTCTAGTTTCTGAGACAATCTTTAGCAAGATTGTTCAATGGATTCTTTTTTTAACTCAACCCTAGACATAATAACCCTAGTTTTAACTCATCTTTTCTTAGTTTTTTTCAATTCTTCAATGGATTCTTGTTGTTTTGTTATGGGTTTTCATAATCTATGCTAAATCTACTTTTGGGAGTAATTGGCAAGCATTTCTAGTATGAAATTGTGAGATTCTATTTATCCTATTTTGTGCTTTAATTGTTGAGTATATTTGGTGCTTTCTTGTATGATTGATGCATGATTTAGACTATGATGATCAACTAGTTGATGGTTGTGGACTGATTATGAGCTAGGTTTTTGGTCAAACCCAGAAGTCTTTTACTCTGGGTCAATGTTATTGTTGTTGGTCAATGCTAGGTTATAATTAGGAGTGACAATTAATTATGATTGTTGATTGATGGAGTTGCTTAGACTTAGGATGAAGTTAGATCTGTTTTGTCTAATTATCAACGTAGCTAACTAATAATGATTAGCATGAAGGTCGATCCTCATAGTCATTGTTAGTAAAGATACTTGTTCTATCTATGTGTTTCTCGTTTGTAGGACATTGTGGTAGTCATGTTGGTTCTCCGTGTGTATTGCTATCTTCGGGAAGTCTATGATGCCGATCATCGAGGGTGACCCAAGGATAAGGATTATTGTGTGTCGTTGATGGCCCATTCTTTACTATAATCGGGGAGAGGTGAGAAATGTCAACTAGCTAATATTTAGCTCCTCGTGGTCGACCCCATCTTACCACTAGCTAATATTTAGTTGTTAGCCGTAATTTTGGTGTATAAATACTATCTTTGAGAGGCACGGCGATGGCCTCCCAAAGTTTGCCGCCACTGCTGGGGAAAAGACGTATTTTATCAAATTGTTAGTGTAGTTTTTGTGTTTTGTTTTTTTAGTTATTTGTTTTTTTGATTTCTCTTGTGATTGTTACTTGGGATAAGGTTGTATTGGTTTGTTTCTTGGTTTATGATCGATACTCGTACCAATAGACAAGAACCCTTGCACTACGACCCCGATCTCTTAGGAACACTCTAGAGATTTAGGAGAGTAGCCTGTTTTGCTAACCAAGCCACCCAACCATTGCTCGAAGTAGTTACACCCACCATGGGGGATGCTAATATAACCTTGAGGGAACTCATTCCCTCCTCTTCCAGAAAATGCCACTTGTGAGTTTAGGTCCGGGATGATCCATTGGTTACAAAATTTCCATGGGGAATCAGGGAGGATGTGAACATGCATTTGTCTGAGTTTTTTTTTTAAATTAAAACCACCATAAGGTGGGGGGATTTTTCATTTGTCTGAGTTTCATTATGTGACCATCAACATGAATTCCTCTGGAATTTTGGAGGACAATTTCAATCTAAGGGTGTTTCTTTTCACTTTGAAGGATGCGGCTAAAGATTGGTTGTACTACCTCCCACCAGGAAGTATAACCTCATGGAAGGAGATGAAGAGAAAGTTTTGGACAAGTTCTAACCGGAATCCAAGTCAACGGGGCTAAAGAAGGAGTTGAGCAACATCTCTCAATATTTGGGTGAATCTTTATATGAATATTGGGAGAGGTTCAAGAGGTTTCTAGCAAGTTGCCCATACCACCCTTACAAGAAGGGGATCTTGTGTACTATTTTTTTTGATGGTTTGTCCATTGAAGATATGCAAATGATCAATGCCTCTTGTAATGGGTCTATTGCCAACAAGAGCCCAAAAGATGCCATGGCATTTTTTGAAGAGATGGGTAATGGAACAAGATAATTTGGGGTAAGAAAAAGGGCAATGGTGCAAGAAGCTCCACATCCGAAAAACCCCAAGCTTGAGGAGTAAGTCCAAGCTTTAGCCTCCATGATGAAGGAGCTAATGAAGGGGATGATGCATCAAGCCAAAGATTGCTGTGTTTATTCATTGGATCACCACATCGATGTATACCCTTAACTCCAAGATTGAGGGTTTGAAGAGGTGAAGGCAATGGGCTACGAAGGTGGTCAAGGCCAAGGTTTCCAAGAAAATTGGGGATAACAAGGTGGACAAGGTCTCGAAAGGGAACTATCTCATGAGAAGAAGTATGATCCATACTCTCAAACTTACAACCCCAGGTGGAGAGACCATCCAAACTTTCGGTGGAGAGATGAGCAAGCAGGTCAATCAAATTCTCAGAGTGGTTTTCAAGGTAATCAAGGTGGGTTTCAACCAAATCATCAAGGGGCACAATCCCATTACCAAGGAAACCAGGGGTATAATCAGGCACCACAACAAGGCTACCCAAAAAATGAGGTCTTATTTAACCCCCGAGAGGGGAGATCAAGGTCAGAGCAGGAGCTTATACATTCCATAACCACCATGGTCACAAATTTGGAGGACCTCACCTCGTCTAGATTCAACAACTTGGAAACTCAAGTTAGCCAAATTGCATCCTCCATGGCCCGATTGGAGCCTATGGATTTCGGAAAAATTCCCTCACAACCGGAATTGAATCCAATGAAAATTTCAAGCTCAATCAACTTAAGGAATGGGAAAGAAACCAAGGAGCCCAACCGAGTTGTTAAGGAGGGAGAGGAAGTTAAAGAAGAGCTTGTGGTGAAAGGCCAATAGGTCAAAGGAGTTGAGCCCTCAACCACCAAAGAAGAGGGAAATTAAAAAATCCTTCCACCACCACCTTTTCCGATGACTTTGCGGGACAAGAATCGCAAGGATGAGAACAAAGCCCTTTTTGAAGTCTTCCGTAAATATGAGGTAAACGTTCCCATTTTTTAAGCTATCAATCAAGTGCCTAGGTTTGCTAAATTCCTAAAAGTGTTATGCACACCTAAGAGAATTAAATCATTGAGGAATGTTGAAAAAATTAAAACAGGTGGACAAGTTTCAGCTCTCTTTCAAAACAAATTACCCACTAAATGCAATGATCCTGGCATGTTCACTATTCCTTGTGCCATGGGTGAAAATGTTTTTGAAAAGGAAATGATATACCTAGGAGCCTCTATTAATGTAATTCCATACTCACTATAGAAGACTCTTAACTTAGGGACTTTGCATGAAACTAGGGTGATCATACAACCAGCCAACCATTCTCAAGCTATTCCGAAAGGACTAGTGTGAGATGTGTTGGTTAAAGTGGATAAACTAGTTTTCCCCACTGATTTTTATGTTCTTGATATGTCGCATGATAAAAGTGTGCCCTTATCTTTTTAGGGAGACCATTTTTTTAAAAGGCGAGAACTAAGATCGACATGCATAGTGGTTCATTGACCTTAGAGTTTGATGGATAAAAAGTAGGTTATGAGATCTACAAAGATAAAGAGCATCCAAAGGATAAAATGTCTTGCCATGGTATCACTATACTTGAAAGTTTGCGTGAGTCTCACAACGAACTTGAACATTGCCACATGATTGACTTAGTTGAAGTTGATAATGGAATGAGTAAAGCATCTAAGCAAGTTTCTAGTATTTTGAATGAGGTCAATGTTGCATATGTGAATGTCTCTAGTACTAACTTGCAGCGAGTGAAGAAGGGGTTAAGGAAACATCATCTAAACCCTTTTCACTCCAAGGAGTCCCTAAAACCACTCAAAAAGGGGCAAGGTGCACAAGTCCATTTGGCTTCAAAGGTGAGGTTTAAGGCGAGACAATGTTGGAAACCAATACATGTGGAGGTAAGAATGGGTGGAATTGTAGATGGAGATTCCGAAGACCCGAGGAGTATTTTGAATAAAGCTTGAAAAAGAGGGGAGTATGTCGTGCCAACGACGTTAAATAAACTTGGTTTTTATCATCCGGATAGTCATTTGTGACATTCAGTAGAGGTAATTGTGATCTCCGTTTTGTTAAGAATAGTGGAGATTTGTTGTTTTATTTGGAATTCATGATTGATTTTTCTTATTTCTATTTTTATTTTTTTGGAACACTATTACGCTTGGTTTGCATGATTGTTTTGCAAGGAGCATTTGTTTTGGGAGAAAAAGGAGCGAGAAAAATGGGCGAGCGCCAGGGGCTAAGAGAAGTTCAACTCACAAACCATATAGAAGTGCAAGGTAGGAGATGCTCACACACTCCCTCATCTCCAAAGTACCAAATTTCCCCCCTACCACCACTAAATACACCCCTTGAAACACACAATTTGAAACCAAAGAGGTATCTCTCTCCTCCATTACAATTTCAATGCTCTATTCAGTTTTTTGGGCATGACAATGGTTGTTATTGGACCTTTATGATGGAGGTTGTGGGGAGAGTATATTGTGGTTGAGGTAGTTTGTCCGTTGGATCTTATAGTTGTGCTACTAAGCGTATTTTGGTGTTTTTTTACTCATCATGAATATTCTCTCATTTCCCATCCTTGGCATATGCTCTATAATGTTTATGTGCATTGAGGACAATGCAACATTTAAGTGCAGGGAGGGGAATAAGATGATACTTGTGATTAGTAGTTAGTTTTTTTGTAGCAAGTACTTCTTTTGAGAGCATTTCTAATGAAAAAAAAAATTAAAAAAAATTGAAAAAAAAGAGAGTAGAAAACACCCACTAAGTTGAAAACCCAAGATGGAAACTTAGGTAAGATTGGGGGGCCCGGATAGGTTGAAAACCCGAAAGGGCAACCTATGCAAAAATGAGAGGCTAAATGGTGTGGAAAAAAGGTGAGGGTGAGCCTTGAAAAAAATGTGTGAAGCTAGGATGAAAACCCGAGAGGGCCCCTAGGCAAAATGAGAGAAAATGAGAGAAATTTTAAAAAATTACGTGTCTCTTCATTTGTCTATTTGGTGGCTTCTTTGGTAGACTAAGCTAATTTTGACACTTGTGTTTTATACCTCAACTTTGTTTGGTATGATGGTTTAGATTATCTTCAATTTTGAAATGTGAGAGTGTGAGAGATTCTTATGTCTTGGGGGGTTAGGGTAGTCTAGAAATATGATGTTGGATATTTTGGGAAAACTTCTGTATGCTAGTTTATGCTTAGATCTTTGCTTGTTCTTTTTTACTCGAGGACGTGTAAAGGTTTAAGTGCGGGGAGGTTTGATAAGATGTAAAAAACATGTATTTTCCATAGCATTTAACATCTCTTTTTTCATCTTTTTGTTGGAAGATTTCTAGATTTAGCTAAGTTTACATCATAAGGGGATTAGATGACCATTTTTGGTTTTCATATCTAAATCCTTCAGTTTGTAACCTATGTTTAGTCTAATGGATTTTTGGTCCTTACGAGCATCTAGATTCCATTTTTTTATCTTAATTTGTAGATTGCTCGTGAGCCTTTTGGAGTGGTTTAGTCAAGGCCACGAGCGTAAACGTGGTTGAAGATAGAAGGGTCGAAGAAGGAAGACAAAGAAGTTGGTGAATTGTTACCCGCAGGTTTGGATAAAGTTATTAAAATGATCCGAGAAGAATCAGCCTTCAAGGGTGGTACCATTGGATTCCTCTTCTTGAGAACTATAAAATCAACTACAAGAAGTCCAAAATTGGAGCAACGATTCCCCCAAAATGACATGAAGACCGATCAGCCGGGGGAAAAAGAGAAACAGCGCACCCGCACGCGATGGGGCAAACCGTGGTGTACGATCTCAGCCAAGAAATGTGTTGCCATCGTTTGAGCCCATGCGCATGTTCGCACAAACACCATTCCCATCGGGCAAGCACCCTCGCGTTGCCAGCGCTCCCGGATCGGACCTTGACCCTTTATACCACTTTTTGTAGTATAATTACTCCAAACCTTCTGTCATTCACCCCTATTCAGTTCTACCCGACCCTGGACATAAAAACCCTAGTTTTCACTCATTTTTTCTTTGTTTTTTTAATTTCTTCTATGGATTCTTGTTGTTTTTTATGGGTTTTCATAATATAGGCTAAATATACTCTTGGAAGCAATTGGTAAGCATTTCTAGTACGAATTTGTGAGATTCTATTTATCCTATTTTGTGCTTTGATTATCAAGTATATTTGGTGCTTTCTTGTATGATTGACGCATTATTTAGACTAGGATGATCAACTATTTGATGATTGTGGATCGATTATGTGCTAGGTTTTTGGTCAAACCCAAAAGACTTTGACTTTTGATCAACGTATTGTTGTTGGTCAATGCTAGGTTATAATTAGGATTGAAAACTAATTATGATTGTTGATTGATGGATTTTCTTAGCGTTAGGATGAAGTTAGATGAGTTTTGTCTAATTATCAATGCAACTAACTAATAATGATTAGCCGGAAGGCCGATCCTCGTAGTCATTGTTACTAAAGATACTTGTGCTATCTATGTGTTTCTTGCTTGTAGGAAATTTTGGTAGTCATGTTGGTTTTCCGTGTGTATTACTATCCTCGGGGAAGTCTATGACACCAATCGTTGAGGATGACACCAATCGTTGAGGGTGACCTGAGGATAAGGGTTATTGTATGGTGCCAATCGCCATTCTAGCTATAACCGAGGATAGGTGAGAAATGTCAACACTCGAAAGGTGTTGAAAGGTTCTCCACAATAAGTGACTGATGCATAAAAATAGGATAATTAATATATGATCAAAGGATGACTAGAAATGTAAACCAATAGTGCCCAAGACTCGTTATCATATTAATTACATCTTTTGTGCCAGTGTATTCGTAGTTGTATTGTTTTCCCTAATTGTTGGTTAATTTAGTCGTTAAACTAGTCGTAGTGGTTTACAACTCAAAACCCCCCAACTCGGTTACCACACACAAAGAGTGACATATTTTTGT
The DNA here is from genome assembly GCA_037428765.1 of Rubia yunnanensis. Taxonomy (NCBI): domain Eukaryota; kingdom Viridiplantae; phylum Streptophyta; class Magnoliopsida; order Gentianales; family Rubiaceae; genus Rubia; species Rubia yunnanensis. Next base: position 62,944,396 of record CM075066.1, read on the forward strand.
GTCTTTTAACTATGCTTTAAGATTTGATAAAACCCCTTCTCCTCGTGGACGACCCCATCTTACCACCAGCTACTATTTAGTAGTTAGCCATAATTTGGGCTTATAAATACTATTTTTGAGAGGCACGACGACGACCTCTCGGTGCCAGAAAAACCAGATGCAGAACGATGCTAGGGTTAAGATCGTTGTTCGTCGCCTCAGAGAAGAAGAGGATGTGTTGTTTTGATATAGTAATGCACACTTAACTGTTCCCTATCTTGCAATTACAGTATTAGTTAGTTAGCTATTTTTCACAAAATTGTGAGCATAGTTTTACAAGCCAAATATCGTCAAACTGAAAAAAAATTAATCAGTATACCGGTAAGCAAAGTCAATCCCACGGGGAGAAAAGCAATAATTATAATTTTACAAACTAATCTCATAACCTTTTTTTGGTGTAGCCACCACGCCTTTATTTCAAGAACAATTATAAGAACTAAAAATGAAAAATAATTAATCTAAAAATGAGAAGAAGAAATATATATATATATATATATATATGAATGGTATCGGCTAAGAATAACTCATATTTAACAATGATCATAGGCGCAATGATGAATTAATCCTTGCGTATCTATTAGTTATAGGAAAGTACACTACTAGAAAATACCCCACAGGCACCAGTTATTCACCACAAAGGCACCGAATAATTGTACCCCTGAAATATTGGTCCCCAAGTGACCCAGTGAAAATTTTCATAGTTTTAAGCACTGGTATGGCATGCCGGTGCTACAAATATGAGATACCGGTGCTAGATCAATTCCATGCTGGTGTTTAAGAAGTCAAGACCAATTAAATGTATTTTGACACCGGTGTTCAACATTGTGGTGCTCATTTTTTTCGGCATCAGGTGTTAATTTGGTACCAGTCTCTATTTTATTTAGAATAAGCTTGTATTGTAGAACCGGCATAGCATTTCTTAGCACTGAAATGTAAATGTTTGGTCATTATTTTTAGCACTAGTATCAATTCAAAGAACTGGTTCGTCAATTTGACAAATATGGATGAATTGTAGAACTGTAAGGCATTATTATTAGTATCAATGTTAGTATTATTAAAACTTGAATGGATATTTTTTTAAAAAATTTCCCCCATCTTGGATCAAATACAAGGAAAATGGATTCAATAAATCCCACCGAATTTATTAAAAAAGAGTAAATTTGCTATTGAAAAATAAATATGAGACCACAATTGAAAGTAAATAAAGCAACATCATTGTTAATAAACTACTCCCATCACTCATCTACACTTATCAATCAATTAAAGTCATCAATATTTGTCTTAGCATCTTTTGAACATTAACCTATGCTTTGCACCATTTCTCCTCCGTTTCTTGAAGTTCATATACGTTGTACAAACCTTGGTTCTCTGGAAAAACCTACAATTTGATTAAATGTTAGGCAGTAGGACGTAGTACTAAAAATGAAGGCAGAACTGTTGTTTTTTTTGTTTAGTTGTTGTGGTACTTACGTCAAGTAGATTCCTTGAAGTTGTCATTAGGACTAGCTCTTCTAGAAATAGCATGACATAATAACCGCATTCCCATCAACTCCCTTGTTTTTGGTACAAAGATAGAAAACAACAATTCCCAATGTTTAATCAGTGTATCAAGACCAGAAAAATTATAAAGTACTTGTAAAATATATTTGAAGGATATGACATATTGATGCTTGTTACGCTATCGGCTGAGGGTTCACTAGTGGAGGACTCCTCATTAAAGGTAGCATTAGAAGGGGGTTCCACAAAAATTCTGTAAAACCGCCTTCCAGGAGGGGTTCCGAGCTAGGAACCTCAGTGAATTGGAACCCCTGATTTTTTAAAGATTGTTATTGATCATTGTTTGTTTATAAATTCCTTTATATGTTGGAGATGGAAAGTGGTTCTGTCGAAGTGATTTTCAACTCATCATGTTCCAAATTTGGAACAAGGATCTGATAGTTGTTCTGAGTCTAGAACTTCTAGGAGTGCATTGTAATTGAAACAACGATTTGCCTTCCGAACTTGTAACTTATGTTGGAAAGATCTTCCGGATACGGAAAACCTTTGGACTACCATTACCTTGAATGGAAGGTGCAATTTATGTTCCGAATTTGGAACTCCCAAAAAGTAGCAATAAATGCAGACGACCAATATTATTTTCATTTGGAGAAATAAGCTGAAAATTTAGGGCACTCTTTAGAATTAAAATCTTAAAGTAATTCTACATATACAAACATTCTTACCTAATTGAACTAATTATTTAGTTATTGAAGTAAGTTTTATAATGTTTTGAAATAGGGTTTCAATTTCAAATGTTGCTCACTGGAATTGCATTGCATATATGATTGAATATGTCTTGATGTTATTTTCATATAGTTAATGGATAGGTTCAAACTCATCAAGAGAGACCTTAGGACATCGCCCGATTATATTTGTTTGGTAGATTCATTTATTGCGGTGACTTTTGAACATGCGGCCAAAAATGGGATCGTGCGTGCACGGTACCCATGTAAGGATTGCATGAATGATGCATATTTAGGGAGGAAGAAGTTGCGTGAACACCTTATTTTTCGAGGTTTCCAAACAAGTTACACTTGCTAGATATGGAATGACGAGGTACCGATAGATATAGGAAGAAATTTTGGAATCAATAAAGAAGTTGAATAAGATTGTGATGATCAATTTGATGAGATGGTGGGGGTATGTTACCAGAGAATTCTATGGAAAACCCGAGGTCCTAGGGTCATTTCTTAATGACAAGAATTACCCACTGTACGTGGTGTCAAAACATTCAGTATTGAGCATGACATTGAAAATCATGAATTTGAAAGCTAGATTTGGTTGGACTGAAAAAGGGATGACTGAAACTCTGAAATTTGTTTGGGAATTCCTTCCCAAAGGAAATAGTATGCCTGAGAAATATCCTTCCGCAAAAAGAGTTCTTTGTCCTATGGGTTTGGAATTAGAAAAAATCCATGCATGTCTAAATGATTGCATGTTGTTTAGGGGGAAGGAGGATGAGAAAACTTGAAACATATTGGGTATGCGGTGAATCTCGGTACAAGTTAAAGCGTGGTGAAATTAGTGTGTGTATAGAGGCGGGGAACAATTCGAAGAAGAATACACCCGCTAAGGTCTTATGGTATCTTCCGATAATTCCGCATTTGCAAAAGTTGTTTGCTTCGAAAAAAGATGCAAAGTTACTATGGTGGCATGCGGAAAGAAATCGTCCGACAAATGATGCCATAAGGCATACGTCTGATGGTGAGCAATGGAAAAATCTTGATGGCATATACCCGGAGTTTGGATCGGATTCCCGACATTTAAGGTTAGGATTGTCTACTGATGGAATGAATCCATTTGGCAACAAGAGCAGTGCATATGGTGATATACAATCTACCACCGTGGCTGATAACTATATGATGATATACAATCTACCATATAGTTCTCGTGTCAATGAAAATTTTGGGCCCCAAGCAACCGAGTAATGACATTGATGTATATCTTACACCCTTAGCGGATGATTTGTTGACGTTGTTCAAACATGCAGTTCGTACCTACGATGTTGTTGTGGATGATATTTTCACGATGAAGGCTCTTTTGTTTTGCACCATAAATTATTTTCCCACTTCTGGAAAATTTGTCGGGCTATTCTGTGTAAGGCCATTGTGCATGTCCAGCGATGCACCCCAATTTTACCACCATCGTTGCGCCACCGTGGATGATCAGAATCTGCAAGACAAAATCCCCAGAGGTTTCCAGGGGGAAGAAGCTCTGACAGCTAAGTCAGCAAACAGATTATAAGAGTTTAATTAGGAATGAATAGTTGAGTGTGTAGGATTATCTTGAGCCTTTATATAGGTAGGCAGGTAGGAAAACTATTTTGTTTGCTTGTGGAGCAAGTACTCTCACCTTGGGCTAGCCTAAAAAACTCCTATCAAGGGCAAAGTTATGGGCTGGTAGGTCGGCCGTATAGGAACTTGGGCCCATACAGATTTACACATTATCAATAAGCCCCTAGAAAGTTGAGCGTTTGGCCTTCAAACATATCCTAGAATCACGGGTCCGAATACGTGCTTGCGTATATTAGTTCATTGATGCACCCTTAAAGGGGCGGCATTGAATTGATGGTTGAGTAAACATTCTTCCTCCAGTATCCTTTAACACCCTAGGGGTACGACCTTGGTGCCCATATGGTGTAGTGAAGGTTCATTCCAGGTTGAGGCTTCAAACGTGTCGTTTGAGCTGATAAATGTGTTGGGGGCCTAATCCTTGGCGTTCTAGTCTGTGTTAGAGGCCAAGGACCTAAATCTCGCCTCTTTTGTTTCCCCAAGGGCTTTCGGCCCATGTAATCCTGAATTAGGGTTCCAGTACCTGGACCTCTAATCTGAGTTAGAGACCAAAGGCTTTCGAGTCACCACGGTCAGAAGTAGGGAGTTTGAGTTCCTGTCTTCTAATCAGTGTTAGGAGACGAGGATGTTCAAATTCTTCTATATGCATAAAAAGACAGAGAGGTATTCAAATTTTGGGCTTCTAATCAGTGTTAGAGCTGGAGACTGTGCGAATTCCAATACTTTACCCATAAAGGGAACTACATTTGGGTTTCCCATCTGTGTTGGAGCCCTTAGTTGTTCGAATCTGGGGAAGCCAGGATGAGGGATTCGGACTCCAGCCTTCCACCCTATGCTAGAATCCTAGTATGTCCTAACCCTATATATGGTTTGTTCATCCTTCGGCCATCTAATCTATGTCAGAGTCCAAAGAATTTGAATTCATGTATTTTAAGCGTAAAGGGTCTGGTCTTCTTGGGTTCTAATATGTGGTAGAATCCAAGGAGCTTGAATACACATGAGAAGGGATAAGGGGCTTGATCTTTGACCTTCTAATCTGCGTTGGAAACTGAAGGGTTTGAGTCCAAAGAGAGAAGTGGAAATGTTATGTGGGAACAATTTTTAGAGTTTGAATCCAAGGCGGGAAGTGGAAAAGTCACGAGTGTGACGTTTACTTTCTTCTTATGGGCACGTGTAGCTCCTGTTGGGTTCCACGTGCCCCACTTTCCCCATAAATTCCTTGGTTCTCCTTCACGTGGACCATTTACCCACACACTTACTTTTTTGCATGGAGACCAGAGGTAATGATTATCTTTTAACTCCCTTTATATATAACGGGTTTTTCACCGTTCTCACTTCACCTTTTCCCCCCAAATCACTTTCAAATTTCAAAAACCCTCATCTGTGACAGAGCAAATTTTTGGTGACTTTCCTATTTAAGCTGCCAAAGAGATCAGGTCCATTTTCGGCCACTTAACCAGTCAGTCCCCTATCTCTTAACCACTCATTTTCCTTTTTACAATGTCGCAAACACCGTCACGGAAGAATTCCATTCCTGCCTATTTTCCAACCATGTATACTGCTGAAAACGTAGAGGAATCTCGCCACCAAGATTTTGGCACAGTTACTTCCATGGTAGCCAGCTCTTTTTCAGAGGGCTTTGAGGTCAGGGAAAACTCCACCAATTGCTCGGCACCACCTAAGGGCTTCCACTGCAAAAGGGTTTCTTCAAGGTCTGGGGTCCTGAGTTGGGACAAGGTTCAGGAAGATAAGGAGGGTCGTCCCTTCTTTTTTGAGAAAATCCTGACTCCAGTCCTCGAGAGCCCCCAGCCAATGGCTCCAGAAACCACCAAGGTACTAACCACTCTGCCTCGATAGGTCAAGTTTCCAGAGGATTTATGACTGGAGGTCTTTCAAAATGATGAAAATCCAAGGGATACTAGGCCCGGTCGGTGCACTGTCTAGAGCACCACCTTCGGTTCAGACTGTGCTTTCCCTTACCCCTCATCCTCTCGCATCTTCTCAAGGACACCGGGTAAGTCTGGCCCAGCTTCACTCGAACATCATTATCCTGGTTATGGAATTTATAACTTGTTGCAATAGCTTGGGTATTGCCCCTCAGTACAAGTTATTTAGATCTCAATACTACCTTTTAGATAGCATACTCGTGGTTCATAAAGCCGCTGGTCGGGATACAAAGCTCTGGGGGATCGTGACTCTATGTAACAGGTTCTTGGACTCTCCAGTCAAGATCTCGTTGAACTACAAGCGGTGGTACATATCCCCTATTTACACGTGCAACAGTGGCCCTCGAGCACAAGGAGGAACTGGAGAATCTAACCCTTGATAGGGACACTCGTTTGAAGGAACTCGAGCATGCCAAGCTAGCCGCCCTTTTCCTAACCCGAGCAACAGGTCTTCGCGTTTGAGGCATATACTAAAAGGCTATTGAAGACCCAGGGGTTCTAGAACTTCTTCTTGGACATCTCCATAGTTCGGTGGGGCTTTCTTTAATTAACTTGGCTCATTCCATCTCCAAATAGCCCCCCTTTGAGTATGCGACTATGCTAGACGTTAACAAGAATAACTAGAGCCAAAGCAGCTGAGCCATCTCTGGTAAAAGTCCATCCAAGACGGGGGTATTAAAATTCCACTACTCGACCACTTGAAGGCTTCCTGAAAATAGTTCTCAGTGGAGGAGATCCTCCACCTAGAAGTGGATGAAGACACAAAATGGAGGGAGCCAGACCCCCTTATCAGTCAAAGATCTCAACGCGGGCCTACTCCCCGGGGTCTTCCCAAGCCTAGGAAAGATTGTATGAACTATTCCTTTTTGAGCTCCAGATGTACTTTTTAATTTTAGCTTTTCAATGAAAAATTTTCTTTTCCCTTAACTTATGTGTCTCTCTTTTTTGTCTCCTGTAGACTTTAGACTTTGTGCCATATTGCCCTTCCCATCTACAAAGTGGTACTTCTTTCAACTTCTTTTTCCAAGTTATGAAAGAATGATACCACCAAATCAAAGAATGGGCATGGGAGCATCGAATTAAAGCCTTCCGATTCTAGTACAAATTCATCCGGGTCAAAGAGAAAACTTCAAGCAGTGCATCATGAACTTAGTTTATCACGCAACGGACTCCATGAAAGACAAAAAGAACTCCTCGATGCCCTGAGTTATTCAAGGGAAGAGAGGGATTCCCTAGCCATGGCGAGGGATGAGATTTTGGGAGATTTCCGTTCACTCGAAGCTCGGCATAGTGAGATTCTCGAAGAGATTACTGCTAAAGTTGGGTTCACCTCAATGCATGAATGTATCACCTCCAAGGATAATAAAGCTATTGGGGGCATCGTCTTCTTAGCCCAACGAGACCATCGAAGGCTACCGTCGTGAGGCTTGAGCGGCCTTGGTGACTGCCACCATCAAAGTAGAGGAATGGAAGGAAGAGAATAGGAAATACCGACAATATCTGGTTCCTATCTTAAAGCAGACCATTAGGGAAATTAGGCCATAATCGGAGTCGCCTATAGAGAAAAGGAGAAAGTCAACAATGAGCTTTCTAAGTTGTACAAGACGTACGAAGCAACTGCCAAAAGCCTTCAAGTAAACGGGCTTCGACTTGAGATGGTCAAAGCCCCATTGGTCGAGAATTTTGAAGTTTTTGTCCAAGATACCATCAACACCATAGAGCAAAAACATATCACTAGAAATCCCAAGTATATTGCGAGGCTTACAAAGAGGCACAAAGGTGGCTGGGTAGAATAAGAAGAATGAGCGGAGCTTCGAGTTCCCACCCTGCTCTTAGGAGGAATGAGGATCCAGGAGCTGTCGAAGCCCTTTGTCCTATGACCTCGAATCCTACAGTTGGCTCTGCAGGCAACCCGATCAGCACCTCTAGCCAAGGGAGGGGAGGTAATGTTGTTAGTTGAGGCTGAGCTCACCCTTTCGACGATGAGGAGGAGCACTTGGTGAAGAGGTTGAGGCAGTAGGCTTTCGTACCCTAGAACCTCATTAGTCAATCGGAGGCCGTTAGCAAGGACCTCGCAGAAGTTTCCTAACTGTTTGCAAATATATTTGTAACTCTTGTAACTGTATATGTGTACTTGTGAACCCTTAAGGCCTTGTATTATTGAAATAATACTTGTTTGCTCCTTGTTAATTTTTATAGCATTTTGTTTATCTTCTGTCTTGTTATTCGGTAGGCTGTGCCGACTTTCCAAGCGGTTGGCAAGGTTTATACCTTAGGCGCTCGTTGCACATTCGATGGGCCTTTGTTAACCCTTCGACTATTTTACATGGTCTGAGCCTTAGGTTCTTGTTGTACATTCGATGGCCCTTTGTTGGCCCTTCAAATATTTTAAAAGGTTTGAGCCTTGAGTGCTTGTTGCGCATTCGATAGGGCTTCATTGGCCCTTTGAATTTTTTACAAGGTATGAGCCTTAGGCGCTTGTTGCGCATTCGATAGGGCTTTGTTGGCCCTTCAAATATTTTACATAATCTAAGCCTTAATCACTTGTTGCGCATTTGATAGGCCTTTGTTAGCCCTTTGAATATTAACTACTCTAATTTCAGGAGGGTGGAGAGCTTTCGTTCCCCCTTGGCAATGTGTGTTCAAATTATTTGGAATCACATTCCATATATAATTATAAAAAATGAGAGGAAACCTATCGACCCATGATGCTACTTGGCCTAGGGTGTCCTCCGACCCAAAAGTACTCAACGGCAGGCCTTTTTTTTTGCCTCCTCCAGTCTATTGGGATTTGGGTGAATAATACCACCTAAGGTTTGAAACGTTCCATCTACGTGGAATCAGTTCACCTTGGAGGGTTTCTAACACATAGCTGCCTCCCGGGCCAGCTTCGACGACTTGGTAGGGTCCCTTCCAGTTTGCTGACAACTTCCCCTCCGGCTCTCTGGGGCTTTTCTCATTTCTCATGTTTACGAGGTGTCCTGGGGAAAACTGGACTTTTCTGACCCTCCGGCCATGATACCGCTTAACCCTTTCCTTGACCCTGGCTTTGTGGAGATTTTCCTTCTCTCTTTTCTCATCGAGAAGGTCCAAATCCAAACGGTGTTACTCATCATTGTCTTCTTGTCATCTGTTGCTAATAACAAACCTTCGAAAGGTAAGCAGCCATATCTCCCCTGGAATGACCGCCTCCAAGCCATAAACCAGGTTGTATGGAATTTCACCCATAGCAGATGATTCCGTTGTTCAAAACGACCAAAGCAAGCTAGGTAATTCGTTGATCCAGTTCCCGCCTGCTCCTTCGAGCCTCAATCAAATGTCATTAATATTGGTTCAATTGGTGACCTCCACCTGCTCATTGGCTTGGGGGTGGTCAATGCTGGCGACCCTTTGATGAATCTTATACTCATTGCACCAATCTTTAAATGAGTCATTGATGAACTGAGCGCCATTGTCACTTATGATCGCTCGAGGGATCCCAAATCAAAATATGATATTCTTCCAGCAAAACCCAATCACCGCCTTCCCCTTTACACCGGTCAGGGATTTAGCCTTGACCCACTTCGTAAAGTAGTCTATGGTTACAATTAGGTATCAAAAGTGACCAGGGGTTTCCGGGAAAGAACTCACCTGATCGATCCCCCATTTGTCGAATAACCAGGAACTGTTAATATTTATCACTTCTTCCTAAGGGACGTGGGTGATTGGTGCGTGCCTTTGGCATTGGTGACCGGCCTGGATATACTTGTTTACCGCTTCGAACATCTTTGGCCAGTAATATCCAGCCAGGAGAAGCTTCTTAGCTACCAATTGAGCTCTTTGATGACATTCGCAGGCCCATTCATGGGTTTTGCAAATTTGGTAGTTAGCCTCGTGGGGGGCTACACATCCGAGGAGCATTCGGAGGTGGACTCGGCGATAAAGAACATCTTCATTGATCACATATTTAAGCGCCTTTAGCCTAACCTTCCTTACTTCGATAGCATCTTCCGAGAGAGTCCCATCTAGAAGGTAGCTAATGATAGGCATCATCCTCGACTTTTGCTGTTCAACTAACATCACTGTTGCTTCCTCCTTGAAGCTATGCTTACTCAACATCTCCACCATTAAATACTCCTGTGATTGCATGCCCAGGTCCGACGAGGCCCGTTTGCTCAGGGCATCAGCCTTGTGGTTTTTCTCCTAGGGATTTAAGTGAGAGTATCATGGTGGAAATGTTCGAGGAGGAGTTTCATCACTTCCAAATAGTGCTACAAGCTTCTTTCCCTAGACTCATATTCCCCTTTTACTTGAATGACATCGATTTGGGAATCACTAAATATGTCTAGCCTTTGAACTCCCAAGTCTTGGCGATTCGAAGGCCTGTGATCAGAGCTTCATATTCCACTTCATTATTCATGGCCTTGAAGTTAAATTTAAGGGCATAGGGGCGGTTTTTCAGTTCGGGGCTCGTAAGAAAGACTCTGGCCTCACTGCCTCCGGAGTGAGAGGAGCCATCGACATAAAAATGCAATGTCTTTTCGGGCTCATTGTCATCTTAGTTGACTATTGGTTCAGTAGTTTAAAAAATGAAGTCCAATAATGCTCGGCTTTTGATGGCTGTTCTCTGGCTGAACTGGATGTCGTGTTCACCCACTTCAAACACCCACTTCATCATTCTTCCTGAGGCCTCCGGCTTTAAAAGCTCTACCTAATTGGATGGTTGGTCAGTAGGATAATCCTGTGGCTTTGGAAATACGGATGAAGATGCCTTGCAGTATGTACAAGGACTAATATCAGCTTATTGAGGGCAGTGTAGTGGGTCTCTGGGCCATGCAATACCCCGCTTACAAAGTAGATTGGGTATTGGGCTCTGTCCTTTTCCTTCACCAGAACCACGCTTATCGCTGGGGGTGTATGGAGAGGTATAAATACAGATATTCCTCCTTGTATGGTTTCATGAGGGGGGGGGGTAGACTTTGTAAGTGCTATTTCAACTCCCGGAAGGCTCTTTCACAGTCATCCGTCCTTTCAAATTTCTTTGCTTTTCGAAGCACATTAAAGAATGACAGGTGTTTTTCAGCCCCCTTTGAAAGGAATCGACATAGTGCTGCGAATGAGCATGTGGTCCTTTGGACATCTTTGACTATTTTGGGGGGCTTCATTTTGATCAACGCTTCAATTTTATAAGGATTGACATCTATCCCTCTTTCCAAAACCATAAATCCTAGAAATTTACCAGCTCCGACTCCAATTATGTATTTATCAAGGTTTAGCTTTAAATTGGCTTCTCGGAGTGTCTGGACGGTTTCTTCGAGGTCCAGTAAAAACTAGTCGAAGCCCCTGCTTTTAACCACCATGTCATCAACATATATCTCAATGTTTTTACCAATTTATTTTTTGAAGAGCTTATCGACCAACCTTTAGTGGGTGGCTTCTGCATTCTTCAACCTGAAAGGCATTTTTCTTGTAGCAAAATTTCCCACATCAGTTATGAGAGATTTTTTCTGCATATCCTCCTCTGCCACGAGTATCTAGTGATAGCCCTTATGAGTATCGAAGAAGGACAACACCTCATATCCTACTATGGCTTCAACCAGTGCGTTAATGGAGGGTAGGGGATATTTATCTTTAAGGCAACATTGTTGAGATTCGTGAAGTCTATGCACATTCTCCAAGATCCATCATGCTTAGGGACTATCACTAGATTTTCTATCCACTCGGGGTAAAATACCTCTTCAATAAGTTCAGCTCGAAGCAACTTTTGGACTTCTTCCTTTATGGCTTCAGCCCTTCGGGGGGCAAAGGATCTACGCTTTTGCTTGATTGGCTTCAAGGAGGGGTCTACATTTAGCCTGTAGACCATCAGCTATTTAGGTACCCCTGTGAGGTCGAATGTGTCCCATGAAAACATGTCGAAGAAAGCATCTAGGAGGTCCTTCATCTATTTTCTCGTTGTGGGTGGTATCATTTTCCCCATGGGCACCGTTCCTTTGTCTTGAACAGACATTGGTTCTGTAGTCATGGGTTTGACTTCTCTATTGACCAAAGTTACCTATCCTCCTTTTCTTCTTTCAGAGCTATAGCAAAACAGCTCCGGGCCGCCAGTTGATCCTCTCTAATAACTACTATCCCCCGTTTCATGGGGAACTTAATGGTCAAATGATAGGGGGACCATACTGGATGTGCCTAGCATATCCAAGGCCTCCCAAGTATTACGTTGTATGGGAACATTGAGTGAACCGCTATGAAGCTACAATTAATTGTGATCTCCATGTCTCCATCAGCCACCATAACCAGGAGGGTCACGACCCAAGGAGTAGCATAGTTTTCCCAATGAAGCCAAACAAGGGAGAGGTTGTTCTCCTTAGACTTTCACGGTCGAGCCCTAACTGATCGAAGTAGTTGGCGAACATTACTTATACCCTGCTCCTATTGTCTACGAACACCCTTTTGACATAACAATCTCCGATGGTTGTATGGATCGTCATTAGTTTTTTGTGAGGGGTTTGGCTTGGCACCGGGTCAGCCTCCAAAGGTAATTGCTTCTTCGAGTCAAAAATGCTTCTGACAGGGTTCTCCGGGAGGTATATACTGGGATTGGGCTTTGATGATCTTATTCAAAGCTTGGTCACTTACAACTTCATTGATGAAGTTGATCACCTGATTCACCCTATCCCTCTGATTCCTATCCGTCTGAGCCTCAGCCTTGGGTTGGACCCCTGCTTAGTTTCCAGCTTGGTCTGCTTCCTTTGCCTGCTGTTCTCTACTACCTCGATTGGCTCTCTCTTTTTCCTTTCCAACGGATTTTTGATCATTCCTTCGAGGAGGATTCTTCTCTTAGACCCTCGATGAAGTCAGAGAGTAAACCTTCTCTCGTATATCTTTACACTTCTTGCCTTAGGTGAGTGCATTTATTTGTGTTGTGGCCCATTTTTTGTGGTGGTCACAAAACCTGGACGACTTTGTTTTTCTAGGGTAATCTCTCCCGGGAGGGGGGTTCTGAAACATCCCTTTGTGGATGGAGTGTATCCTCATCAGGGACTTAGTCAAGGGGATATAGCCCTCAAATCCCTTTTTCGGAGGGTCCGGCTATTTTTACCGTGGCTCTGAGTTTTTGGGCCCCTTTTTTACCCATCTATCCCCCTATCATTTCCTCTTTGTGGCTTATTCAATTTTTGAATATTGTTCCATAATTTCATGTAGTTGTTGCAAGGTCTCTGGCTTTTTCAAGACCAGCTTTTTGTACAGGTTAAGATTTGACACCCCATTCATGTATCCGAGGATTACCCCATCTTCAGTTCGATTAATCACAGTCAAGATTTGACACCCCATTCATGTATCTGAGAATTACCCCATCTTCAGTTTAATTAATCACGCTAAGGCTCTCATCTACATACCGATGGGAAAATGCCTCCTTCGACTCGCATGGACTCTGCTTACTCTGGTAAAGCTCAATCAAGGTCTTCATAAGCTTTTTCTTTTGGAAGAACTGTTCCAAAATGGCCCTTCCGAAGTCCCTGTATGAACCCTTCCCAGCTTGTTGAACCACTCTTGCACTTTACCTCGAAGGTAGCTGCCGACCAGCTTTCATGTCAGCTATTTGTTGAAGTCCCTCAAATGCATCAGACTAAGGAAAGTTTGTATCAACTCTCGGGGGTCCGAATCTCCACTATACATAAGGAGCCGTTTGGGTGGTTTCACATCACTGGGCCATCGAGTGGCCTTATTGCAGAACTGAAGGGAGAAGTCACTACTTAACTCGAAAGCCCAATCAACCTGTTGAGTTCTCTTGGCAAGGAGTGGTTCAATCCTTCTCCCATCCATGAGTCTTCGTATAAACTTGGCCAGAATGGAGTACTAAAATTTGGGAGCGGGTTCGAAGCCATGTACCCCGAGTGTGTTCCTCCCACCGCTCAGTTGTAATATAGCACTGGTCGGTGAGGATCATGGGGAGAAACTTCTAGTCAAAGTCCAGAGTGCATCTGCCTTTCAAAGCCTAGGAAAAAATCCCTCGGCCAGCCATCGAGTGAGGGATGGTCTGGCTCAAAGCAGGAGGCATCAGAGCAGGGATCAAAAGTGGCATGGAGTATACCATCATTTGATCCATGCTTGGGAGCATTGGTTGGGGTCGTGTGATGGCTCCAAGGTCCACTTGATTAGGACACTCCTGGGAGGAGTGTACGACTGAAATCTCAGCAACGTCATCAGGGGCACCGAAGGTGGAGGCCCCATTTACTGCTGGGTCACCCATTGGTAGAGCTTTGGGGGTTCCACCTGATAACCAGTAGATCTAAGGGCCTGAGCCCACATTGCTAGATCTTGCTGCGATGGGGGCTTGCTTTGTTCGTGCCCCTTCCATCTGTAGCCTCCATGAATTGTGGCTCATTCTCTCTTGGTCGACATGCCTAGCTTTGTGAGGTAGGGGCTTCAGTACCTCCTACCCAAGGCTTGATGCTAACCTTCATGGTTCTTGGGGTTGCGTTAGCTTTTGCGTGAGAAGCTTCCGGACCCCTCACCTCTAGGATCTGGTCCTAGTCAACTTTTGGGCTTGTTATCGGCGCTAGAGGGGGGTGGGATCCGATTGCATATTGGACCTACTCCCTTTCTTTTTCCAGTACGAGGATTGTACTTCTTCGTCGGTGCCTAAAGCTTTACCTGTTAGCCATTCACTCCTATGGAAGGCACTTGCCGTAGATGTGGACATAAACAGCAACACTCAATGCAAATCTGACTGACGGTCCCACTGGGAGTGCCAACTTGATGCACCCAAATTTTACCACCGTCGTGGATGATCGAAATCTGCAAAACAAATCCCCCAGAGGTTTGCGAGGGGAAGAGGCCCTGATGGCCAAGTAAGTAAATAAATTACAGGAGTGTAATTAGGATTTAATAGTTGAGTGTGTAAGGTTACCTTTAGCCTTCATATAGGTAGGAAAATAGGGCAATTTTTTTGTTTGCTTGTGGAGCAAGTACTCTCACCTTAGGCCTGGCCAAAAAAATCTTGTCAAGCGAAAAGTCATGGGCTAGTAGGTCGGCCGTATAGGCACTTGGGCCCATACTGATTTACACATTATCATCCAGTTTGTGAGAAAGAAATCTCATTTTGTCAACTTAAGCATGGTTCTAAAACTATCTACCAGGGACATCGATGTTTTCTCCCCAAGGGTCATCCGTGGTATTTCACCAAGAAGTGGTTCAATGCCAAGACAGAATTGCGAGGTGCACCTATACCATTAACCGATGCTGAGGTATTTGAAAATGTTAGAGGATTGCCTAAAAGTTTTTGTAAGGGGAATTGGAATTTGGAAATTGAATGTAGTTGGAAGAAATGCTCAATCTTCTTTTGACTCCCTTATTCGAAGGAGTTGGATGTCAGACACTACTTTGATGTAATGCACATAGAGAAAAATGTATGCGATGCTTTTATTGGAACACTTTTGAATACTTTCGATAAAACCAAAGATGGATTAAAGTCTCGACTTGATTTGGTTGACATGGGTATTAGGGAAAATCTTAGTCCCGTTACTGATGGAGATGCTTGTTATCTCTCTCCCGCTTGTTATTCAATGCCTCCAAAAGAGAAGAAGTTGTACTGTGAGACGTTGAGTAGTGTGAAAGTGCCTGGAGCTTATTCTTCCAATATCAATGCTTGTGTATCACTAATATAATTGAAGTTGGTTGGATTGAAATCGCACGAATTCCACAACTTGATGCAGAAATTGAATGTCATTGCAATTCCATCATCGGTGTCGTCCCACGTACGATTGTGTATTACTGAGTTATGTTTGTTCTTCAAATCTATATGTTAAAAAACAATCAGTATTGCAAAGCTTGATTGGTTGCAAGCTATGATTGTAGAAGTATTGTGCCGAATGGAAATGTATTTCCCACCTTCATTTTTTGACATAATGCTCCATTTGATAACACACTTGGTTTGGGAGATTAAGCTCTATGGTCCTGTATTTTTAAGATGAATGTATCCCTTCGAGTGGTACATAAAAATTTCAAGCATTTTGTGAAAAATGTGTATAGGCCTGATTCAAGTATTGTGCAACGGTATTGTGATGAGGATGTTATTGAATTTTGTACCGATTATATTAAGAAGGTTGAATCTATGGGGGTTCCTAGTTCTAGGCATGAAGGGTGGTTGTATAGTGTAGGGGTTTGACAGGGTAAGCTATTTAACCCTAGTGTTGAGGATTTGTGCACTTCACATTTGTATGTTCTTAGGAATTATAAGGACATCGTCCCATGCATTGAAATTCACATGGATGAAATTCAAGGTTTGAATCCCACTTTCAACTAAGCAAGAGTTCTTCAACAACACACTAGAACTTTTGCTTCTTGGCTACAATGTCACGTGGCAACCGGCCCACATCCAGAAACAGTCAAATGGTTGTCTCGTAGATCATTGCCTACAGTTCTATTTTTCAAGGGTTATGACATCATTGGTTTTATGTTTTCTAAAAAATCAATGGATGATAAAGGAGTCTCCTAGGATACTGGAGTTTCACTCATTTCTCAAGCATTGCATGTTAGTAGTATGGCTGACAACAATCCGATATACGCTCATACGTGCTACATTGGTACCATTATGGAAATATGGGAGCTTGATTATGTTACAATGATAGTTCCAGTTTTTAAATGTGAATGGGTAGATTTTTAAAATAAAAAAATAATGGAAGATTTGGGCTTCACACTGGTGGATCGGAGTCGGTTGGTTTGGAGAAAAAATCCATTCATATTGCCCCGACAAGGTCATCAAATTTTCTAGGTAAAAGATCCCATCGATTCCCGGTGAGAGATTGTGGTTGAGGGCAAATGGGCTTTCGTGGAGGATTTTGAATAATTTCTCCTCCAAGAGAATGATGCTAGTTTGCGTGACTTTGAGGCTAGCATGGACCACAATGAAGTCATATGGGTCGAGAACCACGGAAAGATGACCAAGCGGTGGAAGGCACCAAAAGGGAAGATGAAAGAAAGAAAGAAGCAGTGTAAGGCAAACATGTAGCATTGTTTTGCAATTGTTTTTGAAGTTGACCATTGCCAAAGAACCACTTGCGAGCTTGAAAGCTCGTCTGGAGATGTGGTCTTATGTAATTTTATCTAAATTTCCTAACCAAGTAACAAGTTCATTACATTTTTATTCCAACCTAAACTTTCAGAATCAGAGTAAATTACAATTGCAAGCTCATACATTTTAAATATGAATCAAAGTATTTGAATGCCAACATCTTAGGAGTGAAAACATAAGAGTTAAGAAATTCAACATCAAAATCAAGAATGTAGAGTACGACAATAGTCAACATCCAAATGTAGAGAATCTATAGTAGGAATATAGTTAATGGACATTACACAGAAGACATCTCTTAAAGCATAGTTTCCTAGATTCTGTCAGAGCTCTCTCATAAGCTCTCTGCTTCTGCTTAAGGGACCGTACATGCTCTCTCAATTGGTACACCTCAACGCGAACCCATTTGTAATTCATGCCCTTCATAAATTTAGGCCCGAACTCATCCACAAAACAAAAGGGTAAGTTATTAGGATTACATAACAATCAATGATATAGTTGTTTTTTTAAGAATGTAAGGTAATTATATTACCTTCCTAGAGTCTAGGCCTCTTGCTTTGTTCCGCCGCTGCCAGTGTCTTATGATGCCACTTGTTATTGAGTAATGCCCACTTTTTTCTTCAAAGAGTACTATTTTTTGAAGTACTTGCAAGGTTTCTTCAAAATAGAGGTAATGAAGTTCCTATACAGGAAACTCTTTGTTACCTTGTTTGAAGTACCAATCAACATGTGTTTCAAAATAGCCGACCCGGGATTAATTCTACGGCCGTCCGCTATGTTGTAAAACATCATAAGTGTAGCATAGGTGGGTTCAATGATGTGACCATACTTGGGAATAATTGACCTAGCTATGAAGTCTCACACAATATGATAATCCAGAACAAGGTGATCCAAACAAAAAGATTCTAGCCTTCCTAGATCATGCACATTTCGGTGAAAATACCACACACTACATTCCATGGGGTTTATCCTAGGATACTCATCATCAATAGGCCACTCTCCCCTATGGTAAACATCATCTGAAGGACCATTCTCTACTTGTGGATATACGTCCTCGAGGCCTTTATGGGACGATCAATGATTTTATTTATAATCAATGAGCTAAGCTCTACATTGAAGCCATTTACTTTGTCCAATATGACCCCCTCCCTGAATCTCATGCAAGTTGCTATAAAATTAGCAAATTTCTATAAAATTAGCAAATTTCATCAAAATAAGATGGTTTATTCATCGTTAATAGTTTTAGGACTTGTTGGCCTTCTAATTTTTGTAAGGGGTTGGCTAACCCTATGCTATGGTGAACATTGAAGCCTATGACATAAAAATCCATCAACTTCCCACTTCTTCTTAAAGCATTATACCTATTTTCCAATTGAAGAGATACGAAATTTCTTGTGTCATAGCCAGGGTTTGTGCCACGTCCACCTCTAGTTGATTTTGACCTCGTTCCATGAACCGCTCCACTGGCATTTGATGTTAACAATGTTCCCCACCTGAACTAGAATTTGAAATGCTTGATTGTTTGGTTCCACCACCGGAAATTCATCCTAGGTTTGCAATTTGGGATTTTATGAAATCTAAATGGAATTTTTTTATATAGAGGACAAGCTCCCGAGCTTAGAACTTGGTCTGACCTATGTTTAAAAAATCCCAAACTTAAAATAGAAAGTAACAAAGAAGTCAGAATGTCCATTCCAAGATCAGGACAAACTATGTCCCCCAAAAAAGGAAATTGATAACAAAGAGTCACTCACACAGTATAGTATCAGAAAATATGGATAGAAATATAATTGAATGGATAGAAATGCCTAGATGTCACTTGGCTTCCGATGTAATCACCAGGTTTTATAACACCGGTCAACATGTCCCAGGTGAAAACATCATTCGTACCGGGACAAATGATGACGAGGAACCAATGTTGCCTGCGTCAATACTTAACAAATTAATATGTTGGGAATATGTTTATTAAACCGGTTGTAATGGTATAAGATAAAGATATGTGTCTGACCTCCTGAGGTAGGGTACCAAATACATGCTAGCTTCAAATGCAACCATCTTCCCAGATGAGGGCAACCCGGTTAGGGATATCACTCTCTTCCTCATCGGTGTCGAGCCTTCTAGTGTTCGAGACAGAGAATTGGATTCAGCCCATGTTGTCATCCTTCCATTTACTCCATAGGTCCCTATCATAGTACAAGTTAATTTAGGTCTTCAAATCTATGTAAAATTAGAATTGGAAATTTTAAAATCGGAAACTTACCCCATCCACAAATCCAATTGAGCTTTCGAGATTCATGTCATGCCATGACAATTCCCAATCTTGCCTCCAAACTCCAACATTTTCTCGATATCTAGGCAACATTTAGCCAGTTTGGCATATGTGGATTCTGGAAACATGGTGAAATATGTAACCATTCCCTAAGCATTCATTTACTTCACCACCTTATTGCAATATTTGATGAATTCCCTCATCATTGGATAGTCCTTCAATTTGCATTTATTTACAATTTGCATATGCAAAGCTTAAATAGAAGGCATTCAATATATGAAAAGTGTTGAAACAAAATAGTAACGTGGAATAAATATAGCACCAGTTTCAGAAGATTAAATGGTTTGTCCAATGGTTGGTTCCCGAACCTGTAAATGTTCGTAGAATTGAATGGTTGCGCCGATGATGTATTGGCAGGCTGTTACAAGTGACAAAAACAATGTTATATTGTAATAATTAATTGATGTATGTACATTAAATGAATCATAGAAATATTTTTGATGGAATAACTTCATAGTCGGTGAGGACCAAGAATAGCTGAGCCTTGTCTGCGGAATCATTTAGTGGCATGCCTGTCTCCTCTTCCTTTATGGGCTCATCATCTCGGTCAACCAAAGCTACCGTCCAATCAACCACATGTTCAAGGGCTTATCCAACACTAATGAATTTGTGGTTGGCCAAAGGCAATCCTGCCTTTGCATGGAAGACTGGCTCACAAACTTAGACACGACCAACTCCACCTATTGAACTATATGTATGAAGGGTTTTTGTAGAAACCCTTTTGCGACCATGACCCTTGAACCGTCAACGTTCCTAACGAACAAGGAAACCTTCTCCCCATTCTGTCAGGCATTGCAGAAAAATATTTGTTAGAATACAAAATAACATTAAAGGATACAATTTTGGGGATCACAAAAATTAAATGGAATTGAAATCTACATTTTAACCTCCTCACCATCCTCCTAATTGCTAGGATCACCCTCAGACTTTGTTTGTGTCATGCTGACTTAGCCCAATGCCTTCTTAATGAATGATTTTGGATCATCGAGGCCCATTGGGATTTTAACTCCTCCAGCAGCTACAATCCCCTTGACTAGGTGGTCAAGGTATGTCACCATTGCTTTAACCACTGACTGTTATGTAGGTTGCTTCTTCGGGATTTCTGGCATGGGGAACAAGCTTCTACCGCACTTTCCTTGGTTGCGGGTGAGATGGGGTACCATAATAGATTTTTGGAGGTTAGTTTGAGTATCCCTATACCTCCGTGAGTGATCCTTCCTACCAGTGGCCTTTATCAAAATATCTTCACCGGGTTCTAGGGTCAATGTGCCCCTAGCCGCCTCCTTGTTCATCCTTATCTATGATTAAGGACAAGTTAAATACATTACAATGAAAGGGCCATACTGTTACCAATTTTTAAAACAGTACTTACAATATCAGCAGCGACGACCCTTTCCTTCGAGCCAGTATATGCGCCCTTATCCCCCAGCTTGTTGGACCCAAGGTAGACCAATGATCTGTCAACGTTTAAATTCCCTATACTAAAATCTTGTTCAGTCTCATCCTCCGTGTAGCCTTGAGCAGCAATTTGGATCTCTTCTTATTTTAACTTCTCTACAATCTTGGCTCGAGTTACCTGTTGACCGCTCCTACCAGTTTGATGGTTATATTTCTTCTTCTTTGATTTGGAGCTAGACGTTCCCTAGATTTTCTATCCAAATAAAAATAAGTAAAGTAAGTCTTTTTCAATGCATATAAGCAAAGCATAATGATGGAACTCCTACGACACGAATGTCCACAAACAGGTTACATCAAATTCCGGTGTCGGCCTCATTTTGTTAAATTTGTTCCACTCCTCCTCTTCCATTCACTTGTATTTTTCTCAAGGTTTTGTTTTGTATTTGTTTGTACCGTCAGCCACCTTATTGATTTATTTTGTTGAAATCTTCGACTTTCAATTGCGGTGGGAATTGCCTGCCATGACATAAACAAATCCCTTCAATTTGCCAAGCTTTGCTGCAGTCAATTTTTGTTTGAGCTTGAAGCTCGTCTACATTGAATTTACAAATACATTTTTTTATCTAGCAATTCTCAATAAATTTCTACTAGCAATGGTTGTAATAAAAAATAATGGAAATTAGAAAATTTTTGGTATGAATGGATCTTACTAAAATATCCTTCCATGCCCCCTCCTTGGTGTCTGTGGGAACGTTATTCTAGTGTCTTTGAGTCCCGAACTTGATGCGGCGCCCGAATGCAAAAATACAATATGCAGTCCACACGGTCCAATTCTTTGTGCAAACCATATCAGCCAAGTTGAACTGAACTAGCACGTGATCCCTCTCCTTTGCGAGCATCACTGATTGACATGTGGTTGTACCACGTTCATTGCATAAAGTCTCAATTTCAAATTTTTCGAAGGCTTTCTCGTTCTTTCCCCCACCTTCAATACATCATCTGTTCCAAGCTTCTTTTTTGAACCTTTTTTCACCGGAGGCTCCTCATCCGATTAAGAGGGAACTGCATCTTTAGTGGTACCAGGTTCCTCAATTTGTATGTTGAGGGGTACGGCAGGCGTGGCTGGCTTATTGGACACGAATTTTTCTTGTGTCTCACCCCCCCTTCTCTTGTCAATGCTGGTGCCTTTCATTAATTTAGTAGGCATGTACAATCCATAATACAAATCCATCAATAATGCAATCCAAAATCAACAATTGAAATATATAATTAATGTAATCGACAATCCACAATTGACATACAAATCCAACAAAATGCAATCAACAATCCACGATTGACATACATAAATAACGCAATTCACAATTCACAGTTGACATACAAATCCACAAATAACGCAATACACAATCCGCCAATAAATAACGCAATCCACAATCCACAATTTACATACAAACCCACCAATAATGCAATCCGCAATCCACCAATAAATAACAAAATCCACAATCCACAATTAACATACAAATCCACCAATGACACATTCCACAATCCACCCATAAATAATGCAATCCACAATCCACAATTGACATGCATATTGAGGCCAACCAAGAACCACATCAATCAATTTGAACTCAATCCAAAACAAGTAAACAATACATGATCAGAACTCAAATTACTACCAAAGATATCACCTTCCAAACGAACCCAATCCACAACCATTAAACAATACACTTTTACAATATACCATTTCACCCCAAAAACTTATAGAGTAAAAATATATACAATGTGATAAAATCCATTACCACGAAACACATAGAGTATCCACAACAATGACATTTAAGTTCTTTGAGGCAATTCATCGAACACAAAATGTGCATACAATGATTCATGCTAACAAAGGAAAAATCACTAACTTTTACGGACATGCAATGGCAAGGGGACACTCAACTTTGACTTTTGTGACCGCTTGTAGTATAGAGAGGTCAAAATGGTGGCCGGGAACTGATGAACTGGATGAACTCGCCGATGGTGAATAAGGCATCCGTTTGGGGGGAGATTGCTACGGTTTCGTTGCCTAAAAGCTTGTTCCCTCGATGTTATTTACATGGTGGAGTTAATGTTGAAGTTATTGGGAGTTATGGAGAGTTAAATATGGGTGATACGTGGGAGGGGTGGTCGTTGATGGCAGAAAGGGAAAAGGAACCACCGTCGAGGAGGATGAAACTGATGGTGGTTCCTTCACTTGGACCTTTTACATTACCAATAATAGCACTTGTATATGTATGACGATACTGGTGCCTATGATAAATAATAAAAATAATATGTCAGGAGGTAGAAAGATTTGAAAAAATAGAGTACGTAGCACAGGTACAAATCCCGGTCAAAGGAAGGGGCTCCATTGGAAACTTTTACCGCTACAACAAATTCTTTGAAAATTACACTATGGCCACTATTAGTGTTACACCAACGACCATTGCTCAATGCACTTGATTTTTGTTATACTTGGGTTTTCAAATGATTTTATAATAAATTGAATTTTGTTGGGAAGTTTTGAAAAGCGTCATTACATGTTCTAGAGTAATTTTGCGTGATTTACTTAATTGGAATTAATGAACATAATGATTATTTACATAACCTCTTCGTGGTCAATCATTGGCAATCAATTCACGAGAAAAAAAGAATACATCGTGGGCAAAATATTTTTGATCACCTTCGAGCAGATTTCATGTTCGAGTTACTTGAAAACTTATTTACTTTTTGCAATTTGGTCCCTCCTTGAAAGTAGGAATTCTCGAATTCAACATTTGGAAAACTAAGAATTCACCTAACCAGAAATAAGATATAAATAGTAAGCTCTATCCCCTATCAATAAAAAGGCCATTTTTATTCATTATTACGATACAATGATAGCAGTTTCTTAATATTTTCCCGGTGGCTATTCCTATTCCACAACTTCTTGGTCATTATTATTAACATGGTGTAGTTATTCACGGTGGCTCACAATAATGACCAAGAAGTCACGGAATTGGAATAGCCACCGTGAAAATATTACAAAACTGCTATCATTTGTATCGTAATAATGAACAGAAATGACCTCTTTGTTGTTGGGGATAAAGATAAAATTATAAAAGTATGATGCACAAAACAAATATATTTCCAAGTACATTATTCTTAATTCTTAATTTCATGAATAATAACGTGAAGGGTACAAAAGGGTATGATACTCCAAATCTATTTACCTATATTTTCCTTTTCAAGACTACATCACCACCAACAATATGACCATCCTCATCCACCCACAATCCATTCCGATGTGATCGTCTACATACAGGTGGTCCACTGACGTCCTCCAAACTTGGGAAGGCAGGGGGAAACTCGGCAGTTTCAGATTTGACGAGCCGATCAATTTCATCTTCAAAATAAAACTTTTTCCCATAGAGTACAACATGCCACTTCTTATTGACAGGGTCTTGGATATAAAATACCTGGCGAGTTTGGGAAGCTAAGATGAACTTGTCATTCTCGTAACCCACTTGATTCAATTCTAACAACGTAAAACCCATGGGCTTCTCTGAACGAACCCCTATACCATTTTCAACCTATCTACACTTGAAGACAAAAACTTTAAACTCAACAAAATCCAACTCCCAAGTATCCTTGTTCACCCCATAAAAGGCCATAACTACGATGATAGGTTTTTTGGCTTTCCTTCTCGACTGCAACATGGATTCAGATTCCACGTAAACCCCACTATTTTGAGTCGTGCTCTTGCTGTCCTTGGCCATTGTTAAAAAACTCTAACCATTAATGTTATAGTCCTAGTATCTTTTCATGGTGCAGTTATAGTCCTTGCAAATTAATGTTATAGTCCTTGCAAATGACCAAAGTTTATCAGGCATTCCGTCCACATTACAACTATTATAAAACCAATTGACAAACGGTGAAGAATGCTCTAGTTGTATATGATTGGATGGCCATTCAGGATAGAGTTCTTCTAACAGTGACATGTGCTCTTTAACATATATTGCAGCCTAACTACTGTTCTGCAAACCATAAAGATGAAATTTCATCAACTCAGCATTGTAGGGTGTGTAAAGTGTACCTTTGGACCGTGGGATCCCATTCTTCCTACCACTTTGCACATACTGTGGAATTCCAATTGTAGTTTTCCCAATCAAATTTGAAGTGCAATGCTCAATGATCTCCTCTGTGACATACCTCTGCACTATGTTAGCATCGAGTCGGCTTCAATTGTGTACATAACCCTTGAAGAACACCACGTGTTGCTCGAACGGGTACATCCAATGCATCCCCACTAGATTGCATATTCTAATTTCCCTAACCACATGGACGAAGAGGTGGACCATAATGTCAAAGAATGTCAGGGGGAAGTACTTCTCAAACAAACAGAGCACTACAATCCTCTCACGCTCCAACTTATCAAGCTTTTCCTGCAAATATTCTCACCTCATCCTCCATGGCAAACCCACTCAATATTTTTGGCGCCTTCCTCTTTTCCCTCTCGCCAAAAAAATGAATTGTGTTGTCTCTTAAGTTGTGCTTTGTCGGGAGGAATTCTGTATAACCCAAATACACGGTCTTAACAGCATAAATTGAAAAATTGCCATAAGCCAAAAAAATCATTTATCGTGCATAAAAGCATAGTATTCAAATTGAACTTGGTCCCACGATAACCATCAAACACATTAACACCGCTGGACAACAAAAACATCAAATTTTCAATGAAAGGGGCTAGAAAGGTATCGATGTCATTTTTGGGCTATCTTGGACCCGAAATCATCAAAAGCATCCAAACATATTTCCTCTTCATGCAGAGATACAAAGGTAGATTGTAAATGGAATGTATAATCGACCATGAACTATGTTTCGAGGACATGTTACCAAAGGGATTTATACCATCAGTGCACAAAGTCATCCTGAAATTCCTGGGTTCAGCTGCAAACATAGGATACATCTTATCAAAATTCTTCCACTAATCCACATATGCAGGATTACTAATAATATCATCATTAAGACAAACGCTATCCTTGTACCATGTCATGTTCTTTGCATACTCAGCCTTCTTAAAAAACCTCTTTAGCCTCGGGAAAATAGGATGGTACCACAAGCATTTCGCTTGGACTCGTTTCCTTCACAACAATCTCTTCATCCACAACCTCATTTCTCTTTTCCGTATAACAAGAAACATGGCATACGGGCCATGCCACCTCTTTTTCCTAAGCACCTCTATACAAAACACAATCATTGGGTCATGCATGTTTTTTTTATACCCCATTCCCACTGGACAAAAAATTCTCTTCACATTATAGAGGTTTTTTGGTAAACCATTTCCAGAGGGGAGCTTCTCATTCAAAAACTTGAACAACTTATCCATACTTGTATCGCTCCATTAACTAACACCTTTCATGTTAAAAAACTCCATCAAACATGACATTACAATTTCTTTCTTCTTGCAATCGGGAAACAATAGTGTATCCTTCTCATCTAGAAATTTTGACAGAACCTCGGGCCTCCCCTTGAATTCATTCACCACCTCCTCACACATGTCATTCAAATTGACATCCCTAAAAAGTTCTCCCTTTCTACCTACAACCACCTCCGGCAGTGGTTTCTCACCATGAAAGGTCCAAACCAAATAATCCTTTTCAAACCATCTCTTCTACAAATGGTGTTGCAACAAGTCCTGATCTTCAGTACGCTTACAATTCTTACAGTTATGGCAAGGACATAAGATGCGTTTTTCACGACTAAATGCATGCTCCATAAACTCCCCAACAAAAACAATAAAATCATCAATCTACAAACTAACATTGTTATGCACATGCTTATGCCTCTCGATGGCATGCATGAAAAATAGTTCTACCCTACAATTTAATCAATGTACAAGAATTAAACTTCCACAAAAATATACACTTCTACCCTAAACATAGTTTTATTCGTAAAACTCCAAGTTATTACAATCCACAACACGCAACATCACATTACTACATTCGTACCACACCCCATCATAACACATGCATGAAAAAACCATTCAATACATCAACAATACTAGTTAACGAACCCATTTCATGAAGAGTGTGAACCAACACTACAATGATCAAACATGCAACAAATATATGGCAACATACCATTACACACATATTCCACCATAAATGGTAAATTAAAACAAAATATATGGTACCTTCAAGGGAGTTCATTGATACGAATTGAATGTCTTTCTCATTCAAAAATTGCCATTAATGAACCCAAAAGACACCATCTTTCCACATTTTACCCATAAAAATGTTGGAAGGTGTGCATTTAATGCACCAACAAAACAGTTATAAGCTTCTAATACTAGTGCTATTGGTGCATTTTACAAGCTAGAACCAGGCATTAAATTTATAAACACTGATGGATAATACCATTTCCTGCGTGTTCTTCAAACAACACCAGTACTTGAAACGTTACTGGTGCTGGAATTATATTTTTCCGTGATTTTTAGGCTCTAGCACCGATACAGTGCACTGATACGACCGTGACCAATGTTGAATATTTAAATTTTCATCCTTACTCTCTCTTAGGCACTGGTTTCTTGCACCGGTAGTTATGCTACTCGTGCGTATGTCAACATAGGCACTGGTAATGTTACCATTTCTCGGTGTTGGGCATAACATAGCAATCCAGTGCTGCAAAATACCATTTCACGCATGTGTTTTGCTTCACCACAGGTTCTGAAAGAGTACTGGTGTTGGAAGTATACTTTTCACACTTAATTTTAGTTCTAGAATTGGTGATGTGCACCAGTACGACCCTTAACAATGCTGAATATTTTCATTATTCGTCATTATTCTAACTTAGGCACCGATACACTACGTGGGTAGATTTCCTATCGGTGCAATTGTCTACACAAGCACCGTTAACATAATTTTTCCATGATTTTACCGATGCTAATGTTATTTCTAGTACTGGTATATTTGCACCGGTACTGTCCTAACGATGCCTATGTATATATTTTCCAGTAGTGGTAGGTACGCTTAACCTCTCCAATTATTTCTTACTTTTTTTACGACAGTTAATCAATTACTGTAATAACCAACTATTTCTCTTACCAAAATGCCCTTGGAAAGTATTCGCTGAACCAGATACACATTTTGTAGCATGAAGAAATAAAAGAACCCGATATAGCATTTACCAAAGTAAAAGCAAATAGTGATGCACATTTAATTGTTCTCTATCTTGTTATTACAGTCTTAACTAGTTATTAGTATAGTTTCCACAAGAACTCGCTACTTACTAACTATTTCCAACGATAACATATAGGTGGAGTTAGCTAGCATTATCCTAACAATGTTCAAGTTGATCAAGCTTAAACATGCTAAGAATAAATTAAATAAGAAATATCAAGAACACGCAAGAATCAATTACAACACAATTAGGCCTCACGATTCATAAACTAACACTTTTTATTCTCTGTCGATAAACAAATTAGCTACTCATGATATGGATATAAAAATTGCAAAAGAAAAAATCTGAAAACATGTAGTTGAATTAAACTAAGAAAAGAAATTACTCCCAGAAAATCGGTTTCGTTTTGGGAAACTGGACCCTCTGCGGCATACCTAAATCTTGAAAATAATTATAATAAAATGTCTGCAAAAATGTGAACTAATTCTAGACTAAAAATTGCATAAATAAATGTCTAAAATGACGCCTCTTATATACAGAAGCTGCTCAACCCAAAATATTATCCAAATCTAATCCAAATTTAAATTCTAAGCTTATCCTTAACTAAATGATAGCTAAGAATCAAAATCCAATCCAACCTCTACAAATTCTTCGATCAAATCTGATCATATCTTCATAATATCTTATCCATATCTCCATAGATAATATACAATAGAGTATGATAATCTCCCCTCATACTGCCCCCACTGTAAGAAGATAGGCCACTCCATTGAGAAATGTAGAATCAAACATCCTGAGTTAGCTTCTAAACACTTTGTTGGTCGTTAAGTCCCAACCAAAAACCTGGCAATCCAAAAGAGTGCTGATAGAAATGGTCAGGACTCAGGTAGTAACATAGAAAAGAATGCTGATAGAAATGGTCAGGGCTCGGGTAGTACCATAGAAGAGAAACAAAAGGAATTTGATGCTCAGCCTAAGATAACCATAGCTAGAAACTTTCCCAACCCTATAAATGGAACAAATCCCAATTGTATCCCAACTGTATCTCAGAACAAAACACATCCTACAATGGTGGATCATCCTCACACTGAAGAGGTTGTGGCCACAGTCTCAAAAAAGGACCAAACAAACTGTTTGGAGCATGCTAAGGATGATATAACAAGTATCTCTCTAAACTCCCGTGTCTCAGATCATGAAAATAACAATATGTTCATTCACTCATGCAGGTCCATCCCTCAAAACTCGAACAGATTCAAACTATTAAGCAATGAGGAAAAATCAAACACCGGGGACATCTGTGAATCAAGTACTAGAGAACTATAGCTGGAGCAGGCAAGTAACCCTATTCCCAATTTTCCAACTCTAGAACCAAGCAAAACCATGAAAAGAGCATTGTTTAATAAACCCAATAAAATGAATCTGAGATCCACTTCAAAAGGCAAATCTAGTCAGTTATCATGATTGATAAGGCCATTAGTAATAAAATGTTTGTCTGGAATTTAAGGGGCCTTGACACATCAATAGACAGACTCAAAAGAGTGTTAAGTATACATAAAGTCCACATTTTATGCATTCTTGAACCAAAACATAACCCGAGTCTATACTTAAGTAACAAAATGAGACTTAAATTTGATTTTCACCATAGCTCTATAAATATCATATGGCTAATGTAGAACTCTAGTTTCAAAATACAAATTGTATCAGAAACTAGCCAGTACACTAAGACTTGTATCTCTAACTCTTCCTTTCAACTTGACATGTGCACATATTTTACATGCCTCCACAGATTGGAAATCTAGGAGTTTACTATGGACAAAACTGATAGCACATCAAGATACTAACAATTACTGATAGGGGACTTTAATGCTATGAAATTTATACAAGAATACAAGGGTACAAACTGTCCAAACATAAATAGCATTAGAGACTTAAATAAATTCATCAGTTCATCAGTAAAAGTCAGCACACACATTTCAACTGTAGGTAATACTTTTACATGGTCAAACATCAGAAAACCACCTACTGTAGAGAGATTTAACAGGGCTCTAGTTGATACTACATAGATAGATAACTATCCTAACAGTACTGTTCATGTCCTGAACAGAAACACTTCTAACCACTGGCCACTTTTACTGACCATAGGCAGCAGAATTCCCTCAACCCCAAAGCCTTTCAGATTCTAGATGTATGGCTAACTAGACCTAACCTAAAACAATTAATTCAATCAAACTGGTCACTAAAAATCAAAAAAAGAGGAATGAACAGGTTCTTCCTCAAATTGAACTTCAAAACTAGAATAGAGAAAGCTTTGGAGATATTAATGCTAACATTAAAAAGCCTGAAGAAGCTGTCAAATTGCAAGAAATTGCATATGAGTCTTCAAGTTCCCAAACTGATCTAATTGATTTAAACCACAACAATGTGCAGCTTTTGAAAACCCTAAATGAGGAAAAAAAATTTTGAAAACAAAAAGCTAACCTTAAGTGGCTAAAGGAGGGGGATGAAAACACTAAATTTTTCCATGCCTCGGTCAAACAAAGAAGAGTAAGGCAGAACATAGCAAAGATAAGGAAATCTAATGGTTCTTGGATTGAAGATCCATTACAAATAGAATCTGAAGCTATTAATTTTTACCATACACTCCTAACAAATGAGGGAAACTCATAGTCTGACTACTTTCTCCCACACTTCATGAGCCAAATACCCAGTATCATTACTGATCTAGATAACTAAAAGCTAACCAGGCCACCCACCCTGGAAGAACTCAAGTCCATTGTCTTCTTACTAAACCACAATGGATCCCCGGGTCTAGATGGCTACACTTCTGCTTTCAGAGAAAACTGGGATACTATAGTTCCTGACCTTATAGAAGCAACACTTGACTTCATGAAAGGCAACACCATCCCACCTAGAATATCAAGCACTTCAATTTATTTAATTCCTAAGAAAGACACCAGTTTCTTTCTCTGACTATAGGCCAATCTCACTTTCCAACTTCACAAAAAAAATGTTCTCTAAGCTATTAGTTCAGAGAATATCTGAGTTTATGCCTGGCCTGGTTTTAAAATATCAGTCAGCTTTCTTACAAGGTAAAGAAATGACAGATAATGTCATTTACGTTAAAAGAGATGAAAGGGTTTTTAAACAATAAATCTAGGGCTCCAAACTGCATTCTTAAATTAGACTTACCAAAGGCTTTTGACATGGTCAAATGGTTTTTTTTAAGTAATGTTCTAAACAGATTTGGCTTCTCCGATCACTTTAACAATCTGATTATTACAAATCTATCCTCAGCTTCTTTGTGATTATTAATGCCAAAGCTGCAGGATTTTTCAGAATCAAACAGGGAAACCCTCTTTTCCCTATTCTTTTTAACTTATTCTCATAATCTTTTTCCAGAAGTCTTCATTTCTGTTTTGCTAACAATATGAGATATTTCAAACTACCAGCAAATGCTTTAAACATATCTCACCTTAGTTATACAGATGACACAATTTTATTTTTTCAAGCCACTAGAAAAACTGTACAAATACTTAAAGCCTTTTTAGAAGTTTTTGAGTCAACTCGTGGGCAAAAAATAAATTGTGACAAAACTGATTACTATACCAGTAAGCATGTTGCCCAGGGCCAAGAGAATATGATCAGGCATCTACTGGGAGTTAAAAAGGGATCTTTCCCTTTTACTTACCTTGGTTGTCCTATTCACATGGGGAGAACAACAGCTATACACTTTCAACCTTTGTTAGAACTTTATGACAGGAAACTTAACTCATGGAAAAACAAATGGTTAATTGTTGCTGGTAGATTAAAACTCATTAAATCAGTAATGTTCTCAATCTCACACCTTTGGGCTGTAATAAAACCTCCTAACTTAGAAATCACTAAGCTGAAAAGAAAGTTGAACACTTTCTTTTGGGGTCAATCAGGAAATAAGGATAAGAAGTGTGGAAGAGCCTACCAAAAATGTGTTTCCCGCTAGATCAAAATGGAATAGGTCTCAGGTATTTTAAGGATATCATTAAGGTCTTTTCACCCAAACTCTGGAGGAAGTTTCATGTAGGACTAGCCCCTTGGACACAATTCCTATAGTCTATCCCTCCTAACCTAAGACAATCTCAAAATTGGAAAATAATCATCGAGGTTGATCATATTGCTGAATCAAACACAAGAGTGATTCATGGAAATGGATCTACAAATATTTTTTAACATCAAACTGACCAGACTTTGGACCTATCCAAGATCACTGGATCCCACTAGATAACTTTCCTTCTGATGTAACCATTGCTTTTTTTTATCTCTAACAAAGTTAACTTCATAAATGCCATGCAGAATTTGCCTAACAATATGCTCTCTATCCTACAGGTTGCTCAGATTCATCCACACAGACAAGATAGGCTAATTCGGAAACCTGACATGAAGGGAAACTTCAGTTTTAGATCTGCTCATAACTTGGTAAGCCACCAAAACCCTAAGATCAGAATTATAAATAAAGTGTGGTACAGTAAATTACCAAAAAAGATCTCTGTATTTATGTGGAAATTGGCAAATGCTATGTTACCTTTTGATGACATTATCATTTTCTCTAACATCAGTCTTGCCTCTAAAGGTCCTAGTTGCCTCAACTCTGATTCTCTGTCTCACTGGTTTAACTCATGCACTCTAGTTGTCCAAATCTGGAATTGTTTTGATATTGTGCTTGGGATTAGGTCACAGAATTTGTGACTATCTTTGATAGACTCACCCATTACTGGTCCCTAATTGGTAAAACCAAGATCCACGGGACACTGATCATCTTAATACCATCTTTCATCTGTTGGAATCTTTGGAAAGCAAGAAATAGACTCATTTTTTATGATATTAAAGCACTGAGTAACAAAATCATTCTGAATATCAAAAAAGATATTTTCTTGACCTTTCTTGCTGAACCTGTTTTCCCAAAAAGCCTAGAAGACCAAACATAGGTTAAAATGGGACTGATCAACACTCTAAGACCTCCACCAAAACCAACTCTAAAATGCATTCACTGGATTAAACTGGTTAAAGGGTTTACGGTTAATTTGGATGCTACCTAGCACAAAAATAGTAGCAAGTGTGGTATTAATATCATAATCAAGTACTCTGATGAATCATTTATAGCTACAACTCTTAGAAGTAGCTCATGTACTTCTATTTTCCATGCAGAACTATTAGCTATGAAACAAGGCCTCATTTATGCATCATCTTTACATATGGGAATCATAACTATAGAATCGATAGCATTAATGTCATTCAAACTGTAAATGAGCCCTCAAAAGATCCCTGGCTATCCTTTCCACTCGTTTCTAATCTTGCTCTGGATCTAACAAATATACCAGTCACACACACTTAGAGAGGGCAACTTAGTTGCAGACAAATTTAAAATTGCCATCAAATCCCCACCAAAGAACCTCAACTTTCATCGGTTGGACCAGAAAACAAGGGTCTGAACCACCAGGATAAGATCCAACACCCAGCCATCAAACTTGCTTGAATGGATCTATTGATATTTTTAATTTTCCTACAGGTACTGAACTCAGAACACGAGCCGACGACAAAATTCACCAAGCAAGGAAAGCAAACTTAGGCGAACATGATACAGTAAGGCAATGGACATATTTCTGCTGCCGCAAAGGAAAAACAAATCACATGTTTAGAAACATTGTAGTCATTAAACATCTGGGTAAAGCATGCAATGTTTTTCCTTTCTTTTTACTTATGGCCATTTTGGAGATCTGGACATCTTTCCATGTTAACACAAGGGGTGGAGATGAGGGGATGGGATCATCTCCAAAACCGTCCTCCGTAGACTTTTGCTAAGGCAATTTTGTTGACTTCTCTTATCTTTTTGTACAAAGTCTTCAAAATCACTTTTGAAGCATAACTTTGTAAAATTTTCTTTTTGTGTTCAGGTTTGGGGAACCTAATACATGTCTCTACCATTAAAATGGGTTTAATTATTTTTTTTTTTTAAAATGATCATTGTTGAGCAATGGGCCATTAGCAAAGTGTATTATCGTAGGAAGGCAAAGCACTTCAAACTCAACACATAATTATGGAGGCATAAACTAAAAACACGAGACATGTTATACTCTATCTCCCAGAAAAAGAGAAAAATAACTTATTTTAACAAGTTGCAACTTTTGATGGGCAGCAAGGTGCAACACATAAAAGAAAGCTTTTTAGTATGCTTCCGCCTCTACAAACTTACTTTTAATTGTTGAGCTATAATCCACACAATCATATTACTAAGAAATTAAAGGTGTAAAAGTAGAAATGGGACCATTGTGTTTGGACAAGAGAATTATATGAAATAGGGGCACGGGCAAAGGGACTAGGAGAAAACCTATCTACTTTTTTTTTTAAGGTTAAACTATCCATAGATGGGGGAAAATATATTAGGCCTTCCCAAGGCGTGAAATGCAAAAAACATAAAACATAGGAACTATGAGGCCATAGCCTAGTTGGAATATACAGAAGTGAGTCATATGCTCTTGAAGCAACCATTGTTGCTTCCAAAAGAATGAAGATAATGTAAAAAGTCATTAGAGGATTACAAAAACTTTTAGACCATAGAAGGGTTCATCGAACTTGTTAGTGAATCGTAGTAACGAAACACAAGTCAGTCAGAATCACCTTAAATAGGCTGAAAGAGATTGTCCTCTACTAATATAAATGTCAACCAATGTACAAAAAATGATCCTGCTAGAGAAGCAGTCCAAACAGTGAAGTCCAAAGAGACAGTGTGTCATCCAACGCACGAAGATCAATCAGTTTGATGATACCACAAACCTGCAAATAACAGCTCAAATCAGTAGCATCCATTCAATGTACCATCCTTAAAGAAGGTGTACCTATCTGATCTAACCTAATTAAACCTTGACTGGTATTAGATAAACTATGAAATCTAGTGTGGGAGGAACTGGACTTTGCTTGGAGACAAACTTTGGCTAGAGAGTCCGCAACCAAGTTAGCTTGTCTCTGAATATGCACTAAATTGAGAAAACCTAACTACAACTTATTAAGGACACCGTTAACATAATTATTTAAACGAGGTAAGCTGAAATAACTTGGTCAAATTTATGCCTTGTGAAGTGAACATTTTAATAAATACCTAAGGGCCATAACTCTTGCCTAATTACTGAAGTATATAACCCTATATACTTGCAAAAGTTTTCAATGATTCCATGAAAATAGCTAGAAATTGCAATGATTCCATGAAACCTACATACTTAGAAATTGCAATGATTCCATGAAATTCACAAAATATGGAAAAAGTATGCTTACAAAGATGAAGATGTCAAATTTGATGAGGGACTTGGTCCAGCAAGCTCCATTGGCAAAAGATGCAAAAGACATGAAAAATGGCATAAACTCCACACTCTTGGTTGTGATCAGCCTTTTCTACACCACAAAAATAACAATACCATATAAAAACCCGCAAATTGCTGCCAAGATTTAAGAAAACAAGATCCAAGAAAACATGCCAACCGGATGGGTAGGCTAGCTATAATTCAGCAGTTAAGCTCTCTTCACTTGACTGCGCACACAATTCATTTGATAGCTTTACATAGCTACAGGGCGAATAAACAAAATTATGATGTTATGATGTCAATAGGGAATATCAAGATATCCTAAAACGCTCCCACTGATAACGGTCTCTTAATGGCTAATCCTAGCCGAATTTTTCTTCCCATAGCGGAACCTCCACCGCCGGGAGGTTCTAAAACCTTCCTATCTTCTCTCACCTCTCGTTCTGCTCCCACCTCTCATTCTGCTCCCCTCTGCTCACTTCCTAATAACCCCAATCTTAATCCAAAAAGGGAA
Source organism: Rubia yunnanensis (assembly GCA_037428765.1). Lineage (NCBI taxonomy): Eukaryota > Viridiplantae > Streptophyta > Magnoliopsida > Gentianales > Rubiaceae > Rubia > Rubia yunnanensis. The sequence goes on from CM075066.1 coordinate 62,980,015, forward strand.
TACCTGGGTGATATGGCTTGTCTATACACTGCAGAACAGGTCCAGTTGTTGTCCTCTCACTACTCAAACGCACTGATTGGCAAATTTACAAGAGGTCGCCCAACGATGGAGCAACTGGAATTAGCTTTCAGGACGGTGGGTTTTCAAGGGCGATATTAATTAGGTTCGATTGATTACAAGCATGTGCTGATTCGTTTTGAGAAGATGGATGATTTTCAGCGATGCTGGATAAAAGGGATGTGGCTCCTCAATGGTCGTCCGATGAAGGTTCTCCGGTGGACTCCAGACTTTTCTCCGAACACTGAATCCTCTATTGTTCCACTCTGGGTAACTGTTCGTGACATTCCTATTTTTTACTATAGCATAGGTACAATTGAGGATGTTGGTAACACAATTGGATCATATATTAAAATGGATGCAGCCACTGAAGGAATTACCCGACCTTCTGCCATCAAAATTTGTGTTGAATTTGATCTCCTAAAACCTTTGAAACCTATTATCAGACTTGGTACTGAAAGGAACCATGTTAAATGTAGGGTTGAATATGAAAATGTTCCATCCTACTGTAGCTATTGTTCTAGGATTGGCCACTCTGATAGATATTGTAATTTTAACCCTAGTGTGCAGCTATCCAGAAATCCTCCTGTTAGACACCAAGACCCCCCTGTCACCTCTCCTAAATGGAAACCTAACTCATCCCCCATCCATTCTTGGAGAAATGGAGACTGAGAAAATTTCACTACAGGCTGCTGATCTGCCATCAGTTAATATGACCACCAACCCCCTATCCAACCCTACACTATATAGACCTGTTACACCTCCTATAAAGGTCTCTGTCACTGCTACAACTCTGAATGCAGGCCTTTTTGATAATGCTCCTATGGTATCCAATGTTGCTGAAGAGGTTGTTCTTGTTTCTAATGACAATGTTTCTGATATGATGTCTGGGGAGGTCCTATAGGAGGTTCTAATTTTTTCTGACAATGCAGTTTCTACTGTGGTTTCTGTACCTAGACTCCCAGGGATCTCAACCCCAGCCACTCCTTCTAAAAATATTGATGAATGCCATGTTGTGGATGCTCAAACTATACAGAAAGAGTGTACTCCCTCTCAAGTAACAGATGTTTCACTCAAGGGTTTTTCTGAGCCTGTGAGAAGAAGGAAACCAAGATATGCTGTTGATGATATTCAGGTTCCCAGCAGTGAGAGTTACCCCCCTACAGTCCTTTTGTTGCTGCTCAAAAACTCTTCTACTCTCAGCAGAGGTCCTCATACAATAGATTCCTGCTACTTAATGACACAACTGAGAACATGGAAACTTAAGATGACCCACAGGAAACTCCTATCATTTCTGAGATACCAGCAGGTATTACAGTACCCCCTTTACAAAAGAATGACCGGGTCACTCAGGTCACATAGGTAAGTCTTCCTGAACCTCCTCAAAATCCTGTTAAAAAACCTGCTCAGAAGAAAAAAGCAAAACCTCAGCCTGATACCTTTTTAACTCAGTTAAATAGGATTATGACTAGGTCAAAAAGCTACTCCAATGTTTCTGATGATTAATACAACTATGAAACTTAAGTTCTTGGTGTGGAGTATTAGAGGCATGGACTCTTCTATGAAGAGGCTATCCACTTTAATAAATACACACAGATTTGATCTTCTCTATTTAATTGAGCCTATGCATGATAATTTTCAATGTGATTTGTATAGGTGTCTATTACACTTTGAAAACTGTATGCATGTGAACACTGGTTAGATTTGGTTATTCTGGAATAATGATTTAACTTTATCCTCTATCACTGACAATCAGCAGTTTCTTTCAGTCCTTATCCACAGCCAAAAAATGAATATTACAATGGAAGCAATTTTCATTTATGGGTTGGGAACTAGGAAAGGTAGGCAGAATTTGTGGTCTGATCTTTAATCTAAAACTAGTAATGCTACAGTCTACATTGGTGATTTCAATGCTATAACCTCTGTAAATGAGTATAAAGGTCCTTGTACTCCTAAATTAGGTTGTATTAAGGATTTTAATGAGTTTATTGAAGTTATGGAATTGGAAGAAATTAACACAGTTGGAAATTCTTTTACATGGAGCAATAACAGATTAAAAAGGCCAACCATCCAGAGGCTAAATAGAGGTCTGTGCTTTGTTGAGTGGAGCTCTAGGTTCCCTTCCTCCTCCATTCAAGTGCTTAATAGAAGCACTTCTGATCATAACCCTCTACTTCTAACATTAGGTAACTCTGTACAATCCATCCCTAGGCCTTTCAGATTTCTCAATGCATGGTATAAAAGGCATGATTTTAATGAATTTGTTAGACAAAATTGGAGTCCTCCTATCTCAGAGTCATGGATGCTAGGTTTTTTCCTTTAAATGATCAGGCTTAAAAAAGCTCTAAAAATTTGGAATAGAGATCATTTTGGAAATGTACATGACAATGTACGAAAGGCAGAGGAAGAACTATGTGCTCAGGAGGTACAATATGATTTGAACAGCTCCCCTACTGAGCTTCTTAAGCTTAAAAAAGCCAAAGCAAGCCTTCTTAGAGCCATACATGAGCAAAATAGTTTCTGGAAACAGAAGTAAAAAATAAAATGGTTAAAAGAAGGGGATGATAACACTCTTTTCTTCCATAATTCTGTCAAGGAAAGGAGAGGCAGATTGAACATTACAAAAATCAAAAGTAGTGATGGTAGATGGCTAGATGAACCTTCTGAAATTGAAAATGAGGCCATTCACTATTATGAAAATTTGTTAACTGATGAAAATCATGGGCCTGGTATTTTCCAAACTCATTTTCTTAGCCAGATTCCCAGTCTTATTGATGAAAGTTATAATGCCAGTCTCATTAGATTAGCATCTTTACAAGAACTGAGGAGTGTAGTTTTTAATCTTAATAAGAATAGTAATCCTGGTCCAGATGGATTCACTTCAAAATTTTTCATAAAATCCTGGGAAATCATTGCAACTGACCTTCTTTCTGCTGTAAATAATTTTCTTTCTGGTCATGATATTCCCAGAGGTGTTGCAAGTACCTGGATCACTATTATTCCTAAAAAGGATATACCTATCTCTTTTGATGATTTTAGACCTATAAGTCTTTCCAATGTTTTGAACAAGATTTTCTCTAAATTATTAATGGAAAGACTTAAACCCCTGATGTCTAAAATCCTCTATCCCCATCAGGCTGCTTTTATGAAAGATAGGGACATCTCTGACAATGTCATCTATCTACAAGAAATGGTGAGATTTTTAGATAGGAAGATTGGGGATCATAACTGTATAGTTAAATTAGATCTGAGGAAGGCTTTTCATAGGGTGAAATGGTCCTTTCTATCTAGTATTCTTTTCAAATTTGGCTTCCATGGACAGTTTGTGCATAACATAATGAAAAATCTGTCCCAAGCATGGTTTTCAGTGTTATTAAATGGAAAAGCGGTAGGTTTTTTTCAGGCATCAAGAGGTATTAAACAAGGTGACCCCCTCTCTCCTTTTCTCTTTAAAATCTTCACTGAAGCTTTTACAAGAAGTCTTGCCTTCATCTTTGAAACTGGTAAGCTTCAGTACTATGATCTCCCTTCAAATGCTCTCAAAATTTCCCATCTTAGCTATGCTGATGACACTGCGGTATTCCTTAAATCCAACACCAATACTCTTATTAGACTTAAAGCCTTTTTGGTTATATTTGAGGAAACCACTGGACAGAAAATCAATTTTGAAAAAAGTGATGTTTTCATTAGCAAGCATGCTTCTGTTTCACGCATTTCTCACATCAAAAGGATTTTAGGCATGAAATCAGGCTGTTTTCCTTTCAAATATCTTGGTGTTCCTATTTTTAAAGGTGCTGTGAAAAACATTTATTTTCAACCACTAATTGAGCAACTTGATAAAAGACTCAATAATTGGAAAAATAAATGGCTTTCTACGGGAGGTAAGATCACTCTTATTCAATCTTGCATCTATTCATTGCCTCAACACATTTGGTCTGTCCTCAAACCTCCAAAACAGATCATTAAACAAATTGAAAGGAGGTTGAGTATTTTTTTCTGGGGTCAGACTGAGTTCAAGCCTCAAAAATCCTGGAAAAAGTGGGATGCTTTATGTTTCCCTCTTGACCAGAATGGATTAGGTTTTAGGTCAATTCATACCATCATTAATGCATGTTCTGTAAAACTATGGTGGAAGTTTCAAACTGCAAAGGCCCTATGGACTCATTTTATAGCATCCCTGCCCAGATCTTTTCAATGCTCCCAAACCTGGAAGAGAATTTGTTTTGTTAACTCCTGGTCTGAATCTCATACCAGAGTTATTCAAGGTGTTGGTAGCTGTAATTTTTGGACTTCAAATTGGTTGGATAAAGGCCCTATCATAGATCATTGTAACCCTAATTTAACTTTCATTCCTGAGGATTGTACAGTAGCCTCTTTCTTTCACAACAGGGGCAATTTCTTACCCCAAATTATACCTTTTCTTAATCCTGACATTATTATTCTTTTGCAGGATTTCAGTTTGTCTCCTCACAGAGAAGATAGACTTATTTGGAAGCCTGACATTCACGGATCTTTCTCCTTTAAATATGCCTACGGATTGCTCAGGGAACAAAGAGGTAGTATTTCCTCAATTAATCATATTTGGAATCCAAGACATGAGAAGACGGTTTCAGTGTTTATGTGGCGAATGATTAATTCCCTCCTGCCTTTTGATAATATTCTGAAATCTATGAAATTCAATCTTCCTTCCAAATGTTGTATGTGTGAGAATGAGGATTCCCTAAATCATTTTTTTTAACTCTTGCATCTTTGCTGTGAAAGTGTGGAAGGTCATACATAATTTTATGGGAATTGTTGATAGACTTTTCCCCTCACTTTGGGAAAGATTATCTTTCTACTTTACTGTTCCTGGCCTGTCTAGCTTCCATAACTTGCTCTTGCATTTGACTCAATCAATCACATGTTGGTTTCTCTGGAAAGTGAGGAATAAATGGTTTTATGATAATGTTAAACCTCACACATCATCAGTCCTTAATAGATGAAGGAGTATCTTTTTTCTCTTCTCCGCAAAGCCTTTTTTCATTTCAAATCAGATTGATGCTGAAATTGCAGACCACAGTTTTCTCCCCACTGCAAAAAAACCACCCAAACCCAGGTTTGTCAAAGTTGTTTGGTCTAAACCCTGTTCTGGTCTAAAACTAAATGTTGATGCCTCTTGGTGTAAATTATCTCAGAAGGCAGGGATTAGTGTGGTTGTGAGAAATACCATGGGTGCTTTCATTTCAGCTCAAGGTTCTTATATTCATGCCAATTCTCCTTTAGAAGCTGAGATGAAAGCTATCAAATTAGGACTCCAAGTTGCTTGTTTTTACTCTGATCCTATCATTATAGAATCTGACTGTCTTAATGCTATCTCTCATGTCTTGAATCCTATAACAGCACACTGGAAACTTTTTCAGTTAGCTGATGAAATACATCACATGCTCAAAACATGCTCTTTAGTCCATATATACAGAGAAGCAAATAAAACAGCGGATGCACTTGCTAAGTCTATTTTGTCATCAAAATCCTCAAGAATCTTTTCTTTTAAGTCTTTTCCCATACCTGTCCAGGGTATAATTAGACTAGATCAAATGATGACTCCCTCACTGAGAATAATTCAGAATGGATGCTACTGATTATACTTGTTTTAATTGGTGCTCATTCTATCTGAAGTTTCCATCAATGGTGAACTCTAAGCATATGAGTATAAACCCGCCTGGAAGCCAAGCAACACAAGGATCTTCACAACGAGGAGTGCTTACCAAACACCCAAGAAAACAAAGACAAAGAAGGCCACCTTTCATAACTGAATGCAGGAACATCATGCTTACCTGTCCGGCCAGTAGAGTAGGCAAGTCAGAGAATCGTCAAGGGGGATTCAAGTCTTCTTGGGGGCTTTGTGTCCTCGAATGGGCTTCGAGTCCTCGAGGGAGATCAGGGTCCTCGACGGAGTTTCAAGTCCTAGAGAGGGATTTGAGTCTTCCAGAGGGCCTCGTGTTCCTCGAGGGGATTTTGAGTCCTCGAGGGGGTTTCGAGTCCTCGAGGTGACTTCGAGTCCTCGAGGTGACTTTGAGTCCTTGACGAGGTCTTGAATCCTCGAGAGGGTCTCGTGTCCTCAAGGGGGTTTTGAGTCCTTGAAGGGGCTTCGAGTCGTCGAGGGGGCTTCGAGTCCTCGAGGGAGCTTCGACTCCTCGATGGGTTTTCGAGTCCTCGAGGGGGCCTTCGTGCCCTCGAGGGGGCTTCGAATCCACCAGAAGGCTTCGAGTCCTCGATGGGGCTTTCAATCCCCAAGGGGGCTTCGAGTCCTCGGATGGGCTTCGAGTCCTCGGAGGGGCTTCGAGTCCTCGGAGGAGCTTCGAGTCCCCGGAGGGGCTTCGAGTCCTCGAGGTGGCATCAGTTCATCAAGAGGGCTTCGAGCAATTCAAACTGCATCTCAAAAGCACCAGGATGACATACTGAATAATGGATTTTGGAGCTTTACTTGGGACTTACCATCAAATACCAACTGGTTAACATACCATTGACAAACTGGGGTTTCATTTTTTTGGATTCGCCGATCTGTTCTTTGGTTTTTTTGTTTTCGATAGAAACATCACTTTTGGAAGCAAGTGCTATTTTTGCTTCAAGAGCTCATTACGGTTCCTGGACCATCATTCTGGTTCATCCTTTGTATCAAACAATGCCTTCGAGTCCAATTAATTGTTGTTTCTTTTGGTTTGGGGAGCCTAATATATTCCCCCCATCTTCGGATGGCTTTAATCTAAAAAGAAAAGAATAAGCAAAATTAAGGGGCATACTTATTTCTAGTGTGTGTGTCCTGGGGAGAGAAACCAATACCTGTCTATATACTACTAGGTCTCCAGAAGACTTTCCCAATTCAACAACACGCAGCTATGAACTCACCTCAAAAATCTGTGACAAGCTCAGTTCAGTTACTACTCCCACTCATTTCAAACTCCTCAAAATAAGAAAGAATGATTTTAGAACAGACATAAAGCACCCATTGACAGTGGTAAAGATATTTAAATTTTAAAATTCAAAATGACAACACTGAAACAAACCTCCAATATAGGTATTAAAGACTGAACCATTTTAACTTCTGAATGAGTCTGCGAGAGGGATGTGAATAATGTAAACATCTGATTGAGAATATCTAAACGGGAAAAAAATTAAACTAGGGATGTTGTAGGAAATAAGAGTAATAATGTGTGTCTATTCATGAACTCAGGATACATTATATAGCAGTACATGATACCTATACAAGCTAGGAAAAGGTAATAGAATATGAATACAATTACAAGTAATATTCTAACTCCTTAACACCCTCCCTCAAGTTAGAGCATGGTGATCAGAAATGCCCAACTTGCCAAGTAATAAATGAAACTGGTTACGTCCGAGAGCTTTGGTAAATAAATCCGCAGGTTGATCTGTAGTGCAGATATGATGAGTAACTATAGCACCAGACTGCACAAGATCCCGGACAAAATGACAATCAACTTCAATATGCTTCGTACGTTCATGGAACACTGGATTTGCTGCAATATGAAGAGCAGATTGACTATCACAAAACAAACGCATAGGAGAAGTATGCGCAATCCCTAAGTCTTTCAGTATAGACCTAAGCCATAACAACTCACAACAGGTAACAGCCATAGCACGATACTCCGCTTCAGCAGAAGACCGAGAAACTGTGGGTTGCTTCTTGGTCTTCCAAGAAACTGGAGAATCACCAATCATCACAAAGTAACCGGAAAGAGAACGCCGGGTAATAGGGCAGGCAGCCCAATCAGAATCACAGTAAGCAGTCAACTGTAACGTACTACAAGAAGAGAGAAATAAACCTTGACCAGGATGACTCTTCAGGTAGTGCAACACACGAACAGCAGCTTGCCAGTGAGGAACACAAGGGGACTTCATGAATTGCGTAAGAGTGTGGACTGAATAACTCAGTTCAGGACGAGTAATAGTCAGGTAGATCAGGCGCCCAACCAGGTGTCGATACTGCTCCGGGTCATGGTAGGCTGGACCTTTAACACGTGCCAAATCATATTGTTGCTCTATCGGAAAGTCAGTCGGCTTAGAGGAAGATAAATCGGTATCCGATAAAATGTCAAAAACATATTTCCTTTGTGAATGGAACATCCCCTCCGGTCTTCGAGCAATCTCTATGCCTAAAAAATACTTAAGCAGACTAAGATCCTTCATATGGAAACAAGAACCTAAGTATTTCTTGAACTCAGAGATGAGCGAAGAAGAACTACCAGCAATAACCAAATCATCCATGTAAACCAGAACATGTAAAGAAGCTGATCTACGAGAAAAGACAAACAAAGAGTAATCGGCCTTACTCTGAACAAATCCAAATGCTCATAAAGCCTGAGATAGTTTAGAAAACCAATTTGTAGGAGCCTGTCGAAGACCATATAGAGATTTCTGTAGGCGACAGACCTAACCAGGCGGTACAGCGTAGCCAGGTGGAGGACGCATGAACACTTACTCATGCAAATCACCATGGAGAAAGGCATTATGAACATCCATCTGATGCAGTTCCCAACCATGAATAACTGCAACAGACAGAAACAAGCGAACAGAACTCATCTTCGCAACCGGAGCAAAAGTCTCAGTATAATCAATTCCTTCAACCTGACGATTCCCAAGAACCATGAGGCGCGCCTTATGACGTTCAATAGTACCATCTAACCGAAACTTCGTCTGATAAACCCATTTGCATCCAATAGCCTTCTTGTGCACAAGCAAAGGAGACAAAGTCCATGTCTGATTTCGCTCCAGTGCAGTAAGTTCCTCAACCATAGCATCTCGCCAATGAGAATGACGGGAAGCCTCAGAGTAAGTAGTGGGATCTGCACTAGAAGTTACATCACCTAAAAATCTAGAATGCATACAAGAAAAATTATCACAATTTACATAATCAGTAAGAGGGTAGAGAACACCTGAGGAAAGTGATGAAGCATGAGCGAACATAGTCGAATGGGGGGGTCTTCAGTGGTAAGAGCACAAGCATAATCATCACAATTATAATCTGCCAAATACGACGGTGGACGACGAGATTGAACACTCTGTCTGGTAAAAGGTGGATCGACGGCAACTGGCAGAGAAGTACCGGTGACGGACGGTGTAGGTAGAGCAACGACGGTCGGCAAAGAGGAACCGGTGTCGGGCGGCGAAGCACGGCTGATGGATGCCGGCATCGTGATGTTGGAGATGACCACCGGGAGTTGTTCGGTGACTGTCGTCGATGAATTGATGGCGTTGACCGGCCGGCATTAACCGACGTTGACCCGCTGGGGTTGACCAACGTTGCACCGACGTTGACCGGCGATGACTGGCCGGCGTTGACCAGCGGTGAATGGCCAGCAATGATCGGTAAAACAACAGCCGACATTGGAAAGCTTACGTTGACTGGCAGTGGTTGATCGGCTGCAGAAGGCGGATCAAAAAATTTGTGCGTCGGGTGAGAAGGAGGAGGAATTCGACGATGTTGTGGTGGCGCCGCCATGTTCATCGGATGAAGCAGAGTACGGGAACTTATCTTCAAAGAAATTAGCATCCCGGGTATTAAAGATCACTCGAGATTCCAAGTCGAGAAGACGATAACCTTTTTTTCCAGTATGATAACCAAGGAACAAACACCGCCGACTTCTTGGTGCAAACTTGTCACGGTATCTGGGAACACGAGCAGCAAAACACAAGCAACCAAAAACCCGTAGAGAAGAGTAATTGGGCGCCTGGCCATAGAGTAACTCAAAGGGAGTATGACCGTTGAGAAGCTGAGTCGGGGTTTGGTTGATCAGGTAGGCAGTAGTAAGAACACATTCTCCCCAAAATGCAATAGGAAGATTGGCTTGAAACCGTAAAGCACGCGCCACATTGAGTAAATGACGATGCTTTCTTTCAACTCGACCATTCTGTTGCGGAGTATCAACCATAGATGTCTAAAAAATGATCCCAGATGCAGTAAAGTGAGACCGGAGAGGCAAAAATTCAGTGCCGTTATCAGCCCGAACTCGTTGAATTGTTCTTCCCCACTAGTTCTTCACTAAGGCACTAAATTCTAAAAATCTAGAAGCTACTTCAGATTTAGCTACTAACAAATAAACCCAAACAGCTCGGGAATAATCATCTACGATTGTCAAAAAATAAAATGCACCACTAGAGGATAGAGTTCGATAAGGTCCCCAAACATCACAATGTACTAATTGAAATAATGCAGTAGCATTTGTAGAACTCAATGGAAAACTATGTCTAGTCTGTTTTGCTCTGTAACATACAGAGCAAGGTATAGTAGTATTATTAGTGCTAAAATCAAGAGTAGGAATAGAAGACAACACCGTAGATGATGGATGACCAAAACGCTGATGCCATAAATCAGATGAAGGAACCGAAGTAACTATCAGAATAGATTGCAGGATATGAGGACGAAGGAGAGTATCCAACAGACGAAGCCAATAAACCCCTCCCTTTCTGTTCACCCACGCCAATCACAATCCCCGTACTGATTTTCTGTAAAATGCAATAATTTTCAGTAAACAAAGCTAGACATTTTAAGGCAGATAACAATATAGAACATGATAATAAACTGCATCGCAAAGTAGGTATGTAGAGCACATGAGTAAGGGTGACATCACCAAAACAAATAGACCCATATTGTGTAGCAGACGACACAAATCCATCAGGTGGTATAACATTCACAGTGTTGGTAGCAGTAGTAATATCAGTAAGAGAACCTTTGTCACCAGTCATGTGATATGAGGCTCCCAAATCAAGAATCCAAGGTAAAGTAGACTTACCTGACCCATGGTCAGATAACGAATCAAATTGATTAAATAAATGTATGGTCGTACTCCATTGGTCGTCAGATAGAGCGGGACCAAAATCAGATCGTGTAGGTAAGCCAGAGGAGGCGGCCACCGTAAACTCTTGCGGCGACGTCACTACGCCGGCGAAAAGAGCCATAAAACAAATGGCAAGAACAATTAAATTAAGAGAAGGGAGAAAATTTGCTGAACCAAAGACAAAAGAGGCAATTTGACGCGCGCCTACAGTGTGGCGCGTGCAGGTCACGTGCTGTGAAGGGTAACTGCGCGTCTGGTGCACCCTCGCATGGACTCATGCGCTTCTGGAAGGTCGAGCGCGTGAATCTCACGTGCGTCTCACATCTGCATTATCTGCGATGGCTGCGTGTCTCACGTCGCCGGAGTCGAGAGTGAGACTGAAGTTGAGAGTCGAGACCGTTGTCAGGCCGATAGAACCTTGCCGGAGTTGAGAGCGGAGTCGGTCGGAGTAGTGAGTAGACCGGACAGATTGAAGCAAGAACTATCTGTAGTGATTAGGGAGCTTATCGGTCGGAGCAGAGCGGACGAAATTGGGAGCTGGTGCAGGCCGGCGGACGGAGTCGGGAGCCGAAGCAAGTGACGGCCGGAGCGGGAACAGAACCGGCGGAGCGGGAGTAGAACCGGCGGCAGAAGAAGAACGGCGGCGTGGCAGTGGCAGGAACGGCAGCGGGCTGAAGAAGAAAATTTTTTTTGTAAAAGAAAGGTAGTCCGGATCGGCGGCGTATGGAAGTCACGCACTGATGACGGTGGAAAATTTAGGACGGTATTTTAAGGTTTCAGGATTTTAGGCTCTGATACCATGTAGGAAATAAGAGTAATAATGTGTGTCTATTCATGAACTCAGGATACATTATATAGCAGTACATGATACCTGTACAAGCTAGGAAAAAGTAATAGAATATGAATACAATTACAAGTAATATTCTAATTCCTTAACATGTGTATATGGAGAAAATATATTAATAGGAAACCTAAAGATGTACACAAAACGAAGGAATACACACATTAGGAAAGGGGATTTACAAAACCAGTTCCTTGGAAAATTTTGCAATACGAAAATAGGGCAGAGAAGCAATACAAAATGGAGCTCCTTCTCCAGGCGGCATCCCGGCGGAGGCGAGAGGTGTGAGAGGCTGTGCAATGCGAGAGCGGTGGAGGCGGCGATGGTGGAGGGCGGCGTAGGGTGATGGTGGAGGGTGGCGTAGGGTGATGGTGGAGGGTGGCGTAGGGTGATGGTGGCGGGCGGCGTGGGGTTATGGTGGACGGCGTGAGTTGGAGAGGAAAACGTAATGAAGGGTCTTGAGGCGGCGGAGGGAGGAAAACCTAATAAAGGAGAAGTGAGTCTTGAAAATAAACCGTGGGAAATTCTGATTTGTATTTATATGTTGGAGAAGTGAGCGTTGAAAATAGACTATGGGAAAAGTCTGATTTTGTTAGCAATAATGAAATGATCATTAGTAATAAGTTAGATGTGTGATAATTAATTATATTACTATTTATTTATGAAAAGTGAATGCTATGTCATTACCTCAAATTTTAATATAAATACACTCTTAGAGGATGAATAAAAATGCACTTCTCATTCTCTGATTTCTCATTTCTTCCTTCTCGCTTCTTCTCATCTTATCTTCTTATTTTATCTTTTTCTCCATCTTATCTCCTTCTACATTCTCTCCTTGTTACTTCCCACACCAAGTCTTTTGCTAATTTCTCAAAAATTAGTGCGAAATTAGTAAAAAGCACAACACGTTATCAGCAAGATTACTCTCCATCTTCATTGAGTAAGTCTTTTTCTAAAAGTTGTAAGAATTTTGTGATAATGAATCAAAGTAGTTGGTATTAAGGATACTAGTCCAAACTTTTCTATTAATTTGTAGATGTCTAGAATCTAGTGTGTTAAAACTTGATTATATTTGACTGAACAGATCAACTTCACATAAGTGTCCAACAACTATGACCTAAATTTTTTTCCTCATCCAGGACACTCTTAATCAGGACTATTTTGATTGGCTCAATTTTCAAATAAATCTCAACATACTAGAATGTCTATAAAATAATAATAATAATAATAATAATATTCAGTCACAGTAGAAATGATGTAATGTATAATAATTAATTTTCTAACTTCATAACATCATTAACCTTCTAACTACATAACACTACTAACTTTCTAACTACATAACATTATATTACTATACACAACGGGCTTTGCCGCCTTATGGTAATGTGATGTGATTTATTAACTTTCTAACTAAATAACACCATATTACTATACACAGGAGGTTTTGCCGCCTTATGGTAATGTGATGTGATTTATTAACTTTCTAAATGCATAACACCATATTTCTATACACAGGAGGCTCTGCCACCTTATAATAAAATGGTGTGATCTACATCTAACTTTTAATATTTATATGATTAATTATGTCTCTAATATATTTGTCTATTTATCTGATGATGTTACATTGTTAATATACTCTTAACATTTTAACTACAGTTAATTAATATAACGATTATAAACGGCTATATTTTCAGCGGTAATATAATGACTATAAACAGCTATATTTTACACTATAAATACAAAACATCAAATGATACAAAACCACATCCTCTCTTCTACCTCATTTTTTTTCTAAATTATGCCGATAAAATGTCTAGACTAATATTTATCTTTGTTGCTGTAATTATTTTAGTATTACATGTTACCATTCTTACCGTAGAAGTTTCACCGGAAGATTTTTGTTTTTTCATTGACGATCGAAACATGTATTACTCTTTATTTTTTGCAATCATTATGGACTTTTTCATTTTGATTTAAATCTAATGAACTATTTTACTTTCCCTATTAGTTATCATTATGTCAAACCTTGTGAGCTAGAATTCAGTCCACTCAACATTAGTGGAAACAACTATAAGCCGTGGATGATAGATGTTGAGATGCATTTGGAATTAATGAACCTTCTTGAGACAATCCAAAAGGGGAATAACTCATCAAGGATGGACAAGGAAAGATCTTTAATCTTCCTTCGTCGACACCTTAATGGGAGTCTCAAAAATGAATATCTCACTATGAATTATCCACTTGAGCTAAAAGAAAGATACGATCACACAAGAGATGTAATGATCTCAATATACCGCGCTGACTGGAACAATCTATGGTTTCAAGACCATAAGAAAGTCTGCGACTATAATTCTGCAATGTACACAGCAGTAACCCCCTTGACATGTTGTGGGGTTACAATAACTGACAATGAAATGCTGGAAAAGACTCTTCCTACTTTCCACTCATCAATGTGACCTTGCAACAATAATACTGTGTGCGGCATTTGAAAAGATATTCTGAACTAATTGTTTGTCTCTTCGTTGCGGAAAAGAATAATGAGTTGCTGATGAAGAATCATCAATCTCACCTGACTGGCTCAAGAGCGTTTCCTGAAGCAAACTTTGTTAACTTCGACAAACCTGAACGCAAAAATTATTTTCAGGGTCGAGCGTGAGGTCAAGGTCGTTGTCGTGGTCGTGGTTACGGATGCGATCGAAGTGGTTACAATTTTTCCTATAAGTCCGGTAACTACTACCACAAGAAGCATCAATATGAGAGGAACCATGAAAGTACCCATAAAAGGGAATAATATGCCAGTTCATCATAGGGATCTGGAACCTCTTATTTCAGATGTGGTGGCAAAGGACGTTGGTCAAGAGTCTGCAGAGTCCTGAAGCACTTTTGCGAACTCTACCAAGAGTTCATAAAAGGAAAGGGGAAGGAGGCAAGCTTCAATGAATCCATTCATCTCGAAACTTCTGATTTCAATGATGATTTCATGGACATAGTTGGTGATTTCACTGAGCAACCAAGTGGTGGAAACTAAAAGGACAGTTGTATAACTATTATTGGGAATGAAGCTAGATGGCCCGATGTCTTTTTGTATATCCTATATATATATATTTAAAATTTGCTACTTTCAAATTTATTATCTTTTTTATCAAATTTGTTTTGTTTTTAATTAAAGAGGTGAAATGGATAAGCTTATCGTGAAGCCAACCAAGGGATTAAAAATAAAGAAATTTGCATACTCGATTGTGGAACAAAACACACTATATTAAAGGATAAAAGGTTTTTTCTCAGAGGTAAAACCAACACAGGCCATTGTGAATACAATATCGGGTCCTGCAGATCTAATTGAAGGAGTTGGCGAGACAAACTTTACATTTCCAAATGGCACAATGTTTACGATAAATAATGTCTTATTTTTGTCAAATTCCAAAAAGAACTCATTGAGCTTCAATGATATATATTCTCATGCATTTGATACTCAGTCTGTCACTGAAGGTACCATGTAATATATGTTTCTCATTGTGTAAAAATCTAGAAGGAAATGCATACTTGAAAAACTACCAAAGCTCCATACTGGATTGCATTACACGCATATAAATACAGTAGAATCAAATACAGTACTGATTAATCTTCAATATTTACCATATGGCATGATCGGCTGGGCCATCCTGGCTTAACTATGATGCGAAGAATTATTGAAAGCACACATGGGCATCCATTGAAGGACCAGAAGATCCCTCATGGAAAATAAGGTTTATTCCCTTGGAAAGCTAATTATAAGGCCTTCACTAGGAAAGGTTGAAACAGAATCACCAGCGTTTCTTAAACATATTCAAGGTGATATATGTGGACCTATCCATCCACCATATGGACCATTTAGTTACTTCATGGTATTGTTAGATGCTTCTAGCAAATGGTCACAAGTATGCCTAAAATCAACTTGAAATACGACATTTGCTAAATTACTCGCTGAGATAATCCAATTGCGAGCTCAATTTCCTAATCATACGATCAAGAAAATCAGACTTGATAATGCCGTGAATTCACATCCCAAACTTTCGATGATTATTGTACGTCAGTTGTGATTGTTGTTGAGCATCTTATTGCTCATGAGCACACACAAAATGGTCTGGCTGAATCACTTATCAAACGTCTCCAACTCATTGCTAGACCATTAATAATGAGAGCAATGTTCTCTACTTTAGTATGGGGTTATGCAATATTACATGCTGCAGCATTGATTCGCATCAGGCCAAGTACATATCATAAATACTCTCCACTACAACTTGCATTAGGCCAAAAACCAATATATCCCATCTAAGGGTTTTTGGTTGCACTATTTATGTGCCTATTGCACCACTGCAAAGAACAAAGATGGGACCACAAAGAAGTCTTGGCATTTATGTAGGTTCTGAAAGCTCATCTATTGTTAGATACCTTGAAACCCTAACTGGGAATAGTTGTACAGCTCGTTTTGTTGATTGTCATGAAGAAAAAATTTCAGCATTAGGGGGAGAAAGAAAATAGCTGGAAATAAATATTACCTGGTATGTACTAGCATTATTGCATATTGATCCTTATACAAAAGAGTGTGATGGAAAAGTCCAAAGGATTTTGCATATGCAAGATATAGAAAATCAATTTCCTGATGCATTTACATACACAAAGAGAGTGACTAAATCTCACATCTCAGCTGGTGATACTACTGCTCAAATTGAAACCCGAAAGGGTAAATTGAAAATAAAGTAACTCATGAAATCACAACACGCCTAAAGCGTGGATGACCACTCAGTTCCAAAGATAAAAATCCTCGTAAAAGAAAAGGATCAGAGAAACAAGATGACTCCAAAATGGAGGAATGTATTCCTGTAGAAATACGAAACAAGGAAAATCAAGAAATTTTGGTTAATTATGCTAATACATGTATAAGGTGGAACTGAAATGAGGAAATTAATGATGCATTCTCTTACAATTTGGCATGCAATGTTATCAACGAAAATAATGGAGATCCCGAACCACGGTCAGGAACCGAGTGTAAAAATATACACGATTGGACTGAATGGAAAAAGGCCATTAAAGCTTAATTAGACTCGCTTAACCGGCGCAAATTGTTTGGGCCTATAGTACTCACCCTTGAAGATGTGAGACCCGTTGGGTACAAATGGGTATTTGTGCGAAAAAGAAATGAGAAAAATGAGATTGTCAGATACAAGGCTAGACTCGTAGCACAAGGTTTTTCTCAAAGACTCGGAATTGATTTTGAAGAAACATATTCCCCAGTCATCGATGGAATTACATTCAGATTCCTTATCAGTCTAGGGGTTCATGAGAAACTTAATATGCACCTTATGGATGTTGTTACCGCATACTTATATGGATCGCTTGATGCTAAAATTTACATGAGGATCCCTGGAGGATTCAAAATGCATGGAGCATTATGTTCAAAACCCAGAGAAAGATATTCAATAAAATTACAAAATCTCTGTATGGGTTAAAGCAATTTGGACGCATGTGGTACAACCGACTAAGCAAATATCTGTTACAAAAGGGGTATATCAACAACCCTCTTTATCCCTGTGTTTTCATCAAGAAAACAACATTTGGGTGTGTGATTATTTTTGTCTATGTTGATGATTTGAATACCATTGGGACCAATGAAGAGATTCTTGAAGTAATCTCTTACTTAAAGAAGGAGTTGGAAATGAAAGACCTTGGGAAAACAAAATATTGTCTTGGTTTGCAGATTGAGCACTTGCAAAGTGGGATACTTGTTCATCAATCAAATTACACAAAAAAGGTATTAAAAGGATTCAATATGGATAAATTAAATCCATTGAGTACCCCAACTATCGTAAGATCTCTAAATTTGGAAAAGGATCCATTTCGTCCATGTGAGGAATCTGAACAGGTTCTTGGTCTAGAAGTACCATATTTCAGTGCAATTGGTGCACTTATATATCTCACTAATTGTACTCAACCTGATATAGCTTTTGCTATTAATTTATTAGCGAGGTTCAGTTCATCTCCTACTAAAAGGCAGTGGAACAGAATCAAACATGTGTTTGTTGCCTTCAAGGGACAATTGATTTGGGATTATTTTATTCCAACACTACAGAACCAGTTTTGGTTGGCTATGGAGATGCAGGTTACCAGTCAGATCCACATAAAAGGGGGATCTCAAACTAGGTATATGTTTACTTGCGGAGGGACTACAATTTTTTGGCGTTCACAAAAACAAACACTCACCACAACATCATCAAATCATGATGAGGTTATCACAATGCACGAAGCAAGTCGAGAGTGTGTGTGGTTGAGATCCATGACGCGACATATCATAACCACAAGTGGTCTCCTATCAAATGATGATCCCATCACACTTTATGAAGATAATGCCGTGTGTGTTAATCAAATGAAGGAAGGGTATATCAAAAGCAACAGAATAAAGCACATTCCTCCAAAGTTCTTTTCATTTACTCAAGAGCTGGAAGAGAGTAATATTATAAACATCCAATATATCCATTCCTGTGAAAATTCAGCAGATCTCCTCACAAAGGCTCTCCCTCCTTCAGTGTTCAGAAAACATGTTAATGACATCAGAATGCGAAGAATACAAAATTTATGAAGAAATAACCAATTCCAACATGGGGGAGCTATACGTGGCGATACTCTTTTTCCCTTATTGTGGTTTTTATCCCACTAAGTTTTTCCATGTAAGGTTTTTAATGAGGCAGCATGAACACGTGATTATTGAAATGAGCTTTCCAGGGGGAATGTTAGAAATAATGAAATGCTTATTAGCAATAAGCTAGATTTGTGATAATTAATTATATCACTGTTTATTTACCGAAGGGGAATACTATGTCATTACCCTCAAATTCTACAATAAATACCCCATTAGAGGATGAAGAAAAATGCACCTCTCATTCTCTCATTTCTCACTTCTTCTCATCTTATCTTTTATCTTATTTTCTTCTCCATCTTATCTCCTTCTCCATTCTCTCCGTCTTACTTCCTACATCAATTCCTTTGCTAATTTCTCAATAAATTAGTGCAAAATTAGTAAATATCACAATAGATTTGAATTTATATGCTGGCCAGGGAGGGTGGTTCCGATATCGGAAGATCTTTCAGATCCTATTTAAAGGTGGTTCTACAATAGAACTACCTTTAATCAGTTTCTATTAATTGATTTGAGGATCGTCTTTAATCGGTTTAAGAACTGCCTTTAAAATAAAAAGGTGACCTGATAGGGTAGTTTTGAACATGGAACCTCTCTAGATTTTCATCAAAGCCGGTCAATGAGAAACAGCCATTGATCGTTGCCTTTAATCAAAGACTCGCCACTAGTGATATAAACACTACTCAACAACCACCGATACATTTATCATATTTTAGCAACTGCTTAGGGCTATATTAAATGGGGTACATTTATTATTTTTTGACCCCAGAGAAAACCTGGAAAAAATTTTTGGCAGTGAATCACAAAATTGAATACAACAAAATGCAATGAATTAAGACAATCGTGTGTTCAAAATTTGGGTTAGGGAAATATGCAAATATAACCCCATATAATTGAGAAAGTGCAAATATAACCCTGAGATAACTTTTTGTGCAAATATAACCCTAATTATTTAACGAAAGTGCAAATATAACCTTCTGGTGACATTTTGAGCACTGACCGTGTTTTCCTAGCGTTGACCCCCTCAAAAATGACAAAAATGCCCGTGGACTAAAATCTAAATTTGGATGGACAATTATACCCTTACACGTGTCGGACCACCGCTAGACCATTGCTTGAATATTATGTCAGCACATTATGAAATTCGATAGGGTTATATCTGCACATTCATAAAAAGTGTAAGGTTATATTAGCATGCATTACAAAAGCAAAACCCATCAACATTAAAAACCCTAAGTCGAAAAACACAACAAACAACAACTACACACACAACACCAAAGATTATCCAATCATTAATCCGGACTAAATTCAACAAAATAAAAAAAAATCATCAAAATCCTCATATTCAGTACCATATATACCGCTTATCTCTATTCATGTGACAAGAAGCAAAAGAAAATCACATAATCAAACTCAATATTGCATTAATATAGTGAATTAAGGGGAATTTTGAATTAAGATAACATTTTTGAAAGGTTCCCGCACTTCTACTTCAACGCCTGCTGCGTCGACCCCGCCAAATCTCTTTCTTCAAACTAGAATCACACTTTAGAATGTTGATGATTGGTAGAAGAGATTGAAATGGAGGTTTCATGCGGTTGGCGTTGATTTTGTACTAATATGACACTTTTTTTAGAGCAAAGTGCATATGTAACCCTACATAACTAACAGAAGTGCAGATAAAACCCTATAAGTTTTAGAAATATGCAGATATAACCCTATTAAAGTTCATAATGTATTGATATAACCCTACCAAGTCCAGTGGCGGCCTGGCAGTTGTCTGACGGTGGTCCGGCGGTGGTCCGACAGTAGTTCGGCGCGGTCCGGCGGTGGCCCAATGACAATATTTAGGTATAATAATGCTAAGGGAAATAACATCATTTCCTATTTTTTAGGTTCTTTATTTTTTTTCTAGAAGGGCAAAAATATCTTTTAATGAAATATTGATTAAAAGTTGTCGGAAAAGGTTATATTTGTACATAACCAAAATATCTAGGGTTATATTTGCACTTTCATTTATCGCACGGTTATATCTGCACTTTCATCAATTATGTAGGGTTATATATGCACTTTGCTCTTTGAGTTACAATGGGTGAACGAAAGCGCCTTCAACATATTTATGCAAAATTATACTACGACCTAAAATTTCGGTCCAACATTATCCTTCTCTCCAAAATACAGGATTCTTGTTATTTTTGCATAAATATAGAAATGGAATATAAATAAGTTTTTGGGTAAAATATTGGAAAGCGCTAGTACATGTTCTAGACTAACTTAGAATTGTTTACTTAGAAGTAAGAAAGGAGAATCGAAAAGGATTACAGATATGTTCTTGTGCCGCATTGTTAATAAATATTCCATTACGAACTTGAAAAATACACTAAGGGTGTATATGATAGTGTTACATTCAAGCGGATTTCAATTTGGAGTTATGCGTAAAGTTTTTACTTTTTGCACTTAGGTTCCTCCAAGAAAGTTGGAGCTGTTAAACCCCAAAATTGGCGACATCAAAATGAAATTCAATAATATACGATTGAAACTTTGCAATTTGGGCACGTATGAGTTAACGAAAGGGTCTCAAAAGTTAACATCCTCAAAAATATACGATTGAAACATACACATATATGTATGGAATCAGGTGAGAACACCCTTTTATGTGAGAACAACCTCTTACCTCTTACGTGAGAACAAATCTGACCCATTCAAATAGGTAATCCCATGGCTACATTTTTCTTGCTTCTTTATTCCATCTGCTCTGCGACTCGTCCATTACTAAATTAATTAGATTGAAACACCCGGTCACGTATGTTTTCTGCTTCTTCAAATAGGTATATTAAAGAGCACAGTGATTTGTTATTATCGTAAAATCTGGGTTACATGTCATTATTTCCCATTAGACTAACTCAACAAAATCTGGGTTACATATCATTTATTTCCCATCTTCAAGGTTAGTCCTACCAAATTTCAATATAATTCCCGGTCACACATGAGCAGAGCGCCTACAAATTACACCATTTTAACCACCTACGAGTTGTACTCTAAACATAATTATTTTTTGTAGCACTCACGAGTTATAAAAGAAACAATTAAATTATATGTTACATTTGAAGTGTTTACAAGCGATGGTTGAATCACTTACAAGGTGTACTCTAAGAATCAAGTTGTTCTCGATTTCTCATAGCACACAAGTTATAAAAAAGCAATTACATTATATATTACATTTGAAGCCCTTACAAGTGATGGTTGAAGCACCTACAAGATGTACTATAAGCACAAAGTTGCTCTCGATTTCTCGTAGCACACGCAAGTTATATAAAAACAAATAAATTATATGTTACATTTGAAGCGCTTACAAGCGATGGTTGAAGCACATACAAGGTGTACTCTAAGCACCAAGTTGTTCTCGACAACTTATAAAAAAGTAATTACATTATATATTACATTTGAAGCACTTACAAGCAGTGGTTAAAGCACCTACAAGGTGTACTCTAAGCAACAAGTTGTTCTTGATTTCTCGTAGTACACACAAATTATAAAAAACAAGAGAAGAGTGCAGATCTAACCTTATATAATTGACGAAAGTGCAGATATAACCCTGCGATAATTGAAAGTGCAAATATAACCATATCTATTCAGGTTGTGTGCAAATATAACCTTTTCAAGCAGTTGGAGGCCAGAATATGCTGAAAT
The DNA here is from genome assembly GCA_037428765.1 of Rubia yunnanensis. Taxonomy (NCBI): domain Eukaryota; kingdom Viridiplantae; phylum Streptophyta; class Magnoliopsida; order Gentianales; family Rubiaceae; genus Rubia; species Rubia yunnanensis. The sequence continues at coordinate 63,002,111 of CM075066.1, forward strand.
GACCGATTTCCCCAGATGGTTTTTGAAAAAAAAAACTGCAAAATCTGCTATTTATCAATTGACGATATTACCCCCATGGTCATTAATACCCTATGTTTGTTTTCCATTCCCGCCTTAACTGAATCCTCTCAGCTTCCCACTCTTCATATCGCGAAACCAACCCAAACCCAAACCCACTCTACCCGTTCAACTCATCCCCGCTGCTCCTGACCAATCTCTGGTTGCTTTCCGACGACAACGTAGGGCACCCTCTGAGTTCGACGAAGTGAGCCCGGTTGTGGATGTCGTGATTTAACGAAAACCCATAAGTTTTCCTAAAATCAGTGGGAATTTGCAGATTATTGTTGTTTAGAGTCCGATTTTGTGTATTTTGTAACGTTCTCAGCCTTTAAATATAGAAAGACTGCATATTCCTTAAGAAGCGAGGGTTTTTAAACCTTTTTTTTCATTTTTTTGTGTACCTAGTCAGGCAGGGGTCTGGCGATTCAAATGACAAGCTCCACTTCGATCCAGATTGATGATTTGAATATGTTTTTTGTTATGCGTGTAACTATTGTTGTGCTTTGTTTCTATACCTAGGGTTTAAAATGTTGAAGGTGGTTAAGTTTTTGCAGGGATACTATGTTTAGTGTTGTGTGGCTATTTTAGTACTCTTGTTCGAGGGTTTCATGATGTAGATTTTGTTTGGTATTATGTTAGACTATATCTTGAATGTGTTAAAATGGTATTATTGTGGATGATGTTGAATGTGTTTGTGATATATGACTTGCTGTAATTGTTCTTCGGGGGTGTGTGATAATTTTGAATGATTGTTGGATAATTGTCATGTTGTTGTGCATATTATGTTTGTATCCATTTATAAACACCTTAAAGCAACTTCAAACATAATTTAAACCACCTACAAGTATAGCTTGAAAAACCTAAAAATAATAATTCAAGCACCTACATGCTATAATATAAAGCACTTACGAGTTTCACTTCAAACAATTATATATTATACTTACAGCACCTTGAAGCATAATTTAAAGCACCTACAAGAATAAATTGAAGCACACACAGATATATATATATATATATATATATATATATATATATATAACTTAAACTATCTATAAATAATAATTCAAGCACCTACATTCAAGCACCTATAAGTACAACTTCAAGAACTTATTGGATATATTTAAAAGCCATTTCAAGTATAATTCAACTTCAAGTACCTTTAAGTTATGCTCATTAGTGCTTCAAGTTATAGGTGCTTCAAACTATACTCCTAGTTATGCACACACAAACTGCTTCAAAATTGAAGCAATCCCTCCTTGTGTGATTTTTAAATAAGATGAAATCAATCTTAGCTAATATTACTATAAGCATATACCAATATAGTGTCGAACATCCGGCAAACATTAATCTTAATTCTTAAACAGTAAAGCAAATAGCCATGATTTTTGTATGAATTGGGATCATGTGAGATAACCTATCTTATGTGAGACAACCAACTTATGTGAGACAAAATCCTAACCACTTATATAATTAATCTTGTGACTGCAATTTAATTCCAATTTTTGCATATGTTAAAGTACAATTCGTATACGGTAGACTAGGGATACACGCATACGGTACCCCCAGTAAAAGAATAAGATGATAATTTTAAGAAAAAAATGTTTTTATAACCCTACCTAGTTGACATAAGTGCCAATATAACCTTTCAATATTCGAAAGTGCCAATATGACCTTATATAGTTAGTGAAAGTGCCAATATAACTCTATAAGTTTTAAGGATGTGCTGATGTAACCCAACAAACATTAGAAATGTACTGATATAACCCTACAAACATTAGGAATGTGTTGATATAACCCAATAAGATTGCATAATGTGCTGATATAACCCTACCTAATTTCAACGAACTATGGCGATCCGGCTAACTATGAGGGTAAAATTGTCCACCCAATTTCAGAGTTAGCCCAAAGGGTATTTAGGTAAATTTACATAGAGTCAACGCTGAAAATTTGAGGTCAATGCCGGAAATGGAGTTTTAGGGTTATATTGGCACTTTCATTAACTAGTTAGGGTTATATTTGCACTAAAAGTTATCAGAGGGTTATATTGTCACTTACTCAAGTAGATATGGTTATATTGACACTTATCCCAAATTTTAATTATTTAAATGACAATCCTTTTAGACAGAGGTAACTAACATATATTCTATCTACTAATATTTCCGGGGATAACATTCTTACGGTACCCCCAGGGGTACATAATAATTTGTGGTTAAAGTAAAGTGATAAGAAAACGCAGATCTTGGGTTGGAAGTTGGGTTATAACGAATCTGTATTCCTATACCTTCTCAGTCCTTTATAGAGGGGACAATTAATCCCAATAATTATTGGGATCCATTATATACAAGCTAATGGGATGAGAAATTTTCCTTATTTTCTAGTTTTGAGATTATGATCAAATGAGTTAGTATTGGGTTATAAGGAGAAATGGGATTGAGATCCCAATCTTCCCATATACCCATTTAAAATTGAGAAATTAGGGGTACCCAATTAATACCCGATCAATTAATGTCTCCCTATAAAGATATTATTTAGTGTAATTAGACTCCACTCAAGCGTGAATATTTTTTTACTTTTTTCTAACTATTTTTATGGATACATTTTCCAAACTTCATCAGATTCCTAACTATGGCCGTAAATGAGTTTGTTCGAGGTCAACTCGTTTAAAATATATCAAACCCAGTTCGATTCGATTGAACCTGTAAAATCATGATTCACCTCGAGCTTGAGTGAAATTAATTTAGTCTGATCTCGAACTCAAGCCATGAATAAATATATTATATCATTTACATTATATTATATTATAATTAATAAAAATAAAAAATGTATAACATGTTGGCTCTGTAAATTCGACGAGATTAACGAACAATATTAGTTGGGTTCGAGCTCGAGCTCGAATACTATACGAGCTCGAGCTCAAGCTCGATTACTGTACGAGGTCGAGTTTTGACACACTAGGGATGTAAAGTGTATTCGAATTTGAGCTCGAATTCAATTAACATTGGTCGTTAAACTTGTCCGACTTAGAATATAATTGAAGTATGTGAATGAGTGATGATTTATCTAATAACACCAAACTATTAGGCTACTGATTTATACATGCGCTAAGTTGTATAATTTGTGAATTATAGTTATTTTTTGTTTTAAATATTACATAAGTATTCAATTGGGTAATTTTGGGTATTTATTGGGTTCCCATTGAGTTAACATAATATGAGACCCACTGGGACTCAAATATCTCATCCATTGAGTTAACATAATATGAGACCCATTGGGATCCAAATATTTCATTAACATAATCATTCTCATTCCACCCAATCCCAAAAGCTAATGTGTATTTAATATCCGGTCCCATTAATTATCCATTTATTAATTATCCATTCAATTTCTTCCCAATCCCACCCAATTCACTCCGTCCTTTCCATATTTGTTGTGTCGTTGCCGATTCCCACCGCTCTATCCCTGAGCTTAGTTACACTACTCAATCTCACACTCCAAATTTTTCCTTCCACCATTTATTCATTCTCCCTTCCTCACCTCACCTATATATAACCTTGTTCCCCGACCGAGTTTTGGTTCCATATCAGATGCCACCGCGAGCCAAAGTACGAAATATAATCACCGCGAGTCAAAGTAGTCGAAGTACAAAAGATAATCACTGGCATCACCAAATAAGGGTGAGCATAATGTGACAAGGTACATAATTCATCTTCTCCCATTGTTCGTTCTTTACCTTTTTTGTGGATATGTTCAGTTGCTAATGTTGAATGAACATCATATGCTTGATTAAATGACCCAATTAAAATACAAAGAGTAAGTCTTAGGAAAGACAGCATGTCTATAAGTTTATGGTCGAGGATATTATGCTAGAAGTAAAAGCAAGTAGATATTATGCTAGAAGTAAATATATATAGATATATAAAAGCAAGTAAAGTGGGGGGGGGGGGTTGTTGATTTTGTTCCTAAGTTATGAAATTAAAAGACAAGATAACTAGCAAAGTTAAGTAACTAAGCTAATCATCAAACAAACAATGAAAAAGGGGTAAAAACTACAAAAGACAAAGCCTTGGAGACAGTTAATATCCACTTCCAAACATAATGTATATCATTGAACCATTCACTCATTCTATCACATTCGTTACCTATGGCGAATGCTAAAACTTCTCATTTAAAGATCAACATTCATTCCTTCTTAATAGTAATTTGCAAAGACAAACAATGACCATTTGCAAATCACATTGATAATCACTCTAAGCAAACCACATCATAAAGGTATTTCATCAAAGGCCTTATACACGAAGGACCATAGATTTGATAACAACAAGCCTTCTAGCAAAGACATAGCCATTTAACCAAACATAGTCTTCATTAGGCTAAACCTAGAACAAACCACATTCAAGATTCAACCTGGCATTGCATCTATAGGATAAACATGAGAACAATCCACATTAACATATTTATCTAGCAAGAATCACAACACATTATGCACAAGAAATTCTAATTCCATGTTCTTGGATTCTCCTGTCAAAGAGCTAAGAAATTTGCAAATTTTCTAACACCCTAACACTTCAATCATACAAACACTTCATATACTCAAACAATTCATAGCATAAATGAAGTAAAATATCACATTTAAACACATGAATGCTAAATAACAAGTGCTTCAAGAAAGAGTGAAATTGAGGTTCTTACTACATAGGTGTGGAAGGTTCAATAAATTGTTCCAAAGTAAAAAAACTAAGCTAGATAATCAAAAATCATAACATAGAACAAAGATCTACAAATAAAGAAGAAGAAATGGAAGAAAATGGTGAAAAACTAACGTTTTGGAGCCCCCAAGTCGGGCTTAGAGAGTTGGGGAAGAAGGGGGTGAAAAGCTATTCATAGTACAAGAAAAAATGGAGTAAAAAGCAAGTTGTAGGGCAATTATCGCGAGTCGCGACGCCTCCGTCGCAAGTCGCGACCAGATCAGGAAATTGTGAGCTCTCAGGTCAACATTTTGTGAATCGCGACACACTCGTTGCGAGTCGCAAAGGAAAAAAGTCCCATTTTGTTTTGCTTCCTTCGGGTGAACCGTTGATCTTTTTTGGGAGTTCTTGTAGTCGATTTTATAGTACTCGAGAAGAGGAATCCAATGGTACCACTATTGGAGGCTTATTCCTCTTGGAAATTCCTCGAAAATCTGCCTCAAAACTCTGCCTCAAAACATAGATCATTCTTCACCCTTTGCTTTGCTCTCATTTCTTCACTTTATCTTCTACCACTTTGTGAGTGACCTTCCATCTTCTACCATCCTTTCGAATGGCCTTCACTAAACCACTCACAAGTGCTCATGAGCAATCTACAAATTAAGCTTACAAAAAAGAATCTAGATACTCATAGGGACCAAAAGTCCATTAGACTAAACATAGGTTACAAAATAAAGGATTTAGATATAAAAACAAAAAATGACTATGTAAACCCCTTATCATGTAAACCTACCTAAATCTAGAAATATTACAACAAAAATATGATAAAAGATGTGTTAAATGTTTTGAAAAATACATGTATTTGAATCCTCATCACTGCCACGGCTCAAGAAACTTGAACCACATTGTCTTCTACCTATGCCAATCCATCCCGTGGTCACCTCAAGCAAATCAAGAGCAATCTGTCTAACATAACAAAAACAACCCAATCTATTACAGAGTACATGCAAGCCATCAAGAAATGTACATACTGACTTGCTACTATGGGTAAACCCATGGATCAGGAAGATGCCATTGACAAGGTTCTTCTTAGTCTTGATCATGAACTCTACAAACCTGTCATTGATGCGGTTAATGCAAGAGATTCTCCAATCTTCTTTGAAGAGTTACATAAGGGGCTCATTACCAAGGAACCCACGACTGTCTCCCATGCGTCTTCTACCTATTTTCCTGCTATAGTTCATGTCGCCCAGTACCGTGCCACAAATTACACCAACAATCACCACAACCAGCCCCAACAATGGTCAAATCAGGCTTCCAGGATCCTACCTTCTCCTCACCCTATGCAGGTCCCTCACCAAACTCGACCATAACTCTGTAAATGTCAGTGGTGTCTTGCTGAAGGTCATGCTCTTTCTCAGTGTCTTATGTTCAAGAATACATTTCCACATATTCAAGTGCCCAACAATCCTGCTTCACGCCCACTCCCAACGGCGCTGCAAGCTCATGTTGCACCGCTAACGTGCCTTCCTCTAATGTGTGACTCTTGGATAGTGGTGCTTCTCACCATGTCACTGATGATCTTGAAAACCTCTCCCTTCATGCTCCTTATGGATAGTACTGATGAACTTGTCATTGGCGATGGCTCAACTCTTCCAATTCAAAATACTGGTTTATTCTCCATCTCTACACCTTTTACTACTTTTCGTCTTTCTAATGTTCTTTATGTCCCTTCTATCTCTAGAAATATCTTATCTATCTCTGCCTTTTGTCAAGAAAACAATACTACTATTGAATTCTCACCCTCCTTCTTTTGTGTCAAGGGGCTTTTGCAGGGAACAATACTCCTACAAGGTCCAATTAGAGTTGAAGTCTATGAGTGGCATCCTAATTCTTCTTATGTTTTCACCCTTAAGTTGCCTAAGCATCATTGGTATCATCGCCTTGGGCATCCTTCAGCTTTTGTCCATAGGATTTTAAATTCAAGTTTTAATCTAGCAATTTCTGATTTTTCTATGTCTCATTGTAATTCTTGCAACATGAATAAAAGTCACAAGTTGCCTTTCTCCTTTTCCACTCTTTCTTCACAAGCTCCTCTTGATCTCATATATTCTGATGTTTGGATGTCCCCGATTTTATCTCATGAAAACATGAAAATACTACGTCATTTTTTTTATCATTTCATAAAGTATGTTTGGTTCTATCCCTCAAAAAGAATGTCCGACACCCATGATATTTTCTTGCATTTTAGAGCACTTGTCGAAAAATTATTCAACTGTCCTATCCTACAAGTCTTTTCTGATAATGGGGGGAGTATGCAAAACTCACAAATCATTTTTCAATCCATGGTATTTCTCCCTTAACTTCTCCTCCACACACTCCTTAGCATAATGGCTATGCCGAGCGGCGATATCGATATTGATAGAATATTTTGATTGATATCAAGATATTCTTGGATTTATTGATAGAATATCTTGATTGATATTAAGATATTCTTTTATTTATTTGTAATATTTCTTGTCTATATTTAAAGTAGGCTATAAATTGTAACACCCTTGCATCAATGAAATCATTCTGAATTACACATTCACATGGTATCAGAGCAAGGTTCTCATACACATTCGTTAGGTGCAGTATTCAAACCCTAACCTAACAAACCCTAGCCCACTGCTAGGTGTGTAAAGCTCTTCCGATCCAGACCAAATCCCACCGCCGGTGTGCTCTCATCGTCCCGATAGAGACCAGAAAATCTCTGACCTACGCCACCATGATCCATATGTTGCCGATCAAGCTCAACACCGGAAATTTCATGGTGTGGCGATCTCAGGTGCATGTGTTGTTTCAATCTGCTGGGTTTTTTGCGTACCTCGACGGTTCTCTGCCAAAACCCAATGCTTCTGCTACTGGAACATCAGATCCCTCAGCCCTCACGCCGGAGGCTTGGATGGTGCAGGACAAGGTCCTTCAGGCTCTTCTCCGATCGTCGCACAGCGAAGAATCTATGTTAGAAACGATCGGCTGTGAGATTGTTCAGGCCATGTGGGAGGCTTTGGCGGCGGTGTTCGACAACACGTCCGATGCTCGAGAGTTGCAACTCCGTGACGAGCAGCACACAATCCGCCGCGGCTCCTCCACTGTCATGGAATATCACCGCCGCCTCAAGACCATCATTGATGGCCTTGCTTCGGTTGGATTTTTAGTCGGCAAAAAAGATCACGTCATGATTTTTCTTCGCGGTCTCGGCTCAGCCTTCTCCAATTTCCAGGCGGTGCAAATGTTGCAACCCCAGATTCTGGCGTATGCCGACGTTGTCGCAAGGGCCAGAAGTCACGAGATCTTCCTCACTTGTGGTGGTTCTCATACTGACATGGGTTCTGATCCTGCTCCCGTCGCTTTTGCAGCCTCTGCACAGGAATTTTCAGGTGATTTTTCCTTGAACTCCCAGGCGCGTGGCCAACACGCACCACCGATAGGCACGTCGAACCCCATGCATGGCCGATCTAGCGGCGGTTCTGGGCGCTCTGGTGGTTCTGGTCGTGCAGTTGGTGGTGGTGACTCCTCTGGTCAATCTGCTGGTGGTGGTGGCGATGCTCGTCGTAGTAAACGAAGGTGGAATCCCAAATGCAAACTTTGTTATGAATTTGGTCACACGGCTCACACTTGCACCAACCCGAATCCGGAGTCTGCAAATCTTACTGATGCTTTTCAGTCCTCGGTGTCTCTCGACAATGCTTCTGACTGGTATCTAGACTCTGGTGTTACCAACCACATGGCTTCCAAATCGTCTGGTCTTGATAGCATCACTCCCTATAACGGTAACCGTTCTGTCGCTATTGCTAATGGTAGATCTGTTCAAATTACTCATATTGGTCAGCGTCGGTTTTCTCGTGATTTATGCTTATCTGATGTGTTGGTGGTACCTGATATTATGAAAAACCTTCTCTCCATTAGTAAACTGACAAGGGATTTACATGCTATGATATCATTTGATGAAAATTTGGTTATTATTCAGACACGGTCCAAAAAGGAAATCGTGGGCCGAGGACGATGTGAGAAAGGTCTTTATGTGCTAGAACAAGGTGGTGCTGCTTTTATTGCTTATATTAAAGCAAATAAATATAGGGCATCTTTTGAGATATGGCATGCTAGACTAGGCCATACTTCCCCTTCAGTTATTTCATTATTGAATAAGTTCAACCTAGTTAAGGTTACATAATTTTCGCCTACACCCTCTTTATGTTCTTCCTGTGAACGAGCTAAGGGAAAAAGGCTTTCATTTATGGAAAATCCCAGACGGGCTGTTTCTTTACTTGCTTTAGTACACTGTGACTTATGGGGTCCTGCTCCTATTTTATCAGAAAGTGGTTTCTCTTATTATGCGATCTTTTTGGATGATTTTTTGCGCTTTACTTGGTTTTATCCGTTGAAGCAGAAATCGGACTTTTTTGAGACATTCGTGCAGTTTCAGAACTTGGTTGGAAATCAGTTTTCCTGCTCGATTAAGGCGTTTCAAAGTGATGGAGGCACTGAATTCACTAATGCGCGTTTACGGGCACATTTCTCTGCTAAGGGAATTTTTCATCAAATTTCTTGTCCAGCCACACCAGAACAGAATGGTAGAGCCGAACGCAAACACAGGCATATTACAGAAATGGGACTGTCAATGTTGATGCACTCTCAGCTACCACCATCTTACTGGGATGTTGCCTTCGCCACTGCCACTTATACCATCAACCGTCTCCCTACGCCTGTTCTTCACGATGTGTCTCCCTACTTTCTGATCCTTGACCTTCATCCTGATTACTCTAACTTTCATCCTTTTGGGTGTAGAGTTTATCCTTATATACGGTCGTTTGCACCCTATAAGCTCGATCCTTAAAGTGTTCCATGAATTTTTGTTGTTTACAGTGCGCAGTACAAAGGTTTTCGCTGCCTTGACCCCTCATCCAAGAAGGTCTACCTCACTCGCCATGCCCGTTTCGATGAGACTTCCTTTCCAGCAGCTGCTGATTCTACTTCTGCTGCTCCAGCAACCTTGGATATTTCTGTCTTTACAGACTTGGATGATCCTATCTTATCCGCAAACCCGACTCCAGCACCATCGACAAACCCCGACTCCAACACCATCGCTGACCTCAACTCCTGCATCGTCATCACTACCATCCCCGTCTCAATCTCCAGCACCGTCTGCTTCCTCTCCGTCGGCTTCACCACCGCGACCGATTCACCGCATGACTACCCGTTTGCAAATAGGAAGTCTTATCACTAATCGTCAGTTTGCTGATTATGAGATTACTGGACTTCTTGCTTCATTGCTTGCCGAGACTGAGCGGCGAGGGTTTCGTTCCCCTGCTAAAGATTCCCGTTGGACTTCTGCCATGGATGAGGAGATGAAAGCTCTTTGCAAGCAACACACTTGGGATCTTGTTCCTCGACCCTCAGATGCTAATGTTGTTGGATCCAAATGGGTTCATCGTCTCAAGCATCGTCCCGATGGCTCTATTGACAGGTATAAGGCTCGTCTTGTTGCCCAAGGATTTACTCAGCTGCCTGGGTTTGACTTTACTCATAGCTTTAGTCCTGTTGTTAAAGCCTCCACTGTCCGGATCATCCTTGGTCTTGTCACAACCTTCTCTTGGCCTCTTCATCAGCTCGATGTCAGGAACGCTTTCCTTAATGGTGTTTTGATTCTCCGGTCTACATGGAGCAACCACCTGGATTTTCTGATCCTGTTTATCCGGATTTTGTCTGTCGCCTTCGGAAAGCCATATATGGGCTCAAGCAGGCTCTTCGGGCTTGGTTCTAGCACTTCAGCTCTTTTCTTCTCCGTTTAGGGTTTAAGTGCTGTTTGACTGACACTTCACTATTTGTTTATGCTCGAGGATCGACTGTGCTATATTTTTTGGTGTATGTTGACGATATCATCCTCACCGGAAATAACTCCAATCTCATTCGACGGTTCATTATTCGTGCTAATCGAGAGTTCTCCGTCAAAGATCTTGGTTCTCTTCACTACTTTTTGGGCATTGAAGTTACTCGATCTTCTTCTGGGCTTTTCTTAGGGCAAGCTAAGTACGCTATGGAAATTTTACAGCGAGCTGGTTTGACAGATGCTGCGCCTGTCTCTGCACCGTTTGTGCCTGGTTCGCAGCTTGTCACCTCTGCTGGTCCTGAATTCTCAAATGCCAAGCTTTATCACTCACTTGTTGGTGGACTGCAGTACTTAACAATCACTCGCCCAGATTTATCTTATGCTGTTAACTCTGTCAGCCAGTTTCTGCAGTCTCCTAAGGATGATTATTTTCAAGCTGTCACTCGCATCCTTCGATATGTTCGTGGGACGCTGCACTATGGACTTTCGTTCCATCCTTCACCTGCTAGTCTTCCCATTCTTGGCTACTCTGATGCTGATTGGGCTCGTTGTCTCGAGACTCGCCGCTCCACCTATGGCTATGCCATTTTCCTTGGTGGAAATCTTGGTTTTTGGAGTGCTAAGAAGCAACCTACTGTTTCTCGATCCAGTTGTGAATATGAATATCGTGCCATGGCCAATACTGCGGCTGAGTTGGCTTGGTTGTGTCAACTGCTACATGAGCTTTGGGTCCCTCGATCTTCCACTCCGCTACTGCTCTGTGACAACAGTAGTACCATTTTTCTGGCTCAAAATCCAGTTGCCCATAAATGGGCTAAGCACATCGACATTGACTACCACTTCGTTCGTGAGCTTGTTACCTCTGGGAAGCTTCGTGTTAGTCATGTTCCCTCTTCTTTTCAAGTGGCTGATGTTTTCAATAAGAGACTGTCTCGCCTGCTCTTCGAGTTGTTTCGTTCCATGCTTTGTATCTCCAGCAATCTGATGCTTCGCTTGAAGGGGGTGATAGAATATCTTGATTGATATCAAGATATTCTTGTATTTATTGATAGAATATCTTGATTGATATTAAGATATTCTTGTATTTATTTGTAATATTTCTTGTCTATATTTCGAGTAGGCTAGATACAATGAATGTATAGCTCTTGTACTCTATAAATTGTAACACCCTTGCATCAATGAAATCATTCTGAATTACACATTCACAGATATATTGTCGAAACTGGTTTAGTACTCCTTTCTAATTCTCATCTACTTCTAACTTTCTGGCCTCATACCTTCGGCACAAACACCTATTTAATAAATAGACTTCCCACTCCACTTATTCACTATATGTCTCCCTGCCTTAAGCTTTTTCGAATTTCACCAAATTATCACAAACTTAGAAACTTTGGGTGCTTATGCTATCTGTGGTTACGACCTTATTCTTCTCATAAATTAGACTCTCATTCTTTACCTTGCAGTTTTGTTGGCTACTCACCATCTCAGAGTGCTTACTATTGTCTCCATCTATCCATAAATTGCATATATACATCTAGGCATGTTAAGTTCGTTGAGGATATCTTTCCGTACCCAACTTTTCTTCCATCCCAATCACCATTATGAACTACGTACTTCAGTTGATGAGTGGTGTTCAATCCTTATTCCTATTCTCCAACAATCGACCAACCCTTCCTCACACTCTCTTTCATCACATCCTTCCCCTCATCCCCCTCCGTCACCTCTTAATTTTTTCACACCTTCTCTATCACCATCCTCTACTCCTTCTCCTCCTCCAACTTGCACTATGATTACAAGGCTTCAAATAATAACATTACAAAGCCTAACCCAAAGTTTGCTCATTATACTACAGTCCATGGTCATCCAACTGAACTGACCAACATCACTCATGCCTTCAAAGACCCCCAATAGCGTGCTGCCATAATAGACAAGCATGATGCTCTCACTCGTAATCTCACTTGGGAACTTGTTCCTCCTGATCCATCTCAGAACTTAGTTGGTTGCAAGTGGGTTTATTGGATTAAATACCGATCTGGTGGTACTATAGAACGGTATAATGTTTGACTTGTGGCCAAAGGTTTCCATCAACGGCCTGGGATTGACTATTCTGAAACATTTAGTCCTGTTATCAAGCCAACCACTGTCTGCTCATACTTTCTCTTGTTGTCACAAATTGCTGGTCGCTTCGACAACTTGATATCAACAATGCATTCCTCCAAGGCTCCCTAAAAGAGGATGTATATATGTCTCAACCCCATTGATTTCTGGACAAAGATCATCCATCATATGTTTGCAAGCTTCAAAAAGCTATTTACGACCTCAAACAAGGCCCCTAGCTTGGTATCAAGAGTTCTGCTCATTTCTTCTCTCCTATGGATTCAAAAACCCAGTAGCTGATCCATCTCTATTTATGTACAGTCTCCATAGAACTAAAATCTATCTTCTTGTTTATGTCGACGACATAATCCTCACCGGACCATCCACTGTAGCTCTACAAGCATTCATCACTTGTTTGGCTACTCGGTTTTCTTTTAAAGATATTGGTTCCTTGTCATATTTTATTTGTGTTGAAGTACTGCCCCATCCCCAAGTTCCGTTCCTTAGAGAAATATATTGAAGATTTTCTTGTGAGAGCAAAAATATTGGAAGCAAAACCGGTTCCCACTCCAATGGTGGCTCACCACCCGCTCACTCTCAGTGATGGTTCCTCACTGCTGAATCCTACTGATTATCAAGCTTTAGTTGGAGGTTTAATGTATTTGTCATTGACTCATCCCGATGTTGCATTTGTTGTGAACAGATTGTCGCAATATATGCACCAGCTCACAACTCTTCATTGGGCAGCTCTGAAATGCCCTTTTTGATTCTTGAAAGGTACCTCTGCTCATGGTCTTACATTTCCTATCTTGGTCGCAACCCCTTGTCCTAGAGCTCAAAAAAACAATAAGGTGTTGCACGTTCTTCCACTGAAGCTGAATTTCGAGCAGTAGCATCCACCACTGGACAGGTACTTTGGCCTCAATCTCTTCTTTCCGAACTCAATATCAAGCTAGATCACATTCCAAGCATTTACTGTGATTGTAAAGTCAGAGATTTGCATTGAATATTTAATTGGCAGTTTTTGTGAACATATTTGGAAACGAAAAACTTTCCATGTTGGAACACTCGACAGTAGCATGTTCACGCCAAAATTCATTTTATGGAAAAAGGGAGATAGAAGATTATGGTATTTGTGATTTATGGAATTATGAATATTCTTCTATATAAGAGGCGTGTGAAACATACTTGATTTATGGAAAATCCCTACACATATGGAGTTTATGTTTACGAATATATGGGATATATTGTGATAAGGAAAATCCATTTATATATGGGATTTGGATATGCTTCAAGAAGCAGATTTGGAATAGGAATATTGTGGAGATAATCATGGAGAATTCCAAACTGCCCATGGATATAAAAAGGGACAAACACGGCTGCGTTCTACACGGATTTAATAGAGCAAAAATCTGCATACAGAGTTTTGAGACTTTCGAGAACTGCTAAGAGCCAGATTCCTATGTTTCAACATACCTGACCTCGGGAGGAGGAGATCCAGCGTCAATAAGTTTCGAGGTCAGAGAGAGTCTAATCAAGGCAGATCGGTTGCTAGGGGAGCTAGTGGAATTCACACATTATAATTAATAAAGATAAGTATTTTTTAATATTGCACTGTATCTTTCTAATTAGTGGATTTATTCTAAAGTGGGCCAGGCCCCGTAGATGTAGGTGATTTCACCGAACTACGTAACCAAGTTGTGTGTTGTTTATGCTTTTAATTATTACGTACTTGGTTAAATAGGTCACGTTGGAACATACTAATAAAGATTAGAAAATTCGGTAAAACAAATTTCATTTGGTATCAGAGCTTGGTCACTTATTATTCCCTTGGTTGTGTCAAGGAAAGTGTGATCGGATTTTACCATGACAACTAAAGAAGGAGCTTCGGTGTATCGGCCACCTCTGCTAGAAGGCAACAACTACAACTATTGGAAGGCACGCATGAGAGTCTTCATCAACTCGTTGGATAAACTTGCATGGTTTTATGTTGAGAATGAGTGGAATCATCCTGGCGAAGATGTTGGGGAGCTAGAAAGAGAGTCAAGTCCAAGGGAGCAGAAGCTGAAAGACAAAGCTAGTTGGACAATTTAAGACCTCAAAGCATCTCTGGCACTAAATGCAATCTTTACTGCGGTTGATGAAAACCAGTTCAAAGTCATATCTACATGTCATCAAGCCAAGAAAGCATGGGATATTCTACAAACAGTTCATGAGGGAATGAGTAGAGTTCGTGAGTCTAAACTTCAGATGTTGGCTACAAAGTTCGAGGAACTCAAGATGGAGAAGGATGACACTATTGCTATATTCAACAGGAAACTTAGAGACATCTCCAACATGGCATATCAACTTGGAAAGGTTTACAAAGAAACGAAGTTGGTGAAAAAAATCTTGAGATCACTTCCTAAGAGATTTTCAATGAAAGTTGTGGCAATAGAAGAAGCAAGAGGCGTAGCCACTATGAGCCTAGATGAACTAATGGGATTGTTACAGACATATGAGATGACTTTCCAGCAAGCTGCAAAAAGAGTCCCTAAGGAGTTGGCATTCAAAACATCTTCATTGAAAGACAATTCGAGTCTGACAGTGATGATGAATTTGAAAGACTTGCACTTATCACGAAGAACTTCTCAAGAATGCTGAACAAAGTAGTTAACAAGAAATCTCAAGAAAGGTTTGGTGGAAATAGACCAAGACCACAAGATTTTGGAAATAATTGTGGAACTAGGTTTGAGCAAGGAAATCAGCAGTTCTTCAAAAATCAAAGTTGCGAACCAAAGCAATATGGATGAATTCAATGCAGAGAATGTGAAGGATGTGGTCATATACAGGCTGAATGTGCAAATACTCGAAAGAAACAGGGAAAATCATATGTCACCTCATGGAGTGAAGATGAAGAAGATGACAAAGACGAAGAGGAACTTACCAATAACTATGTGGCGTTTGGAGCAAAATTTCATGATACAATGGAGGATGGATGTTCCAACATACTGAACAAAGTCAAAGACGATGAAAATTTTGTATGTTCCAACATAGATCCGTATGAAGCACTCAGTGATGAAGACAATGGAATGTCTGTAAGTGATGAAGAAATCTACAACACTTATGAAAAGATGTATGCTATGTGGGTTCAAGTAGTTGACACAAACAAAGAGCTGAAAGAAGAAAAAAGGAATTTGATGGACACAGAAAGAGACTTGCGAGTGAATGTTGCTGAACTTGAAAAGAAGAATGAAGAAATAAATGGGAAACTGATATTAGCAATCAAGAGAGCCGAGACTTCTGAAGCAACAATCTCTAAGCTAAATGCTGGAAAGGCAAAGCTTGATGATATTCTGGACATGGGAAGGAACTTGGGTGATCAACACAGTATTGGGTACGGCAACACATACAAGACTGAAGCACACGAGAATCCAGTAACCCTCAAGACCAAGATTCGAGAAGTGAAACGGAAGTTTGGCATGCCTTATCATAGAAAACCACTCATCTGTAGCTACTGCACATACCAAGGTCATTCAGAGGAACAATGCAGGAAACTGATCAGAGACTAAATGTCAGGACGACAAATCTTGATATGTTCCAACATAGGCGAGGTCTAGAAAATAAAATTGGTCAGACAGGTATGGGTTGCCAAACGATCTAGCACATGTATGGTGGCACACACTTCGCTCATATCTTATTCCAGAGATTCGTGGTACTTTGATAGTGGTTGTTCTCGCCACATGACTGACACTCCATAATTTCTCACGAATATCACTCCATACGATGGCGGATATGTGACTTTTGGTGATGGAAAGAAGAACAGAGTGATTGGAAAAGATGAATTGAGGATTGAGGGTTTTCCAGTGTTCACTAGTGTACTGTTTGTTGAAGATCTGAAGGCAAATTTGTTAAGCATAAGTCAGTTGTGTGATGACAATATGATAGTAGAATTTCAGAAGGACAAATGTGTTGTGAAACACGGAGAAGCCATGGTTCTTTCAGGCATAAGATCATCAGAAAATTGCTATCTGTTGGAGCAAGAAGTACGATGCATGATCTCGAAGTAAGATGAAGGAGTTCTATAGCACAGAAAGCTCGATCACATCAATTATAAAACATTGGTGAAAATCGCAAATGTGAAAGCTGTACGAGGGATTCCTACCCTAACAAGAAAGGATGGAATTGTGTGTGGACCATATCAATAAGGTAAACAAATTTGATCTTCCCACTCTTCAGTTCAATATATAACCACCTCTAGAAATCTGGAATTGTTGCATATGGATTCGATGGGTCCAGTCAATACGCCAAGTATAGGTGGAAAGAAATATATCTTTGTATGTGTTGATGATTTTTCCAGATTTACGTGGGTAGCTTTTCTAAAAGATAAATCTGATACGTTGGAAGTATTTAGAAGTCTGGTTATAAAGTTACAAACTATTAAAGGGAAGTCCAGTTGGGAAGATTGTGCGAATTCTTAGTGATCATGGTAGAGAGTTTGAGAATTCTCAATTCAGTAATTTTTGTGACGAGCTTGGAATTCAACATGAATTTTTGGCACCTATCACCCCTCAACAGAATGGTATTATAGAACGGAAAAATAGAACCTTGCATGAGATGGCTCGTGTTATGTTAGTTGAGAAAGAAATTCACAAGAAATGGTGGGCATAAGCTATTAATACAACTTGTTATACAATTAATCGAGTGTATCTGCGACCATTCACCAGCAAAACATCCTATGAGATTTGGAAGGGCTGAAAACCAAATGTCTCATATTTTCATGTGTTCGGAAGCAAGTGCTACATTCTCAGAGACAGAGAGCAGTTAGTAAAATTTGACAATCGGAGTGATACAGGAACTTTTCTCGGGTATTCTATCAACAGCCGTGCCTATAGAGTTTTTAATCATCGAACCAACGCTCTTATTGAATCCATAAATGTTATTGTGGATGATTTAGAGGAAGAACGACAGCCAGATGTTGTAGAAGAAGAACCCGACAACACTTATGTTCCAACACAGCCGCGTTAACCTGACAAGGCAGATCCATCAGTTGAAACTGAACCTCATCAACATGTTGGAACAACTGAGCTGAGCAGTTCTGAAACTGCCGAAACTGATCATGTTGGAACATTGTCCCCCGCTACTGAACCCCATGTTCCAACAGAGGATCAACATGAATCTACCATGAGAAGTACTCGATCGGTTCCTCGAGTGGATTATCAAAGACTAGATAGATCACATTGTTTTGTATCTCACATTGAACCTAAGAATTACAAAGAAGCCTTGCTTGATGAATATTAGATTGCTGCTATGCAAGAAGAACTAAGCCATTTTGCACGGAACGATGTCTGGTATCTTGCCCCTCGCCCCAAAGGCATCAATGTTACTGGTACGAAGTGGATTTTCAAGAATAAGTCTGATGCTGATGGCCAGGTTACTCGAAATAAGGCCAGACTAGTAGCTCAAGGATATACACAAGTGAAGGAGTCGGCTTTGATCAAACATTTGCACCAGTTGCCAGGTTAGAGTCAATTCAAATTTTACTTGCTATTTCCTGCTCTATGAACTTTATGTTGTATCAAATGGATGTCAAAAGTGCATTTCTCAATGGGGTGGTGAATGAAGAGGTCTATGTTGAACAACCTAAAGGCTTTGAGGATTCTCATTATCCACATCATGTATATCGTCTTAAGAAGGCTTTATACGGACTCAAGCAAGCACTCAGAGCATGGTATGAACGACTTACTAACTTTCTTCTGAAGAAAGGTTATCGTCAAGGGGGAGTAGATCGCACTTTATTTGTGCTCGAAAAGGCTTCAAAGTTTTTAATTACTCAAATTTATGTTAATGATATTGTATTTAGCTCTACCTCGTCTTCTGTGGTACAGGATTTTTTCGCCATCATGCAATTTGAATCTGAGATGAGCATGGTTGGAGAACTCACATACTTTCTGGGATTGCAAGTCAAGCAAGGAAGGAATGGTATGTTCATAAATCAGAGTAAGTATGCTCTAAATCTAGTAAAGAGGTTCGGCCTAAGCACTGCTCGAGCTGTTTGAACTCCTATGGGTGTTTATGAAAAACTCGTAAAGGATGAGAAAGGAGTTGCTGTTGATCAGAAATTATACAGAGGCATGATTGGAAGTTTATTGTATTTAACAGCTAGTAGACCAGATACATGTTTCAGTGTTGGGATTTGTACAAGATTTCAGGCTGATCCAAGGAGTCGCATCTCACTGCAGTTAAACAAATTATTCAATATGTAAGTGGGACTTTTAAATATGGTGTCTGGGATTCTAAGAGTCAAGATTCTGAATTAATTGGGTACAATGATTCTGATTGGGCTGGTAATGCTGATGATAAAAAAAGTACCACGGGTGGATGTTTCTTTATTGGTACGAACTGAGTGTCTTGGTATAGTAAGAAATATAATTTTATCTCATTGTCTACTGTAGAAGCTGAGTATCTTGCAGCAGGAAGCTATTGTGCACAATTGTTGTGGATGAAACAAATGTTGAAAGACTATGGAATTCATCAAGGCCCCTTGAAGATTTTATGTGACAACACAAGTGCAATTGATATCTCGAAAAATCCAGTCCATCACTCAAGAACTAAACATATTGATATAAGGCATCACTTTATTAGAGATCTGGTTAAAAGGAAGGAAGTGGAGGTAGTCTATGTTCCAACACACGAGCAATTTGCTGATATCTTTACAAAGCCATTGGATTCCGCCACTTTTGAAAGCATTCAACAACACTTAGGTGTTTGTCAAATTTAAGGTACTTCTTACCTTAATTTTATTGTAAATATTCTGTTTATTTCTGTTGAGAAAATTGAAAAAGAACAAAAAAAATAGAAAGAAGAAAAGTGTACAAAAATAGAAGATGGATTTTATGGTATGTTGGAAGTTGTCTTGATGGGATATTTGACAAGAGGGAAAAGGGTCATCATTAAACTTCTTGGAAAACCAAAAAGGAGTTTCGTGGGAAAAGAGGAGATGAGTTGAAGAGTTTGCCTTGGTTTCTATGTTGTCCAAAAACATTCCAAATCTCTTCTTTTTCGGCTATCTTTGAATTCCTCTCAAATTATCTTCGGAAATCCCTTGCAAAACTACCACCCTTCGAATCCCTGTCGAACAAATGGCTTCCAGCCCTACAACTCTCACATAAGAAGAAGAACTTCCAGGATCTTCTCAACCCTTAGAAGTCATGGAGGAGGAACAATTGATGGTCAATATCGCTTCAGCATTGTCCTGAAGGGAATGGCCATTGTGCTAACCAAGTTGGGGCTGAACTGCTTCTTGAAGAAAATCAAGGTCAATGTGAAGGAAATTCTGTCGAAGAAGAACAACAGTCGGATCAATTTGAGGCCGAAGTACTTCCTGGAGGAAATTTTGGTCAAGATGAAAGGCATGTTGTAGAGGAAGAGGTAATAGACGGAGGAAAAGAGCCTGGTGGTTATGGAATTGATGGCGACGGACAAGAAAAACTCACCAGTGCTAAAAGAAAGGATCTGTATGGAAAGGTAACTGGTCCTGACCCCCCCTCCTTTAAAATTGATGGGTATGGAGTTTAAGAGCGTAGATGAAATTTTTGAATGGCTAGAGGTAAACAGAGTCGCTGTTGATTTAACCAAAATCAAAAGTATAGAGGGTGAATACCTGACTATTCAGGTTAAAGAACTTATGACGGGTAATATAGGTGATATAAGGAAAATTGAGAATTGGAATGTGCAATTTCTGATGGGTAAGTATGCCGAGTACATAGAAAAGGATAAATTCAATGTGTATTGCCGTATTCCCTATCCAAGCTATGTAGTTTTAAGGGAGATTAGTAAGGGAGAAGCTGCTGGAAGGGATGTTGTGAAGTATGGAGACAGATTACAAGTTGCCTTCTTTGATTCAAATGCTGCTCAGAGAATGGAAGAACTTAGGAAGCAAGTGATAATCGAGTTGTCGGATAGTGATGAGGAAGACAATGATGTCCATGTTCCAACACAGCAGTTTAAAGATGAAAATCATGATGCTGGCATGGGAGGAGAAGACCAGAATGACATATCTAGTAATGAGTATGATGAGCAACCTGGGGAGCCAATGACTGACCAGAATGACTCGGATCAAGATAAGCAGTATGAAACACAATCTGATAAAGAGGAAGAAGCTGAAAGTCCTGAGTATGTTCTAACATAGGACTTTCCTGATTTGAATTACTCGAGTGATGAGGTGCTTGATGAATATTTCCAAATGGCAAAAGGCAAGAGGAAGGTGACTGCTTCAAAGGGTTCTCCACCTTCTAAGAAGCCCAAGACAGATCAGAAATTACCAAAGAAGAAGGTTTTGCCACATGTTCCTGTAAGTAATGCTTTGTCATTCACTTATTTTGATTCAAAGTGTGAGGAGATGGGTGAATTGTTTGCTGAGAGGAGATTTATTTTGGAAAGGCCCATAGACTTAGAAGCTTATAGGGAAAGTGGATTTTCTGATTATCTGGAGCATATTGGAATGAAGAAAGCTGCAACCATTTAACTTCAATATAATAGACAGGTGGTGATAGAGGCCTATGCAAATTTGATGTATGAAAATCTAGACATTGAATCTCCCTGGTTTGGTAGAATTTATTTGAGAGGGAAGATTGTGGATTTTTTAGCTGCTAGGTTAAATAAAATCTCGGGGTTGAAGACACCAAGTTTTGAAGGGGTATTTTCTGTGGAATTAGATGTAACTGATGATAAGATTCTGGAAATTATCTGAGGGGGATAAAAGGTCAAATGGCCTGAAATAGGATACTCGCAGGCTTCATTTCTAACTTCCAGATTTTTTGGTCTATATCAAATTGATGTAAATTTCTCGATGTCGCCGTCGAACACTACTGTACTGACCAGGGAGATGGCAAAGCTTCTGTTCTGTGTTGGAACACAGAAGCAAGTGAATCTTGGTTTGTTCATTCTGCAAAACTTGGCGAGGAAGGCTACAGCTCCCAAGGCTAAACATGCTATAGTATATCCCTGTCTGATTTCAACAATGGCTAAAAGTGCAAAGGTGAAGGGTAAAGCTGATGATTTGATCATAGATGCAGACTTTCTGAGGCAGAATAAGAAAACCTTTGGGTTGAGGCACATTTATGATTTACCATGGAAACCAGAAGGTTCTACATCAACAGTAGCAGGAAAGAAGGCCAAGATAGTAATTCTGAATGCAAGATTGGGAGCCATTTCCATTCAAATGGCAGCGCTGGAGGCAGAGATGACAAGTCTGGAGAAAGAGAAAGCACGGTTGGAGGCTTGAACCTGATCTGGATTTCTACTCTATGTTCCAACATAGAGGTCAAACTCAGGGGGAGTCTACTGATGCTTGGGAAATTGCTGTTTTTTGTTGCCTTTGGCATATGTGTGATCCCAGGGGGAGAATTTTTGATATTTTGGATTTGTTAATGTGGCTTTGTAATCTGAATTATTTTATCGTTTGATAGATTTCTTGGATTTCTAGTATTCATTTGTTTATAGATTCTGGTATTCATTTATTGTATTATGCATATGTTCCAACATAGGTGAAGTTTGGAAGACCTATGTGTGTGACTAGTTTTTTCATTGTGAGATTCATGGCCAAAACATTATGGGTTCACAAAATGCCAAAGGGGGATATTGTAAAGTCAGAGATTTGCATTGAATATTTAATTGACAGTTTTTGTGAACATATTTGGAAACGAAAAACTTTCCATGTTGGAACACTCGAAAGTAGCATGTTCACGCCAAAAATCATTTTATGGAAATAGGGAGATAGAAGATTATGGTAGTTGTGATTTATGGAATTATGAATATTCTTCTATATGAGAGGCGTGTGAAGCATACTTGATTTATGGAAAATGTCTACATATATGGAGTTGATATTTGCGAATATATGAGATATATTGTGAAAATGAAAATCTCTTTATTTATGAGATTTGGATATGCTTCAAGAAGCAGATTTGGAATAGGAATGTTGTGGAGATATAATGGAGAATTCCAAACTGCTCATGGATATAAAAGGGGACAAACACGGCTGCGTTTTACACGGATTTAATAGAGCAAAAATCTGCATACATATTTTTGAGACTTTCGAGAATTGCTAAGAGCCAGATTTCTATGTTCCAACATACCTAACCTGTAGTTCATAGTTCTGAATCATACACCTTAATTCCTCGGGAGGAGGAGATCCATCGTCGACAAGTTTCGAGGTCAGAGGGAGTCTGATCAAGGCAGATCGGTTGCTAGGAGAGCTAGCGGAATTCACACATTATAATTAGCAAAAATAAGTATTTTGTAATATTTTATTGTATCATTCTAATTAGTGGATTTATTCTGAACTAGGCCAGGCCCTGTAGATGTAGGTGGATTTTACAGAACTGTATAACCAAGTCGTATGTTGTTTATGCTTTTAATTATTGCATACTTGGTTAAATAGGTCACGTTGGAACATACTAATAAAGATTAGAAAATTCGGTAAAACAAATTTCAAACAATTGATCTCATTTGGATGCATGAGGATATGTAACAAATATTGTGTGTCAGGTAGTTGCAAATATTTTGTCCAAAGGCAGAAGCTGCGGGACTACACTAAGGGCATCGAGACCAATCCGCGCCAGCTCGAATTGGACTCCATTGAAGTTGGTTGCTTAGTTTACATTTTAGTATAATTGTGTTTTGATAGGTTGTACCTTAGGAACTCTGCGGTCTGTCCGAATTCGAATTCGGATTCGGTTTTCGCTTTTCATGGTTTTTTCTTTGAATTTAAGTATCAACACATGCGCCTATATTGTCCTCCAGCTTCTCCATTTATCGACTAGGGACCCTGTTTACCTCATTTTGTTTTGCAGCAGCAACATGAGAGTTAATAAATTGTGTTTACCTCAATTTGTTTATCTTGTGTTTTTCTTCTTCTTATCCTAAAGAAAACCACCATATTCAAATTAGCATTGCTTTGTTTTTCTTGATAATTTTCCATTACATAAGAAAGCGAAAGCACTTGATGGAGATTTCAAATGCTCTCTTCGTTTCTTGCTCTAGTGCATGTTCTACCAGGTCCTGAAAAAGTGCTTACTGAATGTAATAAGAATGGTTTGTCTCAATGGTTCAGGATTAGATTAAAGAAAATGACAATCTTGTAAAATTGTTAATGCAAAGATATATGTCCCAGTATGCGAGCAATAATAATAGATTGACTTGTTGATGTATTTTGAACTCTCTCATTGTTTCTCTGATTACTGAATTCTTTCAGCACTCGCTAAAATTTCCCGTGATGTCTCGATTAACATGCTGAATTGGCTTCCTTTCTTTTCAGGTTGCTGAGGAGTACAGGCTTGTGCCAGAGACTTTGTATCTGATTGTCAACTACATTGACCGCTATCTTTATGGTAATGTGATAGATAGACAAAAACTCCAGTTGCTTGGTGTTTGCTTGTATGTTGATTGCCTCGTATGTCTTCTTCGCTTTCTCCGTTGTCAATGTACCATCACTCCAATACTCGTTATTTAAAGTGTATGTTTTATAAACTTACGAGGTGCATTCGTTTACTTATATGTTGCTGATGTTATTATCCAACGTGTACTTATTAGTTGTACTATGAATGGCCTTTTTTTCCTTCTTTTTTTTGCTAATTGTTCGTTTTGAATTCCGAGCTGCATCTGTTTACTTATATTTTGCACATGTTAGTATTCAATATGTACTTGTTAGTTGTACTGTCTATGACCTTTTGTTTTCATTTGTTGTTAGTTGTACGTTTTGAATAACAAGTTACATTTGTTTACTTATATGTTGTATCTGTTAATATTTAGTGTGTACTTGTTAGTTGTACTGTGTATGCCTTTTTATTTTCATTTGTTGTTGATTGTCCATTTTTGAATTAGGAACAACATAGTGCACCTGTTAAAATCCAGTATGTACTTGTTAGTTTCATTGTGTTTTACTTTTATTTTCATTGTTGATTATTGTTCATTTTGAATTATAAAGTGTACTTGTTTGCTTATATGTTGCACATATAAATATCCAATGTGCATGCCTTTTTGCAGGAGTTGGACATAAAATTTTTTTGGTTTTAACTTTTAAGGAATCAGACAACATTGAACATTGGACTCCATAAGACGTTCCGACACGAGGAGGATTCAAACGAAAATGACACTGAATTTGAAGATTCGAAGATGATCCCCTTTTAAAGATTAATAATTCATTGTATTAGAGACTGTTAATTAATCTAGATAGGAAAACTTTTGTAATTGCAAGTTCCCTAATGGAAGATATTTGTCACGTGCACTTTATCTTCCATTTTGTTTAGATGTTGAGAGCCCATCTTTTGTTTGAATTTGACTAAATTCGCATGTTTTTTTATACAAAGTATGCTATGTTTTTGGAAACAAACACATGTTTTAATACAATCATTATATATTGTAAGGTATTAAATGCAGTACATATGAAAATTTTAAAAACTATAAAATTGTGTGACCTCTTTTGCGTATATTATAAGAGAGTACTAATTGTAGACTAATAAATGCATGTTTTAACAAAACATAAACGATTTATAAGGTAAATTATGCACTGCCGCATGACAAAGTTTTCCTATTCATAAAAGGAATTGATAATTTAAAATCATATGCTTGTTTTAATTTAAACAATACATGTTGCATAGTAATTAAATTGTCAAATTTTAGTCTCCTCTGTCTACGTAAACTATAACATATAATAGTTTTAAACAAACATATTCATGTTTTAACAAAATAAAATTGATTCCTAACTTAACTAATACACGATCTTCTGGAAAAGTTTCATAATTCATAGTTAGAGCTCTTAAAACAAGTGCATGTTTTAATACAAATGATACAATTTGTAAGGTAACAAGTGCATATTATATACGAAAAATTCCAGCAGCATTTAGTTCGTTTTTCAAATATTTGCCACATGTTTTTTTACATGTTCATAGCAGCAGAATTCATATTCTTCAAGCAGAAGAGCTTGAAGAGCTATGTCTACAGAAGCATCGACAACAACAACAACATCAGTTCTAAAAGAGCCATTGTTGAAGGGTACATCTTCGACCCAAAAGATATGCTTCCCTCTAATCCCTCCAGGTTTCTATTCTACTGCATCCTCCGGCCATGCTAAGGCCAAGGGTTTTCCCCTCACGGCGATGAGGTGATCGTGTTTGAGCTGGCCGAAGGTGCCGATGAAGAGAATGGCCCGGTAGTCGAGTGAAGACGGCAATGACAATCATTGATCCAAGTACTCCTTTTTGAAGTGGTGGAGTACAATCTCATCATTCTTCTAAGTCATATCTCTATCATCATCATGTTAATACTAATGACTCAAGACTTGTGAGACTCTCGGGAAAGCACGAAATCCAGTCGACCTTGTTATCCAAAACCTCGAACTCAATCAGATTGAGAACTCTAATCTTCCTGAGATCAAAGATTTTCCATCATTTTTATTTCACCAACCAATCAACATTCCTAACACAATGATTAAAAATAGTAGATATACTCTGAAATACCAATTTAATGGAAAATAAAAATAGATCTACCAACGAAAGCAATTGAAACAGTAAAATGAAAAAACTAACCTAAACTCGGTGGCGACAATTGCAAGACCATTAGTACCAAAGCCGTCGCAGCAGACAAGAATGAGTTCCTTAAAATTGAGAAAGGGGCGGGCAAGAACCGCGAGGTCATTTTTCTCCAGACCTCGGTAGGTAACGTCCATGGAGTTCACCCAGGGGTCGAGGTTGGCGCCATAGTTGTGAGGCAAGAGGCTGAAGTCAACGAATTGGGACTTGCCCTTGATGGCGACCAAGTTGACTCGATTGAACCAGTTGGTGACCCGGTGGGGGGCGACGACGTAGCAGTTGTTGATGAAGAAGTCGGATCTGGTGAGGGCAAACATCATAATTGGTTCGTTATATTTTTTATTTGCAAATTAGTCCCTGGCCGGTTCATAAGATTATGGACAGGTCGCCTTTTACAAGATCCACTCAAACACAAAAAGGAACTTTAGGATTTTAAGTTTCCACTGTTAGAATCAAGCAAGTAGATGATTAATTAATATTTTATTCCATGTTAATGACTAGTACTAGAGTTATATTTAGACTAGTTTTCTTTGTACTCTTTATATATTCCTGATCATTAATCAGAATCATTATGGGAAATTACTTTATCATGGTATCAGAGCAAACCTGATTCTAAAACCCTCCTCTCTTTTTCAGCCGCAACCTCTCCCTCCTCTTTGCTTCCGCCACCGACAAAATTCTCCCCCCTCATCCTTGCCGAAATTTTTATTTTTCTCCTCTCATCATGTCTGACGAGAAATTATCTTATAATACCTTACTCCACATAATGACTATCAAATTGTCATCATCCAATAATTTGTTGTGGAAGCGCCAAACTGGTTATGTTCTCCGACCTCAGAAGCTGTATGGTTTTCTTGATGGTTCCAGGCCATGTCCGACTGTTTCTCCTTGCCCCCCGGCCTCCGCCTCTTCCGTCTCCTACGCTGGGGCCATTAGTTCCACTCCAAGTCGCGGCTCCGCCACCAAGACTGATCCCATGAAGGCTTACTTGAAGGCCTAGGATGATTATGGGATTTGGGTTGATGAAGATCAACGTGTGTGCAGTCTTCTTTTTTCTTCTCTGACCCCAGAGGTCTTGGCAGTTTTTCCTGACTGTGCCACTTCAAAGGAAATTTGGGACAATCTTCAGTCAATTTATCACAACAACAGTGCATCATCCATCCTTCGTCTTCGTGCTACTGCCCATGGTATACGTAAGACTGGTACAGTTCATGAACTCCATCTCCAATTTAAATAAATTTTTGAGCAGTTGTCTATGATGGGTTCCCCTGTATGAAATGATGATCAACTTATTTGGTTTTTTACTGCTCTTGGAACTAAGTTTAAGGATTTTTCTGCACCTTTAATTAATTCCTCACCTACTCCATTGTTTGCCGATGTTTTATCTCGTGCCAAAAACCACGAAGCTTTTCTAAAACATTTATAGAACCATTCAGCCCCAGCCAATGGGCCTACCACCTTCACATCAGGCATTTTTCCCTCGGCCGGCTGCGCATGAGATTATGCGCCGGTGAGGGGTGACGGCACATCCGGTTCACGTGCCGCCAGGGGAGGCCGTTTCGGCGGATGGCGAGGTGGCAGGTCCGGCGGTCAATTCATAGTAGGGGTTGGTCGTGGTCGACCACAGTGAACTTGGTGTGGTCGTTCCGGTCACTATGCTACGACTTGTTACTATATGCTTGCTCAGACTGGTTCTCAGGGTCCAGCTAATCGTACAGACTCCACTCATCTGGCCCAGCATTTTCAGTCATCACTGCAGTTAGAGCCTACTACACGATCCTCCGATTGGTATGTTGACTCCGGTGCCACCAGTCATATGGCATCCTCTGCCTCAGGGTTGGAGTTTGTCTCCCAATATTCTGGTAATTCTCATGTTTGTGTTGGTAATGGAGCTTTTATTCGAATCTCTCATGTTGGTGATGCTAAACTTTCTGATGATTTATGCCTGTATGATGTTCTGGTTGTTCCCAATATTACCAAGAATCTGCTGTCTATTAGTAAACTGACCAGAGATTTAAACGCTTTTGTCACTTTTGATGATCGAAACTTTGTCATTCAGAATAAAGTTTCCAAGGTGGTTGTGGGTAGGGGCCACACTAATGGTGGTCTCTATGTTTTGGTTAAAGGCGATTAAGCATTTTTCTCGCATTTGCAGCAGAATAAAAGGCGGGCATCTTATGAGTTGTGGGATGCTCGCTTGGGTCATGCTTCAGCATCAGTAATTTCTAGTTTCCAGAAGTCTGGTTTAGTTTCTTTTTCTTCTTTGTTGCCTAAACATGTTGCCTGCGCCCCCTGTGTTATGGCGAAAGGTCAACAGTTGGCGTTTGTTGAGAACCATAAGCGTGCTACACATGTACTGGATTTGATTCATTGTGACTTATGGGACCTTCCCCTATTTTATCGACATGTGGTTTTTCATACTATGCTTTATTTTTGGATGACTATTCTCGTTTCACCTAGCTTTATCCACTTCGTCGCAAATCAGATTTCTTTGATGCCTACTTACAATTTGATGATTTTGTGGAGAATCAATTTTCATGCAAAATTAAGGTGTTTCAAAGTGATGGTGGTACTGAATTCCCGAACACTTGCCTACGGGGTCATTTTTCCACTAAGGGCATTCATCATCAGATCTCGTGTCCTTACACTCCGGAACAGAATGGGAGCGCAAATATCGGCATGTTGCCGAGATGGGTCTTACTATGCTTTTTAATTTTCATCTGCCTATTTCTTACTGGGATGATGCTTTTGCTACAGCTGCATATACAATCAATCAACTGCCTACTCCGATTTTGCATGGTTCTTCGCCTTATGATCTTCTTTATGATCGTGCTCCTTGCTACTTGAATTTTCATCCCTTTGGGTGCCAGGTTTTTCCATTTGTTTGACCGTATGCTGATCATAAGTTATCTCCCTGCAGCATTCCATGTGTTTTTCTTGGCTACAGTTACCAGTACAAAGGTTTTCGGTGTCTTGATGCTTCCACAGGCAGAGTCTATATCAGTCGTCATGCTCGTTTTGATGAGACATACTTCCCATTTGCTCCTTCTACGTCCTTGGGATCTTCCACATCCACCCTTGATGTCTCTGCTTTTCTTGATCCTGATGGTGACCCTGTGATCTCTGTGCTAGTTTTGGCTTCATCTCACACACCACCATGCACCATATGCTCGCCAGATCTAGAACCAGCTTCTCCGCAGTCGGAACTAGCTTCCCCACCGCCGGTTCCACCTTCTCCACCGCCAGGCACAGTCCCACAGCCAGTCTCGGCCGCGTCTTCTCCGACCTTGTTCATAGCTCACCGCTCGGACAACTCTTCCGAGTCTTCTCCAGCATCATCCACTAGTTCTCCTCAGGCCTCGCCTCCTCCGCCTTGTCCTCATCGGATGGTCACTGGTGCCATTCAGCGATGGGATAATTTGGACATTGTTGCACTTGGTCTTACTGCTGCACTGCTATGTTAGAGAGAACCCACAGATTATCACTCGACGTTTTGGGATCCAGCCATGGTTTTAGCTATGGACGATAAGATGACTACTCTTCCTAGCTAGCACACTTGGGACTTGGTGCCTTGGCCTTCGGATGTCAACATTGTTGGTTCCAAATGGGTCTATCGGCTCAAGTATTGTTCGGAAGGTACGATTGATCGTCACAAAGCCACACTTGTGGCGCAAGATTTTTCACAGATTCAGGGTCAAAGCCTCCACTGTTTGGATGGTTCTTGCTACTACCACCACGCGTTCTTGGCCACTTCATCAGCTGGATGTCAAGAACACCTTTCTTAATGGTGTTTTGGATGCTCCGGTCTACATGAAACAGCCAGTTGGTTATTAGGATCCTTCTCATCCAGACTATGTTTGTCATTTGCGGAAGGCCATTTATAGTCTTAAGCAGGCTCCTCGAGCTTGGTTTCAGCGGTTTAGCAGCTATCTTACCCAGCTTGGTTTTCGGTGCAGCTCGGCTGACACTTCTTTATTCGTTCTGGCGCATGGGTCTTCTTGCTGTACCTTCTTGTGTATGTGGATGACATCATTCTTACTGGGAATGACTCAACTCTTCTTCGTTAGTTCATTGTTCGAATGCACAAAGAGTTTGCAATCAAGGATCTTGGTTCTCTTAATTACTTTCTTGGTCTTGAGGTTTCTCCTACTTCCTCCGGCTTGCTTCTTGGGCAGGCAAAGTATGCTCGGGACATTCTGACTTGGGCTGGTATGTCCGATGCTATGCTAGTTTCTACGCCGTTTGTTGCCGGTTCTCAGCTGCATAGTTCCACTAGTCCGCCGTTGAGGGATCGTACTCTTTATCGCTCTCTTGTCGAGGAGCTTCAGTATCTCACCATTACTCGTCCAGATTTGGCCTTCTCGGTCAACACGGTGAGTCAGTATCTTCAGGATCCTAGAGATGATCATTTTGCTGCAGTTACACGGATTTTGCGTTATGTTCGTGGTACTCTTCATTTTGGTTTGATTTTTCATTCAGCCAACACTCCGGATGTGTTAGGCTAATCTGATACTGATTGGGCTCGCTGTATGGAGACTCGTCATTCCACTTATGGATATGTGGTCTATCTGGGTAGGAATCTTGTTTCTTAGAGTGCCAAGAAACAACCCACTGTTTCTCGTTCCAGTACGGAGTCTGAGTATCGTGCTCTTGCCAACACTTCTTCGGAGGTTGTTAGGCTCACCCATTTGCTTCGTGATCTTCGGGTTCCGCTTTCTGGTTCACCGTTGTTGTTATGTGGCAACAGTAGTACTATCTTCTTGGCTCAGAATCCTGTGGCGCACAAGCGGGCCAAGCATATCGATATTGATTATCATTTTGTTCATGAGCTGGTGACTTCTGGCAAGCTGAGTGTTGCACATGTTCCTACTCCTCTTCAGATTGCTGACATCTTCACCAAAGGACTCTCTCGTCCGTTGTTCGAGTTGTTCAGTTTCAAACTTTGCGTCGGTGAGCATCCAACGCTTCGCTTGGGGGGGTGTTAGAATCAAGCAAGTAGATGATTAGATAATATTTTATTCCATGTTGATGTCTAGTATTAGAGTTATATTTCGACTAGTCTTCTTTGTACTCTTTATATATTTCTGATCATTAATCAGAATCATTATGGGAAATTACTTTATCATCCACTTGTTTTACTTTTATTTTTGGGCAAATCTAAATACAGGTTGAGAATTCCTAAATGCAGATAAGCTTAACGAAGGATTACTATATTATCCCTATTACCTGTATTTAGGAGTTTTGGACCAATATTTAGGAAATGTTTTCAACTGTTTAATTTTAGTCCTAAAAAAATTCTAATTCTTAAAATATTTCCCTATAATCTCAATAAACTTTATCAACTAACTCATAATTTTATACAAATTCTTATAATTTTATACTCCCTCTGTCCCAGCCTATTTTGCACAGAAAATATTTGGGTCAAAGATGCCAAACTTTGATTACATATTTGAATATGTATATGAGCTATAATTTTATCATATGACATATGGTTAGATTCGTCGTAACATGTAGTTTCTAAATATCAATTTTTCATGTGTCATTATTGTCTGTGGCTACACATATTTACAGTCAAACATGTTTATTGGAGACCATAAAAAGATTCTGTGCAGAATAGGTTGGGATAATTCGTATTCCAGGCAGTTGAGAAAATGCAAGAATGGGGTCAACGGCCGTGATCGCGATATACCCTGGCCGGCTGAAAGCAAACCTGTTTTGGACTATGATTACAACCATAAGAAAACTGGCTAGGCAAAGAGAAATGTACAGCAAAGACTAGAATACTTTCAATTCATTCTCTTCATCATCCATTGAAACCTTCATTCCCGTGCAGATCATGATAAATTTGCTCCATCATAGCATCGCTGGGCCTACATACCCCTTCAACAAGCCTAACACGACGCCACGATTCTCTGAGAAGTTCTTAACCGCGGTTATGAGAGCGCAAGTGTGGATGAACGCCTGGGAATCAGACCTGGTTGGTCCTCTATGCCAAAAGAATCATCACTTGGTTTGCCTACCCAATCGGCTCATCCAGGTACTGCATCAGCTGTATTGAAAATCCATTATTTGACTGTGTACTTGCTTCCGAAATCTGAACAGGGCTTTCATGAGTAGTTATAACAAGTATCATTGGTTTTGTGCTCTGTGGAATAGGTCTTGATTGTTAGGAGAGTAGTAGAGTTCTTGTGGTTAAATCCATTTGGACTTTGGCAGTGCACACAAGTTCGCTAGTAGAAAGATTGCAGTGAATAGTTTTGTAGTGTACTTAGAAGGATTGCAGTGATTAGTTTTTGTTTCATTGGTTTGTTCATGCATCTCATAGTTTCGTAGTGTAATTAATTTGTTTAGTCAATGATCATGACACCGTCTTTTAGTTTCTATCTACTCCCTTTGCACTCTTGCTTTTTGCACGCCGTTTAATAGACATGTTTGACCATTAATATGTTTATCTACGTATAATAATCGTAAATAAAAAGTTGATATTTAGAAATTACTTGTTACGACGAATTGAACAATATCATATACGATAATATTATTGTTCATATACCTATTTCAATATGTGATTAAATTTTGATAGTGAATAGTGTCAAAAAAGAGTAAAGTGCTCATATAACCCTATGTTTTGAGGGTTTGTGCTAATACGATCCTGTGAAGTTGGAA
Organism: Rubia yunnanensis; assembly: GCA_037428765.1. Lineage (NCBI taxonomy): Eukaryota > Viridiplantae > Streptophyta > Magnoliopsida > Gentianales > Rubiaceae > Rubia > Rubia yunnanensis. The sequence continues at coordinate 63,035,056 of CM075066.1, forward strand.
AGTGTCATAGCCCTGTGTTTTGCTAGAATGTACTAATATAACCCTTCCGGCCTGAATTTGGCCGGAAAGACATGAAATGATTATTATACCCTCAGTAATTAAAAAAAATAAAAAATCAGAAAAGCTAGAAAGACATTTATGCCCTTGTTCCTCAATGGACAAAACCTTTCTTTTTTCTTTTTTCCCCTCTTCTCGCCAGATCTGTTTTCTCCCTCTTCTTCTCGAGCTTTCTTTTTTCCATGGTAATGCAAAGCTGCAGCGGTGGAGGTGAATCGAAGGTGGAGGTGAGTCGAAGGCGGCGACGGTGAATCGAAGGCAGAAATTGTGGCGTGGGTGAGTCAAAGGTGGCAGCGGAGGTGAAACAAAGTGACATTCAAATCGGGGTTTCCAATTGGCATTCTAGGGAGAGGTAAAGTGCGGTGCTGGGGCTAGGCAAGGGGGAGAGGTGGAGCGCGGTGGAGCGACTAGGTTAGGGTTAAGCAGTGGCGGTGATGAGGCTGGGGTTGAGCGGTGATGGGGTGGGGCTAGGGTTGAGCGGTGTTGGTGGCGGTGATTGCGACGAGGAGTGGCGGGGCTAGGGATGAGCGGTGGCGGAACTAGGGTTGAGCTGTGGTGGTGGTGGTTGGGTTGACTGGTGGCGGGGCTAGGGACGAGCAGAGGTGGCAGTGGAAATGGTTGGGACGGGTGGTGGTGGGGCTAGGGACGAGCGGTGGTGGAACTAGGGTTAAGCGGTGGTGGTGGTAGTTGGGACGAGAGGTGGCGGGGCTAGGGATGAGCGGCGGTGGCGGTAGTTTGGATGAGCGGTGGCTGGACTAGGGTTGACCGGTGGTGGTGGTGGTTGGGACGAGCAGAGGTGGCAGTGGAAATGGTTGGGACGGGTGGTGGCGGGGCTAGGGACGAGCGGTGGCGGAACTAGGGTTAAGCGGTGGTGGTAGTGGTTGGGACGAGAGATGGCGTGGCTAGGGATGAGCGGTGGTGGCGGTAGTTTGGACGAGCGGTGGCTGGACTAGGGTTGACCGGTGGTGGTGGTGGTTGGGACGAGTGCTGGGGTGGGTGGGATGAGTGGTGCCGGTGACTGGGGAGAGTGATGGCGGTGGTGGCTGTGGCTGGTAGTGGTGGCAGAGCTAGGTTTTGGTTCTGCTGGGGTGGGTGGTGGCGGCTGTGGCTGGTAGTAGTGGTGATGGCTGGTGGTGGTGGCAGAGCTAGGTTTAGGTGATGGTTATGGCGGGTGGTGGTGGCTGCTGCTGGTGGTTGTGGCATTTACTGGTGGTGGTAGCGGAGCTAGGTTTAGGTTCGGGTGGTGGTGGTTATTGGGACGAGTGGTGGTGGTGGTGGTGGCTGGTGGTGGTGGTTGTGGCTGGTGGTGGTGGTGGTGGCTGGTGGTGGCGGTGGTTTGTGCTGGTGGTGACTGTGGATAGTAGTGGTGGCTGTGGCTGGTGGTGGTGGCAAAGGCTGGTGGCGGTGGCGGTGGCTGATGGTGGCCGGCGGCAGTGATAATGCTGGAGGTGGTGATAGTGGTAGTGAAGAGGAATAAATCTAGTGTATTTTAGTCATTAGATTTATAATTTGAAGACTAAGGGTATTTTAGTCTTTTTATTTTGGGTCATTGTTGGAAATTAAAGAGTCAACACCGGAATAGTGCCACGGGGCTATATTGGCACTTTTGATGCAAAACACAGGGCTACAATAGCACTTTCCAACTTTACAGGGTCATATCAGCACAAACCTTCAAAATATAGGGTCATATCAGTATTTTGCCCTTAAAAACACAAGGTGCAACTTTACCTGGGACGGAGGAAGTAATAAAGTTGTTTTTGATTTAATTTGTTATCTGTTGTCATCTTGCAGCCCGCTTCTCACCAGATGACAAGTATTCAAGGGAGACAGTGCTTCTGAAAAAGAGATTTAGTTTGCTGCCTACTCAGAAACCCGCACAAAATAATAGATCGATGTTAAGGTATTTATGTAATTATAATTTTTATTATGGATTGATTTTGAATAATGATTGTTGATGAGGCTGGAGTTAAATGATTAAAATTTAATTAAGTTTAAAACTAATAAAAGTAATTAATGGTAATATAGTAAATGTAAAGTCAAGTGGTGTTCTTTGAATATTTTAATTGACAATTTGTTAACATATTTGGAAATGAAAAACTTTCCATGTTGGAACATACTGATGAGCATAATAACGCCGATCAGGGTTTTAAGGAAAAAGAAGATAAGAATATTATGGTATTTGTGATTTACGGAAATCAGAATATTCTGCTATATGATATGCATTGGAAGAAGCATAGTTGGTTTATGGAAAATTCCTACAAATATGGTATTGATATTATCGAATATATGAGAGATATTGTGATAAGGAAAATTTCTTTATTTATGGGATTTGGATATGCTTCAAAAAGAATATAAGGAATAGGAATATTGTGGAGATAATCGTGGAGAATTTTGATCTGCTCATGGCTTCAAAGGGGGACATTATAGCTGTATTAAACTCATGAATTTGGCAGAGAAAATCTGCTCACTAATTTTCATTCTTCCGAGCGAATTGCAAAGAACCAGAATTTTATGTTCCAATATACGTGACCTGCTGTTCAAAGTTCAAAATCGTATACCTTAATTCATCGGGAGGAGGAGATCCAGCGTCGATAAGTTTCGATGTCAGAGGGAGTTTGATCAAGGCAGATCGGTAGCTAGGGGAGCTAGTGGAATTCACATGTTTGATTAGTAAAGATAAGCATTTTGTATGGTGTACTTTGTACTGTATCTTTCTGATTAGTGGATTCATTCTGAACTGGGCTAGGCCCAATAGATATAGGTCAATTTCACCGAACTGCGTAACCAAGTGTCATGCCTTTAGTTCTTTACTTTATTGCGTACTTGGTTAGATAGGGTATGTTGGAACATATTAGTAATAATTAAGAGAATTCGGTAAAACTAAATTTCGTTTGGTATCAGAGCTTGGTCACTTATTTTTCCCCTGGTTATGGCAAGGAAAGTGTGATCCGGTTTTACCATGGCATCCAAAGAAGGAGCTTTGGTGTCTCGGCCACCTCTGCTGGAAGGCAACAACTACAATTATTGGAAGGCACGCATGGGAGTTTTCATCAACCCACTGAATGAACCTGCGTGGTATTATGTTGAAAATGAGTGGAATCACTCTACTGAAGATGCTTATACAAGCTCTAAGGCGAAAGAAGGAGAATCAAGTCAAAGGGAGCAGAAACTGAAAGACAAATCTACTTGGTCTTCTGATGACCGCAAGGCATCTTCGGCGAATTCAATAGCACTAAACGTTAACTTCACTGCGGTTGATGAAAACCTATTCAAACTCATCTCTACATGTCATCAAGCCAAGAAAGCATGGGATATTCTAGAAACTGTTCATGAAGGAACTAGTAGAGTTTGAGAATCTAAACTACAGATGTTGGCTACGAAGTTTGAGGAACTCAAGATGGAGGAAGATGGCACTATTTCTATATTCAACGAAAAACTCAGGGACATCTCCAATATGGCGTATCAACTTGGAAAAGTCTACAAAGAAGCTAAATTGGTGAAAAAGACCTTGAGATCACTCCCCAAAAGGTTTTCAATGAAGGTCGCAGCAATAGAAGACACAAGAGATGTAGCCACAAAGATCCTAGATGAATTAATGGGATCATTACAGACGTATGAAATGACATTCCAGCAGGCTACAAAAAGGGTTCAAAAGGAGTTGCCATTCAAAACATCCTCATCAAAGGATAATCACGAATCCGACAATGATGATGAGCTTGACAAACTTGCACTTATCACAAAAAACTTCTCAAGAATGCTAAAGAAAGTAGTAAACAAAAAATCTCAAGAAAGGTATGGTGGAAATAGACCGAGGCCATAAGAATTTGGAGGCAATCATGGGACGGGATTTGAACAAGGAAATCAACGGGATTTGAACAAGGAAATAAGCGGTTCACTAGAAATCAAAGTGGTAAACCAAAGCAGCCTGGACGAATTCAATGTATAGAATGTGAAGGATATTGTCATATTCAGGCTGAATGTGCAAATACCCGGAAAAAGTAAGGAAAATCATATGTCACCTCATGGAGTGAAGATGAAGAGGATGAAAAAGACGAAGAGGAACTCACAAGTAACTATGTGGCATTTGGAGCAAAAATTCATGATGCATCAGATGATGGATGTTCCAACACATCAAACAAAATGGAAGCCTTATGTTCCAACATAGACTCGTATGAAGTATCCAGTGATGAAGATGATGGACTTGCTGTAAGTGATGAAGAAATCTATAACATTTATGAAAAGATGTATGCTATGTGGCTCCAAGTAGTTGATACAAACAATGAGCTGAAGGAAGAAAAAATGCATTTGACGGAGATAGAAAAAGAATTGCGTGTGGAAGTTGCCGAACTTAAAAAGGAGAATGGAGATTTGAATGAAAATCTAATTTTAGCAACCAAGAGAGCCGAGACTTGTGAAGCAGTAATTTCTAAGATGAACTCTAGAAAAGAAAAACTCGACGATATTCTGGACATGGGAAAGAACTTTGGAGATCAACACGGAATTGGGTATTCCAACCCACTCAAAAATACATTCATACTCAATCCTGAGACATAATAGATACTTAAGAGTCCAGTAATGCTTAAGACAAAGATTCGAGAGGTAAAGAGAAAGTTTGGCAAGCCTCATCAAAGGAAACCTCTCATCTGCAGCTACTGTTCATATCAAGGTCACTCAGAGGAACAATGCTAGAAACTGCTCAGAGACCTAATGGAAAGATGTCAACTCTTGGTATGTTCCAACATAGGCGAAGTCCAGAAAACAAAAATGGTCTGAAAGGTATGGGTTGTCAAACATTTTGGTACATGCTTTGTTGAACGTACTTTGCTTTTATCATATTCCAGTGATTCGTGATGCTTTGATAGCAGTTGTTCTCGCCACATGACTGGCACTCAAGAATTCCTCACAAATATCACACCATATGATGACGGTTATGTTACTTTTAGTGATGGAAAGAATAGTAGAGTTGTTGGAAAAGGTGAACTACAAGTTAAAGGATTTCCAGTATTCACTAGTGTGCTGTTTGTTGAAGACTTGAAGGCCAATCTACTAAGCATAAGTCAATTGTGTGATGACAATATGACTGTGGAATTTCTGAAAGACAAATGCATAGTGAAACGCAGAGAAGCCAAGGTTCTTTCAGGCATACGATCATCAGATAATTGCTATTTGTTGGAACAGGAAGTAAGGTGCATGTATGATCTCAAAATAGGATGAAGGATTTCTGTGGCACAGAAAGCACAGTCACATTAATTATAAAACCTTGGTGAAAATTGCAAATGCAAAGGCTGTACGAGGTATGCCAACCTTAACAAGCAGGGGCGGAATTATGGGCAGACCATGTCAACAAGGTAAAAAAAATTGATCTCCCCACTTTTCAGTTCAATATATAACCACCTAAACAAATTTGGAATTATTGCATATGGATTTGATGGGTTCGGTCAATATACCTAGTATAGGTGGAAAGAAGTATATCTTTGTATATGTTGATGATTTTTTCCAGATTTACATGGGAAGCTTTCCGAAAAGAAATTTTGATACGATGGAAGTCTTTAGAAATCTGGTGATAAAGTTACAGACTGAAAAAGGAAGTCCAGTTGGGAAGATTGTTCAGATTCATAGTGATCATGGTAGAGAGTTTGAAAATTCTCAATTCAGTAACTTCTGTGATGAGCTTGGGATTCAACACGAGTTTTCTGCACCAATCAATCCTCAGCAAAATGGTGTTGTAGAACGGAAAAACAGAACCTTACAGGAGATAACTCGAGTTATGTTGGCCAAGAAAGAAATTCACAAAAAATGGTTGGAAGAAGCTATTAACATAACTTGCTATACAATTAATCGAGTATATGTGCATCTATTCACCAGCAAAAAATCCTACGAGATTTGGAAGGGTAGGAAACCAAATGTCTCATACTTTCTTGTGTTTGGAAGCAAGTGCTACATCCTCAGAGGCAGAGTGCAATTGGCAAAATTCGATAATCGCAGTGATACTGGAATCTTTCTTGGTTATTCTGTGAACAACCAGGCTTATTGTATTTATAACCATCGGACAAACACACTCATGGAATCTATAAATGTTATTTTGGATGATTATGAAGAAGGACAAAAGTCAGATGTTGGAGAAGATGAACCTAGTAATACTCATGTTCCAACATAGCCTAGTCAACCTGACAAGGCAAATCCATCACATGTTGGAACATTTGAGTAGACTGATCTGAACCAATTGAAACTAAGCATGTTGGAACATCATCCGCCACTGCCTTATCCTATATTCCAACACAGGATCAACCTGAATCAATGGAGCGGAGTACTTGATCAGTTTCTCAGGTGAATTACATGAAATTGGCAGGATTACAATGCTTCATCTCTCTCATTGAACCAAAGAATTACAAGGAGGCATTACTGAACGAATACTGGATTGATGCAAGAAGAACGAGGTCAGTTTCCAAGAAGTGATGTATGGTATCTCACTCCTCGTCCTAAAGGTGTAAATATCATCGACACAAAGTGAATCTTCAAGAATAAATCTAATGCTGACGGACATAGTACTCGAAACAAATCCATACTGGTAGCTCAAGGATATACACAAGTTGAGGGAGTCGACTTTGATGAGACATTCACACCAGTTGCCAGGTTAGAGTCAATTCAAATTTTACTTGCTATTGCCTGCTCTATGAACTTTACTCTGTATCAAATGGATGTCAAAAGTGATTTCTTAAATGGTCTGGTAAATGAAGAAGTATATGTGGATTAACATAAAGGATTTGAGGATCCTCATTACCCTCATCATGTGAATTGCCTCAAGAAGGCTTTATATGGCTTAAAGCAAGCACCAAGGGAATGGTATGAACGACTTACTAACTTTCTTGTTAAGAAAGTTTATCATCGAGGGGGAGTAGATCGTACCTTGTTTGTATTTGAAAAGGCATAAAAAATTCTAATTGCCCAAATTTATGTTGATGATATAGTAATCAGATCTACTTCACCATCTATGGTACATGACTTCATCGCTATTATGCAGGCTGAAATTGAGATTAGCATGGTTGGAGAGCTCACATATTTTCTAGGACTGCAAGTTAAGCAAGGAAGAAATGGTATGTTCATAAATCAGAGTAAGTATGCCTTGAATTTAGTAAAGAGATTCAGTTTAAGCAATGGCCGAGCAGTTCGAACACCTATGGGGGTTTCTGAAAAAATGGTAAAGGATAAGAAAGGAGTCTCAGTTTATCAGAAGTTATGCTGTTCTACAAGGTCTCGGCACCAGATTCACTGAATTCACCAGCGTTCAATTGGCTCAATCGCTTCTACCGACATACTGCGACGTGGTCGCAATAGCCCGCAACCATGAGATCTTCAACCAGAACTCCTCCGACACCGGTTCAGGTTCTGACTCAGTTCCAGTAGCCTTTGCCATCTTATCCTCAGCTTCGTCTGACAACCATGCCTTCTACTCACCGGCCTGTGAAGCCCACACACTTCCCTTAGGAATGCTAACCACCACGCACGACCGTGGCATCATTTATAGCAGGCCAGTATGTTCCTTAGGTGCTGCTAGTTCTGGTCGCAGGAAACACTGGGACCCAAAGTGCCAAATCTGCCACAATTTTTATCACACAACTCCAGAGTGCTCCAGACTCTCATCGCTTGCTCATCACTCTGAGTCGGCTCATCTTGCTGAGGCTTTCCATTCCTCTGTCTCCCTTGACGATTCAGCCTCCGACCAGTATTTGGATTCTGGTGCGACGAACCATATGGCTTCCAGTTCCTCTGGCATGGATAATGTTGTCCCTTATTCTGGTAATCATTCTATCACTATTGCTAATGGACATTCTATTCCTATTTCTCATATTGGACATCGTCGATTTTCTCATGATTTATCTTTATCTGATGTGTTGGTGGTCCCTGATGTTACGAAAAGCCTTCTTTTCATTAGTAAATTGACAAAGGAGATGAATGCGATGATTTATTTTGATGAGAATTCATTTGTGATTCAGAACCAGTCTACAAAGAAGGTTATGTGCCAAGGACGATGTGATCATGGTCTTTATGTGCTTGACAAAAGTGATGTTGCCCAGGTTAAGGCTAATAAACATAGAGCTTCTTTTGATGTTTGGTATACTAGACTAGGCCATACTTCCATTTTAGTTATTTCTTTGTTGAATAAACTAAACCTTATTGATGCTGAATCTTTACCGCTAAACCTGCTCTTTGTTCGCTTTGTGAAATGGTGAATGGTAAAAAGGCTCTCTTTTGTGGACAATCCTAAACGGGCACAAGCTGTTCTCCATTTCATGAAATGTAACTTGTGGGGCCCTGCTCCAGTTTCATTTGATAGTGGGCTCTCTTATTATGCTATATTTGTTGACGATTTCTCACAATTTACCTGGTATTATCTGTTGGCACAAAAATTAAATTTCTTTGAGACATTCTTATAGTTCCAGAACTTGGTTGAAAACCAATTTTCTTGTTCAATCAAGGTGTTTCAAAGTGACGGGGGTACATAATTTACAAATGCACGTCTACGATCTCATTTTATAGTTAAAGGAATCCTTCACCAGATTTCTAGTCCATCCACACCATAGTAGAATGGTAGAGCGGAACGTAAACACTGCCACATTGAAGAGATGGGTTTATCAATGCTTTTCTCCCCTGTCTTGTCGATCTCATACTGGGATGTTGCATTTTCCATGGCTATCTACACCATCAACAGGCTTTCCACCCCTATTCTTTCCAATGCTTCACCATTTTCTTTGCTTTATGGTCGTTATCCGGACTACTCAAACTTTCACCCTTTCGGACGTCGGGTGTATCCCTTCATTCGGCCATTTACTCCCCACAAACTGGCCTCTTGCAGCACTTCATGCA